>JASMMZ010000006.1:10478450-10749073 GCA_038502455.1 Anisogramma anomala | reverse complement strand
GTTCCCCGCCTGATGTGTTAGACTTCAGGCGTCTCAGTGGCGTAGTTTCCTTGCTGGCCTGTTTTCCTGACCTAACCGCTGTCTGGGTCATGACAAACAGCCCTTACAACCAACCATTCTGTCCATCGTTACTTGTGCCAACATGGCCCTTCTGACTTAAACTTGTACACTGAAAGTTTTATTCCCTTTACGCTTTAAGGTCTAAACCATTATTATAAGCTCTCGCATTTGACGGCTCTATTTATTCATTTATTCATTTATTTATCTTTAAGCCGTCGCCATCCATACCGGCAGCATGCCCGCTCAATGAAGCCTTTAGACTTGATGATGAACCGCAACCGAAATACAAGTTTGATTCATTTTGCGCTTTAATGTCTTCAAGAAAGACATTAATTATAAGCGCTCGCACTTAACGGCTTTATTTATCATTCTTTAAGCTATCGCCACACACACCGGTGCCCCACACGTATAACAAAGCCTTCAACTATACTTTAGATGCCTTTCTTTAGCCATCCATAGAAGACTTTCCACGGCACACCACCCTATTCATGGTATACCCTTTTTACAATTCTTTACACTTTTTGTGCTTACGGTCCGTAGCAAAAAGGTTTCTTGGGTCGCGATTTTTCCATCGAGTTGTAAAGTATATTAATACCATCGCTACGGGCCTCCACCAAAGATTCATAGGTTTGGCAGGTCCTTTTCTCTTTTGGTCCGCTATTATATTCTTGAAGAGAGTATGCGTGGAACAGGGACTAAGACAGTCTTATAACACGGCCCAGACAAAGCTACTGTTTTCACGCCCATGTAATGTTACATATATTTTAGCAGTGGGGTTATCTTAAAGCTTTGATTAGGAGGATGGCTTAAGGTTCGATTTTGGTAAGGCGTACCAATACGATTCATTACAAGACCCCAACTGTATTCAACATATATGTATAATACATTGCAAGAAAATTGGCTACCAGTGTATAGTATTAGGTTTCAAACCTTATGTATGTGTTTAGTTGTGGATGCTTTGAATGTTTAATTCAACGGATTGCACGGTACAATGGAAACGATAGGAATTTTAGAATAGGGTGGTTGTTATGGGTAGAAATATTGAGTTGCGAGCCTTACCGCCAGTATATGTATGTATTTCACATTAGCAACGGTCACATCATACTAACTTTATAGTGGGCACTGCCGGCGAACTTGAATCATAAAAAAACCAATAAATTTGATGAAACTCATAGTTTAAATTTTTAAAAAAAACCGGCCAAAGTTTAGGTAATTAACCAATTGAATATTGGCGACTGTCTCTTGAATAACTGGCTAAAACTTCATAAGGTGAACATTTTTATGTTTAAGAATATTATACGCTCTGAAAATAGCAACTTCGAGGAACCTCTTTGATTTTATAAAACAGCCACAAACTTACTCGTACGTAAAGTTTTTATCAAAGTTGTGGTTAAAATAGTATTACCCAAATGAATGGTATATATCCAAGTTAGATACGCTAAACTCCATAAAAGTCCTTGATATATATTATCCGCGTAATATCGATATGCATTGAAAATAATTTTGAATTTAATTACGCTTCATATTATTTAGCTTTCCATTCCTATTAACACGGCTGTAAATATTCCTAAGTAAATAAATTTTACGGATTGGAAAGATAAAGCTTATTTCTGTATTATTTAAAGTAAAGCCGTAGAAGCCTTATCGTAAGGAATAGGAATCGAAAATGTAGCCTCCGAAATTACTTACTATATTTGTAAGGCTGTTGGAAAATATTTGGTAACTTTAATCACCACATGCGACCTGTGCTTCTAGTCCACAACTATTAAACCCTAATTTCGATTAGACTTTTATAACACCGAAAAATTAAAAAGAATGCAATATCGTTTTCTTTCGATAATTCTGATTCATTTAAAATTAAATACGCTATTCTTAAATGAGGTTACTAGGTTTATTTGAAACCCGGCGCGAGAATTTACCGATATTTAGCGAAAATTCACGAATGTTTAACGAAAATATATGTAACATATTACAAATATTTCACTAATGAATAGGATAAACCTTATTTTAAGGACTTTCTGCCTTCTTTCTACATTAAATACCCAAATTACATACGAATGTAAAAAGCTAAAATCGGCGTTTAAATTATCGTAACAAAAGTATTTGAAGCCATTAAATTCGTAAAAGTTTACAATATATTCCTTGATGATGGGTGTAATATTAGGCTTATTAAGATTCTCCTGAATAAAACAATAAAGGTTCCCCTTATGAAAAGTTGTCAAAATAGAAAGCTTAATCGTTATCGTTACCAAGGTTATCAGAGAAATGAAGTTCTTTTAAACTAATGGTTGAATTCTTGGTACCATGAAGGCCGTATTAACTTTTTAAACGATATCTCATCATTCGCCCTACCGGTTTCAATAATTTAAAGAAAACTTTATAATATTGAAAAAGCCTCTTAGTAGTTAACCTCCAACCCATTGATAAATGTATTATCCCTAATAACTATCTATTATCGCTTTGAAAAACGTTATTAATTCATTTCAAGGATTTTACTAAATTTAGGTTGGTAATATAGCAAAGTTTTTTATTCATTCTTCGTGTATCAATATTAGCGAAATCAGTTTACCTTTATAAGTCACCGGGAACTTCAACATGATCTAGTAATATTTATACATTTTAAATTTATCGGCGTTAGTAAAATAATTACTAGACCGTATATCTTGGTCAAATACCTTATTCTGTGAGGGTTTTATCAATAATATTATCATCTTTTCTTACAATTTTGAAAACTATTCCAAACACTCCGTAGACATTTTGTCTTCACCAATATTGAAATCTCGTGATTTCCAAAGCAGATCTATATAGGATTTGAATATATCAAATTAGTGGAATTTGATATAAACGGTTTCGGTTTTTTAATAACCCTCAAGCGTTCTTAGGCATTTTGCGATCTTTAGTTTCCTATTACTTTTAATGCGTTGGAAATATTCATGGAAATAAATGGCTTTTTACAACCGATAATCCTTTACATGATCTAATTATCTTATATATTACAAAAGTTAAAAACCTACCAGCAAATCAGGAGCTGTAAAGTTTGGCGAGTCGAAAATAAAAACCAGAAGAAACGTATATATTACCTTTTAACTGTTAAAATCATACGTATCAATTGAGCGAGAAAGTTTTTCGACGCGCTATAAAAGCATTGAAACTATAAAGTACGTTGATATTCAATATACCCGTGCAACTTTTTATTTTCATAAGTCGATAAAACCCTGAAAAAAGACTTTGACATTATACTTTCTTACCTTAAGCCTAAGTATATGTAAAAACGTAGTATATTAATTATATTTAACGTCATTCCACCTATTATTTTTTAGTTAATGCTTTACTAAGGTCAATATTAGTTATAGAACCTCGTAATATCGGGTAGCTTGACTTATTTTGTTGTGTAAACGTCTCAAAATAACTTTGGTTGAAAACCCCTGCCTCATTATCGTTTACGCAATATAAGTTTTAAAAAAGTATTTTTAATAAATCGTTTTGAAATTGAATTTGTAAAAACCTGGTATATGAATGATTTAGTAATATTCTTATTTATCTGAACATATATAATCTAAACGGCGTTCATTTTCTTTGATAATTAATTTATTTTAAATTCGTTATCACTATTTTTACGCCTCCAAACAAGAAGATTCGTTTTTAAAAAAGGTTTCTATATTTCATTTGATACTTAATAATCATTCTATAATACCTACCACGATTAATATCATATTATATATCATGAAACCTGTTTCACTCGAAGATATACACCTCAGGTTTTCATCTATATATAAAGAGTAAGTGATTCAACAAACCATTATTTCAATCGTAACTTGAGTAAAACTAATACTAAATCACAACTTAATTATTAATAGTTTTAAAAATAGTTATTATTTCTTTTAGGTCAACTGCCTCCTTTCAAATTGAGAAGTAAATAGCCTTAAAAGACTGGTTATTTTTTCTAAATTCGTTCTATACGTTTTTAATAATACTTTTAACGACAATTAATAATTTGTGCTGAAACGCATAATAGGTTTCCTACATTGCCTTCATTTTATATATAAACGAAACTTAATAAAGGGATATCATTAGAATTACGTTCGGTATACATAAAAACGTATTGGTAATTAAAAATGTTTTATGCGCTTTTATAAATCCAAATGTTGAAAAAGCCTATATATACTATTTTGAAAGGTTTTAATATATCATTTCCATTAGTATTTTCAAAAAGAAACTCTTGAACATTACCAGAATATAAAACGTTTGACATTAATCTACTGATTACCTATAAGACTTCAAAAGGTACTTTTTCATTACTTAGATATACTAATTACATAATATCATTTTAAGCGAAAATTTTCTATCGTTACCTCTTTTAAAAAAATTAGGCATAACAGAATTTTTTTTCACCGAAATATGAAGTTTCTTTTTACGTTTTTAGCTATCTTTATATTCAGGATTTGGTAGTAAGCTTTATATAATCAAAGTTTATTACACTTAAGCTAAAAGGAAAACTGAGGCAAAATACCAAGTCATACGACTCGTACTACAATACTATATCCATAAGTATCTAGAATAAATATTCACTAACAATTTTTTTTATTATAATAGAATATGAATAACTAGAATTTTAGTGCTATTAATAATAGTTTATACGAAGTTTCATTCGGTTTAAAATTGCCATTACCCGTAAAGTATTTTGATCCTTTGTTACCTATAATAACTAGAAGATTTTTTCTTTTTATAGGAGTATGTTTGTTGGGATCTTTAATTTAAAATGAATGTCATTACCTACGATTTAAAACGGAGTTACCGTAAATATGACTGTTAAATGAAATTGAGGGTGGGAATTTACATAAGGTAACGTATTGAAAAAGCCTATAAAGCTTTATAACGGTAGGGCGAACTGTCACTTTTACGCTTGGACTCGTTTACTATAGTAAATCGCGTGGAAAAACTTACGTATATATTCTATTTTGCAGCTAGTTGGCGAATTCACCATATTGTTAGCGTTAAAATCCTATCATTATACGATAAGCCCGAAAATATATTTCTTGATCGTATTCCTTTACCACTTATCCTATTACGGTACAAAAAGGCTTCAGAAGATAAAAATGAAAAAAAAATGAGAAAATCGTGGATAAACACCTAAATCTTCGTTGTTGTAAATAAAGTTCAATTTAATATTGAATTTGTTGGAAAGGCTACACTTGAAATAAAGATAGGTGAAAGGCTATAAAGTAATTGAAACATTGAAGGGAACTTATTGAGGCATACGAAAAGTGTCTCCGCAAGTAAGTTATCTCGTGTCTCGCGTCTCACGTCTCGCGTCTCATGTCCCACTTCTCTCATCTCGCGTCTCGCTTCTCGCTCACCTTCTATCATGTATGTTAGCAATAAGGAAATTTCCCTTTCTTTTGGTATCAGGAACTTATTATAAATTACTTGGGGGGTTACATACATTATATGAAAGGAAGGAATAACAGGTAAACTGCACCCCTGTACTGTAACTGTTGTGCTCAGCTCCGATGAGCTTCGCTTCTGGTAGTTTATTCCTCATTCATCATCATAATACTACCCTGTTTAAACGTTATGTTACCTCCCTACACGTCTACAAACGATTATTTATACACAACGCCAGTTGGAATGGTAACATCAATGTGTTCGACGCATATATAACCTTTCAATTTACTTTCTTTGATGGGTATAGAAATAAATTTTAATGGTTCGTTGGAATAGTAGTATTTTCTGTGCAGTAAATCAAGTACACTATGGCCACAATTCACATTAGGGTAGCGGCCAAGCAATTGGTCATACAAGTTACTTTGCAGACCGGCTAGCGGTCTGACAAACCTAAAAAAATACATTTACCACTTGACCACATAGTGCAGCTGTTACTTCGACTAATCGAATCGATAACGTTGCAATGTCCCAAGCCCTACCCACACTATTCATTGCTTACTAGGTTAAGCATAGATAATCTATGTAGAAAAAAAGATACTTTCCGGTTATGCTTTGTAAAAGCCCAAGGTAAAGGAAAGATTTTTGCGATAGGCCCCTATTGTTTTTTTTTTTTTTACCGCAGTAAGTAGAGGTTACTTCTAAGCTTCGTCGGTTATTTCGGTAGCTAAGATGTAGCAACAATATCGCTATCGAAAATACTAAGAAATGATTACCAGATCCATCTTGATAGCGTTGAGATTAACTGCTAAAAGTATCAAACAATAAGTTGGTAAACGGCCAAGTCAATACTACCTCGTGTGTTATTACTGTGAAAACAATTAAGTCCCACAACCTGTAACATTTAATTACAACAAATAATTTTCTACCTAACCCATTACAACTAATATTTGCATTTACGTTATTGTTTTCCCTGCCCTTTTGTTCACTTAATCGCTAATATTGTGACCTTAATCGAAAACACTGTGAATCGTCAAGTCACGCTATAAGTGCTATGTAGCGCTACTTTACGCTAAATCGCCAAGTTTACACGCAACTTCACGCCAAAACATGAAGTCTTTACGTTGTCATATCACTAAGTTCTTTGCTACCAAGGTCTATACAAGTTAGAATATAAAGATAACACCGAGTTACGAATACATAAAGGAATTTGAAGCTTTTGAAAATGTTTTCGTTAAAAATGAAAATAAAGAACGATGATTTAAATATATCGATAAGTCTTTAACAAATGTTTATTAAACTAATTACGTTGGCTAATATATTCTCTACGCAGACCTCAACGAGAATTACAATCGTAGCTCCCCCGCTTTTCAAGACTTCTTTCAGTTCTTTAATAACTAGATAATTAACATTTTGATAATAATCCAGCGTACGGTTATGACTAAGTTAAGGAAGAAAGATATTCGCCATTGTATTATGTCGCAAAAAATACTTTATTGGGATTGGCGGATACCTTCTTTAAACTGGCTTAATGAAAAGAACCCCTTTAAGATCAAAATTTTTCAGACATAGGAGGGAGATTAAAAGGTGTTGAAGACCTTAAAAGCCCTTACAAGCGTTCTTAAATACTCCCCATTTAGATAAATTAAGCCTTTTCATGCGTTGATGATAAGGAACCAGTTAAATTTTTCTGCAGCCCAACACCTTGACATAATAACGGAAAGTACGCTCTTAGCGTTGGCTGAGCACGTGAAGTTGAGGCCGCTAATGCGGTGAAAGGCATTGACTTCAGCGTCATTCAGAAAATAATTATAAAAAATCATCAATTTCTTTAAATTCCCCCCTACGGCTGAGTCCACCTTATCCATTAACCCTTTATTAGAGTCTCCAATTCTCTTAAAACCATTTCCATAGCAGTTATTTCTATACGTGCGAGCTTACTATAGGTATCACTATAAAACTTTACCTCTCAGCTTAAGCGAGTGGCAATTACTTTTCATACTGCAACTTGGAGACTTTAAGGCTTAAATTTTCGGAAAACACTAATAAAGACTAGGATAACTATCGCGAATTTTCTATAAAACTTGTTAAAATAGTAAACATCAATTACTAACTTTTTACTGACATGAAAATTCGAAATAACATAAACAAGTATAATTGGAAACATTACAACTTTTTGAATGTTAATATTATAACCTTTTTAAATATCTAAAAGTGAATGGAAGTCCCTCCTTTTAGTTTCAACTTACTTTCCACTGAAATTTTCGCAGGGTACGACAGAGACTACTACCTAACTTTCTGTTACGAGTAACAACCTTTTACGGGATTTACGATGATATAAAGAGCTACTTCGCATACAATATCAACCATATATAATATTATATATATTAGTTCATTACGAGGTGGACCACGATAATAGTGAAGAAGAAAGAGGAGAAAATACCAATTAATTCATTCAAGCAGATGCTTAATAAGTTTATATTATACTAATAAGTAATATGACTGGTATACGCTGGCGAAACCATGCTTTAGAAACAAGTACTGGTAATTGTTACGGTTACTAAGGAGTTCAAATACGCCTTACTACGCCTAGATGCCACCCTTAATGTCATTTCTTCGTTAGTTACATTCTTCACTTATGACCGTAATAACGCGTACAATTTATTTGCTTGGTATATACCTTTAAGCTAATAAATTTCGCGATATAATTAAAGTAAATCACGCGCTAATACACTACGTAAATCTTAAGTATGGCTATAAACACCCTTAGCGCTTATAATATGGTCTAATAGTTTTAGACTAAAAACTATAGCCTCATTGGAGATGACGAGGTCAAGAGTAAAGCGGACCTGTTCATCGTCAAGATTATAGTCGTAATAGTAACAAAAATATTAAATCTATGACAAGTTCAGTTATTGGTCAATTGGTCACCATCTAAGCGATCGTAACAATAAACAGATAATATACCATATCTAATACTTCACTGCTTCCCTGGAAAACTATTAATAATATGTCGTCAACTTCGAAGGTAAAAAAAATTAAATTCGATGATAATCACAAGTAAACTCATTAATATTAAAATACCATTTTTATGAGGTCCAGTAACTATTTGACTATGCTTTCCTATACTGCCTATATAGCAAAAAACCCCACCTTTATCTTAATCAAGTTCCTAACCCCTTACATACTTTAAATCATTACAAATATTACGCGGACCACAGGTTTTCACGTATTATTACAGACATAAAAGCAACAAGGTACTTAATAGGAGACTATTCGAAATACGTAATATTACGGAGGAAAAACAATACTATTACTAAAATCAATTGTCGAGATTCTAACAAAGCAAAAGTCGGCGTCAACCCATGCAAATAACTATTGTGTATTGGAAAACAGTAATTAAAATTGTTATTGGGTTAAATACGTTCCATAACATCAAGTCTCTTGCAATTTTTCTTTTCTATTTCAATAATATAAAAACCATTATCTTTAACTTTAACTATAACACAGATAAGTTGGTTAAAACCGGCTAAAAGTTTCTATTTTCTTTAAAATAGCCGAACTTATAGTTTTATCTTGAAAGCCTAGAAGCAACGATGTCAAACTTGATGTAGTTAAGAATATGTTGCCTATACTGAAGCTTTAATCACCCAGATATTATCATATTATAAGGAGTATTAAAGTCCATAAAACATAAAAATATGGAATTATTTACTTTAAAAGCTATGAAGAAGTCGTACTATTACTACTAAATTCATAAACAAGCCCCTTGAAGATTTAAGTTTACGTTAAAAGACAACAAGGTCCTTAACTACAAGGTTTTCATTATTGGATTTTACTTTAATAATAAGCCTATTTTTTACATCATTAACTCCGTAATCTTTCTTCGAGCAGCCAAGTATCAAAAGTCCGGTTAGAAAAAGATACGTAAGAAACTCTAAGAATATTGTGAATTGATGCGTATTTAGGTCCACTCAATGTTTTTGTTTACGATATTAGTACTAAGTTTATAGTGGCAGAGTTTTATTCCAACTCCAAGATAATAAGGCTTTACTATAAACAACAAACTATAAAGACTGAATAAAGTATTAGAAAGATAGAAAATATATAATCATTAGTTATCTGAGAATACTATATATCAACGTTAAAGACTAAAATCTCAATGGATTCCAAGAAAAGCCTTTAAAAAGCGATAAACTGACTAAAAATTTTTATTGGCATCCACGGCTTAGTTTCAACATTGCTGGGTTTTAAAGCGAACCTACGATTTACGAGTAAATCTTTACCATAAGCAAATACCTAGAGAAGGCCTATGGCCTACAGAAAGGTGTTGAAGGAGCTACGAAGGGAATCGGTCCAACGTCAAGTTAATAATGCCCTTAACACTTGAAATGGCTCCATGATAATCGACGTATTTACTTTTCCGTTAAAAAGTTGGATCTTGGTATAACGAGAGCCAGGCAAATGAGATAACCTATACAAGATCTTAAGTAACACCAACATTGAAGGAGTTAATAAAACTTCTAACAGCCTCGCGACGTTTCATACCATACAGGTTTGGCCTTACATTAGAGCGACTAACGATAAAAGAACCTAAGCTAAGCGATTAAGTTAATACTGTCTTCTTCAATCTACTATAGACAAGCTTATAAAACGTCGCCAACGTGGACAACAACTGATAAAGAGTAACGATAAAGAAGAAGAATATACAATAAGATTTATCTACAATACAGCTTAGGTAAGTAGGGAAAAAAAGGACGAAGAAAACTGAATATTATACCTTAGGGCAAAAGGTATCATTAAAACCTTCATCAAACCACTATAAAAAAGGTAACAAAGTTGATAGAAACAGTCTCTGAGTTCGAAAGAATGAAAAATATATACTTAAAACCAACTTTAACCTCTAAACCCCGAATATTACAATGTTTAAATCGATAATTATACACGAGGTCAAGGGTACAACCACGAGGCAATTATTATAAAAGTTACGTTTAATAGTTTAACGATACAATGACAAAGGCAAAAACTATATCTTTATGTAATCGTCAACGATTTAGAAAAACAGTCAACGTTTATTAGTTCTTTGAACAACAAGGTTCCTAGCAAGAACTAAATGCAGATCCACATGAAATAGCCGGAATATAATGAAGATATACACGTAATCAACGACCCATTTGCAACGGATGGTCTTAATAAATTTACTACAAGAACTACGTATTACCTACGCTCTAGTGATGGTAATACAATATATCAAGCTATTATGCTGAGTAAGTTAAGTAACTATCTATGGATTTCCTATCCTATTCAGCGCACTTATGGTTACCATTAAGTATAAAGTTTTTAGTATACGACCCGTACTTACAAGTAACGTTAGAAAAATATTTAGGCTTAGGAATTATACAAATTAACGATAAAATCTTCAACGAAAAATCTAGCATTATAATATCGAAATAACAAACGATTAAGGACTTTAAGTTCTAAAATTACAAACCGGTTACAACTTTAGCGAAAGACTACCAACTAAGCTTTAACGGATCGTCAATCTGTATACTTAATGTTAATACTAACCTCAATCTTCGCTAAAAGGGCTAGGATATTAATTTAGCTATAATAATAAGACTATTGTAGCTAACACTTAACGGTACTTAAAACAACGCTCCTGTAACAGCTACATCGACACTTTATGCTAGCCGAAAGTCTCCTACAACCTATAGATTACAACACAAACACGACACCGAACAATTGAAGATTTTAAACGATTAAATAAAAAGTTATAATAGAAAATGCGAAGGGTGAACTTAAAAATCAATATAATCCTGTTGAACCTATCGAGGGCCCAGTCAATCATCTTTACAGATGGTTTATTTATAAATAACACCGACCTATCTCTACACATCGGCTTTTTAAAAAAAACCTCGTCTATAAAGATAAGCGAAAGGACCAATTCTATAGCATCTAAAACTTGATTCACTAAACCTTAGTTGAATGCAAAAGAATTACACGAAACAAGGGAGATTAAGAAGCCTACAATATAATAACTAGCTTTAATATAGGAATAATCCTATAGGGAACTCTTAAGGTTATCAAAAGGCAAGAAATTAATTATTTTATCCCGATAGTAATTTATAGCTACTCACAAAGGCTATTCAAACACCTTCTAAATTTCGAAACTACCAGTAAAAAACGCCTGATAATTGACGTAACGACACTTCTTAAGGCTTATGAATGTAAAGAAATTGATTACTACCGATAAATCAATAAAAAGAATAATCGTAGTAAGGCCAAACAAGAGTATCGCTAAAAAAGGCCTTTGGGAGGTTTGTGGATAGCAATAGGCTAACTTTACAACATTAAGAGCTACGTTGAAAGATCACCTGACAGTGCCAAGTCGCATGCCAGCGGATAGAAATATGCTGACAAACTACAAGGCTGCCATGCAAATAGCGATAACAACTTCATAAACTAATTTGGTAAAGGTGAAAGTTTACATACGTTTATCGTAAAATACTTGTTCATGGGAATAGGTAAATTCGGAACCTAAGGCCATAAGGCAATTAAATGTAATTGAGGTTAATTAATGTGCGAAATTCAACTGAAATTGATAGAGGTCTAGCTGGTTGACGAGGAGGAAATTAGGTGGTAACTGGAACGATTTAGTCTACCACACTGACTTATGCTTACAAAAAGAAAAGCCGCCAATGTTAAAATAGTAGTAAGTAAAATATAGAATGTCAGCTTTACTTACAGTAAAGTTAACCATACTAACTTCAAATGAAATTTATTGCTTGTAAGTCTACTATATTGGCTGCAAGTTATGTACAGTATGCGCCCACTCTATACTAGGGTACAAGCCAAGCAATTGGTCATACAAATTACTGTACAAACCGGCTAGCGGTATGACAAACCAAAATCAATACATCTACTACTTAACCACAGGATACTACTATTACTTCAACCAATCGAATCGACAACGTTGCAATGTCTAAAGCCTTACTAATAGTATTATATTAAATACTAACGCATCAGGGATCTCGACCACCCGAAAATAATGATTCGATGTTTTTGCGGTAAAAATATCCAAATTCTCATTCTATCGTATGAAGGATTCTCGCTAAATATTATTCAGTAAAGAAACAAGGTCGTTATTAGTAATAATAATGATAAATATACGATTCAAGCCAGGCATATTTTATGTAAAAGATTTTAACACACTGTGCCTATTATTGTTCGCTAATATAATATGATGGTCTCACTAAGTAAGCTCAAGCCGGTTAGCGTGGCTTCCATCAGCTGACGTGAGTCAGCCCTCTTGACCATTGCGCCAATATCAAAAGTACTGATAATCCAGACGTCCTGGATTACGCTAACCACAATATAAGGGCTAGACATAACACAACATTGTGCACCTCAACATGCACATGACTCATGACTCGTACTGTCGACTCACAGCCTAAGTCCATAACATATAAAGCAATTCGGTGTCGAAATAAAGAATATCATAAATTGACTCGTTCGCGCCTTGAAAAACGTATTTATCCCGTTTTAA
Organism: Anisogramma anomala; assembly: GCA_038502455.1. Taxonomy (NCBI): domain Eukaryota; kingdom Fungi; phylum Ascomycota; class Sordariomycetes; order Diaporthales; family Gnomoniaceae; genus Anisogramma; species Anisogramma anomala. Next base: position 10,736,085 of record JASMMZ010000006.1, on the reverse strand, counting down.
CTACAACTTGAACATTTCTGGGCTTTTCTTGAAATATGAATAATCGAAACCGCCTATTTGAAAAAGTTCTTACTACGTATGTTGCAGTGACAGTTCGAATATACGGCTATAACAAGCGCTTTACGAGTTCTCTATATGAAGGGTTACATTGATGTAGGAATTAAAGCTTTAAAGGCTATGGAGAAGTTTTGCCACAAATACTAATTACCTTGACAAGCCCTTCAACTATTTAAATTATGTTTCGAAAACGATGTGAACTTCGATTACAATGCTGTTATCAATATTATATACCTTGATAGATAGCATGTTATTTTTGTAATAGAAGTTATATTGATCTTATATACTGTTTATTTTACACGAAACGTTTTAGTAACGGATCATTAGATTTTTTTTTAATTTTGAGATAAATTTATATTGAGGGCCTCTGGAATAGGTTACCTTCAATGAAGTAATAGCTTTCGATTTTGAATAAAATGTGAATATACGCTAGAATATCGGGTAACTAGCGTAAATAAAATAAGTGATAACCTTCCAGGGTATCGGTAAATGTAAACGATATTATAAATCATTTTAAAGAGTTTATATAATACTTGTAAAATGGACGAAAAAAATGTATTTAAAGGAAACCATTTTTCAAATGGCTATAAACCCGGTAATGAACACAATTTTTTCGAGTAGAATTATGTCTACACTTTTTATATTTGGTATTTACCTTAGAGTTCGTATGGATTGAAGATTATTACGAATTACAATTTGAAAGGCAACTGATATAATGAAAGGTATGCCGGATTTACTCTTATTAAAGGTTGAAAGTAATATTTCGAGGACTTATTTAATAAAGAATGCCCGTAGGAATAAAGCTTTTTAAAATTGTTCTTATAATTTAAAGTTTTTATATAAAGAATAGAATAGCTGGTTTTTAATGGATTAAGGTTATTAAAGGAAATTATATATGTGTAAATTTGTTGAAAGGCAAGAATTCCATCTGTTATTTGACGATGTACAAGTTGGGAGGAAAAAAGGCAACCGAAAAATATGTTAAAGTTTCATCAACCGAAGAACAATAGTTATCCTACGTTTATAATAATATAAACCCTCCTTGGCTAATAATTATAAAAAGTTCGGTAATACTTAAATATTCTTTACCGCCGCAACCGAATAAATACCCTAGATCAATAAAACAAAAACAATGTTGACGTAGGCGTCCGCTTGGTTTCAAAAACACAAAACACCCTAAATTCTATATTTTATATTCCTTTATTACCTAGAAGGAGGCTGTGGACTGTGAGCTAAGCATGAAGATCCGTCATAAGTGCGTTATAATCGCCATAGATGAACATTTTAAAAGGTTAATATGAAAAGAAATCATTTTTAATTGAAATGAACATTTAACAATTCAAATGATTCAATTCAACTATTTAAGAGGATTATAAGGTTATTTGAATGAGATCAATATATGAAGTAAAAGTTGATATTTGGAAACCTTATAAACAGCCGTTTATGGTAAAGGGGTATTATGACGCTAGAAAGCAAAATATTATAACTCCATAGTTTACTTCGTAACTAGTAATCTATTTGTTGATTTTAGTATTTTCTGCTTACCTTCGTAAGCTTTATAATACGCGTTTGGAATTTCATATTATTAAAGAAGCTTATACATCATAATAAAAACGACTAAAACAGTGTATATACGTAAACCTGCCTATAGAGCTACAAAAGCATTACCCGCTTGAAATGATGTTTTGTATTATGAATCGTTTGATAAATTTGCGAATACGGGTATATATTTGTTCAAGATATATCAACTGAATTTTAAGAAACTTTTCGGAATATTAAAGTTCACTTTTCACTTATTCTTATTTAATTCTACAACGTTTGTGAATGGCTTGGTAATTGTCGAAATATAACTTAACGATACGTTTATCCCATATAATGCGCGGAATTATCGCTTGAAGGATTCGAAACTACGAAATTTCAATTGAAAAGCTAAAAAAAACCTTATTCTTTAAGAGAGAGCGTTTGATCAGCTTTACGGGTACAATAATTACGTTTTAGGATGATATTTGAAAGTTTATACAACAATATTAGTTTCATAAAGTCACCCTTGTTAATATTAATAGCCTAAAGCGTACCGACCAATACCGATTTTAACGTTTATATAGAGCTTCAGTTGTATAAGTGATGTCACCGAAAGCCACGTTAAATATATTGATAGTTATATAATATAACATAAAATCGTCGTATAACAAATATCATGTATTAAATCAACGTTGCGAATGGTAAATCTGGAATTAGAAACGAGGATAATGTTTTATACCCTATAATAAGCGGATAAAAATGTTATTTGTTTTTATTAATAACTTCATTACGAATAATAGCGATTATAACTCGTATACAAGATTTAAATTCGTTATAAATAATGAGATACCTCATTAGAACGGAGTTGTTCTATATCGTAACATTAATACTTAGAGTCTCATTCAATGTAAACGATATATATGTGATGTTTTTTCTTGCTAAATGAATGAGATAGTTGAAAGTTTTAACTCTGGTATTACTATAGCGATAACAGTTCGTATAGTTATTTCAAACCTTGATACCAACGCCTTCTCTTCGGAAATTTACGTGGAAAAAATTCCCTTAAAAGTGTTTTTTGAAACTCGGTATTGTAAAAGAAAAGTAAATTATGATTGATTATATGAATTTGCGTAAATTGTACGAACTCCGGGCATATTTCTTTTTAAAAAGGAAACGTAATGTATCGACTGAAAGTTGAACTCAACGGATGAGAAAATCAATGGAGATCCTAATGGCAAGATTACTAATGTGGATATTGTTATATATCTTTATAGTTAACAAATGGCTACACTATGAATTACACCCTTTCAAAGTACAAGATAACGTTTTACTTTCAAAGGTATATTATTGCCAACTGCATAATATCGTGTCACTGCCCGAAATGGGCATTGACAAAGTGTACGATAAAGTGCTACTACCAAGCAGCGAGATTGGCAAAGTGTATGGCAAAGTGGCACTATTTGGGTAAGTGTTTATAAACTCATATATAAAGTGTGCTATCCCCGCATACCTCTTCTCACTTTGATCTATCTACTTCAATATACTCTAACAATATTTTTTTTAGTCTTATTTACTTTTACCGGGCAGTGCCCCATGCTAAGGTGCCCTAGCTTCTAAGAAATATTCTTGTAAATATGGGCAGGATGAATCGCAATAAAAGCTCTGCACAGATCCATATAGACCGATAGGACCTTACGTTATCCACCCGTTGAAGACCTTAGGATACCCTGCATTCTAGAGACCCGTGGGCGTGTAAACTGTAACCCTCGTCTGGCACTGTAATAGTGCCGCCTTAGTCCCCGCCTAGCGCTTAATTAAGCTGGGAATATAACGATACAGGCCCTTAAAACGACCCCATTAAGTCAAAAGCGATAAAATGAAAAGACCTGAATTATAGGGCGTTGGTAATGTTGAAACGCATGGGAGCGTGTTGGGGCCCGTACGCGGGAACGGGTGTATACATATATTTAAGGGTAATAACCCGTTACCGTCAATATTTAAGAACGGAGAATCCTTGTTAGCGCTATACCCCGAACATTAAGTTTTAATATAAGAAGGGAATTTTTCATTTAATTCATCCATTACTTCAAACCTTCCCGACCGTAGATATTAATCTATGCCCATAAAACTTGTATACATATGCCAAATGGCAGTGCAACATATTGAAAAGTGCACTCCTTTAGCGTGCAAAATAATGTGTTACGCTGCAAGATGCACTCTCGCAAGGTGCAAAGTGTATTATGCGTGGCGCGGTCTAAAAGGGATGTTTTAGAGTGTATGGCAAAAGGGCCACTTCCCGGATAAGAGGGTTATAACCTCCAATCCGTAGTGTATACTCTCTAGATATTTCTTTCTAACCTAATAATTTATATTAACAATAATATTAATTTTACGATTACTTTAATTTACATTTACGTGAATGGAAACCTCACAGACACTAATTAGGTGCCTATTAGGTTGATTATAAATATTGAAAGAAGAAAGAGATAAACCAAAGTAAAATATTTACAGCGGAATATTGTAACGTTTCCAATTATTTGTGTTTTACCATTATGTCTTACAAGAACTATAAGGGAGTGTGAAATTACGCTGGAGCCTCATTAAAATCTGAAGCGTAATAAGATTATAAGATCTGGAGCATCTTTGAAAAAACAAATTTATTATTAATTAATCGATACTTTATTAATTAAAAGCTCCATTACGTGAATAGTTTACTTGTTTTTTAGTTTTCAATATTCTCGAGCACTTTTTGAAATGCGGTTTATTACAAATAAGGCTATGTAAGCTAGTACCACCAAGTTATAAAACCTTTCGTTGGGATTTCCCCGATTGAAATATAATATCAAACTGCTTACAAAAACTAAAAGCGGTTATATGCGTAATATTTACACCGCTTGCGAAACCGAAAATCGGTTACGAAGAAAATACTTAAACCGTCCGTAACTACCAGGCACTAAGACAACTCGACAATCTGACCCGCACACTAAATATAAACCAAGTATTACACGCCGGATTACACCACACAACTGCCTATATCCAAAAAAAATTACCTGTCCCCTTTTACGTTTACCATATCCGCTTTTTTATGATCGCCCTTCGCCGCATGTTTTAAGTTTATTAATTACCACGATGAACTTTTCCTAATCGCTTAGCTAATATAACTTGAAAAAATGGTAATAAAATTAATTTCAAACGCCTAATTATGTTACGGTTACGTTTTATTTATATATTTTTTGATATTGATTTATATTAGTAAGAAAATAATAACTTATTACATTTGTCCTTATGTAGTTGTACGATTTATCTTGAAACCCTAAAGACACTTAAATCCCAATTTCGACGCGAAACAAATAATTTACGCCGCTTCATTATTACAGGTGAACGTAAAATTCACCTACTTTGAATGTAATTTTAGCCCCTTTATTAAAGGATTTGTCTCAATCTAATGAATACATAAAATACCTTGTTAAATATACGTCGTTTCGTAACTGTTTTTTAAAACATTTAGACCATAAGTTGTAATATAATAAAATCGAGGTGTTTATAAAGAATATGTATCCTTTTATGGCAAATACATATATTATGAACATATTTTACAACTATTGTAACGGCGAAATTGAAGGGCGCAATTTTGTGGAAAATTGTAAAGAGGAACTTTTTAAATTGGACGCCAATTATATTGCGTATAATCGATAATACAATGTCCAAACTATCGCGGGTATTAATGACAAATAAAGGTATTAATACGACCGGTAGAAAAATATACGTATTGAAAGATCTTTGTTAATAACGGCTTAGATTATATAAATAATAAAATACATAAACGATAAAGAGATAGAAGTGAAATTTATAAAATAAACTAGCTAAGGAAACGTTAGGAACAATTATTTGAAATGACGTACCGGAATCGAAAGAAGCTGTTATAAATATAACAAAAAAGCGTTAAGCAAGGCTGAATGCCTGCTGCTAAGTAAAAACAGAGTTGGTGAAATCGAGGAAAGAGGAGAAAGCGTCGTAAAGATTATTTAAAACGAATGTTAAATATGAACTCTTCCTGAAATATGACTTTAGACAAAGATTAAAAAAAATTAAGCCACGAAAACCGCGAACAAATTGGTAAACTAGGATAAAAGCGAACAAAATAAAAACCAGATCGTTTTAAAATTAATAATAAACGGTATAAAACGCTAATAGGTACCCTACGAACAAATAACTATTAATTACAACTCCTTTCGTACCATTTTACCATACCGTTCACTCACTAATGAAAGCGACTTTATCAATCTTATTCACTTCGTTGAACTTTGATATAAAAACGAGAATTATAGCGACGAATCGTACAATGAACTCGATCATAAAATACATGTAATACTTACCATATATAAGAAGCTGGATATCGAACCGTTTCAATTTTAGGTTATTTCACCCGGAATATTATTAAGGTAAGTTAGGGAGTAAGAGATGTACAACCTTATATCAGTGGATAAATTTGCTAAATTTTATAACCGTCTAAAAATACACTTTAATATCAATATCAACCACAAATATTACAATGAGTACTAGACTAATATTTCCTGATAATTCGTGAATAAATAACGAAAAAACGTTGATATAAACTCAAAAGTGGTACTTATTACCCTATTAACTAAGTTTCGGAAACGTTAGCCGGTCCTTGAACCGGAGTATAAAGGTATAAACTGTTTATTCAAACAGTGACAAAAGTATACCATAAAAACTTAAATTTAAACTTCATACAATTTAAGTTTAGATCGTACTTAAAGGAAATTTATACGAGTCATTAAACACCACTGAAAGCCTTTATGAGTTATTAAACGAGTTTCAGATTAGAATTTATAGCCGATAAGACTAAAAGCAAGGGTCATATTACTAAAGTAAACCCCTCCGAAACTATCCACTACGTTTTAAATCGAAGATTGAAGGTATAACTAAAACAAAACGAGCGCCAAAAGTATAGTTTTAGGGAGAAAGGAACCAGATAGGATGCCCTAGTAATAAAGGGTGGAAACGATCGTATGGTAACATGCGAAACGTACTATAATTATAGTAATACCTACAAAAATGTATATAAAGCCCTACTAATTCATAGAAAAGCTATATCGAATATAAATAAATCAGTTACTAATTTACTAACCACTTAGCTTACGAGTAAATTTAGACTAGAAGAAAGTTTTGGGCTGATTAGGTAGTTAAGGGCCGGATAAAAGCGAATTTTACAATATATGTAGCTGGGTAGAAAAGCGTGTATAATACGCTTAACGAATAACTTTACAACCATACTTACTGAAAAGAGGTCTTTAAAAGTAATAAATTTATTTAGAAATCCAAAACGATGGAACCATCTAATTTATTTTCACCGAATTTTAAAACGCAACTTTACGCCATATTACAGTCTTGGATTAATTGGAGGAAATATCAAACTCCCATAAAAAGTTATAATTTACGCGTTTAAACAGATAAGGCAACCGGTTTCAATGCAATATACTAAATACTAACGTGGCAGGAATTCCAAAGGCCGGAAATGGATAGTTCGATGCGTTTATAGCAGAATTCACGAAGTTTTAACTAGATCAAATAGGGAAATATCGAAAGGTCTTATTGAGGAAATGCAAAACGTCGTCGCTCACAACGGTCGTTGTAAATATACAATTCGAACTGGTTGAGTCTTCCGTAATATATTTTAAAGCGTAATTTTTACTTTCGATATCTAATATACGTAAGTTGGATGTTATGAACCGCAATACGATTAATTAGCTTTTCCGCTTTTCGGATAATCCATTCGAATGGCGTTGGTTTAAATTCGAATACTTTTGGGTTTTGCCTGACATACGTACGATTAAGCTTATTTACTTTACATAATCGGAATTACGTTTACTATGCCACTGGTTTGGATACTCGGTTATAAAACGACTATTACAACTATGTTAAATTGTAGGATATATATATATTGGAAAGAAAGTATTTAATGTTGTAGAAAATTTTAGTTATACATATTAACTCTATTTACAGGTTCTAAGGCGATTCAGGTTCCGCCTTTAAGATGACAAGTATTTCAATTACGAAATAAATATTAATATGATATATTGAGATAAGTAACTGATACTTTACGCCGTCTACGCGATAATATTATTTTAGGCCATTAAGTTTATTCAAAACGTTTCAGTTATAAACTGAATGGAAACTTTCGTTAACTGTTGGTTAAACTTCTATTTAAGGCCTCCGAACTGAATTACTTACGACGCTAATACGGCCTTAGACTTTACCCAGTGGCGTATCAAGTTTAGGATCGCCGGTAACGAATTTAAATGAATGCTAGTAAAAGCGCCAAAGAGTATTAACAAATATGAACGGTATTATAAGTTGTTTAAAAAGGCAAATATAGTGTTTCCTACAAAGTTATTTGATACCAGTTTCAAGGCATTTTTTTCACAGATAATGGTGAACGCCGTTAATTATACTTTCGGCTCGAGTTGGCTAATCTTTACACTACTTGTCTCTAGTACTTACCGAAGGATTCATAAATTATGCGTCATTACCAATTATAGTGTCAAGGGCAAATGATGTGGCGAAATCTGTAGTAGAGTTACGTCATTTACGGGTTAATAAAGACGTTTGAAAGCGTTCATGATAAGGAATAGCCAATGTAGAACTAACTATTTAGACCTACATTTATAATTTAGGGTCTTTCTTTGCTAAACCAGGGACGGTTCGACTAGCACTTGTAAGATGAACGGGTTTAGGGACCATAATATACCTATTGATGTGCTAAACAGTAATATTTATTTCGTTGGTGGATGGTACGAAAGTATAAAAAAGAAATGGGTAGGAATAGCCTAAAACTGTAGTTCGACTGGAATTATCGATGGGATACCCTTGAAAACGACGAATTCAAACCGTTTTTAGTTTTAACCCACATCCTGAATTGTATTTTCAACCTGTTTTTACAATACAAAAACGGCTTATTTATATTAATCCTATCATCACTTGACCGACAGAGTCCTACTTTTGGTTTGAAAATTAAGTAACTCTCCGGAACCTTTACCGTAAATTTCTTGATTATTAAAAATAGGATGTCAAACCGCGAGCTTACCCTCAAATTTCGTTACAAAGTTATTGATATTACTTTAGACGCGTTGTTTAAATAATCCATCTAAACGGAAAACTTTACCTTAATCGACCAGTGTATTTCGCTTTCAAAGATTCAACTTAACGATTTATGGTACTTACCCAATATTTCGATCAACCATGTATATAAAGTTAAGCATAAAACAGGAAAAATATACAGAAAAATACGTTTAATTATAAAAGGTTATACCACTAACTGAAAAAATAATATTATAACCTAGTCATCTACCTTATAATGGGTAAATTATCGCTTGAATTATATATTTATAGCCTTTTTGGATGCTTCTTATAACCTTTACATTGAACTTGGTAATATTACGTAAATTTATATCACTTTAACCAACGGTGGAAAGTCGGATCTATGTAGATATACCTATCTGTTATAGAAAATACTCTGAATTTAAAACGATTTAACAAATTATAAAACGGCTTTACGGCTTTTCTAAAATTGGTATTTATTAATATAACACCTATTAGTGGTACTAAAAAAACGGTTGGAATAACTAACTTAACCTTCCACATATTTATATTAGTATTTATTAACCTTTTTAACGGCTTTGTAATAACGGGTATATAAATGTACTATATATCAATACTGTTGGTAAGCCTTAGAAGTTGGAACGTTGTCGATTCGATTGATCGAAGTAACAGTGGTATTGCGTGTTCTAATGGTGGATGTATTGTTCTAGGATTGGCAGACCGCTAGCTGGTCTGCAGTGTAATTTATATAGCCAATTGCTTGGTCCATTCCCTAAAGTTAAATGCACTGTACTGCACTCGACTTACACCAAATACGGTAAGTCCGCACAAAGCAATACACTTTCGGTATAGTCAATCTTTGCTATAGATAGAGTTTATCTATTGCACTGTATGTAATACTATTCCAACAAATACTGTATTTGTCATCGGTTTCCAAATTCAAAAAAAGGAAACTTTACGAGGTAGACTTAAAGGTAAAATCCAATATTTACCTGAAGCTTGTCTAAATCAATGACTTTGATAGCATTACAATCAGTTTTCGAAACGGTGTTTTGGGATTTACATAAAGAGCGTACTTTGACACAGTCGCTTTTATCGTATTGGATAGTGTGAAACGAGCCGACGAATACAAATGGTAATGCTTAAGTTACATTGTGGTTATTTTTATAACATAATTAAAATCGGCATTGAACATTTGGGTAGTCGCATAATGTTAAACCGTGCTATTAAACAATATATGCAAGACGTTTCATAAACGTCTTATATTGTGAATATACAATTTACATTACGGTTTATCGTTTTTGCCGCTCTATATACGTACTGTAAAGCAACTTCTTTTCATTAATAACTTTATTAGTGATGATATAGATTATAGATCGTTAATCAACTTCGCATTAGTTTTCGATAACGAAATATCAGCTCTAAATAGCTTGAAAATTCAATGAAATATTCTTTATTATCGCTTTTCCAAGTGTAAACCGATCATAAGGAGCGTTATATCCTCGAAAATATATTATATAATTAAAATATTCCATTGGGGAAATACCAAAATAATAAAGGTTTGAAAAATGATTTCTAGCTTTAGTTCCTGTTTTATTATTTTTATTATATGAACCAATTACTTGTCACTTTATGAATTTTTGGTCCAGTTGGATATTATAAACAAAAAAAATTGATAATTCATATAATAGCCTTACGCAAATTATATAAACTCCGGGAAATCGAGGAAACACGTTAATTTGATTGGAAATTCAATCAAATAGATGTAATGATTCACGTAACCTCAAACGGAATATTTTAAATATTAGTATTAATACTAATAATGTTTGTTAAAATGATTAAAATTGGTTTAAGACCTTAATAAGTTATTATACTATATTCACCGATTGGAATTGGTTCGAAAGCTATCAATTACGCCACTTCGAAAATTGTGCTACGGTCCCCAATTTATATTTATACCGCCTTTACGAATTAACCTCTATTTATATTTAACATTTTGTGTCACTTATAAGATATTACCACTTTGCGTTTCATATACTACGAGCTTATGAGGAATTTCACTTTTTATCTTTCTTTATTTCAATTTATAATTTTTTATTGGTTTTAATATATTGTCCTTTTTTATTTAATACACTTTCAACGTAATTCATGTATTATATTTGTCATTTCATTTATAACTGGTTTTGTGAAAATCAATAACATTAATATATAGCGTACTATACTATAGCCTAGCGAACTAGCTTTTCTGCAAAGGGCAGATTTCTACTATTAAAAGTAAAGGGAGAAGGCGAAGTTGTTGCGTTCCTACTATTCTTTCCGTCGCCCTTACCCTTTGTGTTAGCGTTACCGCTGTTACTGATTTCAACGCCGTTATCGAAGTTAGCGAGGAAGTGACCCCGCGTTTTGTGTCGTATACTCTTAGATAGAGGCGCGAGGGGGTTTTCATCCACCCCACGGCGTCGCGAGAAAACATCGTGGAATTTGCCTACGTAGTATATGCGTAAGTCTCGTTGTTAAGTCGTACTATAAGCTGTTAGTTTCTTTATCCACTGGTTAACGCCTATCATTAATTAACATTGGTTTATTTTATTCATTATTGACTAGAGTAGCTTTTCGGATTTCCCAAAATACTATCAGTTTTAGGAAGGGAGATTTTGAAAAATCGGTTCAAATTTACCATAATGCCGACAGACACGTAACACAACTTTGACTTACAGCCTTAGGATCAATGAAACGGAAGCTTATTGTTATTAATCTACTCATAAAGGTAACAAAGGGTCTAACGACCCCTGTTTTCTTAGTAATCGTTAATTGACTTACCCGCGGCCGCGGAAGCGACACATGGAACATAAGGCATATCGATTAGAAGCTCGGTGTTATAGAACTAGATAAGCTATTTTAACACCTTACGTATGAAAAAGGCCTCGCGGCGTACCTTAATCACTCGAAACTTGAGGCGGCAAAGAAGGCTCGCCTCGTAGTCCTTATTTAAAGGAACATGAAAGGTATATAAACAGGGTGATTTAGGGAATATAAACCGCGGCAAAGCTGCGTTAAGTTGCGTTTTCGGCGCCGGAATGTTTTCGAGGGTAACAGGGCTTTTACGTGCGAAGAGAAGGTAAGGTTTATAACCTTAAAATCCCTTTGTTTCTTCTCCTGGGAACTGGGGGGAAAGGGGAGGGAAAGAAAGAAAAGAGGGGTGGGCGGGTCGGTGATTTCACATCAAACTGTGTTTTATAAACCTGTTTTTACGCGACATTTACTTAAAGGCAAGGTTAGTAAATATGTATTTGTCAAATAATATATATATTTAGTAGTTTGAATAAGTTCATTATAATAAAAGTTAAATGAAAATGGGATAAGACTTCATATTAACGTTGGGTACCCGCCTTTAAAAGTGGAAAAAAGAGGTTTTATTTGGATCGATAACGATATATTATCTTATATTAATTTAAAATATGTGACAACGCAATTACCCCTATGTCATTGCGCTTACAAAGCTTACATAATCACACTGTTGTTGAAAATAATAAATGACTTGATTAATAACTATATTGTTACTAATTGATGATATAAACCAGAACTTTATTACAATTACCACAGAGGCTAAAAATTGCCTGTTCCCGAGCACTATCCCTCCCCGCGGATACAGGCGCAGCTATTGGGTAATAGATATAAAAGCCCTGATAACGGAGGTATTAAAACTATTAAATGGATATGTTGACGGCTATATATTATATTATGGGTGAAGACAGCGGGAATGAAACTATGATATCGCCGGCTGGCGATTAATGAAGCCTATACATGCTATAATCTTTCAATCAATTGTTTTTTTATAAAACCATGCCGAAATATATACAAATGACCGGAAATTCCTAGAGTTCCTACGGTCTTTATACATAGAACCTTCGTGTGACTATTTTTCAAAAGTCTAGGTTGGTGATTGAAGTCATAATTTCTCCACGTTAACAGAGGCCGCGTAATGTATTAGATTAAAAACACCCCATCCCCCATTATATTACGGGTAAAATTCGTTAGTATTTTCTAAATACAATCGTTGATGGTAGAACGCGAAGTCTCCATACCCGTGCCTTATAATTAGGAACCGGAGTAGGAAATTTCGTATAAAAAGTGACGAGGATAAGGTGAAGCCAGTTTACTATTATTTACAGTAAATTTAACCGGGTTTAATCGAATGTATAAGGCTATATTCCTTATATTATAGGAAGTGGTTTTTTTTTACCCGTTATACTACTTTTAGCATAACGCCTCTAAATGTTCTTTTAGTCAGGACTTTATTCCATTCGCGAAGGATTTGTTGTTTTCTTTTTAAAATGGGAACAATCTGGAGCTGATATTTACCAGTTTATCAGCGATTTCGTTTTCGTCAATACCTATATATCCTAAGCATTATATTACTATAAGGGAGTTTATATGTGATTCGGCTAACGCATAAAATTCCCTAAAAGCCTATAATAACGAAATGGCTGGGTTAAGCTTTAGGATTTATATTACGAATGGTATCATCGACGTATATTATTAAATCACCTGTCGTAGTTCGAGTAGATACCTTTCAATCGCGGAGCGCGTTCACAACCTTCGCGTCAACGACTTATGTAGATTAATAAAGTTCTTTGGATCTTTTCGTAATCGTATGGCTGTTTGTGACAACTATAAACCAGTAACTGTCATATCTTTATCTTTTTACCATTTGTTTAGTGCCGTTTATAAATACTACATTGTAGTCGTTATTTAGGTTAACGTACTATATTTTAAACGTTCTAATAGTATTTTCCTTTGTAAGTCTATTAGTAAAAAGCTCAAGTGACCCAATTATATTCCAGGGAGTTAGTAATACAAGTTGTGGAAAACTAAGAAATTCTTTATCGGCTTTAAGTAATTTTGAACAAGGTTTACCCATCGGGCGTTCTCGAATTATACGGAGGATTACCTTTAGGCTGCCGAGGATATCGTAGTCTCCTTGTGTCGCTTATAACCTGGTGAAACGCCGTAGGCTTTTTGTAATAGTGAGGGCGGCTTAAGCGTTACCTAAGGAGCTAGTTAAGGGGTAAGACGGGCTTAAAAGTCGAGTCCTATTAACCACCTCCGTAATCCGTAGGGTAAAGAGATATTAGGCATTGAAGACTTTTATGCGATACCCGAAGCGAAGGCGCCACTACTCGAGGGCGACTTTATTGGAAGGTATTTTGGAGTCTCTAAGGGCGATATAGTTAGGCAAGATTTTGTATAACTGAGCGACCGCCCATGTCGTAACGATTAGAGGAATGATAATCTGGTCTTTAAAGGCTTTTTTCTTACTCCTGCAGTACCTGATTTTAACGTAGTAAGTAAATATGGGTACCTACTATACTAAATTTTTAGTGTAGCGCTACAAACTGCAGCTAATTTTTCAGTCGATACAATTAACCTTACTGCAAGTAAAGTTGACTTGGTTGTACTGTATTGGATTGCGATTCCAATATTAGCGGTTTTTTTTTGTGCCTGTATGTTAGCGTGGCATGCTATTAATTGGTAGCTACCTTTGAAATCCCTCCATAGTTCGTAAACTAATAACTAGCCAGAACCCTATTAATTTAGTTTAATTTGTACTGAAATCCGCCATAGTTATGGGGCTTTGTGACTCTTTTGCTTGATCCCTTCTAGACCTCTGTTTCTTAATTCTCGTGCACATATCTTTCGTCATAAACCTGTGTAAATCAAGTACGTTTATAATTGCATACCTTTTGCCAATAGTTTAAACTACAGCCATTGTCCCATTTGATTTTAACGTTACTACCCTAGCAGTTTTCCAGTTTACCATTATTATCCTATTCCTTTTCGTTACGTTCCGGGCGGTTGACGTGGCCATTAATTCGTATGATTAGAGTATTACTATTTATCAACCTTTTTATAGTGTTATAAGGCGTAGCCTTAGTTATTGCGTTATTGAGTTTATTATTGCCATTGATTCACCAGAAATTATAGATTTCCCGGGTTTCATATACCTCCCCTAAAGCTATTACATTTATTATTAAACGTTTTCTTTTAGTTGTTCCCAGCTTTGATATGTATTTTTGATGGTTTCGGGAGTCAGTACCTATAAATATAGGTAATGGGGGTTGTAATGGTTGTTTAGTTATAATCATCAATATTCCGTTCGTTACTGTACTAATATCAAAGCCTATCATTATGCTGTAAACTTTCGAAGCTAATACGCTCCAGGTTATACGATTATACTTAACGGATGTTTAGTATATGAGGTTTTCAGTGATTGTAAATTGCTTTTTAGATTTTTCTTCATTAACTAGTATTATTAGAAAGTCGATACAAGATATAAGGTTAGTATTATTGGCAAATAAATCATCTGTAAAGATTATTATCTTCGCTTTCGTTAGATTTATAAAGACTATATTAATTTCTATTTCTGTATGGTCCATTTACTACTCAATTTGTTTATTTAACCTATGAAAGTTTTCGTTTTGTAGACTTTGTATTTGTACCGTAATAGAAATTTCGTATGATGTTTTCAGTTCGCATAATGTGGAGATATTGGCTGTACGGGCCCTTTGATATAGATATCTTTGTGATTTTGTCTCGTCGGTTTTTTTGATAATTGTTAAGCTTATTACTTACCCTTTTTAACGTAGACAGATATAAGTGCCGTTTTTAGATTTAATACTATAGATGCGGATTGAATATTTATTAAAGCTAAGTTATATACCTTCGGTCAACGTTTCGATTGGATTACGCTTTGAAAGCCCTAACTTTTCGATAGCACGTTATTTTGCCGCTATAAACCTTATATTTCCGAGGGAAAGGGTATCTTTATTTTATATATCTACGATATAAATGTTTTTTCCTTGGTAATTAATAGGCATAGATTGAATATCAAAGTTTTCATAACTTTTCTATTTCTAAAATACGCCAGGTATGTTAAAAAGTAATGGTCACTAGTCTTGGCCAGTTTGTGTAGAGGCCTAATATAGTGTATTATAGTGCCGGTTGAAAACTTGTCCCTTGGCTTTTATTTGGGCAGTTTTAATAGTATAATCCGCTTGAAATCGGTGGCAGATTACTTATAAATTTGCATTATATCCCGGTTATTAAGGGTATACTAACTTTTTACATTAGTCGTTGAATTGGTAGCAATTACAACAATTAAAAGTTAGCTAATATTTTAGATTATGGGCGATGAAGTAAAGAATCTGTCCTTACTTTCATTACTGTGTTTTGGAGAAATTAACCCTGATTTTTCGTACGGCCAGTTTGTGGTTTTAACTTTGATTTCATAAATTATCCTCGACTTCAACATAGTAAAGTTTTGGATTTTTAAATTTCGTTAATAGCACAAATTATATAACCTTTGGTAAAAGAAGGCCATCAGTTTACATTTGGTTACTTTTGTTAAAAGTTCTGCCCGGTGTATTTATAATGCTTTCCACACGTAACTTAAGGGTAACTACTTCGTCATAATTTTCCTTTTAAATACGTACGCCGTTATATACGTGTTACTATGTATGAGGTTCCTATCGCCGTTCTTTTTTTTAATATGTATCCTTTTTTTTAAGTTGTCGTCTACGCCATCGACATTCCATTAGCTTATTAGTGATTGACTCTAGAGGGTCATATTAATCAAGTCGTTCGTCTCAGAGGTTTTCAACGTTAAGATCCTGATTAGACTTCAAGGGACTAAGGGGTTTTCGGTACGGCTTACCCAATGTGGTTCGAAAGGTTACAGGGACGTTAATAGTTGTAATTATTACGTTTAAATTGGTAATTCTTAAAATATCATACGGCTTCTCCTATTTAACTTATTCTTATTATGCAAGGATTCTTCTTTAGAGGATAAAGGTAGTTCGTTTGTTGTTAAAGGCCCGTTTCTGTTGTCAAAGGTATCGTTAACCTCATAGCGTGCCGATTTCTTTATTAGCCTTGTTATATATTTATTATATATTATAATACCTCTTTATGTATTTAACTAAGATAACAACTTAATTCCTCTATGTTGGTATACCTTAGATACTAATAAAGTTGTTATAAGTTCATTTGAACTAGTAATATCATTAAAACATTTTACCTCTATTTAAAGCCATACTTTTTAAGTTGTAATTTTTTTGATTCCCGGTGTAATAATATTGTACGCTCTTCATAAAAGGGTATATTTCTTTTTGACTTTGTTAATACTTTATTCAAAGTTAACGGGGACCCATTTATTCTAAATTCTTTTCAACTTTACGTTCGTTTCAAATTTTGTCGTAACAAATTAATGTCGGCGTCGTGGATGAGTACGTCTGGTAGCCTAAGGTATGTGTTTATTTACAAAGCGCGTAGTACCTTTTATATCTTTTTCGCCGGAATGGTTTCAAGAAACCTAGCGTCGTGAAAAGCTGTAGCGGAGTTTATGATTTGTAATATTGACTTATCATTTAGGTAAAACACGTTTACTTAAACTTTCTAATTAAATTCCCAGTTTTATTTCGTTGTATATTTCAACATTAGTAGGGTTTGGAAGTATACTTAGCAGTGTTAACATAGCATTTCATTAACTTTAAGTTTCAACAAGTTTATATTTTTGTAGGTAACTGGCATTGAGATCTTATAAAGCCTATTAGTAGCCCGATAATTAAACCCACGATATAGTTAGTTAAGTTCCTCCTTCGTGAGGTATAACACCACTGCCTTTGAGTTTTTGAAATAAAATTCGAGGAACCCTTATTTAAGGTTAAGTAGGAACCTTTTGTCGGTGTTAACTTGTTTTAATTCGTTTGTCCAAACATTAACGTTCACGCTAAGGTTTTATATTTTAAGGTAAAGATGAAAGAGAGTCACGGACTCCAAAATATGAAAACCAATTAATCTCGTAACAGTTTTGACCGTCGTCGTTCCCAGTAAAAATAGCTTTTCTTACAAGGTTACAGCTGACCTTAACTTTTTCATCATTTGTATAGTCAAATTTTGTAGCAGTATTAATATTCCTTTGCAATGCAACGCATTATGAATAACTTCCTGTTAAGTATCGTATCGCTTTAATATCTGGTATGCTCCATTAAAAAACATATTTAGAGTAATTATTTTAAATGGTCAAAAGGTTTATACGGCCAGTGTCTTTTTCTTTATATCAGAGGTAGGGATTTTTACCTATAATACGATTTAAGAAAACGTGACCAGCGAGTTATTACGTTATTTTTAAGCCGATGTCGGTGTTAGTATTTTCGTGTCAACCGATAGCCTTTGGATTTTTTTCCTTTTTTTCAACTTTACTTCCTTTAGATTGTTTAACTTACTCGACGTAATCATAATCAAAAGTAAAGCGGAAGTGTATGTAATATATTACTTATTTTATTTTACGTCCAGCGGAAATATAACGTATGAACGAATAACCCTACTTACTGCATATTTAACATCTTCTGAAGCTTAAGGTGAATTCATTTGACTGGTTGAATGATCTTAAGGAAAAGGAATACACTTCTCCGTAGGTTCAGGTCCGAGCCTTTTGTTGAATGTACTGATCGGACCTTCCATACCTTCGATTAATATAATATGAGTAGAAAAGATTTTATTGCTCGTTACTAAATTCCGGAGCTCCTGGATATATGCTAGACGAACTGGAAACACGAGTAATTACGGTCACCAAAGAGGAACGCAGTTGGCTATGAAAAACCCTTCGTAAGTAGTATCAGAGTATTAAAGGGCGTATTTGAACTCTTTATATCTCGTAACAGCCTATCAAACCTATTAACTTAAGGTGACTTCGTCAGCTTCCACTTTTCCCATTACTTGTTGACAAAGCATTGGTCTGTGAAGTATCTAATGAAGGAGATTTATCTTATTTTTCGACTTTTTCGTGTAATCTAATATGTAAAACAACTTGATCATATCCCAGTCCTGTAAAACTACACAAAATCAATATAGTATTCTAACTAACTTTTCGAGCTATCGTAGATTTCGCGAAAGGAGAAACATTTCATCAAGTACCAAAGGTTTTATTCTTTAGCTTAGCTAGTAAAGATATAAGTAAATAGAGTGTAAAATCCCGGTAATGAAACCCTTATTTGGAGGAAAATATCAAAAAATAGGCGTAATTTGACGTCGAAAGTGTTGTACGACTTACCTTTATATTTTTACTTTCTTCCTTAATCTTAAAAAACGAGGTAAATTCCATACAATCCGTATCCATTATGGTAATACATCGAAAAGAAATGGTGATTTACTGGTCTCAAGGATCTTTTAGATCTCCTGGCTGGAAAAAAGGTTAAGGTTGCTCATACTAGTGGGTAGGATAATTACCTTCGATAGAGTTTGAAGGGAAAAGTCCAATGGTCATGCCTATAGTAGGTTCGCATATAAAGCTAGTGTGTCCTTGGTTGGGTTGCTAAAATTAAACTTATCAAGGGGCTAAGGAAAAAGAAACTTAATGTTTTCCACTGCGGTGAATTTGATAATAATCATTTGAGTGTTCAGCGATACATATAAGTTTCCATTCAATTAAATATTGAATTTAAAAGCTTACGAAGTATGGTTAAAAAAAGTCTTTACGGCTATTAACGCTAATGCGCTAGGAGTCTTGTACAATAGGGTCTGAAAAAGGGATCTAGGCTTAGGCAGGTCTTTACGAACGTGTGTAAGGGCGTTAAAGATTGCTGTTACTAAAAATACTTTTACCCTTTCATCGAACCTATTGGAGGTCTTCATTTGTTCCGTATTCGTATAATAGGTTGACCAAAATGAAATTTTCCACTTTTCTAACAGGGAAATCTATCCCTTCATTATCTGGTTTACTCTTTAGTCAGGTTTTGACTTGCTTATTTGTTTCTTTTTACATGGATAAGGTCAATTCTTTAAACCATTTGTAAATTTTGTCGAAAGTTATGTGGCCCGTATTACGCTTGGCTTAGATTAATTCAATAATAAAGGAGCTGATGGCGTTGTTGAGGTGCTTGTGGATTGAGTTTTCAATGGATTCGGTAAACTATAAGTTTTTGTCATAGTACTTGATGAATATAACGCCGAAAGCTATAATTGCTTCTTTCCTAGAGAGATCGGTGACGGAATGAATTCTAATATGCTTTAAAGCCATAGTAATAGCGATTAAAAGTTGTAGAGGGGAAAAATTTTCGTATTAAGTAATGGGTTATATGTTTGCTGTCAAAGTTAATATAAGTTAAAGGTCGTAGGATTTAGTCGTTTTTACGATTTAAATTTGGTAGTAATAAAACCTGTAGCAATAGATGTAATAGTATTGACTTAGCTTTTTGCCAACTTGCCGGCTTAGTAATCTTTAAGACTTTTAGGTAGTGAATCTCAACGCTTTCAAAAAAGATCAATATAGATTCCTTAGTGTTTTTAGTAGCGATGCCGTTGTTTACTTATAAATAGGCGCGAATAACTGCTTAGCTTATAAGTCTTCCCTACTTGTCGCCGCAAACAAATACATGATATATAGAGGCCTCTCGTAAAAGACCGTTTCTTTACATTGCTGAAACTAAGCGTAACAATTGGAAAAAAGTTTTTCTTCTACTTAGCCAACCTATACTTAACCTAATAAGCAGTATTCAGTGTTGGTAGGCTTTTATTGTTATAACGTAATCGATTCGAATCACTAAGGTCGAAGTAACTGGTGCCGCGTTGATGTTATTGATTAGGATGTGTTGGTTCTAAGTTTGGCAGACCGCTAGCAGGTCTGCACACTAATTTGTATAGCCAAACGCTTCGGCCTGTGCCCCACTTTGAAGTAGGAACCAACTGCACTGTACTTATAATGCAACCCCACAAACTGCGGACAATTTTGTAGTCAGTGCAATCAACTTTACAGAAATTAAAGTTGAGTTAGCTGTACTGCATTTTACAGCTATTCTAACATAAATACATGATTTTTGGGGAAAATTTAGTAATTAGGTAAATCGATCCCGACTTCGTATATACGTATAAGTTTCCCCATTTGTTAAGGTCTGAAAGACTTTACCATTTAATAATATATAATATTTCGGACTTCTCCAGTTCGAATATAAGTCAGTTGTTCGTCGCCTATTAGTTAGCTTCGTTTAAATTATTTTTGAAACCCTGTATATTTCGTTTTAAAAAGTTGCATATCCTCGGAAAAAATACGTTGTTCATACACAAAAAAATACGTCTTGTATATAATTTGAAATTTTCCGCCATATAAATCATTTAAAGGATCGGGAAAAGTGAAAAGGCTTATAGAATCCCGTAATAAATTTTTTCAAAAAAACCGTAGTCGCCGTTTAATATCGAACTTGTTTTACCCTACCAATAAAAAAATCAATAACAAAGGTAAATAAGCTTCTGTAAAACCCTGGGCATTTGATTTTCGAAATTATGTGGTTATGAAGCTGGGTATTAAAGGCCCCTTATATATACTATAATAAGGTCGATACGAACTTCCCCTTAACGAAAGCGGATTTAAAATCGAATGCAAAAGACATAACTAGGTCATACGCCAACCACTTTAACATCACTTCTCTATATTAAAAACCAATAAGGCTTAGTATAGTAAGTAATCATAATATTTTCCGGATGACGATACGTTTCAACCATTTAAAGCAGACAGATATTAGTGTGATAAGCCTTTACGACCGTAAATCATATATGTCGCGATCCCTAAACTTCAATATTATGGATATCTCTAATTATCTCAACTCTTATAGAAAAAATCTCAATGTTACGACCTAAGCATAATAGCGGGTCAGGAAGTAAACCAGTGTGCAGCTGAGCCTGAAGTCCAACACATTAGGTGGAGGACACATTTCCTTTGTTAGCGGAAATAACTAAGCCAATCATGTGATTAGGATCAGTGGAATCAGCACTGATCCAAGTGATCTATTACTGAAAACGGTATGAAGGCATGGATATATAAGGTTACGGTCAGCACCACATAGATAGTATTTCCTTCATAGCTCTTCAGTTGTCAATCTAAGTATTTAGTCTCAGTATATTCCGAATAGCTTCACGGCTTTTGATCATTACTTGTACGGTTGCGATATTGTTAACTCAGCAACTCTACTACATTCTTGATAACATTTACCCTCTGACACCTTCCATATACTCACGGGTATTTAGTGTGATCATTACACTCAAGTGTAAATACGTATTGTAAAAGTTACGTAGAGACCCCGTTATTATATAATAATACACTTTAAATAAAAGTACCGTAATATCGTTCGTCTTTACCGAAGTACTACGGCGGTCAATTGAATAACGTCGGATTTATTTCATTAAAATATTCAACCCTTGGGGGATAATGTACTCGGTCCTTGCCTAAGTACCCAAAGGGTTATATAGAATCCCTTTATAGAGGGAATCCCTATTAAGGATATAGTTCCGTAATACTAGGACTTATTAAAGGTTATCGAGGATAAAACGGTTTTTAAAATTCAATAAAAGAGCTCGAAGTGGGAAGGGGAACTTATATTATCTAATAATACCGTACACATTTATTAGATTCACAACATAATCGAGTTTAATACTTTAAAGACCAACTTCAACTTATTATACTTTTATGTATAAACTTTAACATTTAATAAACCTAATGCTATACATTCGTGCCGTATTCGCTTACATGTTATGAAGACGAAGCTATTTTAATTTAAAGGTTTCCTATTTTACCATTTTAACTTATATCGTACCGGGCTATTAACGGCGAATAGGACATTATTTTATATCCGGGAAAAGGCCTTCGCCCATTCGTGTATAAACCTGGCGTCTTCTATATCCTCGGTGGGTACTAAAAACGTAGTGTTAGTAGTAATTAGGTCCCGAACATTGGAAGGCTAATTTCCGGTATTTTTAACGCGGAATAATGGGAGTATAAGATCCACGTATTGAAATAATCGTAAATAATACTATATATTCCGATTCGTTATTTAAGTTAGGTCGAAGAGCTATTACAACTTTAGAGATATTCGTAAAGTTAAAATCGAGGACTTAATTGAACCGGAGTGTGAGGACTTTTACCTATTAGTTAAAATTTATACCTATTACGAAGGCTTAGTCGTGGAAGTTACTCCCCTTTCGAGCGTTTTTGGGGGTCAACTTTACCCAGCTATATAGCAAGTAAAAGTACCCTCTGACGATACTTTAGGTTGCGAATAACCAAGCATATATTTCCTCTCATATTTTATTAAAACTAATCCCATTTTATATTAATTCTGTAGTATTCGTTAACCCGCAATTTTGAAGAAGTTCACTAAGTCTTTGAACAAGTTTAAGTAGTTATAATAGCTGCCCCTTATTGGACATATGAAGCAACCTGGGGTCTTATTACTAAAAGTAGTTCGCGCTAGCTTTTTTAGGTAGAAGTATTTCTGATTTATTTACGTGCAATAGGAAAAGTTTAGTATGCTGGATAAAATTATGCAAGATCCTATTCATTATCCCCTTTATTACACTATAGTTCATACAAGTTAATAATATTTACGTCCTCTTCCGTGCAACTCATAAGTAAAACTTAATGGATAGCCCTGAATTTACCTACATTTACCTATATAATCGTTGACCCCGTATGTATTTTCGGTAGTCGATAACGCCTAATAACTTTGTATATAGTCGCTGAAGGCGTATTTTATATTCTATAACGTTAGTATTAGTTAAGTTCAAAAATTTAGTAAAGTCTTTATTTCTTTCGTGACTTTCGTTCAAGGAGACGTTGGTCGTAGCTTATTAGCTAGTGGCAACGTTACAAAATCGAGGAAAATTGGCCTCCTTTATAAAGGTAGCCAAATCTAGTGTCGGAGAGCTGCCTTTGTATACGGTCCTACTATTATTATTTTAGATAACTCGAGTCTTTATTATTAATGGCTTTAGTACCCTAACGTTAACTTTAATAACCTTAATGATTTTAAGGTCGAATAGGCTGCATTTGTCACTCACTATAAGGCCATCGGCCGGTTGCAGGCACGACTTTCTAGGTATAGTAAAGGCCGTACGTTCCTGGGAGGAATTAACTAGCATAATAACCAAGGGAAAGTATCCACGTAATATGAATGTATTAATTGATACGTTTAAGTAATATTTATAAACTCTACCGCGTATACGTGGTACGAAGTAAGTCAAGTCCTTTCTAACGAAATTTCGCCGTATATTAATGTACAACGGTTTTGCTTCTCCACACTTTTTAGCTGGGTGGGAAATCTTTTGGATAAATCTAACGATGGCTACCTTATTAGCTAGTACTTTTGAATTTACTTTCGTATTATACTGGGCCCGTTGAAGAAATTTAATATTGCTATCCGGTACCTCTAAACGGGGATATATTTTTCCTTTTCCTGTTTTCAAGCCGCTAGGTAACTTTTGTAGGAAAATTTGAATAACTTTAAAAATTATAATATTGTGGTTAGGGGATATAAAGCCCGGCAACGTGGTGTTAAGTCGGTACCGCATCATTAGGATAATGGATAAGGCGAAGATAACGTATATTAATATACTATTATAAGTATCCTTATTCTAAACATTGAAGCTACTAACGTTTGTCTATCCCCTTTGATCGTTCGCTCATACTTGAAATTCTTCAAAACCGAATAAGACGTAGAAAATATATAATTGAAGAATTAAGGCCTGTATTAATATCTTAACCATACGCGGATAGGTATACTATTATCGGCATGGTACTAGCCTCAAGTAAAATTTCGCTTTTATAAGTTTTAGAAATTTGATTGGGGTCTTTTAAAAGGGAAAGTGAATCATATGAGGAACCCTTTTTACCCCGTATGTATATAAAGATTAGTAAAGAATCATAAAAGTCCCTTCGAATAAATGAATTTAAGATGGTAAGATATTTTCGAAAATGAATTTACTCTCAATTTCTACGTCGGCGTAACCGATGGCGGACTCCGTAACGATTCTATTTACTGATTTTATAAAGGCCGGATTTAATTACACTTATTTCTTAAATACCTATCCGATGAAAAACCCTTCCAAATTACGTTTTGGACCTTTGGGGACCCTAATAAGGACCCGCATGTCCTCCTCTTCTATCTATTCTATAGGATAATGCGTTACGTATGGTAATATTTCAGGAAGTCGCGTGCAGGGATAAATTAGCCTTGAATGCGTATCGAAGTCCTTTATAATGTAAGGAAAACGGACATTCTATCGCGTCAAATTACCCTAACCTATATTAGCGGCACAAAGGCTTTTATACCCCTTTTCACCCGGCTTATCGATAATATAAGAGTAGTTGTATACGTATTAAAGGAAGTTAAAGGCGAACGGGGAACTTTTTGAAGGGATTTTCATACCTATTCATCCTGAATAAGTTGGGGCGAAAGCTTAGGAATCCCTACTAGATTACCCGTTTATATCGTCTAATAACCGTTTATAAGATATTTAGGAATACACGCCGCGATAATTAGTACCAATACGTGGTACTCCATAGATATAGGCTCGTTAAAACGTATAAAGAAATCTTTAATAACCTGTTCATAAGCCTTATATACGGACTTACGGATCTCGAGATTGCGCCTTAAAACATAGAGGACCCTATATAGGAATTCGGCGTTAAAGTTCTTAGTACGATACATAGCTTCGTCTTTTTCTGCCGGGGGCGAGCCAGTTGTCTAACGCTTTTACTTAAGCCCTTAAATATTTTTAAAGGTCGGACAGCCTTTATAAGCGCGTTAATGACGCGCGTAGTCGGTCAGCCCCTTTATTGTTAGCTATTGAGGGGTCCATTATGGAAATGTTTGGTGCGATGTTAAAGAATCATATATATGTCTGGTATCAGTACTAACAAAAGTGAGTGCTGCCCATGAATGTATCGGGAAAGATGAACTACCATTATTTACTACTAATCTTCTATTTTTATCTTCATATAAACGTATTCCATCCTACCGACAAAGATACAATTATAATAAAGGTTTTCTTCGTTTAGATATCTTTATCGAAAAGCTGTGATAATCGCGGTCAGCTACCTTAATAATCACATTTAACACAAACCCAAAACTAAAAACGCCGGGAAACATAGGTAATGGCGGAAAATAGTTAATACAGGAACACTATTAGGCATTACCTTCTTTATAACTTATCGATTGATTTCTAATAGGGTGTAAAAGGACTAAAACAGGAGCTGTTGCTCAAGGTGGTCGGATTCTGTCTATAAACCTCGCTAATCAAGGGAAAGAGAAGTCTTTGCTAGAGAGCGGCTATGGAGCTAAGATGGTGTAAACCCCGGTTACGTGTTGTGTGGAAGCCTGTCCCCAAACGGCTTTCTCCCTGCTTTAGAGCGTTGTAGGGGCGTATAAAACTACCAGGGTTGAATCCCTAGTAATATTAGCCAGGCGCTAGCTTGTAATATCACCCCTAAAGACACCCCCTCTCCTTTTTTTTCTTTGTATAGCGTTGCAAGTATAAGGAAAGTAAGCGTGCCTTTTAAAACGTCGCGGTTTTATATAAAAGATATTAGGCTATTCTAGGTTGAACGTTACGTGGAAGGTGACTTACCACCGCCCCACCCTATAAATAGTCCCTAGACTTCTAATTTCAAAAAAAAAAAAAAAAAAAGCTTTCTTTACTCTTTAACATTTAACCTTCTTGTGTAGTATTAGTACTTTTAGCTTTTAGTTCTGTATTATCGTACAGTATTAGTACTTTTAGATTTGCTGTCCCTTTCGTTATTAAAAGTGTATCGTTAGCATTCTAATGTTACAGTGAATCTCTAATTCAATACTGAAGTGGATAAAGCTATTAAAGATGTAAGTTATATGTTCTGAAGCTATTTGGTCCTCATAAACGAGTATAAAGTTCCCTGTGCTATGGGCTATGGATACGTAGCTCTATAGGACTCGGAAAAAAATGTATTTCGAATGTGTTTACAAAATAGCGTACGACTATAGGAAATTTTACCAAAAAAACAAGGGTAAGTAATCCCGTTAGCTACGCGGGAGCTGTTAATAAGCGATTAAATACTAGCATTCGGTATCGCTTTTGTTTCGTTAGGTGTATAAGCTGTAGTTTTGGTTATTTTTATACACCTCTAAACCTAAATCCCGACATAAATGTTGTTGCAAAGAACTTGTTTAAAGAGTATTTAGCGTTGAACTTTTAAAACTGGGCTAAGTCTACGTTTTTATAAGCCGCTTTGTAGGTGTTAAAGAACAGCTGGAAAACGTATAAACTTAGGTAATCTTCGTAAAGAAGGCCATAAGGGTACATCGCCTTACATAACGCAAGGTCTATACCTGAGGCGGGCCGGGTTTTATCCCCGTTACTCCTGTACACTTTGGGTGCTTACAAGTCGTGTAACTAATGAATAAGGAACGTAGTACTTAAGTAAGTTTTTCGTAGTAAAGTAAAAACATAGAGGACGCGGTGAACGATCAGTTAAGAAGCGTTATTAAAAGCGATACAAAAGTTTGTTAATATTTCAAAGCGTATTAATGTTAAGCTGGGTCCTATAGATGTTCAATTAAGTTAGATTGTCGAGATAGGCAAAATGCTATTAGATAAAGACTTGAACAAAGAGTTCAAGAATATTTTGAAATAAACCAGGTCGTCGTCGTTTGCTTTGCATCCTTATTAATATTAATGCGTTTGTTTGCTACATGTTTACTAACAGCTTATACGTTGTTTTATTTCGTAAAGTACAGTGTAAATATTAGGCCCATTTACGGGCTAATCGTCAAAGCCTATCGTCATATTTAGCTAGTTTATAATGCGATTCGAAGGTATTAAGTATTACGGAATTGAAAAAGTTCAAAAGCGACTTTTATGTTCAGTATATATAACCCACCTACTTAATTAAAACCTGCCGTTCCGATTAGTTATGAAGTCGAGTACATCCAACTTGGGGTTTATTACGGGTCTGTAGTATAATTTTGACTTCATATTTCGATTTTAATTCGCCGTCATCGCCTTTAATAACTATAGATTACGGTTAAAATGTTCGAGTTCATTAGCTTGGAAACGAATTAGAAAGGTTTATACAAATGAATTTATATAAAATAAAGGATATTTTAGGCCAGGTATGTTAAGTTTAACAACGTAAAAGTTGATTATACGTGTTACTTAGAACCTGTCGTAAATTTAACTTGACGTTTTAACGAATTCATTGAGATTATAGTTTTGAAATAAAAGTTAAACGTTATCGCCCACTTAAAAACGTTTTAAATTAAAGCGCCCCTTATTAGCAGATGTTTTTCATACGTTGTTATATAATCGCTATTACGGCTTATACAAAGTCCGTAACTTCTCGAATCCGTTAAATAAAGTTTTTAACCCTTACACATAATATCGTAGCCGAAACGAGAAAATATCATAGCGATTACCTAAGATTAACGTAATAACCGTAAGTTATAAACAACGTGTTAATATTACTAGTAGTCGTATGCTTATTATTTAATACTAATTAATTACCGGGTAATAAACGGTTTTAGCCTAGTTAGGTATAAACGACGATAAAACGTAAGTACGTAAGGAATTTTGAATTTACGTTTTCGGTTGCGCCATCGGTTTCGGAGTAAAAGGCAGTATTAAAATGCTGTTTTAACCTAATCAGGTCGTCAAATATCTTTTAAAACAACCGGTCGAATTTAAACCACTGTTTCTAATAAAGAAACGAAAAAACCTATAAAATCGCTAATATACCTTAAAACTCGCTTCATATAAGCCTTAGCGTTTATAATAGTTATTTCCTCGGAGGTAACGGTTTAATTTAAACTATTCATAATAACCATAAGGTACCATGGGTTGCTAACATATTCCCAAGGTAAATTTACCATAAAATCGATTAAAAGTTTGTTTTAAAGCCGTTTGAGAACCTAAAAGGGTTTATAATGTCCTTTTGGATAGTGTCTCTAATAGGTTACGCGACTATAAACGTCGTAATTACAATGAAAACGGCGGACCGTGCGATGCAAGCCAGGATAAAAATACGTTTTGGAAAGAAGAACGATAGTAATATTGTGGCTTAGGTAGCCTATAAAAAGTAAATCGTAGGTAGCTTAAATTAGCACAGTATTAAGCGACTCTTAAACGAGTAGCTAAATGCGGTTGTGAAACGGAAAAACTTTATCATCGTTTACTAAATATTACGAAATAGAAACCTTTAACGTACGGTTGTCGTCGGTACGGATATTCGTTGGAAAAAAACGCTTGCCTATACGTACCGTACCTACCAGTCGAGGGTAGGTAATATCGCGTATAATAACGGTATTTGAATAGCTTTAAAGATCAAAGATGGTAAAAAATTCAAGGTCTTTCAGAATGAATTAGCCGGCGATAGTCAGGAGATATGCGTATGTCGGAACAGTTCGGGAACGGATTATTGAAAACGTAATAATGAAAGTCTTCGACTTAAGTAACGTAAATTCGAAAAGCTTCTAGGAATATTTCGGCTTTATCTTATCAACGTATAGAGTGGCATTTAATTTGCTGCTTCATTATATATTAATTAAAAATAGAATTATGTAAGGCGCCTGAATTAGTGGACTTATCGTTAGGATTGCCGTTATATGTTTATAAAGTATTTCAAGTTTTTAAAGTCCTTTGTAATCGTAAACGGGTTTACCGTGTGCTGGAGCTTCGCATTGCATGTTTCTAAGTAGCTTATAATTTTGAATAGCTTTTTATCGGGAATTTTGTAGTTATCTTTAGCGGGAGAATGGCGAAGGGAATAATAATTTACTAGGAGTAGGTTACTGTGTTTGTCGATCTAGGGAAAAATACAGTTTAGGGCCCAGCCAAAATAGTTGGCTATTGAAAAAATGCCGTGGTTAAGATTTTATCAGGCGAGTATAGGTTCGAAAAAAAATCAAAGCTTAAGCTGCTCGAAAGTTGTTTTTCCTTAAACCCCTAATAAAATATGGTACTCATACAGGAAAGCCGAAATAGTAGCCCTATAATTGTTGAGTAGTCGCAAATGAAAAACCAGGAAAATTTTAAAAAACTAAGGAAGCCTTGTACTTTTAAAACCTACGTAAAAACCGCCTATTTCTAGATAATGCGTAGCTTTTCAAAATTCATCCGTACACCAACGTGAACTTTGATAACTCATTTAAGTTAATTATTTTTAAAAATACCGAATTACAATATGGAAATATTTAAGTTAAATTCTGCAGTGTTTAGGGCGCTAAGAAATTATTTAATGTGAGCTATATAGTTATTAAAGATATCGTTAAAAAAAATGAAAAAACCATTAAGGTAAAAGAAATGAAAAATATCGAAAAGAAGGTATAACAAATTATCAATATACCATTAAAACATGAAGAGAGTGTTAAAAACACTAAGGGGGGTGATATGTTAATCGAAAAATCCAAACCATATACGAAATATATATTTTGGCTAGATCAATATTACATGCAGTACAGTAGGTGAACTCTACTGTAAGTAAAGATAACTGTACTACAAGTGTATTGCTTTCGGCGACTTACCGCATTAGGAGTAAGTCGAGTGAAGTACACTGCACTTCACTCTAGGGCACGGGCCAAGAAATTGGCCATACTAATTATAGTGCCAACTGGTTAGCAGATTGCCAAACCTAAAACAATACATTCACCATATGACCACACAATACTACTATTAGTTCGACCAATCGAATAGATAACGTTGTAATATCTAAAGCCTACCAATACTAATCAGTGCTGGCCTATCTGTAGGTTAAGCAAAGATAAGATAATTAGAAAAAGAAGCTACTTTCCGGTTACGCTTCATGTTAAAAACGGCGGCTAGGGTAGAGGAAAGATTTTTGTAAAGGGCCTTTACTGTTACATCTGTTTTTACGGCAGTAAGTAAAGAAGACTTTTAAGTTGCGGCGGTTTTTTATGGCAGATTAGAAGTAGAGACGGTATCTTTATCGAAAATACTAAAAAATATTTATTAATTCTTTTTAAAAACGTTTAGACTAATTGTTAGAAATCTTAAAGTACGGCAAGTTGGCCAACGGCTAAGTCAGTACTATTACGGGTACTTCTGCTGTAAAAAAGACTAAGTTATACAGCCTACAACAAACAACTTTCGCCTTTTATCTACAACCTTTACCACTAATAACAACTTTCAACCTTACCTTTTATACTAAACCTTTATTTTACTTTACTCTTTTTTACTCTTGAAGTTACTTTAATCGTTAAGTTCACTACCCTAAGCTTAAGTACCGAGAATAGCTAAGACGCGCCGAGAAAACCACGTCACGCGACTCCACGCTAACTTACCAAGTTTCCACGCGACTTTACGCCTGAACACCAAAACCAAACGCTTAAGATCACAAAGTTAAGCTATATACGCTCCATCACGTTCCTTATAGACCAAACTATTAAGATAGCTTTAATTTAGGAACTCATAAATTAAATTAAGGATTTAGGATTTATTTTTAACAAGTTTTATGATGACAATTTGTTGGGATTAAATATTTACAAAGAATGAACAATGAAATACCTTGTTAACTTCGTCGTCTGCTATATTATTAAGTAAAACGGCGGCGAAGAATTTAACCGCGATGACTGTGCCTTTCGCAAATACCGTAATTTTTTCGAGGACTGGATTATAGATATGTGAAAAAAGGTTTAGAAAACCGTCAAGTTTAAATTATGGGAAGAACTAAAACGTCGAGAGATCTACGTTCTGTAAAAGACCTCTATAATGCTAATAAAGACTCTATTTAAGTTGGTCTAGCTTAAAGAACACCCTTAAGGCCTTCGATCTAAAGGAAAGTGCAATAAAGAACCTTAACGCCTTTACACACGTTTTGAAAGATTAACAACGTATACTTAGTTAAGTTAAGCCTTTTTATGCGTTGGCGATAAATAACTTGTTAACTTACTAAGCAACTTGGTACTACTAAGTGATAGCGTAAAGTACGTCCTTAGTAGTGGCAAAAAGCGCGAAGCAGCAGTTGCCAACGCGGCCAGAGGTATTAACGTTTGAATTTTACACTAATTGATTAATTAAGATCGTCAAGTTTCCCAAAACCTTTAAGTAATTTTTGTCCCTTAGCAAGTTTATCACTAAGACCCTTAAGAATCTTTTCCGTTTGAATATATCTACACGTGCGAACCTATCATAAGCATTATTATAGGACTTTATCCCCTAGGTTAGGTGACTAGTAATTTCCCTTAACACTAGGCCTCGGAACCTTTAAGATTTCAACCTCTAAAAAACGCCAATTAAGTTTGAAATAACTATCGCGACCTTGTTCCAAAATCTAGTAACATAGTTAAGATCAATTATAAATTAATAACGGATTTCGTTAAGATTTTGACCAATACAAATGATTATAACGGAAAGTTTTATAACCTTTTCTACATCAAGATAATGTCTCTCCTAAATATCTGCAAGTAAATGAAGGTTTTACCCTGTAGTTTTTACTTACTGTTTCCCGATATCCTTATAAGTCAGGCTGTATAAAGTCCTAAAGTCCGCAGGGTATAATGATATTAAATAATTTTCCCTAAAATCTATTACAAGGCTTGGCTACCACTGCTAAGCGTATACCCAAGCTCCTCAGAGATTTAAGCTTACATTAAAAAACGATAAGGACTTTAACTGTAAGATCTTTATTAATATATTTTATTTGGATAATAAACCTGTTTTTCACGTCGTTAATTCCGTAACTTTTTTTTCCGAAGCTAAGTTTCTAAAGTCCCTTTCGGCAAAGGATATGTGGGAAACGTTAAGGATACTGTGGATTGATACGTACTTGTGTAGATTTAACGTCGTTGTCTACGATACTGACACTAACTTTATAGCGGCGGAGCTTTAGGAAGATATCAAGATAATAGGTATTTAGTGCAAATTGGTACCTATAAAAGCTTACTGGAGTATCGGAAAGGTTAAAAGTGTATACGCCTTACTTCACCGATCGTATAATATCCTTACTCTGGAAATGGGAAGCTTTATGGATTCGGAGTCACGCTTACAAATGGCAGTTAAAGGCCTCAATAACACTATGGGCCCTAACAGCTTAGTACCAACGCTTTTAATTTTTGAAGAGTACCTGCGCTTGACGAGTGAATTTCCGCCTTTAGAAAGTATTTAGAAACGTTTTGTAACTTATAACAAAGCTTTTAGGAACTGCGGAAGGAATCGGCACGCCGTTAAGTTAATAACGCCCTTAATACCAGAAACGGGCCTATAATAATCGATGTGTTTGTTTTTCCATCATAAAGTAAAGTCCTCGTGTAGCGGGAGCCAGTAAAATAAGAGGAGCCGTATAAGATATTGAGTATCATAAACTTTGAAGTGGTTATTAAAACTACTAACGGCTCTATGACTTTTCTAATTACCTAAGTAAAACTTTACATTAGGGCTACTAATGAAAAAACAACTTTTAAATCAAAAGACCTAATTAATCAAAACCTCTTTTACCTGTTGTCGATAAGTTAATGAAACGTCGCCGGCGTGGACAACTCTTAAAAAAGAGGAAAAATCATGAAAAATGGGAATATATACCAGGTCGTATTTACAATACAACCTAGCTAAATAGAAAAAAAAAATAACGAAGTCTTGTTAGAAAATCTTAGTATATAAGGGATTATTAAGACTTTCGGCAGACCTTTTAAGGAAATCAATAGGGTCGATATTAATGGTTTGTTAACCCGAGGAGGGGTATAATTTGTGCCGAAAACCGATTTTAAGCTCTAAGACCTTAAAGTTACGATTTTTAAGTCGAAGATTACCTACTATGTTAAAGGAATGACCATGGGACGGCCGTCCAAAAAGTTACGACTAATCGCTTAAGAATACGGCGATAAAGGTAAGGACTGAATCATTATGTAATCGTTAACGATTTAGAAAATTAGTTAACGCTTAGTGGTTATTTCGACAGAAAGTTTGTTAACCAGGAGTAAGGGTAAGTTTATATTTAATATCTATAGTATGAGCAAAGCATGTATATAGTTGATAACGGATTTACAGAAAATTACATTGTTAGAGCCGTTACAGGAACTCCATATTATTTATCTACCAGGAACGGTAATACGGTGTATTAAACCACTGTATAGACTAGTTAAAGCGGTTGTTTACTGGTTTTTGACCTACCAGTCGCACTTTAAGTCCATTCTGGCGATAAAATCGTTAACATACGATCCGTACTTGTTCGTAACGTAAAATAAGGACTTCGGTATAGTGGGTATACAAATTGACGATACCCTTTTCGTTAAAACAGCTAGCTTTATTGCATAGAAATAGCAAGCGATCGAGAACTTAAAGTTTTGGAATTTTAAGCTGGTAACAACGTTAATAGAAAACAATCAATTTGATCTTAATGGATTGTTAATCCGTATACTTGGTGTTAATGCCGGCCTAAGCTTTCTTTAAAAGAGCTAAGGTGTTATTTGTACCATAATTGATAAGACTGATAAGTCCAGAGCCTAACGGTACTTGGAATAGCATATATGGGGTAGCTATTTTACCAATTTATGTTAACCGAAAACCTTATACGATTTATATATTGCGGTATAAGTATAAAAGCTAACAGATAAAGACTTTGACTGACTAAATAAGAGGTTGGAGTAACAGATACTAAACTTGGACCGTTGAATTAATATGGTGCCAATCGACCGCATAAAGGCTAAGCTAATAATCTTTACGGACGGGTTCTTTACAAATAACACCGGACTATCTTTACAGATCGGCCTTCTGATAACCTTTGTTAACGAATATCGATAGGAAAAGCTGTTTAATATTACTGGCAACCTAATTTACTGGACCCCCGTTAAGTGTAGAAGGATTATACGAAGCGTACTGGCTTCGAAGGTCTATGGTATAATACTGGGCTTTAACATAGGTATAGCGCTATGGGAAACCCTTAACCTCATTACCAGATAGCTAAAGATTCCCTCTATCCCAGTGGTAATCTGTACTGACTTAAGAAGCCTTTTCGAGTGCTTGTTAAAGCTCGGAACTACCAGTGGAAAACACTTGATAATCGAAGTAATGGCACTCCGTGAAGCTTACAAAGGGAGGGAAATTAAGGAGTTCCGATAGATCGATGGCAAAGATAATCCTGTAGATGATACGTCTAAGGATACGCCAAACAAAGCCCTTGGATGGTTTGTAGATAGAAATATACTAACTATACACATCGAGAGCTACATAGATAAGCCGCCCGGAAAGCCCAAATCACGTGACGGCGAACAGGGATATTCTGGCAGACTGAAAGATTGCTAGGGGATTGAGATTGAGGATGGTAATCTATTTGAGTGGCACGGTTAAAGTTGCGAAGGGCTTTGGCAAAAGAACTTTTTGTGGGAGTTGATGAATTCGGACCTCGGAGCAACGGAGTAATTAAAGTCAAATGGGGTTAATTTGCATGTAATTGGGTGCAATTGAGTATACGAGCTAACTACAATTAATAAGGGTCTGGTCAGTGAACAAGGAAGTAATTCAGCGGTAACCGGAAAAGATGGGTTAACTATACTGGCGTACGCGCACAAATTAAAAAGTCGTTAGTATTGGAACAATATTACATGCAATACAGTAGGTCAACTTTACTGTAAGTAAAGTTGACTGTACTACAAGTGTAATACTTTGTAGAGACTTACCGCATTGGGTGTAAGTCGAGTGCAGTACGTTGCAATTGACTCTAGGGCATGGGACAAGAAATTAGCCATACAAATTACAGTGTAGACCGGCTAGCGGTCTGCCAAACCTAGAACAATACATCTAGCATCTGACTACGCAATACTACTGTTGCTTCAACCAATCGAATCGACAACTTTGCAACGTCTAAAGCCTATCAACAGTTTTCTATTTATCGCCTTTTTTAATGAAAAACTTAAAAAATAAGACTTTAACATTTAATTTGGTCAACCAATTAACTTACCAAATTTTAATCAGCGTTTTTTTAATAAAAGGGAGCTGGTAACGATTTACTTTCGTAATAATATTAAGCCGGCGTTAATTAATACAAAATTGTATTTTTCCTTTAGGTTTTTTAACGAAAAGTATTAGGGTATCCGTTAAAAAGCGGTTTACTCCAATATAACTTTAATTCAGTAGTTCGGTAAAATTTTTACGTAATATAAGGAGCTCCTTACCCGATATACCGTATAAAGAACCTTAAGGGACTTTTAAAGGTCAGCACTGGTTATCGGTACGAAAGACGATTTCGTAATCTGTTTTAAATCTGTAAAGAGGCAGTTCATTGCTAAAGGCTTTGTCGAATAAACGGGCGAATTACTCAAATTTGGTAGGGGGTTTATTATAAACGGAGACGAGTAGTTTCGAGGCAATTACTTCATTAATATTTTCGAAGGAGACGGCGGCAATTTATGTAGTAACGGCTCGGTTTTTACGGGCCTTTCGTAAAATATCGTAAAATATAATTGTGTTAACCCTATTTGGCGTTTTATAAACAGGCGCGAATCCCTTCTTTTAAATACGATAATTACCGGCTCATTATAAAACTAATATATATTTCGCAACTTCATAAATAACTTATTAATATTTTATATAAAATTTGATTAAAATAACATTATATTTTGAAAGGGCACGATAAAAGTTTATATTCGGTACCGGTATCTATCGAGATCGATATTTCAAAAGTTTTTAAAAAAATAAGTTTTAGGGGAAAACCGGGTACATAATATGTAACTTAGCCCCGTTATCGTTAAAAAATGAAGGAGCGGTCATGTCAAACGAATAGTAAACTATTTACTTATGACTTTGTAACATTTACAATGTATATTGATTACAACATAGATAAAAGGAATAAATTTGTAGATTAAATTGACTTTAAACCGGGAGTTATTTCAAAATTATGATGTAGCTATCCAATTCAATCAAAGTCTTTCTAATTCCTATACGTGACTATATATAAGAGTTACGCTTTTCCTTCCTCGAAATCGATAAAACTTTCAGCCGACGTAAGATTGGTTTCTATAATGATCTTGGCGTTGAAGCCTTTCGAGCGTTACGCCGGATTCCACGGGTAGGTACGAATACAATAGCCGTTCGCGCTGTAACATTAGCATATCCCGAGGGTTTCATAGCGGGAAAGTTCCGAGTAGTTAATCCAGGCGGCGCGCCACTTAGGAGTGTGTTATAACCCAAAGACCAACTGCAGACCATGGAATAGGTCAGCGGCCAGCTGCGTTATCAGAAGCTCGATATCCAACATATCAAGCAAGGATATTTCTTACGTAAGGACCCAGGGTTAGGGTTGGGACCGCAAGGACCGACGTACGGTCCAGTCGATACTACATAGGACTGCAGGAAGCGACCAGCGACTTTAGTTGTCCAATATTGAAGATGGTATGGAGTTAATAGGATATAAGGACACGGTCATCACCACACAGATATTATTTCCTTCTGAGCTCTTCAGTTGTCAATATCAGTATTCAGTCTACACATCTGAATAGCCTCATAGATTTTGATCATTACTTGCACGGTTGCGATATTGTTGACTCAGCACCTCGGCAACCTTCTTGATAACATAAACACTCTGATACCTTCTATATACCCACGAGTATTTAGTGTGATCATTACAGAGCGGCTCGGAAGACGTGTATGTCAGTTATAATAATATCGCCCTAGTGATTCCAAATGGGCGCGTTGTCGCCGTTATTCCTATTACGAGAGACGCCCCCGATAATAACGGTACCAATACTGCCGTAACGAGTACGGAAATTGTAAAGGAGTCCGTCGATAAATTAAGCGCGGGCGACCCATTTATTATAATCCGCGGTCATATTGAAAGGAATCAAAGTATTGGTAAGTATATCATTAATAATTTCATTGAAAATAGTAAGTTTAGCGGCTAAATTTTAAACTTTACCGTGAACTTTTGCGAATACAGCTTTTTAAACATTTAAAAACGTACAATTGTTTACAACCTTCTTCTTTTATATTTATAAGTCCAGTAATAACTATTTTACCCGCGTTAAGGTTGTAGTAATAAACGTGGAGAATAGTTATAAAGGTATCGGAGTCGCTAATATCGCCGTTGCTTTCGCGGGTATAGTAACGTTTTATAATATTTTCTCCGGGACCTTGTAACCACTGGATAATATCGTAAAAAGAATTTTTTAATATCGATAAATTTCCGGTTTGAACGTAATTTGCGTATTATCAAAGTTTTTTATATACGGAATTGCAACTTGATACTGTACAACTTAATCGGCCAGTTAAGATGCTTGCGTTTAAACCGTTAATGTCCGTTAAAATAGACGCCAATATCGTAATCGTAGTTAAAGGATTTTAAGTCGTTGTCGTTTAAAAAGTTAATTCGGTCCCTGGTAAAAAGTGGTATAACGGTAACGTCGTTCGAAACGTGCGTAAAGGAAATCTCCTAAAGGGGAAGTTAACCCGAAGACGTCAGCGTATCGTCTACTTCAAGATATCGAATTGTATTCGTTGGAGCGGTTAGTACATCGGTATTTCCTTATTTTAGGTATGAAATGTATTTCCGAGCGCTTTAATTTCGCTCGATAAGTTTTATACGTAAGGCGTCGGTAAAACGTCTGTATTAAGCCGTAAGGTAATCGTACTAAGCCATTCAGGCGTTTTAAAGCTTAACTTTAACACGCGAGTTAAGGAATTGATTGAGAACATATTGGTTTAGACTCGATGGATTAAAGGATAAAGATATGGCCTTAGGCTATAGCCGCTAATAAATAGCTAAAAAAAACCATCGGAAAGGTATCGAGGTTTATATATAAAGGGACAAAAACCGAAGCTATCGCTTAAGGTGGTTGGATTCTGTCTACAAACCTCGTTAAAAAAGGGAAAAAGAAGTCCCTGCTAGGGAGCGGCTATCGAGCTAAGATGGTGTAACCCCTAGTTACGTAACGTGTGGAAGCGTATACCTAAGCGGCTTCCTCCTTGCTCTAGAGCATCGCAAGAGCGTGTAGAACTACCAGGGTTGGAACCCTAATAATACTAGCCAGGCGCTAGCCTGTAATACAGGGTTAGGAATTACCCCTAGCTTTTGTTCAAGGTAAATATATTCGGCTCAAATCGAAGAGGTAAATATAAGTTTTCTATTGTTGGTGATGAAGAAAGTTCAACTTTCAAACTTGATTACGAATCAAGGTTATATAACTTTATCGACTTAATCTGAAAATTAATTCAAAATGATTTTGATTCAATTGAATGACATTAATACAAAAATCTATATATATCTCCATGTCATTTGATAATATTGATTGAGTAGATACTCAAGACGGTTTGAATTGTAATTATTATGATATTTGAAACAATAATATGGTATGACTTAAAACATTTTGATAAATAACGTCGTTATATCCTCAACATATAGATGTAGAATTAGGTTTGCGGAAGAATATACATATGACCTGTGTGGTTAAGTCTTGCAGAAACAGAAATAAATAGTTAAACATAATATTAACATATGTTTTTTCCGAAATAACGCGGGATATACTATTTTATATGTGATGGGTATAATATTCATAAGTAATTATAGACGTTAGCAGAAATCGTTTAGCAATGAATTGCTAAGGAGGTTTAGTGGTTGACACGATAATATTATGTTCTAGTAGAGAAATATTCGAGATAATATAGACGCTATTTTTATTACATTATCGACACGGTTCTATTAAACGGTATAACATTTGAGTGACTAGTCGTCACTAGTTCTTACTATAAATTTATGAAATAACGTGGATTTTATCATCGACGGCGTTCACGGTTATGATAAAGGAGGAGATTCGGTCCTGTTTCCTACCCATGGTAACGGAGTTTCTCGATTTGTTGTATAAGAATAAAGAAACAGTTTTACTCCCGTACTAGGTAGGGGAAGTTCAACTATTATATTTATAATAAATTTAAAAACGACGAAGTTTTAGTGGATAAACTACAGGAGACAATACACTCACTTTTTTGAAATTAAATTTTCGAACGTTGACGTCAAGTTACTGAATTAATGGATTAGGGTTAATTATGAGTATGATTTTCTTCGTCAACGGCATCGGTATTATTAATTTTTTAATCGCAGGAGGGGAACCGGTTTTATATCGATGATTGGACTTTAAATAAGATTAGCAAATAAGATCCTGTTCCTTTGACTTTTATTAAAAAAACCCTACGCGTATTATTTTAGTCCACGTAGATTATAAAGCTTGATGTTCCAATACCACTTTACCGTTTCCGAGTTATACATAGGTGGAAAAGCTTGATGGCCTTTTAAATTCGTTTCGGTTTATTTAAAATTTTCATTATTCTTTCAATTTCAACCAGAGCACCAATAACTTTATAACGTTATATCCATTATATAATAGCCGATTTCCTAAATTAATGGATAATAATTTACTTTGACGATGTTTTAATTTTCTTTTCCGATACGAAATAAAATTGTATAATAACGGTTCGTTGGTCTAAAAACGCCCTTGCAACGCCAAGTTAAGCTTAAACATGAAAAAATGTAATTTCGTGGTAAATGAGGTAAAATACTCTCATTTTATCATAACGGACAGCGTAGGCATTCTGGCCTACCCCAAAGAAGTCCCGGCCGTCATTAATATAAGTGTTTCTATACTATTCGAAAAGTTAAGAATTATATAGGGTTTATGAGCTTTTACCGCAACTTTATTGATAATTTTTCCCAATAAGCTTTTTTTCTCATTCAAATAATAAAAAAGATCATTTTGTAGGCTTGGACGGATTACAAGAAACATGTTTCCTATACATTATAGTAAGTATTTGTTACGGCCTAGATTTTAACATATGGTGAGCCTAAACGTCTCGCGATAGTGGAAACTAATTATTCGGGGATAATTTTAAAAGGGTGTTTTTCATACAAGGACAAAAATAGTATCACTAACGCAATTACGTATTATTCCGCACAAATTTCAAACACGCCAGGTAATTATATAATTTATAATAAAACTCGATTCGCGGTGATATCATATTTAAAAACGTGCTAATTGGAATTACGTAATATTCGTACATAATTTATTATTGGAACGAATTTTGAAAGTTTTAAATATTTTTTACGCTGTATGATCTCGAAATATGAAACCCGTTAAGCCAAAAAAAATTAATCTTCTAATATCGCTTCCGTTACCGACCGGAAATATGGGGTAATTATCTCAATACATTGACCCATAAATTACGTGATAAAATCGAGTTAAAGGAACGCCGTATACGGTTTTTTTACCCTATTTTGAAAGCTACATCGAATATAGCGACGATGAACTCGTATGTCATATAAAAATATATTAGGGTAAGGTATACGAATAAATTGTGTTAAAAAAACTGTCATTACTAAATCGGGATAATGTACGCTTAAAAAAAGAGTCAGAAAATAACAAGGCGTTAACGGATACGATACAGCTTCGGATCCGGCCCGCGTTAATTCTTCTGATATCAGTAATGCCGGGCAATGACTTGATTTCCAGGTCGAATACCCCTACGAAGTAATAAGATTAAGGTATAACGACCGATCCGTTATACACGGTTCGACTATTGACGACTATTCAAGAAGTTAGACGTTTTCCGGTTAAAGCCGAATATTCTGTACAAATTATGGATTATAATATCGACTTGAGGGGAGTTTTATATTACTAGAAACTTTTTGAATGATGTAATTGAAAATCTTTCATAACGAATATTTTATATTCGACCTATCATTCTCTTATTATAAGATATCCGAGAAAAAACGTCTCATTTCGGATTTTGGACGGGATCATTATTGAAAGGGGATAATCGTCAATGTTCGACGTTTTATGTAATATATAGGGAATATAACAATATAAAACCTTGTCATATCTTCCGACAAAACCTCAATTAACTATTTTCTTTTTCAAATTATTCCTTATCCTATATTTCAATCGACTTTATATTTAAAACACTGGTTATTAATAAAGCTCTACGATACTTATAGGCTCTGACAAAGGGACATTTGAAATTATCGGAATTGAATAAAATATAATTTATAACTGTCGAGGCTTATATGAACGAGTTTCAGAATATATAGTAACTTTTATATAAGTTTTCAGTAGCCATTATCAAAAACCGCGAATAGGATGAGGTAGACGCTGTTTAAACGACCTAATAATATTGAACAAAAATATGTTTTTTTGGAAACGGTAAACTACTCTTAACCCATGAAACATATCGGTCAGTAAGTCAAAAGGTTGAAATATACTTGTGAATTGTCTTCAATTTTTTTTTTCGATTTCGTTAATTATTAATTTTTTTATTATTTATGAATTTGTATCGAATAACTGACAGTCGACGGTTAGCGGGTTTCATACAAATGAACTAATTCATTGGTACGAATTATCTTTTATCCTTGAAAAAGAGGAGGATACGAAGCCTATAATCTATTTGGCGGAACATAGCTTTATGTTTCAGTATATTGATACCAGGGTTCGAACCTAGCTTCAATGGCTATCATGAACGTTCAAAAAAAAAATTGGAAAAGCAATAAATCGATGATTACATTCGACAAAACGGTACAAAGTAATCTATCAGGTTTGTCCAAGCTTACGTAATGTTCAATATATTCGCACAAGTCAAAAATTCGACTCAACTTTCAATTAATACTTTATAGTAAAATTTCCGAATTTATTAAATATTGTTTTGAATGTCTCTGGTAAATTATTTATATTATACATAAATTTAGTTAATCTAGAGGCTACCATCCCCTTGTCTCCGTAAGTTCCATTTGATAGCTGTATAGACCCGGTTTTTGGCTCGAATATTATGGAGGATAATATATATGGGAAATTGAAAATTTATGATATTTTGATAGTAAACCGGTAAAATGTAGTGTTTTTTTATATATTGATGAAGGATAAAATATAACATCAATTCAAGTAAAAGTTGTTTGAAAAATATAAGCATACCGTAGCTTTGAATAATGTCAAGTCGATGAAAAGGGACGGATAGCTTTACA
Organism: Anisogramma anomala; assembly: GCA_038502455.1. Taxonomy (NCBI): domain Eukaryota; kingdom Fungi; phylum Ascomycota; class Sordariomycetes; order Diaporthales; family Gnomoniaceae; genus Anisogramma; species Anisogramma anomala. The sequence goes on along the minus strand of JASMMZ010000006.1, from coordinate 10,693,583 downwards.
AAAACATGATATTTTAACGTTAGCATCGAATATGTTTTACGAAATTCATATCGAATACGTTGCTCATCTCCCACAAATAATATGTTAACAAATAAATTAGGATAAGATTCATTATTATTATATTATCATTCGATTTATAAGTTCGTGTATATATTATCTGACTTCTATAGATGCTCATTCGGCCGCGAAAGGGTTTTTACATCATCCCCATTAATATCTATCTAGAAAATATTATTATCGTCCTTTTGATCCTTGGAAAAAAAACTCTTACATCGTCAAAACCCTTATTATAATTGGTACTGATCGTTTGAAAACTTTGACAGAGACGGATGGCGCGAAGGGGGATAGGTGTTAAGAAACCCTCATGAGGGCAGATAACGCGGGGCAAGGCAGGAGCTAAATTACACCGACAAATTTGGATAACGTGGGGCGGGGCCAACATTAGAAAACCTAAACTAGGGCGAATAACACGAGGTGCGTCAGGGAAAGCGGTATTTCAAGCGGTATATGAAAAACCGTAACATATCGGTTTACGCCCAAGCTACGCGATTGGTGTAAACGTGGTTATCGATATATTTCTAGTTCACTCAATCTGCTCGTTTTTATATAAAGTTAGTAAATGCAATGCGGCTGAATGAGGGGGAATTTACAGTGCAACCTCGAACATTACTCGTTACGTTCCATGAACCATTGCTTATACTATTCATAAAATATATGGTTTGGGTAAAAATATCTTTTTGACCGCCCCAAGTAAAACTAAAAGAATGCCAGCGACGGGTATTAGCAATTGCCGGGGCGAAGAAATTATGAATCAGGGTACGATTAATGGACTACAAACGATTGCAAACTGCTGGAGATAAAAATAGGGGTATTTTAAATAACGATAGAGTGGGGAGGGTAGCGGATCGGGGGTGTATGTTCTGGGGCCTCGTAACCTATATAGCCGAAATAATTAGGACGCCTTATATGAGTACCATATCGCGAAAGCGAACGAACTAATTAACTGAATCGGAGAAGGTAAAAGCGATGATGAGGTTATAACCTGAGAGGTCACTTTAATACTTACAGGTAGGTGATAAGAAATAAATGCTGTTTTGTGAAGTTACGACAAACTGCCATTTCAAAGCGCGTAAGCCGGGAAATATAACCATAAAATACTATTTTACAACGTAATATAAAGGGGGTGAATAGGAATTCGCGTCTTTTAAAAACTTGATTTTCAGTCTTACCTTATGATATACTTCATGATAAACACGATATTTTTAAACGCGATTGATTCAAACGTGAATCAAAAATACTTCAAAATTTAACAAACGATTAATACAAGATATACAAACCTTCTTTACCTATAGGAGGGGAAGTTTAACCTAAATTTTCATTATTATGAAACACGCAAAGGTCCCCTTTAACGCTGGGGGGTTACGTGATATAGTGAACGGTAGGGACATTAAGATATAGATAAACGGTATACCTTATAACGGGACTAGTCATTATTAACAAAAACACTGGTAGCTTAATTACTTATACCAAAACTATTGAAGACGTCGGCCATATTAAAGTGAGAAAATGATTAGAATGAAAACGCACGCAAAGATATAAAGGCTAAAATGAAAAAAGAAATGAGGTTTAAAAATTATACCTATGTCAAAGAACTTAATGAAAACAGGTGGAAAAGTGGGGAATAATAAAGGAAAAAGAAAAAAGAAAAAAAGGTTGCGAATTAAGATAGGGACCGTTTTTATAAGTGGAGGCAGCCCGGAATTAGTAATATTTATACGTTATATGGCGCGTTATGAATCGCGTTATACGGTATAGTCGTAGCTTAACGATAATATTACACGACCCGCGCTCGACTCGCGCCCGACCCGCGCCTTATATGAATAAGATCCGTACTTATTATTGATCTGACGAGATGCTGTGATTTTGGCGGTTTATCAATAAAAAATGGGGCATGTAATAAAGTCAAGTTATTGGCTATTAAATTTATGAATTAAGTAAATGTATACATAATGGAATGTGCAATACTCGTTCTGGACGCGGTCTGGGTACAGTTCGCAAACGTCATGTATAAAGGTACGTAACCGTCAGTTTATTGACCCTATACATTAGTCCTATATGAAAGATCTCTACAGACTCCTCTAGTCCTCTTTAGTACCTTAGTACCTCAATTGTTAATACCATTTGGCACCTACTTGACATACCTTTGTAAGTGGGACAATTACACTTTTTATAACTGTTTTCGTAAAACCCACTAATTATTAAAAAATAATGAAAAGGTACCGCTTTTTAATACCGACAAACTTCCAGTCCCTACGCAATTAACGTAGTATTGTACCTTCTTATACCAAAAAAGGTAATTGAACGCCGGTAAACTTAACCGGATAATCCAAATGTTTACGTTTAAGTTGTTAATGCCCAATGATATCGAGCGTGGCGCCGGCATTATATTTGAAATCGGATGAATTTGAATCATCGTCTTCCTCAGATAAATAGACGCGGTTCCTTATAAAAAGCATCGGAATAGCTATGTCATTCGTATGTAACGTAAAAAAAAACTCCTTAAAGAGGGGATTGATTCGAAAACTTAGGCGTGCCGATAATTTTCAAATAACGAATCATATTCCTCAGCGCATTTAGAATGTTAATATTACATTATTTCAAGTATAACGCATGTTCGCAAACGGCTAAATTCCGCTTACTGAACTTTACACCTAAAGCTTCAATGAATTATTTTATTAACCTAGTAAATAATTGTATTTAGTCACTTAAAGGCTTTAATGCTACACACTTACTCATACGTCAAAAAATTACTCCAAGGCTTCAGGGTACAGGTTTCAGGGGTACCAAGAATAATTTTAGGTAATAACCACTTCTAAAGAATTATAATACTGTCGGAAAAAGGTGTTGAAGATTATATTTAAATGAACTAAACCGAAACTACCGCTTAAGGTAGTCGGGATCTATCTATAATCTTCGACAAAGAAAAGTAGTGAACCACCTACTAAAGAGCTGTTACGAGGCTATATAAAAAGGTGTGAGCCGTTCATATGACAGGTGAAGGAGTACTGTCGTATAGTTTCCATGCGGCTCTTAAGCACCATAGGAGCATAGCAACTACCAGGGATACATACCTGGTAACTATGAGTATAGACATCAGACTGTAATTCATTAGCCTAAATAATCGTAAGTCTCGTATTTATCTTCAGCGTTCGGTAACGCCTAGTTGTTTTATTTGTGATTAGTGTAAACGTGTTCAATATTTTGTAACATTGATTTTAATCAAGTTCGAAGAGACAGTTTAATTATTATCCATAAGGCCACTCGAATTCTAAAAGCTCATTGTATCCTATTGATCGGAAAAGTTCATAGGGAGTGATATGAACACATATTTGGATTTAAACTTTGCTAAATCTATTATCGGAAATTCTTGAATTGCAGGTGATATTAGTTATAGCAACTAAACTAAATTAGTACCCAATTACTAAAAGTTCTAAAAACTTAGAATTAGCTTTTGTTATTTTGAAGGACTTTGGCTTAGTAATATTCTATTTAGATTAAACTTCTGGTTTATTAACCGGTTAAAGGCCGAATTTCCCTGAAATGATAATGTTTTCGTATGTCTTGAGAGATTTAAACGTTATAACGAAAGGGGAAGGACGTTGTTCAGCGGAATCCTATGTACTCGCTTTCCCTTGTACGACGGTAATTTCGGTAATTTCGTACAAAACGGGGTTCGGGAGAGGGGGCTTTTACGAAGGAGTTGTACTAGTTGATAAAATGAGGTAACTTTCGGAATCAAAAGTACGTATAAAGAATACGGATTAGGCTGCGTTTTTTTAGTAAAGTACTATTGTATATTGGTATAAAAGGGCTTTTCTGCGTGGCCCCTTTTTATTAAGCGAAAAATCGGTTTATAAAACCTACTGGTAATTGCTTTTTCAGCTAAAGTTATCGTCGTTACTTTCGTGTTATAACGAATCCAGCAGATGTTACTTCTTTCAATGTTACCTTCAAATACGAATTTATTTACCACCTTTTTGTTTAGAGGACATCGGGTAATTTTCGTAGTGGGAATCGGAGGGCTTCTAGTGGTTGGAGTATTGGACAAAGTCAGTATACGGATTAAAAACGTGGCTTTTACACGAAATCATATAGTTCAGATATTGGGCTAATTATACATTACGTATATTAATTTATCATTATAGGTACCTGGTTTCGTAGAACTATAGTCGATTACATTTATTTATCCTTTTTGAACGCTTATCAATGTCGAAAAATCAAAAGGATTCAATGATTTCTTAAAACGAAAATATTTTAGTCTTCAAGACCATATAAACGATTTAACTGTATATCGATAAACAAACGCTCATTAGTTTAATTTCTGTCTAAATTGTACTTACTATTTTCATAACTTTCTGGATTTCAATTATTATTTTTATGAAAAGGAGAGTAAAAAATACGCAGAACCCGTTTTACAACGTAGTTATATTAGAATTGATAAAGTATAACGGAGATCCCATTGAATCGATAATATAAGGACGGTATCGACACTGTTAAAACGCGTTTGTTTTTGATACTAGTATTGGAATAACGTATAATATATTTTGTAAGGGTTTTATTCATCGATTTATTTTTCAATATATTTAATAGTACCTGTTTAACCGAAATTTCCCGGAAGGCAACAGTTTTAATATTATGTTTTAGGCTTTCAGGGACTTTGACAAAGACCTGTAGGTTTTTTTTCCTTTTCTATTTTTTTTAGTATAGTGCGTTATACAAGGAATCATTTTTAATATTAGTTTTGTAAGGTTTTGACAGCTTTATGTGTGTATAAGAGTCATTTATAGTGTTAGGAAAATCGGTGTTCTATTATAGCTTGTTATCGTAATTCTTATAGTATTTTAGTTTATTGTTGTAGAAGTCTTTGCACCCTTATTTACCAAGGCGACTGATAATATCAAACCATTGTGTAGGCGATGGGGGAGGACGTGTAGAAGGTTTCTCCCTGGGGGAGGGGGGTTATACCTATTTAGATTATGTAAAAGGGGAAAGAGGAGCAGGCGAATGCTTTTATATTATCGTAAGCCCATAAATTTGTATTCTCCGGCCTATGTTAACAAGGTAGTCTATGACGTACACCACGATACGTAATGTTAATAACTAATATTGTATGAAGTTGGGCTTATTAAAACGTGCAACTTAGATATTGGTTCTCTATTCATATGCCTTGTATACGGATTCTAGAACTTCGAGATCGCGCTTTTGCGCGTCGAGGACCTTATAAAGGGACTCGAAATTAAAGCGTTGAGTTCGAAACATAACAGTTTTCTTTTCTACTGGGGGAGGTCTAATTGCCTAGCATTTTTGTTAAGGCTCTTGAATACTTTGAAAAGGTTGAGCAGCCTTTGAAGGCGCGTCAAGGGCGCGCGTGGTCAGTTTGGCTCCTTTGGAGTTATTAATTGAGTGTGGCATTGAAGAATTTTCGCTAGAGATACTAAGGTATCGTATATAGGTTCGGTAGCAGGACTTATAATTATGGGAGATGCTTATGAATATGTCGGGAAAAATTATCCTGCTGCTTCCATCGTAAAATTGAACCTCTATGTAAAATATAACATCTATGTAAAAACAACATCGTCTTGTAAGTATCTAGGTTGTTTTAGTCTAAAGAGTCTCATATTTAATACGAATTCGATTAAGGTGATAACGAAATCAGGGCCTTTCATTTTTTTAAACCAAACACAAACGTATATTTCTAGATATATGCCAACTTTATAGGTAATGTTAATTTTATACATGGCACTACTAGCCATTAGCACGCTATTATTCACTTTTCAAGAGTACAGCTTACAAAGTAGTACGTTACCGTACACTTTTGCAAACGTGTACTCCAAAGTCTGACCGCTTATTAACTATAAATATATATGGTAATATCCACTCCGGAAATCCTTTCTTTTCCCCCTTACGGCCCGTATTCGCTATTTAGCATTAATATTGGAGTTTCTAATGTATTCGTTTCCATTGTTTATTAGTAACAGTGTAGTTGCGGTAAAAATTGTCAAGGTATAAATTAGTAGTTCGTGACTACGTCGGTAATTATTGTAATGGTTTGGTTAATTTAGTTCATCGGTAACGATATGATTGTTCACTGTATTTATTATTGTTTTTGACAAGGGTGTGATTGCATAGATATTTCAGGAGTGTAATCACGTACAGGTGATTATATCGTTACGTATTTTACGGTTAATATACAAAAATGTAACGCCATCGATCCTGGTAAAACCTCTCTTTTTTTCCCCTTCAACGGAGAGTAGATATAGAAAACGTAAATCCCAACAAGTTAATCAACGTATATGAACCTAACCCTCTATTTCAATTACTCATTTCAAACCGCTTCAATGAATAGGTTATTTAACCAATTCCAATTTAATAATACTGCTTGTAAATGAATTCCATGTAAAAATAGAAACCTTTAGCGCCATTTAACGCTGTAAGTGTAAACGGGCCGAGGCCACCGCCACCGCCGCTAACCGCGTTGCCACCTCCACTCCTACTATCTCCTTTAGTCCTGGCTTCTTTGCCACCATGTTTTTAATCCCTGCCGCCCTATTACTCGGGGAAACCACTATCCATCGCCGTAAAAATAACTCAACGGAAATATAACGCGGTTCGTATCGCTAATTATCCCCGTATATTTCCGTTGTACTAATTTCCCTACAGACGAAACGATTGAGGTGAACCTCCTTCGCTGCCACGAGCGACGTATCGTTAGGATACATCGAAAGGCCTTTTTAACGCGTAAGACGTTAAAGCGGCGTATCTGGATCCATATATCTAGGCCGTTAATGGATATGCCTTATTTGCCATGTATCGCGTTTACAGCTGCGAGTAACTTTATTAGTGAGCATTATTATAACGGGGGTCGTTCGACCCATTATCACTGTTACATACGGAATAGCTGCCAACAATCCCTTATGTGGGTAGTGTTAAAGCCGTAAGCCGAAGCCGTGCTACACGCCTGCCTGTATTATCATAAGTTTACTTCAAATCTATACTTTTAACCGCGAACTCAATTTCTCGACTTTTACAGACATATAGCATAAGGTACTCCAAAAACCAACTATTTTTGCAAATAACCAAAATTATCCGATACTAATTAGTAGTAAGCGCCAACCAGTGGACTAGGGAATCGATAGCCATTATTACCACCTAAAAGCGGGGTCTGCGGATATACTATATAGGTGAATTCGACGACGGTATTTCATGTCGCCATATAGCGAGTAAAGACCCCTTCGTGCCTTTACCTAAAGGCATACGGCCTAAAGCGCGGGGCCACTCCTCCGGCGGCGCCGATAACGACGACGATCGTGGTGATAACGGTGGCGCTAGTATAAAGGGGATGGGCAGCGAGCAGGATGGTAGGGACGCGACGCCGTTGCCCTCTCTATCTCCCTTTATTAGCGAATAACTGCTTCTTATCGCCAGGGCGGTGTGCCCAGCTACAATGTATTACGTAATACAATGATATAATTATTATCAAAAAGAAAATCGCAACGAAGGTAACAAATATAGAAGGTATGTAATAAAAGGAAATTTATTAGGGTTAAAATCGATGAAACGAAAATTAATAATGATGCAAAAGTGATACAAATGGAAAAATCAAACCAAGAGAAAAAAAAAATTGTAAAAACTGTGAAAATGGCGGATCCAGACGGATGACATTCCATAAAAGCAGTGCAAATAAATAATATATACCGCGGTAAAACGCGGAAAGCAGCATAAATGACAGATTTTAGGCCCCTCCAAAATGGTAAAATCGGTTCCTATTAAATAAGAAGAAGAGGTTAGCCGCAGAATATTAATCACGGTAAGGCAGTAAAACCTTTTCAACAACACTAACAAGAAGAGTATTCGTTAATATAAGCGTTTTTCATTCGTGGTACCAAATTTGAGTGGGTATTCGTAAGCGAAAATGAGTTAGCGTAAACGACGAAAAAGAAAAGGGTTTTAAACCAAGGTTGAAAATAATTTTCCGGACCGTTATAGCTATAGTAATTCCTAAATCGAAACTTCTAACCACAATGTAAATTTCCGAAGCTTCAATTCTTCGTGTGACCCGTTTACACGTGGTTTAACTTTAATTAATATTTTTTTCACTAAATAGAAACCAGTTTTCAACCGGATATTCGTTACTGAAAATGAAAACAAACCCTATTCACAAGCTAATGTGAGTGATATTAGCTAAGAAAATTTTAGTGAAAACAAATAACTTCGTAATACAAATTTAAAACGGTACAAATAATAAAACGAATTTTAAATTATATATTTACCATGTAAGGCGCTTATTAAACGCTTCATATACATCATCCGCAGGGGTAATTTAATATTACGCATCGACCGAAAGGTTAAAAGCCGCTTCTATTTATATTACTCAAATAACATGATCGTTACCTACGCGCTGGTAGCTATATTCGTTGGCTCGTTTCGTGCTATCTAAAATAGCAAGGACAATTTGCCTAATTTTCTTTCTTACATAATGTCTAGACCACCGTTTTGGAGAGTGATTGTTACGCCAATAAAGTTGATCATATAGTTTTCCGTTAGGTACGCTTTAGGTTTTACATTTAGTCCGGCCCTCAAAAGTTTCCTCTTTTTAAATTCGGAAAATGACGCGTTGTACAGCATTAATGTGTTATTTGTTTATATACCCGTTGGTGTAAAGCTTTTAAAACAGGTTATTAAGACTAATAAATACGGGTTAAAGACCGAGTTGACTTTTTTAATCGCTGTTTATAATACCTTTGATAAGTGTAATACAACTATATAGTAGCCTTAACTAAGCTCTAAAACGGTTGTATAATACATAAGATCGTTTCGAGCAAATGGTGTTTTTTAAAATCCATAGGTATACCAGTATAAATACGCCGTTCAAGCTGCTTTTTGAATTGTTTATAAGCCTATGTAATATTACGAAGTTTAATATATAGACTATAAAGGGTATTAATGGAGGTGACAAACGCAAAACTCAAATGGTGACTCACTTGTTGTGTAGTAGGTGATTGGTGTATAACATTCTTTTTATCATCGTCGTTATACTTTTTACAATAATCTAATATTTTCGTATAATCTTTCGGTTTCATCCTTAATTTCGTATGTGAGGCGTATAAGAAAAATCTTATCAACGCTATAAATCGTTGGTTTAAACCTTTTAAGGCGAAAAACACTTTTTTCTATTAAGGTAATGATTTTCATTTAGGTTTAATATTTGAATAGAGCGCATAGGGTAGTGAAAATACCTGTGCATCGAAGCTTTAAGTTAAGCTCACGGTTTACCATCTTTTTTTGAGTAATTAAACAGCCTGTAATCAAGGTTTTGAAACGTTCTATTATTTTCGAGCCAAGTGAGAGGTTTCGGCAGCAAGGTGTTAGTAGAATTAATATAAGCGGGCCGCTTGCTTATAGTAGAAATAGTTCGAAAGTACGATCCAAAAAGTGTACTGAATTTAGGGATGGCTTGAATTCGTTATCGTAAAATTAGTTTCGCTGGTAACGCTAGTTAAATTACGGTTTTAGACCACTTTCACTCATCTTTTTTCTTTTATACATTCTTACTATTGATCAACGAAACGAACTTGTATTATTTGGAAATTTAACGACTATATCATGGCCTTTAAATTCATTTATCTTCTAATAACCAGTCTATACATCCTTAATTTTTTGAATTAAGACCTTAAACTTTAATAGTAAGTTTAAAACGCCTGTTGTACATGAGACATCTTTTGTAGCCAATACTTTAGAAACATTATTTTTAGTACGACAAAACATAATGTTGATATAACTTTCTTTAAAATATTTACTCCTTTTATTGTGTTTTATGACAATATAAAGTTCATAAGTAATTTTAAATAAATATTAAAAACATGTAGTATGGGAATTAGCTTATTCGGTCTGAAAGATTTATTAACGGCGCTGATCTCTAGTTATAAGATAGGTTTCTTCAAATATTTGTCTTTTAGTTTTTTAAATATTACTGTAAACTTTTTTAACCGGTTTATAATACAGTTTAAACTCTTTACTACTTTATGGTTCTTTTACCACTATCTGTTTACACTTATTACCGGCGATTTTAGCTTTGGTACATGATTTAGTAAAGTCGAAGGCTGTGCCAGCGTCGCAAGTAATTTAACTCATAATCTTAAAGTAAACCTTCAATCTATAGTGAACTTAATCTTCGTAATAGCTTGTAAGAACAGCGCTTCGCGTAAATTTCGCGGCCTAAAATAATAATATTACGTTGAGGACATGAAGTAAAAACTGGTTTTCGAGGTATATTATATACATAATTACCTCTTAATTAAAGTTTATTTCGTTTTAATAGTAGATTTCAATCCTTTGCAAAGCTTACAAACGTTGCTAGCACTTATATCGAACCTTTTCAATAGTTTTAAACGCTGTCTCTACTACATTTATATAAACTGCAACGTAAAATAACCTTAAAAGACGTTCCACAATTAGGTATACAAATGAACATTAACATATTCGTAATTCCGGCTACGTTAAATAAATAAATTTAATTATATGTGTTTTTACTAATGACCATGAGTGGCTGAATGTAGGTCGACGCGATACAAAAATATTATCCAAAGCGTAAACAAGTTATGTCCTCGTATTTCGTATCTCTATTACAAACTTATTAATATTTTATAATAATAATGAAACCGATGTTTTCAAATATATTACGTAAAACCCCCCTCTTCCGCATTACTTGTTTATAACGACCGTCACAATTAACGACCTTTTACCTTTTCCAAATAAGATTTTTCGATGTTTTATTTTTTTAGTTATGTTGAAATTTTGGAAATTTCGTCGTGAGTGTGTTGAATTGTCGTTTTCCGGCGGTTCCAATTTCAGCTATGCCGGTATTAGGTATAATACCCTTAAATTGGTTTTTATACCTATTCGAAAGCTTAAAATTCAACGTTATAGAGGCGTTTAAAACGCCGTTTTAGTAGTCTAAGCCTACATAATACAGGAATAAGGCACTCCTTGGAATCCTTATAAGGTACGTTAGGGACTATTACCTGACCTTTTTTACTAGAATTATCACGCTTCGAGAGATCTACGATGGCATGAAAAGTTACTTCGAGCACAATGTCCACTTTATCGAATGCTATACAAACTAGGTTACCATGCCGTAGACTAAAATAATACCAAAGAAAAAAGAGGAAGAACTATTAATATATATCCTTAATCAGATGCTTAAAAACATAATGTTATATTAGAAAGTAATGAAGAAAGCTTACTCTAGCGAAGCCATACTTCGCTAATAAGTACAGATAGCAGTTACGAGCTTTGGCGAGCTCAAATACGTCTTATAACGCCTAAATGCTACCTGCAAAGACCTTTTTAGCTAGTTGCGTTCCTCTATTATTACTGTAATGGTGCGTATACTAAATTCGTTTGGTATACACCCCTAAGCTGTCAACTTCCCTAACTTAAATGGAAAAAAACCTTACGGGAGTTAACTACGTTGACCGTAAGTACAGTTAAGGGCACCCTTAATGCCTAAGGTTAGGTCCACTAGCCACAAATTAGAAACAACAGTGATGCTGACGCTAATAGGGCTAAAGTTTAGGTGGACTTGTTAACCGCAAGTACTATTATCGTAATAATGGAAAGAAATATTGAATTTGTGGTAAGTATGGTTGTTAGTTGACTCAACATAATATTAAAAAAGAAATATATTAAGTTTAATACCTCACTACTTATCAATAGAATCACTTAAATTTAATCTTAAACTTTGAGTGCGACAAACTAATTGACGGTGTTTATACCCTTCAATCGATTGAGTAATACGATAATACTACTTTTAATACTGCTTAATAACTAGCCAACTACGCCTTTTTACACCTTTCATGTGGTAAAGATTCTTACCTTTACCCTTTATAAACCATTAATATTCGCGATTGTTACGCGGACTATACATCTTAAGGAATTATGTTGAATACAAGGGCAACGGTGTACTGAATAAAAGGCTATTCGTAATGCGTGGTACTGCGGATAAGAAGCATTAAAACTATTTAAATTAATCGTTACGATGTTGGTAAGACTAAAGTTTGCTTTGAATCAAGCGAATAACAATCGTTACTATAGATAAAAATAGTTTAAATTATTATAAGACTAATTACGTTTCACATTTTCAGTTTGCTTACCATTTTCCTTCTTTTGTTAAATGATATAAAGACGCTCGGCCTAAATATCGACATTACCGCAGATTAACTAGTTAAAAACAGCTAAAGGTTTCCACTCATCTTCAAATGAGGGCACTTATAGTTTTATCTTTAAGGCCCTTAAATCGTGTTATTAAATTTAACGAAGCGGCAAATATGTTAACTATACCGGTGCTTCAACTACAAAGCCGTTAAAAGGCTATACAAAGTCCCAAAGTCCGTAGGGCATGAAAATGTGGAGTATTTTACCTTAAAAGCTATTGAAGAACTTCACCATTATTACCAAACATATTCCCAGCCTTCAGGAAATCTAAGTTTACACTAAAAAACTATGTGGATTTTAACTGCGAGATCTTCGAGTGTGTGTTTTGCTTAAATAACACGCTTATCCTTTACGTCGTTAATTTTACAACCCTTTTTTGACGGGGCTAAGTTTTCACAATCCTTTTCGCCAAATGATACGTAGGAAACGTTGAAAATGTTATGGATTATACGTACCTAGGTCTACCTAATGTCGTGCTCCACAATATTGGCACCAATTTTACAGCGGCGGAGTTTCATAAATATGCCAAAATAATAGGTATTTATTGTAAATAAGTGCCTGTAAAAGCTTATTAAAGTATTGAGAGGGTCAAAAAAGCATGTACCCTACTTCTTCGAATGTATAATATCCTTACGTTGGAAATTAGAAGCTTTATAGATCCAGAGGCACATTTACAAATAGCGGTGAAAGGCCTGAACAACACTATAAGCTTTGATGGTTTGGTGCCAACGATACTAGTCTTTACATCTTACTCATGCCTAATAAGTAAATTTCCGCCCTTAATATGAACTTAAAAACGTATCAAAGGTTACGCTAAAGCTTGAAGGAAACTATGAAAATAATCGGTACGCTGCCAGGTTAATAATGCCTTTAACAATAGATGTACATGCTTTTTCATTGTAAAATAAAGTCCTCGCATAATGGGAGCCGAGCAAATGGAAAGGCCAGTAAAATCTTTTAAGTATTACGAACTTTGAAGTATTTATTCCAACTACTAATGGTCTTATATCTTTTTGAATCACTTTGTTGAAGCCTTATATTAAGGCCACTATCGATTAAAAATCTTAAACTAAACGACCGAGTTAATATGAAACTCATTTACCTATTATTGCCAAACCGATAAAACGTTGTCGGCGCGAACAACCCCCCAAAAAGAAAAATATTAAAAAGAAGGAATATACACCAAGCTGTAGTTATAATACTATTTTAGTAAAGAGGAAATGAAATTGGTATTGAAAATTCGAATATAATATATTATTAAAACAATCGACAAACCCTTTACGAAAATCTGTAAGGTCGGTATTGATGGCCTGTTAACTCGAAAAGTTATATAATTTGTATCTAAGACCTATTTTAACCTTGAAAACCCAAACTTTACGATTTTCAAGTTGAGGGTTATTTATGAGGTTAAATGTAAGACAACGAAGCAGCTGTACGAACAATCACAACTAATCTCTTGACGATACGGCGATAAAGGAATAGACCAGATTTATGCGCAGTCGGCAGTTATTTAATAATTTAACTAACGCTTAATGGTTACTTTAGCAACAAGTTTGTGAGCCAAAACTAAAGGCATGTTTAGGCTTAATTGCCATAATATGAAGTAATCATATATACAGTTAGCTACGAATTTATAATGGATCCTAATGCTAAAACTGCTATAGTAACTACGTGCCATTTACGTTCTAAAAACGGTAATACGATGTGTTAAACCATTATACGAACTAGCTAAAGCAGGCGTTTAATAGTTGTTATCCTACAATTTACATTATAAGTTACCAGTATCGATGAAGTCTTTAATGTCAAATCAGTACTTGCTGGTAATATAAGAAAATGACTTCTACGTTATAAGTATACTAACTAACGATATCCTTTTCATCGAAACGTCTAGTTTTATAGCACTGAAACAACCGGCGATTAAAGACCTAAAGTCCTAAAATTATAAGTTGGTAACGATGTCAACGAAGAGTATTGAGCTTAACTTTAATAAATCGTTAATCCGTATGTTCAGTATTAATACTGGCCTTAACTTTCGTTCAAAGGGCAAGGAAACTATTTTGTTTACGATTAATAAAACTAATGGAACTAAGACTTAATGGTACTTGGAATAGCGTGTTTACGGCAGTTATATGACTATTGTATCCTAATCAGAAGCTTTTTACGACTTCTTCATCATGGCACAAGTATAAAAACCGGTAAATAAAGACTTTGACCGGTTGAATAAAAGGCTTGAAATGCAGATGCGGAACTGGAATTGTAAAATTAATATAGTTCTAATCGACTTGTTGAAAACTAAGTAAATAATTTTCATTGACGGTTTTTTTATAAACAACACCGACTTATCTTTACAAATCGGCTTCCTAATAACCTTCGTTAACGAAGACAGGCGGGAATACCAGTTTTACATCATTGGTAACCTAATCTACTTGATCTTTATCAAATGTCAAAGGATTATACGGAGAATTTAAATTACGTAGATCTACATAATAATATCAGGCTTTAATATAGGCATAGTATTATTAGAAACACCTAATATCATTACTAAGCAGCTAAAGATTTCTCCTGTCCTGGTAGTAATTTGTGCCGACTCGAGGAGCCTCTGCAAATACCTATCGAAGCTCGGAATTACTAACGAAAAACGCCTAATAATTGACGCGATAGCACTTCGTAAAGCCCATGAAGGAAAGTAGATTAAGGGATTCCGGTGGGTTAATAGAAAAGACAATCCCGCAAAAACCATAATGAAGGCAATACCAAATAAGGTCATAAAAAGGTTTATGGATAGTAATAGTCTAACAATACGAATCGAAGGCTACATTAATAGGCCTCCCAAAAAACCTTGATTACGTTACGGGGGTTAGGTATTTAATAACGAACTGAAAAACAATCAGGGAATTAACTAGGCGGACTTATTGGATTGATACGGTTAAAGTAGAAGCCTATAAAAGCCTATGGCAGAAGAACTTTTTGTCGGGGTTAATAAGCTCGAACCTCGAAGCGATGAAATAGTTGGGGTTGAATAGGGCTAATTGAAATGCAATGAAGTAAAATTCAGTAAAGAAGTCAACTGGATTTGACAGGCGTCTAGCTAGTTAACGAGAAGGTAATTTAGTGGTAACCGGAAAAGATTAGGCAGCTACAATGGTGTACGAGTACAAACTAAAAAGCCACTAGTATTGGAATAGTACTAAATGCAGTACAGTTGGTCAAATTTACTGCAAGTAAAGTTAACTGTACCGCAAGTTTATTGTATTGCTTTGTATTGATTTACCGCATTGGGTGTAAGTCGAGTAAAATACGCTGCACTTCACTCTAAGGTACGGACCAAGCAATTGGTCATACGAATTGCTGTGCAGACCGGCTAGGGGTCTTCTAAACCTAAAACAATTAATCCACCACTTGAAAAAATGCAATACTACTTTTACTTCGACCACGATTCGAACTGACAACATTGCAACGATCTAATACCCTACCAAAAGTTACCCTTATGTCACAGTTTCAAGGCCGTTTAACATATTCCAAACTTTGCGAATAGGGCGGTAAATACTTTTCATAGGTTTTTATTAAAGTTCTTACGTCAATTTGTTCTAATTTCAAAATAATGTTGGTTCAATTCACATCGTAAAGATTATAATTGATTTCCATATCGGGGTGTAATTTTAGACAGCTATAATACTTCGTCAACAGGATTACCTACGTAAGATGGTATATATACTGTTCCTGATCTTACTCCGATAATATATCAGGTAAGATAATGTGTAATGATAACGGCTTTACATCTAATTTTTTACATATATGAAATATTTTATGTATTTTACTATCTGACACGTCGTATAGCTCCCCATTCCAGTTCTTGTCATTATAATATAGTTTGGCTAAGTCAATATGTCTTATTAAATCGCTCTTATTCCTTGGAAAGCGGCATAGTAAATGGTGACAGTAAGGCTGGTAATTAATGGGTATCGGTCAGTAAGATATGTTTTAATGTTTTACACCGTTTATATTATTTTCAAACGAGCCTTTTCTATATTCGGACCATCCTTACTATGGTCTAGTTTGTCATTGACGGTATTAGAAGCGTAGTTTTATCTGAATCTTCATTTAAATCTATTTTTCGGGGAGGGTTCCTATTTAACCCGCGTTATAAACAATCTTTATATTATTTCCTTCTCCTCCGTCGATTCCTCTAGCTTTGTTTCCACTTCGTGGCATGCGCTCAACCTTGCTAATCGCCTCTTTCCTTATATTTACGAAGTATTTTACTCTTCCATATGTATCGTTCTAAAAAGGCGATTCTAACGTCTTCTTAACTAGTATTACTTTATAAATGTAACTTTAATCCCTTTATTATCGATTTACTTCAGTATTTACATAACTTGAGCCGTTACTATTAGGGCCTTTATAATACAACTAATATTTCCACCGGTCGAATTAATATCTTTACTACGTAATTTGTTTCTTGATATTTTAGATATTGTACTATCGACTACTCGTTACGTATCTAGCGTTTAATTCGCGAAATCCTCTATCGAATCGTCGAATAAATCGCTTCCTTCAATATTGTCGTTGTAATAGATCATGATTATATTAATAACGTACGTATTTAACATAAAAGGGCCAAATAATTCATTGGTACTTTGATTTTATTATTTCATAGATTAAAGTTCAAATAATGTAAAATTCTACTACGAAACTATGTATTAATAAATAGGCAATTTATATGTTCGTTGACCTTTACCAGGCCTATTACTAGAGGTTCTATAAGTATGTGAATATAAAGTGTATCAAAGAGATTAGGAGGACGGTTTCTGGGTATACCTAAAATATTAGTACGGTTGAAATGTTAGTTTTTCTATACACCTGAAATGCTGAAGCGTTGCAATTGTCGGTTTCGCGCAGTCGACAGGATTAAGGTGCATTCATGTTATAGTTTTGAAATAACTAAAATAAATAGAGTAAAAAGACGGAAGTGTAAAATAAATTAGGTGTATTGAAGTGGTTAAAGTGCTGTTTTAGCGCTGGCCAGTAGAATAAAATGCAAATAAAAAGTGAACAAAGAATAAACACAATACATTTAAATGTTTTGAATTAGTTTTTTGAACTATTCACAAGCATTATACTAACCAATAGACATGTAAACTTAAACGTCACGAGTAATCAATTCATAAATAGGTGGTATAAAGCGGAAGGATGTAAGCGAACAGGGTAATGAGACGGGTGGTAAATGATATAAGGAGGTATATATATTTAATCCAGTATAAAAAGTTCGGATCACGTTTAATGAGTGGTTCAGATGTTGTCTTATAAACATTTTTATTTTTTTACAAGCGGTGTGGGTACCGTATTTCAACCGCTTTTAAGTTTTGTAAGTGGTGTGGATGTTAAGTTTTAACTTCTTTTAAGTTTCGTAAACGATTTGAATACCTTATTTAGATCGAAAGGGTCCAAAGAAAGGGTTTAGAAGATTAGATGTTTGTCTTATGTAACCTAATACGTAATAAAACGATTTTTAAAAAGTACTCGAGTACATTAAAATCGTCAAAGAAATTTAACGGATAACGTAACGGAGCATTTAATTAACAGGGTACAAACTTGGTTATAACATCATATTAAATTTATTCTTTTTAAAGTTACTTCGTCTCTTATATTCTTGTTACGATTCTGGTTTCAAAGGCGTTCCCGCGTAATTTTACATGACTGTACAGTTATTATATGTCGTAATATTGAAATATTAATAGTTGGGACCGTTATATCATCCCATTATAAGTATTTACCTTCGGTTTACTACTTCTTTTATATGCTATTTATAGTCAGCATAGTCGGTTACTAATTAGTATCGGTATGTTCTTTATTACCTTAACGTTGTGAAAAATAAATTACAAAGATTGATGTAGATTAAAGTAACAAAGATGTCAAAAAGAAAAAAAGCTTTTTGAGAGTACACATTACAGGCAAAATATTATAAAACTTTTACCTAGAGAGTGGAATCCTACCATGTACTCTGCTAATCTCCCTTCTGAGTAGTGACACTTTATCGTACACTCTGCAAATGCCAATTCCAGCCAGTTGCACTATATCATGCATTCAGTAGGAATGCACCTTGCAGAGTGGTATGTTACCGTATATACTTTCAAAGGTGCACTCTGCAACATGACCGCCTACTAACTATAGGGATATATGGTAATATCCATAAAACCTGTATTCAACGGTTTTTATGATTCTCATAGTGGCTTAGTGATATATATTTTCATTCTAATTTGAGAGTACTTACGGAGCTATATAGGCGGGTAGGCGTAAATATGAAGTCTAAATACTATTTGTAATTGTATATATGTTTCTATAATATTCAGGAATTTAATAAGACCATGGGGAGTACATAAAGAGTTGATGAACACCAAGATCAAGCAATGGTTTGCCTGTTGTAAAGTATGCGATTGAGTAATAATATTTTTTTCCTTGGAGTTATCGTATCCTTTTACCATAGAATAACTTTTTTTATACTATTTTCCAATTTCATCGTTTACTTGATGAATATATTTGGTAGGTACGATTTCGTAGTCGTAATTGATTGCCTAATGAAACCTCTTAATGTCAAAGTCTCTTTACTAAATTAATATAAAGATTTCCTTTTAGGTTAACGCCATAAACGTTTTACCCGAAGCTGTAAAAATACTTTTACAATGAAGTTTTATATTTAGCTCGCAATTATCCGCCTTTTTATGGGTAATAAAAGAGTTTGAAACCAAGGTTTTTAAACTTGTTTTGTTTTTGAAATGAAGTGTATATTTTCGTCGACATTGGTTTGGTTTCATTAATTAAGGTATTTCTTTTGGTAAAATATCGAAAGGTATAAAGGGGTATCCAGAGGGTAAATAAGTATTAGGGAATATCTTCGACCTTAAATCAACTTTCATGGCATGGGTACCCGGACCACCCTATTAAGCAAGGTAGAGGGCCTACACTGTAAACCCTAATAGTGCCCACTTCCGAGATCACCTTTCAGGTCCAGCTGCTCTTAACACCATCACTTTACATGCATCCTATTCCACCACAACATCACTAATCGGATCTATCACCACTTGAATCTTCTCCGGCGATCTCTTTTTAATTATAGAGATCGTCGTCGGCCCGAAGCACCGCTCGCGTAGCGGTGCCTCCAGAGAACAGCCCTTTCAACCAGTGATTCTGTCTCTCGCTATTTGAGCTAACGTTGCCCTTTAGACTTGTACTTGCACTACGATGCAAGTTTGATTCCCTTTCCGCTTTATGGTCTTAAAGAAAGACCTTTATTATAAGCGATAGCACTTGACGGCTTTACTTACTTATTTATTTATTTTTCGAGCCGTCACTACCTATACCGACCCTCCCCCGCTTAACGGGGCCTTCGAATATACTTTGGATACCTCTAGCTATCTACGAAAGATTTTTCACGGCATACCACCCGCTCAGTTTTGTACCTTATTTTACGATTCTTTTATACTTCTTAAGCTTGCGGTCCATGGCAAAAAGGTAGCTCGAGGCGTGGTTTTTCTAACCTTTACCAATTTGAAAATTATATCATCCCTACCGCTATATGCTTTTGCCCAAAGTATATGTATTTTATACGCTTTTTTCTCTTTTAAGGCTGTTAGATTCTAGATAGGAGTAGGCGTCGAGCGGGGACTGAAATAGTTGTATAATACATCCCCGCCAAGGATACAGCTTTCATGCTCTTATGAGTCTCTAAACTATAGAATACCTTAAGGCATCGATTGTAAAGGTAGCTTAAGGTTAGATTTAGGGTTTCAGGTTCACTTTTTGTTTTTATTCTTGTACATTTTTGAATAAAAGTTGGAAAAGGCATTCGATTTTTCGTTCTCAGTATATTTGAGCGAATTTTTTTGCCAAAACACCTAGTGGCGTGTACTATCTGTTGCCAGGTACTTCGATAAAATTGTAAGAATATGGTTCATATTTGTAGTCTGCACTAAGTGTGGGGTACGTTGTAAGGACCAATATGGTTTATTATATAACCCCGACAGCATTTAACACATATGTATAAAAGATTGCCCAAAAATTGGCTAAAGGTATATAAGACTGGGTTTTAAACCTTATATATTTGTTACATTAGGGACACAGATTTCGATGTTTTACTCCACGGATTGTATGGTATAAGTTGGAAGCAACCGGAATTTTGGAATACAGTGGATGTTGTGGGTAGCAATACTTGAGTTACAAGCCTTTCCACCGATATATGTATGCCTTTAAAATTACCGAGCGTCACACTATACTCGCTAAAGAGTGAGCATTGCCAGGTGAAAGTAAATTGAAAGAAAAACTTATTAGGGGGAGGTCGTTTGAATAATACTAAAATCAAGATGGTCATTTCTATTTAGTAAGTCATATTTTAATTGATAGATCGTTTATATATTCTTTTTTATATTCTTGTCCCAATATTGAACCAAATAAATATATACCAGTGGGGAAGTTCACAAATATAACGTGTTCTTCAATACCTCTATTATTTTCAAATCCAGTTTACCTTTATTTCGTTTTCCAACCAAGGACCTTAAATTGCAACGAAAATTTTGAAAAGTTCGTGTTCTTCGGATTGTTTCTTGTTAAAAAAACATTTAAATATATGATTTTCATCCTCTAAAGGACGCAAAGTCATTATAGCATTTATTAAAAATTCAATCCTTTGAATCTTGATTTGTAAAAATACAGAAAATGTATAATCTTCAAGGTAAAAACCAAATATAAGAAGTATAGGGATTGGTTTACTCGGATTAAATGTATTATTAACAACGCTTATTATTATTTTCACGATGAATTCTTTTGTATTCGTTCATTTTAACTTTCTTAATAACACTGTTCATACACTCTAGAGTGGTGGGTAATACTGTTCACATTTATCAATACCTTTAAACAATTTCAAATGTATTTAAATGTACTCGTTTCCAACTATTTCAATCTTGGTCTTTTATTCGTCTTAATCGAAAGTCAGCAGTCTATCGTAAGTGATTGGATCCGGACATCCAAAATATATGTTAAACAGTTTATTCAAACATTCTAATAGTCCGTTACGATTTTTTGGCGTAAATTTAACGGCTTAAGGAATATTTAAAACGTCGATTACGTAAAGTATCTGTTATTAATGACGGTATATATCATCAATAATGAACCAGTAATGAAACTTAACATTGTTCTAGAGGTAGAATTTTAGTTCTTATGAAACATGTATATATAATTAGCATTCATTGTAAAACTTCTTTATATTGTGCAAGGCTTCCTTTCCTATCTCTGTGTAGCGTTCTAAGCGGAGGATTCGTAAAATTAGTTTTGCAGCAGTGTACCCAAATCATCGGTATAATGTACGTAATTCTTGATATATTAAAAAGACGATTTTTATCCTATGTTATTTAGGCCAAGCTTGAAGGTTTTTGAATTACAACTAAAGTGGTATAAATAAGCCGTTCGAAAAGTGGATAAATTTATTTATTGTATTTCTTATATCTATATTGAGGTTTTTTAACTTGGTGAAAACAAATTATAAATGATGTTTTAATATCCATTATAGTGAGTTTAACTGGACACAATTGTGTGTTTACTATTATTTAACCGAGTAACAATGTCTTTCTTTCAATAAACAAAACTTCGCGCTGTAGCCCTATCCAGTTGAATCGGAGTCTGGGAAACGTCGTAACGAAAAAGAAGAATTACCGTTATCCGAAGGTCTATTTTTCTGTCGCGTCAATATCTAGCATAATTCCCTGAAATCGGCAACCGCAATTATAAGATAACGTAACTTAAAACACTATATAAGCGTTTAAAATACCTCTCTATTCATTCAAGTTTTCGTTATATAGGAATAAAATATCTTATAGATATGTAAATACTCGTTTGTTCTTTTTCTTTTTGTGAGTTATTACTTAAATCTCGTTTTCCTTCGAATCGTTTTACCTAAAGTTCAGTCCTTATGGTTAAGCGTCAAAGTCCTTTTTAAAGCTTTCTTAATATGTTATATATGTTGTGAAATTTCCTTTTATTCGGTGTTTAGGTGTATAATCGGACTCTCATTTTTTTATGTGGGTCTACATGTAGACCGAATGGGTGGTCGAAAAAAAGCCGACCTTGTTATAAATTAGATATCCTTTTGAGGGATTTGTAAGTCTTCGGATGCCTTTGCATAGGTACGGTTAACGTAATATATGTGGGAAGCTTCGTCTTTCGTTATTAAGGTGTATATGTTAATATTTATTTTATTTACTGTATTGAAAACTTTATCTTTAGTTCATTTAGCTCTTGTATCCGTATTTGAGGCTTGAGTCAGGGTTCATTTTTCTTTTTTACACTTTTAATCGTCGATTCAAAACGCAGTGAATTGTTTTAGTAAGGTTCGCTTTTATTATTTGCGGGTTTTCGTCTTTAGCCTTTCCGATTCCTTATATTAATCCGTGGCTTATTTATCTATGTTGCGAAGTTTTCAATGATATTCACCAACTAGTACAATAATTTTCCAAGTTCTTTTCCGGTTGAAATAAATTAACGTTCAGGTCTAGATTTTTACGATAAGTTTTGTTCATTATTTGAATATATACTTTATCGCTGTATACTCTAGTTAAAGCGTTAATTGACAATTTAAAACTCGTTAAGAGGATAGTAACCACTTTTTATAACTATTTTTTCATATGAATATGATGGATTTTAACGGATTCAAATGTAGTTCCAGTTTATTCCTTATCATATACTTCGTTATTGATATCTGTATTAAAGTGCATTTTTAAACGGCTAGAACATTTTACGAATATATTTACATGTATCAAATGGTTTATTTATCATCTTTTGTCTTGCTATTAACAATAGCGGCTGAATTATATGGAATTGGATGGGTTTACCATCCAGTCTGTCATTCTTGATTAATATTATACAAATCTCATTATCAAGAATTTCATATGTATGTTATTGTAATTTTCGCTTTTGTCCCTGAATTTGGCAAAGTTTCTAAGAATTGTAGGGTCATTTTTGTTAGTAGGGAACCGTTGAGGAGAAAGGTGGCAATATGGGTTGTGAGTTGTACAAATTGGTGCGAAAAATAAGTGTGGCTTTGTCGGTTTTTATATTTCCTTCGAGAACGCCGTTATTCTAATTTGGAGCTTTTTTTATACGGTTGGGAGGATTTCTTCTTCATTTGTTGGGATGAAGTTTTTCTTATGCCTTTTTTCAAGGTGTTTGTTAAAGCGAGTTTGTTTTTAACTTGAACGGAAGATTACTTTTATTTCTTTTTCTCCTCTTTCATAAATCTTTATTTGAGTTATATCTACTCTCAATGAAATACCGCAATCTTCATCCATCGCTTTTTTCATTGCATATATGTGATGCTGTTATATTTTATTTTATTTTGTTTCGTATGTCTTTATTAAGCTGTTTGTTGTTTAGTTTTACCAGCTTGTATCCTTGTACAAAACCCATCTTTAATACTTTTTAAATTTTTCAATTTATTATCTAGTTATGTTGAGTTGTGGTAACTAATGCTTCTGTAATGTGACATATTTTATCACTTAGAATCATAATTTCTTTATCTCATATTGATACCTATAGTACTCTTGAAATTTCTTTACACACTGTACGTTATATTTCCAATATTAAATACGAAATTTCCTCGAGGAAACCATCAAATATATCGAATCTTCGAGTCTTATCTTTCCAATAGGGACAACTCACCTTAGAAACGTACGTATTTGATGTCCAAGGATCCAAATCCATTACCAGCACCTGAATAACATTGTTTTACAAATTGAGATTAATATACTTAAAAACACTTGTCCGGAGAGTTTTATATTTCAATAAACTTTCCATTTACTTCTTAGCCTGAGTTAAGCTCGTTATAGGATGTGTTATAAAAATATAGTCATCGTAATCAAGGGATTATTCCAAATTCAGTATAGGAATGTAGTTTTTGATATGTATGAAGTAATATGATTCAAGAAGTTTCGAAATAAAAGGGTAATTTAAGGTATGAATACATAATTGAAACATAAATCAAAATGTGACAAACTATTTCTAGTGTGTCGTTCAACACTTGTAAATAAACAAACAAATGTAATTCAAAGTATTTTAAATTGATTGTATACCATTTGTAAGTCTAGTATTACCTCAATAATTAGTTAATTTCAACATAGTAAGTTTTTACTTATATAAGCGGTATGTAGTAAGGCGAACGAGGGTTGGTAAGTTGTATGTAAGGGTTGAGATGGTGTTTGGGAAATATTTGAGATAGTATGTAGGAGTGTCAAGTGGTGCCTTGAAAGTATTGAGTGTTTTTCTTGTAATGATAGTCAATAGCAGTAAATTCAAGTCAACTCTACTAACAGTTAGTTGATTGTACTGACTGAAAATTGACTGTAGTTTGCATGATTTGACTGCTTTGACTTCAAGTCAAATGTAATAGGTGCTTACTTCAAGGTGGGGTATGGCCAAAGAAGTTTTCCATACAAATTAGCGTGTAGACCAGCTAGTGGTCTACCAAACTTAGAAGTAACAACATTAACACTTTCAATGAAGCAGTAGTTACTTCAATCAAAGAGACTCGAATCGTCTACGTTGCAAAGATAAACGCCTACATTAACAATCAGGTCTACTAACACTAATTAAAATTTATTATTTTAAGAACAGATGATTAAAGTAGAAGAAGAAGCTATTTCCCCATTGTTAAGCTTTATTTATATAAGGTAGAGGAAAGATTTTTGCGAAGGGCATTTATACATCATGAAATTGTTCCGGCAGTTAGTAGGGAATGCTTTCAGATTATCTAGTTGTTCGCAGCAGTCTTTGAGTGGTAATAGGATCGTTATTATCACGAATACTAAGAAATAGTTATTGAAATAGTCCTAAAAGCGTTAAAATTAACCTTTGAAAGTCTTCAAAATCATGAAGTCGTTAAGTTGGCAAACGGAAAGTAAATACTATTGAGACTATTACTATTGAAAATTCCAACCCATAAAACGATTAAATCCTACGACCTTTAATTAAAATTGAAAATTTGTCTGTAAACCTACCACTTAACTTCCGTTTACACCACTTTTTCTTTCCTAATACCTTTGAATATTCGTTACAATGGCTTTAGAGAACGTTAATATTAATATCGGCACTAACTCTACTCAAAATACAACAATTTAAAACTTCGGATTTACGTTCGTTAAACACTCTAATAACGACCTTTTGAAAATGGAAACCGATAAAAACTTTACCTCAAAGCACTTAACGAATTGAATTAGCTATTACATCTTTGACCTAAACTCTACCGGATACAATAAAAGATCTGTTGCCTTTAATACTTTTAACGAATAGTTTATCAAGTGGACCTTAGATATGTGAATGGAGATGGACGAGTAAGTCAAAACCATTCTCAAGACTGAATCATGTAGCAAATGAGTTGACGTTTCCATTGAAAAAGGGAAAATATAGAGATCTATTCAATTGGTTATACTAATACATAAAAAAAATGAAAACCTTTAATAGAATCGGGAAAAGGGCAAAGTTATCG
The DNA here is from genome assembly GCA_038502455.1 of Anisogramma anomala. Classification (NCBI taxonomy): domain Eukaryota; kingdom Fungi; phylum Ascomycota; class Sordariomycetes; order Diaporthales; family Gnomoniaceae; genus Anisogramma; species Anisogramma anomala. Next base: position 10,667,785 of record JASMMZ010000006.1, on the reverse strand, counting down.
TTAGCAATAGTTTTCCTCAACGCCGTGACACGCGTTTGCAAAGTCTTGCTTAAGTACAAATCGGTTCTTTGAACCCTATTACCCAAACTCTCTAACGGATTGATACTATTAGCCGTAACGAATCAATGAACTAGCGTAGTTCAAGTCCTAAAATCTACCAGTTAATGAAATAAGAACCTTATCGAATCCTTTAATATTACGAGATTTATCTCCAAATCCTCCACAAAAATCCTTAAGTTCCCTTTCCACAAACCCATCAATACTCCCAGTTTTAACAAGTCAATCAAGATAAAAGCGGGTTTATACGTGAGATTATTATAGTAACAAATATTAGCTTCTAACCTTTAAACTTTGCTAAAGGTAATTATCCTACTTACTAATATCAGTACATTTGCTAACACTGGTCGAGGTGTTTAGAGGGTCTTTTCAACTATTACATTACTCTTTCAACTTAAAAAGTACCTATGGTGGATATTGATTACGCGGTAATTACTACTTTTGTTAAGATTGGGGAAGAAAATAAGAATAATGATGATACGATATAAACCCTTCTCAACATCAAATTGCGCCTATTCTTTAATATATGTCTCCAAAATAGAATTGAATTGTCAATTTTTTACTCTGATTTCCCGAGTATCTTCACTGGTTAAGCCGAAGATTATTATTTCAGAATTTGACGAAATTTTCATTTTTTTGAAAGATTTACGGTAGTTTCAAAGGCTACTTAGAATAAGACATTAACACCACCTAGTATTATACAGATTAGATGATTATTAAATGGTATTTTATGTAAGATTATAAGAAAAGATTGGAAAGCAAGATGAACCTTATTAATTCGATGTTTGATGAGCGGATGCTTTGTTAATAAATAATTGAGAATGTGGTAGTTAACAAAGATATACTACGCTAGCAAGTCCGCTAAGCTTTTACGGGTTATAAAAGTTCGAATACACCTTATAGTGCCTTGACGCCTTTTATACCTTTTGTTTTAGCTAATTGAAGTTTTCGCTTGCGACTGTAATAACACGCGTGCCAAGATCAATTGGTATATAACATTAAGCTCCATAGCTTAACGACAACAATAAAGACTCTTTTCATGTGTATTAAATCGACCGTAAATACAGTAGGCCCAATTAATATAGTAAATAAAAATCTTGGATCTAGGGACATGACTATTACGCCTCATAAGGAAAAAAGATATTCCTTATCATTAAAATTCTGAAGTTAGGTACGTAAATTCCCCTTAAAATCATATAATGTGAAATTCGTGGTAAACAGAGTTTCTAATTTATTCCATATATTTCTGCTAAACGTGAATCGAAGTAGGTGATGTACTATATGCAATTTTTCATCACTTCCAATGTAGAATAAATTAAATACTAATATTATCGAATAACAGAAATATATTTGCATTCATTCGAAAATAACGTAACAACTCATGGACTACATTTTTTTGTACTGCTTGATAGGTCGAAACCCTTATCGTCGCTATAATGATAAAGAGACTAGTTTTACGCCTGTATTTACCATTTTCGATGGTTACGCGGAGCAAATAATTCAAGGTATGATACCAGACATTAGGTAAATATAGTAGTTAATAGGAGGTTATCCGTAATACTTAATATTACGAAGGGATATTAATACTGTTACCGAACTTCAATATTCGGATTTTGGCAGGTTTAAGGTTGGTTGTGGCTATAAAAATGAACTTCTTGATTAGGATTAACGATTGTTATTATAGTTGTTAGACCTCTTGTTTTTCATAATTTCAAATTATTTTCGCTTTTCCTCCTTTTCCTTAAAGATATAAAGAATATCGACGTTCAAGTTGCTGTTTAAATCGACGAATTCGTTAGAGTTGAGGGCAGTAAGATGTTTTTATTTCATTAATCATGGGAATAATTTTGGTTTTACCCTTAATAGTTAGAAGTAGGAGCGTCATATCTGACTAATTCAGAACTTCGTTAACTACATCAATAGTTTAACTATTCGGCGATTAATAGGCCATAAAAAGTTCTTAAAGCAAATATATATGACAATGTGGATTTGTCAGCGCTGAATTAAATTAAATGGGTTTTCAATTATTTACAAATACATTTCGAAACCACCTCAGGGTTTAATTTGATATGGAAGAAAGGTTAAAACTTTAATTTTTAAGTTTTCGTAGATATATTTTGCCTAGATATAAAATGTGGAGTTTCAGTTATTGGTTTCGTTAAAGATTTTTACGGTGTTGAACAGCTGGAAAGTATTAAGATAAAGTAAATATTTAAGGTATTGCATATATTGTTAATTAACATGTTGTTATAATCTCAAAAGGTATCATTTTACAATATTGGTACTAACTGTCAAGTAAAAAAAGTTTGAATTGAGGTTAAATCGATTGGGATTGAGTATAAATATGTTTTTATCAAGGATTATTAGGTTATTAGTTAGGCCGAAAGGGTTTACGAATTTTTACGAAAGGCTTACAATATTTTAACTTTCGTGATTGAAATTTTCACAATTACAAATACACGGCTTAAAAAAGTTGTGAAAGGTTTTAAGGAAATTTTCGGCTTGAACGAACTTATGTCAACTTTATTATTATTGAGAGCCTATCCAAGTATAACGACGAGAATATCACTATCGTCAAATACTTAGGGGCAAGCTGTACAATATAATAAAGCTTCAGAGAAATTAAGGGAATAATTAGTACACCGCTAAATTAACAATGCCTTCAATACTAAAAACGAACTATTGACAATTAAAATGTGTTTTCTACTTGTTTAAAGGAAGGTTGTTATAAAACGAAATTTAGTTAAATGGGATAGATTTTATAACGTATTAAATATCGTTAACCGAGATGTTATAGTTGAAACTGTTACCAGCCTAGTCACTTTTGGAACTATATAGATAAAGCCGTACAGAAAAACTTCAAGTTCTAATAATTATAGTTAATCTGAAGACTTTCAAATCGAATCAATTAAAAATGTATTTCTTTAAAATTGAATTTGCATAAGTTTATGAAACCTTGACAACATAGAATATTACTTGAGAGAATAATATACATTGAAAAGAAGTATGACGATAAGCTTCTCAGTTTGAGAGGGTATATATAACGGCGACGGTATTATAGAATGCAATGTATGACAGAGCACTTGTTTTGAAGTTGCATGTTAAAGGTATCAGTAACATATTAGAATGGAGTTGTGAGGAAAGTGACCAAGTATAAATTGTGGACTTCTTGTTACAAAACATTATTTCATTCATTCCAGTGACGTAATTTAAAATCTAAGACGTTACAATTCTCAAGTGGAGGATAGTTTACAATGTTTATGGTCAAACCACAGATTATTGATACGAAAAGTTACGTCTAATTGCTTAATGATATGGTGATAAAGCTAAGGACTAAATCTTTACCAAATATCCTATAATCAACGATATTAATTAGATTTGGATTATTGTAATTATGATTCATTTGCTTGTAGGAATAGACGGGAATTTTAAACTTAATAGTCGCCATATAATATAAACGTATACGCAAACCGCTACGAATTTTGAACGTCTTATATTGTTCAAATTTCTGTAGGAGTTGAGGAATAAGTTTCAGACCTGTACGGTAATACTTTATATTTAAGTCTCATTCTTATTAGCTAGAGTTAATTTTTCGTGGTTGTTGAAATCTGAAACAAATTTTAAAAACAGGTTGAATATAATAAAAATGATGGTCAACCTATATTCATTAATGACGATAAAAAGAACTTCATTATCGCAGGTATATAAACTAATAATAACCATGTCCTCGAAAATTCCGGGTTTGTAGCGGCGAAACAGAGTATTATGAAAAGGTTTACATTTGCAAGTATAAGCCGATTGAGTCTTGAGTTAAGGGTATAAAATTTAACTTAAATAAATTATCAATTGATATTTATATCGTTAAGGATGGTAACGATATTCGTAGTGAATATTGTAGCCTATATCAAAAAGAGTATGTCATAATCCTGACAATGATTGATAAATTAAATGAGGTAAGATTAAAGAGATAACTGAAGTAGAGGGCATATACGAACTACATAGTTATGATGTGTCAACCGGAGCTATCATACGACCTGTTCATGGCGGTACAAGTCTAAAGCTTATGAGACGAGGATCTTAACAAGTTGAATGAGAGTATTTAGTGGTAAATGAATAATGTAAAAAGAGGTATCAAGATGATTTCGATGCATTTGACGACGGTAAAGCTAATGATTTTTACGGACGCGTTTCAAAGAATAATATTAACTTTTCATATTAAATCTGAGTCTTTATAATATTCGTGAACAAAAATTGTTGAAAGGTTAATTTACGATTACTGGCAACCCTATATATAAGATGGTAGTGAATTATAAGCGTAAAATACAAAGTATTTTCATTTGAAAAGCTTACGGTATGATAGTAGGCTATGATATCGATATGGCGATTGACGGTATGGTAAGGATTATTGATAAATTGGTGGAATTGCCTCCGATACCTATACTTTTTCGTTTCTATTTCCGTGGATTTTTCGAATACTTATGAAAGTTGGGTACGACCAATAAACAGCGTTTAATGATAAAATTAATGAATTTGATGGAAGAATACAAAGCCCGACTAGTCGACACATGTCAGTAGATTAAGGACGAATATACTCACGATAACGTTATAACCAAAATTACGTCTAATGGCGCTTTGAAATATTTTATGGATGGTAAAACGTTAACCGTGCCAATCTAGGGTTATGTGAACCCTCCGGCACTTGACGTGAAGGAATAGGGATCCCTTAGTAGATTAGAAGATTGACAGGGTAATGACGGTGGTGGTAGTAGTAGCGTTTCAAAATAACAGGGTTAGAAATTCTGGCAAAAGGTATGTAACTAATGGCATGCGTAATACGCGTAAGTTTTTAGCGAATGACTTGCGTATAAGAGTTGTGGAATGAAGGTATCGGGATTATGTGGCAAATAGCTGTCATTAATATTAGTTTTATTAGGAATTGATTGGAATTAATAAAGAAGTTTTGTATTCTGATTCAGGAAGGAAATCATGGGTTACCACTAATTAGTGGTTAGTTACGTTGGCGTGTAGAAAAGGAATAAAAAGCTGCGAGTGTTGGAATACCAGTTAATTGTAGTATAGTAAGTTGAATATATTCATAGTCATGTGATTTCATTTACTGCAAATTGACTTTTGTCTATAGGATTTGATTTTATTCAATGCAAGTTAAGTGTAGTTGGTGCTCACTTCAAAGTGAGGCATGGACCAAAGCAGTTTTCCATAAAAATTAGCATGTAAACCTGCTAGAGGTCTGCTAAACTTAGAAGTAACAACATCACCACTTTCAATGCAGCACCAGTTATTTCGACCATAGAGATTCGAATCGTCTCTATTGCAACGATAAAGGCCTATATTAACAGGCAAACCAACAACAATTTTGATAAACATTGAGAAACTGGTTTTAAGAATTTTCTAAATATGTTAGAGCGTTTTGAAAGTTATTTTAATCGTTTTCAAAATGTTCTTAAGCGGTGTAAAAGTTACGTTTTATCCGGATAGAACTTAATACAGGGGTCTCAAACTCATAGCTTACATAGCCGTTATATCACAAGACGTTTTTTAAAACGTGCCCGGATACATCCAAAGCGTTAACAGAATTGATGGTGGTTTAACTAAGCTTTTAGTAGTTAAATGATACGAACGCAGTTGGAAATAGCGTATTCAAGTTTTCATTTTTATTGTTACTCTGGGTTTTATATTTTTTTCATATTGCCGTATTTTTTTGTAAATCGCAGTGTTAGAATACGCAACAGTTAGAATCGTCATAACGCTTTGAGCTAGCTATTCAACCAAGGTTCGTTTCTATTGACCTAGAATATTTATAGTGTACCGAGTCGGTTACAGATTAATGTAGGTTGCTTGTTTACGTTAAAGTATGAAGAAGATGGTATAGTATTTCAAACTAGTAATATAGAAAGTAAGTATAAAAGTGAAAAGACGCATCTGGAGAGTATACGCCTTATTTGAGAGCTTAAAAACTTTCAATTAGAGCATATCACTTTATCATGCACAACTCTAACGTGCTTTCTAAGGCTTGACACTCTACTATGCACTCCGCAAACGTCGTGCCCCACGCTTGCTAACAATAGTGATATCTTGTAAAATATACATAAATTTATTGGTAGAAAATGAATGAATGTATAAACACATATATAATTTAATTTAAAAATATAGAAATTAAAAGGGCAGTTAATGAAGGGAAAAAATTGAACGAATAAATAAAATAAATGAAAACAAATGAAAAACCAAAAATTGAATGTGGACATGAATATATAAATAATTATATAAATAAATGAATGTAAAAAGAAAATCAGATGAAAGAATGGAGAAATTAATTGATGTATGAATAAACAAAGACGTAAATAAATATCAAATTTTTGGATATGATTATATATCTCTATAGTTAGTAGGTGCTTATATTGCAGGATGCACTCTTGAAGAGTGCGATATAACACTTCACGCTACATGCCACAATCGTGTAGAGTGCATAATAGCATTCCACTCCCCAGGAGGGATGTTCGCAGAGTTTACGGTAAAGTTCCATGCTTTGGGTAGAAGTTTATAAGCGTCAACCTAAGGGTTCCACTCTCTGGATGCATTTCCTCCTTTGAAATTATTTATTATAAGTACTGAAATACTATATTAGTCTTTTTACATTAACGTATAAGAGACTTTACCTATAATAATTAGTAACCGAACCAGTTGATTATAAAAAACTTTAGAAAAAAGAGACTAACCTTGGTTAAATACCTATAATGATATATTATAATTGTCTTAATTGTTTCGTATTTCGATATTGTACTTTTCAAGAAATACACGGGAGTGTGAAAAAAAACCGTAAAACGTGGAGTGACTTTAGAAATGATAACTTCAATTCGAAATCATTGATTTGGTTAATACATTTTAATTACTAAAAGTCCTGTTACGCTATTGGTTAATTCGGTTAACGCTTTGAACGTATCTGGATACTTGGTATAAAACGTCCTATTGAGTTTCAACTACATAAGTCATCAAGTCTTAAAACCCTTTGTTGGGATCTATTCGAAACCAAGTTTTGAGGCGATCCAGAAAACCTAAAAACAACTTTCGAAGCATTTACATTAATACACACCGAAGGCTTAAAATACCTGTCGAAACGCTTCGGCATATTTCGCAAACGATGAACACGACTTTATAAACTCTTATCAAATATATATGAAACGCCTAAAGCAATACCTGGCGTTCCCACATCATGTTAACTCGCCTTCACACACCATTACAACCCTTATCTCGCCACTCCCCACTTCGAACACCCAAATTTTCTCTCCGTTCACATTAGTGTACACCATATATTCATATTTCTATGTACCTTTTTAATAAATTGTTACTTTCGACGTTTGAGTTCATTACAACTTGCCTAATACAACGTATGTAAACGTTAAGAATAAATTTAATGCGCCTTAATGATGTGTCATTACGTTCTATTTGTATTTGAGTTTTACTATCAGGATTTGCAAGAATTATTGGCAACTCTTTAAAGTATTTAATTTATATTTTGTTTATATTTTATGCGCTTTTATTTACCGTTTTATCATAAAAACCCTTCAAATACACTATCTAAACCGCGTAGAAAACCCTATTACTACACTCTATTTATTATTATCCCTTGCACACAATAACTCAGCTCCTATGGAAAAACCAACCAAAATCCTGGATGAGGCCAGAAAATATTTAGACCTATTATTCCAGTGTACAAAGCTCCAAAGAAACGTTTTGAAGTTTTTTAACCTTAATATATAAGTAAAGATCATCAAAACGTCAGTGGAGAATTTAAACCTTTGGGTGTCAAATATATACATAACAAATGTACTTATTCGCTCTTAGAAAAACATAGGCCCAAATGATTGGATTATTCAATAATTTAAGAAAAGAAATTTTCAATTCAATGTTAAAAATAGGGTAGACAGTATATAATTAGGTTTTCAACGTATTACGTGTATAATTACAGAGCGGAGAAATTGATACATGAGGTGATAGAGACTGCCGTATTACAAATATCTTGTTTATTACGGCTGGACTCGATGAAATGATTAACTAGGAAGATAGGAAAGTGTTATATTTGTATTTGGTAAAATGATACTAGTTAGTGAAACTTAAAGAACAGATTGTTTAGGAAATACGTGATAATTATTCAAATAATTCACGTACGTAAATCCTAAGACGTTCCGAAAGGATAACTACGCTCTTCAAGAGGCAGGCGTGTTTGAGGAATCGAAAGAAAAGGAGTAAAGATCACGAAAGTTATCCGCCACTCGAGTTAAACACGGATACTTTTCAATAAGTACCTTGAAAGATTGATACAAACCGAACTACTCAATTCATGTATTTAACCCCCCTTAAGGCCGTAATAAGAACTCCTTAAATAACTAAGACGATGGTTTCGGAGGAAATATAAGAGGCGATAAACGATTATACGAACCTTATAGCCTGATATCCAGAAATAACGACTTAAACTGCAACCGTTTACCTCACCGGTTTCCTAATAATAAGAGTAACTTTATGAATTTTATCAATTTTTCTAAGTTAAATTATAGGATCTCATATTATAGAGGCGGGCCTTATGATGCATTTAAAATAAAATCCGTATTATTTTGAATACCTGCAAAAAACTAGATACCAAACTCTTTTAACTCTATATTATTATTCCCGATATATCAACTCGATAAGCCCAATAAGGTATAAGTATAATTCATTGTAAGCCGACACATTTTCAAAATATTATAATCGCATGAAAATGCATGTTGATACAAAGATTAATCACGAACTTTGCGATATGAATTATACAGATATTACATAGGACTTTATCAAAGAATCAGTTAAATTATAGACAAAAACCTATTAAAAGTACTTATTATTTTTTAAAAAAGTTGACAAAGTTTCAAACAACGTTCAAATGGAAGTGTAAAGGCAATTAAATATTTTTTTAGATAGTTACAAAAGCATACCATAGAAATACGGACTTCTATTCCAAACCATTAAAACCAGGAAAATATTTGAAAGCACTTTAAGAATTTTAAAACGTTACTTAAAACATTGATACACCGATAGAGGAACTTTAGATTACTATTTATAACTAGGAATGCTAAGGACAAGAGTTTACAAATCACAAAAGCGGATCGTAATAAAACAATTTAGCATTTTTTTTAAATCGGCGATTCCAAGTATCTCCAAGGGAATAAAAACTATGAAAGCTCCAAGTACGGGTATAAGTGCGATGAACACTAATGAGAAAGCCCCGTAAATTGAAAATAAAAGGATATTAGCGAAGGCGCCCCTATAACTGGGTACGAAGCTTGCCACATATACCATCATACCTACGAAAAAGAATACGAAGCTTTAAGGGTCCCTTAAAACGATATATTACATATAATAAGGTTGATTATTAATTGACTAACCATTTGGTATATAAGTATATCCGAGTTGAACGATAATTTCGGCCGATTGCCTCCCTAACCACCAAATAGAAGTCAATATTACAACGTATACAATCGATTACAAAAGAGTTAGAGACGATTTCGACGCTTATCCATAGGAATAAACCTCTGGGTAATACGAATCGGAGGAGGATAAAACTTACGAAACGACCTAAAACAAGAAGACGCATCAACGAGTATTTGTAGGTCTATAAGATATATTACTTTTATATGAAGTAATACTAGGTTTTCCAAACAATGTACTGAATACCCATGTAAAGTTACATTTCCCGATATTTGATAGATGTGGTGAACAGTTTCAGGGCATTATATTAAATCCTGGCGTAATAAAAATATCTACCGCGGGAGAACGATAATTCGACGCTTTCGTGGCAAAGTTTCCAAAATTTTCATTTGATAAAACATGAGATTACTAGAAAGTTTTGTTCGGTAAAGGTAAAACATTGTTACTTAGCACAATATTAGTAGACATACGTTTTGAACCGGTTAAGCTTTATGTAATGAATTTCAGAACGTTTTTTACGTTTATTCACCAATGTAGATAACCTTGTAATTACGGTAAGGAATATGATAACCAATCTTATCCACTCTTTCAATGTTGTAATCGTATCGCTTCGCCTAAAGTTCACAAACTTGAGGTTTTGCCTGGACATACGTACAATTCAAACCGACTATATAATGTAGCTAAAATTACTTATAATATACCGACGGTTCGGATACCCGATTACAAAACGCTTTTTACAGCTATTTAATGCAACATTTTAAACGAATGTATGAAATGAGCTTTGAAAACTATAGAGAATTTTCTCCACAAGATTTAATTCCACTTATAAGCTTTAAAAAGGTTTATATTCCGCTATTAAAACTATATAGAATAAAAATACGATGTTATAATAGATATTATATATTTTGAGGGATAGATTGTCTTTTACTCCGTCAACGTCGCAATATTATTCTAAGTTCAAAATTTTATACAGAGCTATTTTGCAACGAAATGCTGGGATGCACTAGTCGATTGTTAAACGAACATTTTATTTCGGCCTCCAGATTGAATCACCTACGATATGGACATAATTTTTGATTCAATAAAAAAATGAATTGAGGTCAAAATAACCTGAGTCGAATATAACTAAATATAGGTAAAGGCGCCTTGGGGTATCATCAAATGCGAACGTCACTACAAAACCTTTCAAAAAACATATACAGTCTTATTCAAAACTCTCAATGGTATAGATAAAAAAGAATTAATTCTATAAATATCTTTAAGTACCGTAAATAACATTTTTAGACTAAGAAACTCAATCCCTACATTTCTTATCTTCAATGCTTACCCCAAGCTTTATATGGATTCCGTCCTATTCCAATTAATAGTGTAAAGAGTAAATACTCTATCAAAGGCTATGGCCGCTTTACGTTTTTCATAAGCCATGAATAATGTTCCGAAATGTTATTGACAAGTACGGCCTGCAAGAAACGGGTTTTGTAGAACTCCTATTGTAATTTAAAGTTCTAGTTTAGATAACGAAAGAGGATTGGACTGGCACTTAAAAGATCAACGGAATCAGAGGATATATTGTACTTGTGGATTTACCCAACAGTAAAAGTTTATTTTATTGGACGATAGCATGTTAGAACAAGAAAGAAAAGGTGAATAAATCCGCAGAAGCGTAATTCGCCGAGTGACACCAACCGAGCCAATCCCAAAATAACCTAAACTGTTGATAGGCCATCTTTATCTTCGCGGCGTAGTCGATTCGAATCTCTGTAGACGAAGTAACTGGTGGTGCTGCATTGAAAGTGGTGGATGTATTGTTCTAGGTTTGGCAGACCGCTAGCCGGTCTGCACAGTAATTTGTAGGGCCAATTTGCTTGGCCCGTGCCCTAGTCTGAATCTAGCACTCCACAATCAACTGACTTGCTGTCAGTACAGTCAACTTTACTTACAGTAAAGTTGACTGACTGTACTGCAATTGACCTGCGAAAAATAGCAGTTGTTGGTAGGCCTTTAGACGTTGCAACGTTGTCGATTCGAATCGTGGTCGAAGGAACAGAAGTATTGCAGTAGTCAGATGGTGAATGTATTGTTCTAGGTTTGGCAGACCGCTAGCAGGTCTGCATTGTAATTTGTATGGCTAAGTGTTTGGCTTGTGCCCTAGAGTGAAGTGCAGCGTACTGCACTCGACTTACACCTAATGCGGTAAGTCCGCACAAAGCAATACACTTGCAGTACGGTTAACTTTACTTACAGTAAAGTTGACCTACTATATTGCATGCAATACCATTGTAATACTGTTCCAATACTGGCGGCTTTTTGTTTTGTTACACGCCGGCGTAGCTTGCTATCAATTAGTGGCAACCTCTGAAATCCCTCCGTAATCCACAAGTAAATAGCAAGCTAAACCCCTGTCAATTCCGATTAATCTGTACTGAAAAGAACCTTAATTACGGCCCTTTTGAAGCCTTTTTACTCCACTCCTCCGAGGCCTTCGTTCCTCAAATCTCGTGCACAGATCCTTCGCTACAAACTTACGCAAATCAAGTACGCCACCACTTACGTACCTTTTGCCAGTAATTTAAACTACTACTATCGTTACGGTTGCTATTGCTACCGCCCTGGAGGTTTTCCAGTTTGCCGGGATAACCTTATTCCTTCACATTACGTGTTAGGTAGTCCACGTATCCCTCGATTCGTATAATTAGCGTATTAATGTCCACAAACCTTTCTAGGGCGCCATTAGGCGTAGCATTGGTTATAAAATCGACAGAAATATCTTTACCGTGAATCCACCGGAACTCATCGATCTACTGGGCTTCGTATGCTTTTTTTAACGCCATTACGTCTATTATTAGGCGTTTTTCATTGGTTGTACCTAGTTTGAATAGGCATTCGTAAAGGCTCCGTGAAGCAATATATACTACTACAGGTATCGGTAGTAAACCCAGTTATTTGGTAATAATCCCTAATAAACCGACAGTTAATATACCGATATTAAAGCCTACTATTATGCCGTAAACTTTAAACGTTAATACGCTCTAAGTTATACGCTTACACTTAATAAACATCTAATACATGAGGTTTCTGGTAATAGTAAATTGCTCTTTAAACCTTTCCTTGTTAACGAACATTATTAGAAAACCGATTTTCGATATAAGGTTAGTACTATTAACAAATAACCCGTTTATAAAAATCATTAGCTTCGCCATCGTCAAATCTATAAAAATTATGTTAATTACTCTTTCCACGTAATCCATTTACTACTAAATCCGCTTATTTAACCTCTTAAAATCTTCATTTTACGAGTCCTATACTTATACCGTAATAGAAAGGTCGTATTATACCTTCAGTGAACATAACATAGCGATGTAGGCCATACGAACCCTTTGTTTTAGGTATCTGTATGCCTTAACCTCGTCAGTTTTATCAATAATCTTTAAGCTCGTAGCTTACTCCCTTTAACATAAGATAATATAAGTACCGCTTTTAGCCTCAATATCATATATACGAAGTAACTATCCATTAAAGTTAAGTTGTATGCCTTTAACTAACGTTTTACCTGGCTTACGCTTTTAAAGGTTTAACTTTTTAATAACATGTTATTCCGCCCGTACTAATCCAGTATCATCGAGAAAAAGGGTGTTGTTAGTTTACGTACCCACGACGCTAGAGTCTTTGTCCTCTATAATTAATAGGTACGGGACAAATATTAAAGTTTTTATACCTAGCCTGTTTTTAAGGTATACTTGGTACGTTGAAAACCAGTAAACGCTAACCGTAACCAATTCGTATAAAGGCTCAATACAGTATATTATCGTACCAGCCGGAAATTTATCCCTTAATTCTTATAGTTATTCTAACAGTATAATCCGCTAAAAATCGGTGACAGATTACGTGTACGCTTACGTAATATCCCGGCCATTAAGTATAAACTAACCTTTTATGCTATTAGTCAAACTGGCAACAATAATAACGACTAAACGTTAGATAATTTTCTGTATTGTAAGTAATTAAGTGAGGATTCAATCCTTACCTCTATTACCGTATCCTTACACTATTAGCCGTAACTTTTCGTACGGCCGGGCTATAGTTTTACCCTTAACCTCGTAAACTATCTTCGACTTAAAAATGGTAATATTCGAGCCCTTAAATTACGTTAAGGGCACAAATTATATAACCCCTCATTATAGGAGACCGTTAATTTCTACTTAATTACTTTCCTCCAAAGACTTACCCGGTTTATTAATATTGCCTTCGTTACGTAGCTTAAAGGTTAGTTCTCCTCCAAACTTCTCATTTTAAAACACCTATGATGTTGTATATGCCTTGCCAGGCCTGTAATCTTCATCTTCCTCTTTTTTAGTACATATCCTCTTCTTTAGTGGTTTTCTACACCGTCGGCATTTTATCAGCTTACTAACAATCGACTTGAAAAGGTTATATTAGCTAATTCGCTCGGCTCGATGGTCGTCAATGTTAGGATCTTAATCAGATTTAATGGGTATTTTATACGGCTGAACTTATGTAACCCGAAAAGTTACGGAGCCGTTAGCAATTTCAACCTCTCCATTTTAATTAGTAATACTTAATATCTTATATGGCCTATCCAATTTACCTGGCTCTCGCCACGTAAAGACTTCACATTAAAGGGGGAGTAAAAACACGTCTATTATAAAAGGTCCGTTTTTGATATTAAAGGCATTATTAACCTGGCGGCGTATTAATTCCTTCCTCAATACCTTTAATACTCTGTTATATATCAAAGTACTATTCTAAGTACTTAATGATGGTGACGACTCAGCTATTATACGTAGGTATGATTTAAATACCAGAAAAACTAGTATAAGTCCGTTAAGGTCAATAATATCGTTAAAACCTTTCACCGCTATTTAAAGCCGTGCCTCTTAGCTTGTAAAATGCCCGATTTTCAATATAAGGATATGGTAAGCTTTTTGTAAAAGTATGTATGCTCTTCTAATCTTACCAATACCCCAGTAAGTTTTTACAAAAACCTATTTACATTAAATCCCTATCAACTTTATATTAGCTTAAAACTCCATCGTAACAAAGTTGGTACCGATATCGAAAGTTAGCACGTTTAGCGGACCAAGGTACGTATTAATCTACATAGTACGTAATAATTTCACATGTTTCCTTCGCCATACTGGTTTTAAGGAATTTAACGCCGTCAAAAGCAGTGGTGGAGTGTATGACGTGTAATACTAGCTTGCCGTCCAAATAAAACACATTTACGAAGATTTCCAAACTAAAGATTTAATCTTCTTTTAATGTAAACTTAAACCTTAAAAGATCTTGAGAGTATATCTAGTAGTACTGGCAAAGGCATTTAACTGCCTTTAATGTTGGCAAATCTATATCTTCGTAACCACTTACATTTAAAACCTTATAAAGCCTATTAGTTGCCGGGTAATTAAACATATAATGTAATTAACGAGGTTCTACTTTTGTTAAGTTCAATGTTATTACCTGTAATCTTTAAAAATAAAAATAAAGATACCCTTACTTAAATCTAAGTGAAAACCTCTTACCGACCTTAACATGTATTAACTTATTGATCTAAATACCAACGTTAACGCCGAGGTTTTTATATTTTCAAAGCCAAAGGGTAAAGGGGTAAGAGATTCCAAAATATGGAAAACAATAGGGCTAACAACAGTTTTTATTGTTGTCGATTCCAGTAAAGATATCTTTTTCCTAGGGCTCAAGTCAACTTGAACCTTATTATCATTCGCGTAGTTAAGTTTCGTAGAAATATCCGTATCCCTTTGCAATGCAATGTACTACGAATAGCCTTCTGTTAAGTACCGTGCTACCCTCATATCTGGTATAATCCCCTAAAAGACTTACTCCGCATACCGGTTTTAAATAGTTAAGAGGTATGTAAGGCCAAGGTCTTTATCGTTATAATGGCAGTAAGGGTCTTTACCTATAAGACGGTATAGGAATACGTAGTCGGCTAGTTATTATGTGACTTTCGGGCTAATACCGGTGTTAATACTGGTATCTTCGTATTAGCCGATAGCCTTTGGCTTATTTTCCTTCTTTTTAACTTTAATTACTTTTAACTACGTTACACGCTCCATATAGACCAATTTTAAAGCAAAGGGATACTACGTATGGTATATCTCCAGTTTTACGTTTCGTTTAGCAGCAATTTGAAGTATTAACCAGCAGTCCTATTTACCATAAATCCAATATTTTCTAGAGTTTAAGTTAAATTTGCTTAATCGACTTAAAGATTTCAAAGGGGATGGATACCTTTCTCTATAGGTAAAGGTTCAGATCCTTTAGTAACCGTACATACGGGATGTTCTGTACTGTCGATTAATATTATACAAACTGAAAGGATTTTCTTCGTTACTAAATTCCAGAGCTTATAGGTATATACCAGTAGTGCTGGAGACTCGAGTAATTACGGTCACCAGCGAGAAACTGAGTTAGCCAAAGAATACTTCGCAAGTGAAATTAAGGTATTACAAGACGTATTCGAACTTTTTATAACCCGTAACTGTTTGTCGGACCTACTGGCGTAAGGTGCCTTTACCAACTCCAACTTTCCTCATTACTTGTTAGCAAAACATCAGTCTATGAAGTATCTAATTTAAAAGATCAATCTTACTTTCCGACTCTTTTTTATTATCTAATATATAAAACCATTTAATAATTTTCCAATTCGTATAATACTGGGTAAGTTTAATATCGTATTCAAAGTAACCCTTTATACCATCATAGATTTCGCGGGAAAAGATATAATTCGTCAGGTATCGGAGGTAATAATCCTCCACTTAACCGGTAAGGATACTGGGAAATAACGAGTAAAAACCTGGCAATTTAACTTTTATTTAATGGAAAATCTTAAAGAATAGGCGTATCTTAACGTCGAGGAGGTTATACGGCTTACCGTTATACTTTATTTCTCCCCCTAAATATTAACACACGTGATAATTACCATATAATACGTATCTTTTATAGGGACGCGTTGAAGGGGAAATGTAATATATTAGTCGTAGTCTTTGGCTGGCTAGGGAAAAGACTAAGGTTATTACTAGTATTGGTAAGTAAAATAGTTGCCTATAGCCAAGTTTGGAAGGAAACAACCAGGAGTTGTGCCCATAATAGGCTCGCTTATAAGGCCTGTCATTTCTTAATTGGATTACTAAAACTATACATATTAAGGAGGTTGTGTGAAATAGGCCTGGTAGTATCTGCTGTAGAAAGGTTGGCGATAATCCTTTTGATATTCAGGGGTTTAGCGAGGCTTTTACTTAATAGACCAGTGTAAAGCGCCGATATTAATACCTTTTACCACATTAGAAACCCTTACTTTACGCGCTCGACCGTCGCTTAAAGCGTACTCTATGCTATTATGCAATGGTAATAGGCCACCGAGCGGGTTAACATATTATTTATCATTATCACGCGAAGAGGCCTAATTTAGCTAAAGTTGAAAAGAAAGTTCCCTAAAACGTATGTATAGGTGTTATAATTTCTCAATCTCTTTCTCTTTCGGCTCTAGGTATTTTAGGCATTCTTCAAGCTGTGCTAGCTCAAAAAGGTTTTCCGCCAGCCTATTAACGTTTCCTTTTAATTCGTTAATTCATCAGTATTTGAGTTTAGTTATTAATTTGAATTTAACAGTTTTCTGGGTTACTCGCTATATGTTTAAGATCTAATATCCGAAAACTTTACGGACTTAAAAAGAAACGTTGTTAGGATTTTCATCGGTAACGTATTCTAGGATAAAGCAGCCAACGAAATTGATCAAATGCTTTTCGGTTGATTTTTCATTAATATCGTGTCCCCAAAAATCATAATTATAATATTTGGTAAAAACCGATCCGAAGGCTTTAACTTTCATTATAAAGGCCTACTTTAAAGCTATCTTAACGGTTTGGCTTATAGGGGACGTGGTGAGGTATGTCAGGCATGACTTAGTGATTTTTAGCGTAAAGAACTTGGTATTTTAACGTGAAGTCATGTAGAAACTGGGAGACTTGGCGACTTGGAGAAAGGTCGCGCGACGTGGCTTTTTTAGCGCTACTTATTGATTCTTCGTGTTTTCGCTCCGAGCAGCAAACTTGACGACTAACGTGGTGTATAGGGAGTGAAAAGAGGGAAATATAGGTAGGGATTTGGTATAAGTGGTGCCGTCGGAGGTTGGTATTAGTGGTGGAGGTTAAGGACGAAGGTTATTTGTTGTTTAGAGTAGAGACTTAGTCGTATTTATAGTGGTATCACCAGTAGTAGTATTAACTTAGCCGTTTGCTAACTTGCCGTACGTTAAGACTTCTGACAGTCAATCTTAATGTTTTTAAGAAGGATTAACAAAGATTTATTGGTGTTTTCGAATAGCGATACCGTCGCTACCTCCAAGCTACCGTTAAAACCAACGAAACCTAAAAGTTTTTTTCTACTTATTGCCGTTAAAACCGACGCAGCAGTAGAAGCCCTTTACAAGAATCTTTCCTTTACCCTAGCCGCCACATAGATCGTAACAACCAGAAAGTATCTTTTTCTTTTACTTAGCTAATATATGTTTAACCTAATAAGCACTGATTATTGTTGCTAGGCCTTTAGATGTTGCAACGTTGTCGATTCAAATCGTGGTCGAAGTAATACTAATATTACAGTAGTCAGATGCTGGATATATTGTTTTAGGTTTGACAGACCGCTAGCCGGTCTGCACTGAATTTGTATAGCCTATTGTTTGGCCCTTACTATAGAGTGAATTGAAGCGTACTGAACATAACTTACACCGAATGCGGTAAGTCCGCATAAAAAAATACACTTCCAGTACGGTAAAATTTACTTACAATAAAGTTGACTTACTGCACTTCATGCAATACAATTGCAATACTGTTCCAATAGCAGTCAATATTGTTCCAATATAAACAGTCTTCTCATCAAATCTACATACCCTTTGGATACCCCTTTGTAACTTCCGCCACTTTCCCAAAACGAATTCTTCATGGAAACTAAGCGAATACTATATTAAGAAGGGCGTCCGATTAATTGGAGAAACAAAAAACGCTTTAAACCCTTTATTAAAAACCCTTTAGTCATTTTGATGGAAACGACAGATAGTAAATTAAGTATTAGACTTCGTTTTAAAGGTCTTATTATATTCTTGAGTCACCTTTTGAAGTAGTCGATCCATGTATAAATCGTTGTATTTATTTCAAAATACGCCTGGGGCTTTAAAAGGTCTTATTAAACAATTGACGATATTGACAAAATCTTTTTTACCCGACTAGGTCACAAGATAAAAAATAAAACAGGAAAACCTTATACCAAATCCGTTTTAAAGTGAAGGGGTAAGATTATATTGGAAAGAAAGGTAATAGTAAATAATCGCCTTCTTTTCAAGGGGCGAGCCATCGCATGATTTTGGTGTTTACTTCCTTCTTATTTATTTTCCATAAATTTTATCATCAGTTTTCTACTATTATTTAGACTTATACACAAGTAAAAAAAGTACCTTCAACGATATATTTAGGCCTATATTCCTGTAGAACTCCGAAAACACCATCCACGAGAAATAATTCTACGTATATTAACACTACTCTACGGCCTCGCTAAGACTAGTATATAATGGTTTAATACGTATTGAAGACACTATAAGGAACGCCACTAAATACCTAACTTGACCTTCGACACCTAATTATTAATTTTAACACTCAATTGAGCAAGCTTAAAGTTTATTGAAATATGCATCGACGATATTTTCATATTATATTCTACGTTGTTTTTTATGTAAAAATATTTTAGGAGGCCAATTTTAAGCTGAGCCAAAAGATTCCATAATTGAAGCCCGCCTAATTTACTTGAACGATTCAATAATTTTTTTTAGAAGGGCATGAAAAAGCTTACATGAAAGAGGTAATTTGATAGAATTTTCCTAATTAAATCAATTAGCGTAAAAAAGACTAATGAATGCAAATATTAGCGTATACGTAAAGCATGGTTTTCATCGATTGTACAACCGGAAACGGTGTTTAACCTTTGTATCGTAATGTAATAGTAGATGAACACGTCAAAAAAAATATATAAAGCCTTTAATAAGCACTTCGAATGGTAAATTAACAACTCGAAACGAATTCTTCGTTTTAAACCACCTGATATACGTAAAACAAAGCTGTTTGTTTTCACTAATAAATCCTTCGCGATTAATAACGATTATAACTTATAGATTAAGTTTATATTTATTATTGGAAACGAAATACCCCCCCTGAACAGATTTAGCCTTGATAATAACGTGATGTATTCAAACTTAACGAAATATAAGCGGACAACAAGAAGTTATTTTAATTTCATATAATATAGTTTCAATAGTAGACTCCGGTATAACAATAACGATTATAGTTTTTATAAATATTCCGAGCGTTTATTCAAAACCCTTTCCTTTAATAATTTTTTAATTCATTTGCCTTTCCTAAATACTGCGTTCAATTCTATATTACTAATGCAACTCGCTTTATAATTGATATTATAAGTTGAAGAAAATCGTAAAGACGCTACGAAATCAAAGAAAATGAATGGATTAACATAAAATGAAACCCGGTGGATGCGATAATCATAGGCGCCCCGTATATGGAATTAAAAACGCTTATTTCTACAAGCACTCTTTTCGTTAATGTTACTATGAAAGTTTTGCGACATAAACTTATATAGACATACTACTATTCTCATTTTTCTTTTATATTTTACGCCTCGCACTTAATTTTTCTCCTTTAAATATGACATTAACCACTCTTCGAATATATGGTTTCTTTTTACATTTGTTTTTTACTCCTCCTCTAACATATTATCACTTTTAACATTTGTTGTTAACAACGTTGATAATGGATTATAACTGTTCACATTTAGTATATGTTACTCAAGTTATAAGTTTTTTAATGAATATACTTTTTTTTGTATAGCTATCTATATTAAGGCTTGAAAAAACCAGCAAATATGAAAGATGGTAATTAATCATGACCGAACAAGGAGGGGGGGGCGAAGGCATCATAATCTTCGTCCTCATTATCGTCTTCATCAACGTCGCCTTTACTGCATCTGTCGTCGTCGTCGTCATTGTCTTCGTTATCATCGTCATTATTATCACTAACGCTACTACCACCTTTGACGTCGCCATTGGCGCCGTCGCCAAGAGGAAAGCTGGGTGCCCACCGAGCCTTTAGTTACATGCCTTTCGGCAGGAAGCGTGGATCGGATTCGCTCTCCTTACGAGAAATCGCGATAACGTTATCGAATTCACCTACGTAGTACATAATCAGGCTCACCCACCAAGTGGTAATAACGGTTGCCATCTTTTTTAGCCGCTGGTTAACATCTAATACCAATTAGCTTCTTTTCATTTCACTTATTCATAGAGTGTTTTTTTTTTTTTTTAGAAAGATCCGAACGAACTATGGAAAAAGTGGATGATAAATAATCGAACCTAAGATTACGTATAAAAAATGTAAGTTATTTTTCATGAAAACGGTGGGCGCGTAATAAAACTTTGATCTTTAACACCAAAACTATCAGAACCAAAACTTATACATTGCCAAATCGCTTGTAACGATAATTTGGGTAAGAACAATCCACGCTTTAACGGTAATTGCTAATGATTTTACACAAGACAACAGACGTAATGTATGACATACAGATTATATCTATGTACAGCTCGAAGACACGAACTCAGGTACGCTTCTTCAGCGTTTTATGCGCTAGAAAAACCAAGCGCCGTACCTTGGCGAATCACACCTTGAAATGGTAGTCCTGCTTTTCAATCTTCGCCTCGTTTAACTCAATATTAGTATAATACGATTTACGGGGATAATTATTACATACCCCAGTACAGTTTGGCAATATTACATTCATAGCGGCGGGAGGCCATGATAAGTATCAAAGTTTTTATCCGTAACAAAAGAAGCAAGTTAATAACTTTAAAAAACCTTTACTCCTCTTTTTACAGGGTAGGTAAAAGGGGGGAGGTGGAAAAGGGAGGAAGAAAAGGGGGAGTGGCGGCTTTACCAACAGCGGAAAACAGGGGAAAAAATGAAGTCTGGAATTAAGAATATATTAACGGTATAAAAGGGGCTAGTATTGAAAGAGCCATGTGTTATAGCAGCAGATGCCTTGTTTCTGCAGCTTTAACGCGTCAAAAGGCGTCTTAATACTCTTTTTTACGCGGTATTTATTTGAGAAACGATTAGGATTTAGGATTAGTTAAGTGATAAATCTATACGAAAGGTTCGAATAGTTAATTAGAAATGAATGATTTAGGCGTACAAACGCTGCATGATCTAGTAGGGTTTTACTTTAAAGATTGAAACACATCGTTAAAAGAAAAACAAAAGGAATTCTGCGTAGATCGATAGCGATATATCTTTTGATATTAACCTCACAAACACGTAACCAAGGCAATCAGACATTTACACTTATACATTTAGCTAGATCACTAACTTTTTGTCCAAAGCCTTTAAAGCCTACAATACTATTACTGCTACAACTACGGGTCAAAGGCTTGAATAAATTACATTATCACTACTATTATGACTAAACGACCAATTAAACACTCGGATAAATTGCAATGTTACTATCGAACAACTACTCGGAAATTCGGAAAAAGTGCATTATAACTACTGGACGACTAACTTGGGGCTCGAAAAAATTGTACTATTACTACAAAATAATAAATACCAAACGCATTAAAAAAGAAAAGATTACCTATATGATTATATAATTATATTTCCCTATAGTTAATAAGTGGTTACGCTGTATGGTATACTTTTGTAGAGTACATGATAATATGTCACGCTGCAAATTGCACTATACTAAAGTGCGTGACAGCATGCCACGCTCTAGGAAGAACGTTATTAAAAAAAAGTATATGATAAAGTGCTACGCTCCAGGTGAGAGTTTATAAGCTTTGACCTGATTCGTGCACTCTCCGAATGCCTCCTCTCCAACTTAACTATCTTTCATCAATGCTTGAATACTATCTTGTTCTTCTTACGTTGACGTAAAATACACCTAATACATAAAAACAAAGAAATGAAGAAATGAAAATAGGAATGAAAATATGAAAAGAAAATAATTCAATAAATAAAGTAACATGGAATGAAATGAACGAATGAATTATGAAGGAAAAAAAAATGAATGAAGAGATAAAAAAAGAAACAAAAAAATATATAAATAAATACATAAACACAGAAATGGAGAAAAAGAGAAATATAACTCCAGGAGTGAATGAATGAAATAATTATTATATAAAAAGTTAAAGGGGTAAATGAATGGATTAAAATGAATAAATAATAAGGGGAAAAATTTAATCAATGAATAAATGAAGATATAAATGAAAAACTCAATGAAGAAAAAAAAGGACAAATAAATAAATATATGAATAAATAAAGCCGTTAATAGAAAAGGTCTTTAAGACATTAAAATTCAAAAGGTACCAGACTTTGAATAAGTCTGGAGGGCTACGTTGGCACAAGTAACAAGGGATGGAATCGTTGTTTATGAGGGCTATTCTCTGGATACACCGCTACGCGGGCGGTGCGCAGGGCCAACAACTATCTTCACAGCCAAAAATGGGTCGCCGAAAAAGATTCAAGTAGTGGTAAGGCCGATTAATAAAGTTGGGGTGAAAAAGAGTGCATATGAAGTGATGGTGTTGAGAGTGGCTAGATCTGAAAAATTTTCTCGGAAGTCGGCACTGTTAGGGTTTACAGTGTAGACCCCCTACATTCCTTAACAAGGTAGTCCATCACCCATACAACGAAGGTTGACGTAAGGTCGAAGATGAATCTATCTGTTGGTAGGGCTTTAGACGTTGCAACGTTGTCGATTCGATTGGTCGAAGTAATAGTAGTATTGCGTGGTCAGATGGTGGATGCATTGTTCTAGGTTTGTCGGACCGCTAGCCGGTCTGCACTGTAATTTGTATGGTCAATTACTTGGCCCGTGACCTATGGTGAAGTGCAGGGTACTGCACTCAACTTACAACCAATGCGGTAAGTCTCCACAAAGCAATACACTCAACTTGCAGTCCAGTATAGTCAACTTTACTTACAGTAAAGTTGACCTACTGCACTGCATGTAATACTATTCCAACACTATCGCGATTATCAAAGTCAATTCTGGCGTTAATTCATCGCCTCATCCATTGATCAGTTAATTATAAATAAAAAGTTTCGCGTCGGTTAATAAATTCGTCACAAATTGCCTCCTCATTCGCTTGAGATTCATCAACCATTGCCGCCAGTTGTTTTCGATTAATATTCAACAATATCTCCGTAACGCCGGCTTCCTAATACTTCATTGGCTAATGTAACATGATTTAAAATGGTATATATAGTAATTTTCTTATAAACCTATTCTTGATAGCTCTTATAATATTAGCGAAAACTTCAAGCCATTTCTCCAATAACTTATATTTCCGTTGGTAAAACCATTTTTTAACCTATCATTCACCAGTTTTATGAACACTTAAATCAACCACATTAACGTAACTAATTATACAAATACATTCCTTATTTTCGTTCCTTCTTTCGTAAAACAATCCTTAACCGTATATATTTTAAAGTATTTCATGTAATCCAAGTAACGTTCCTTGAAACAGGTAAAAATATCAGTAATGGGTTTCTACATCCAATATATCTCTTTGCTTATTAATTTACTTGTAGCCCGGAAAAACAAAAATCGCGAGAAAAAAATAACTATGAAGTATAAAGAGATTTCGCTAACAGATTCTTTTAAGTTGATTTTACCCGCCAAATCTATATCCACTATATCATATAATCTCAGAGCTATTACAGGTAAAAGGTTGAGATTAACTAGCTTAACAATACTGGATAATACGTATGGTTCGTATATTCGAATGTATTTCTCAGTATTAATGTAATGCGTCGACTGCTGTATGATTTCCTCTAACTTATAAAAAGTTAAACTTACGGCGAAATACGCATAAAAACTATAAAAACATTTTAATACCAGAAGTTCCTTATTCTTTTTTCCCACAAACAACGTATTTTATACCGAATTCACGTCTTTATAACTCGCCATCTTGAATACAACATTGTTGAAAATCGCGATTCACCTTTTTCTTTACCTATATGAATAGATATTTGATTATTTCATTACCGCATTTAAGGTATCTTATAATATCGTGGTTCTAATTCTTTTCGTCGATATATACAGTTGGCATTATCACACCTCTCAATTTCCACATTCTCCGTAAGTTTAACACCCCTTAAGGTAAAATAAATCTTATTCGTGAATTTTTTTAATATCTGTAGCTTCGCGAATGAATATTCTCCGACCGTTGATCATCATTTTTTCATATTTACCTTTAAGAATTCGACAATGAACCACGATATTCATTGTATCCCGTTTGCTATATTAATTATTGAATTTATATTTTATTGATATACGATTCAAATCCAGAATATTCTGAATATACCTATTTATTACGTGATCATCTCCATAGGTATTATCGTAGTCGTGAATAAGAGGAATAAATCGGTATAATTAATATAAATTATTGTTGGTCAAGGTAAATTAATTACTTATAGTCTCGTTTCTCTTAAACACCTAACCATAATCAACGCTTTTCTCTCGCTAATGATGTATCGCCTCTCAGAATTATTCAATTGACAGGGAAAAAAACTAGAATTCTTTCGTAAAATATCAACTTATAAATAATCTCAATACCTATCAACAAGGTATTTAACTGGAAAGCAATGCAAAAAATCCCTTTACTAGATATATTTATTACAGGGTAATCTGAAATTCAACGATTTCAAACTTTTACCTTGTTTTGATAAATTGCCAGATACATAGTAATGAAAGCCTCGACATACTCTACTTTTCACTCCAAGTTTTCAAAACCCCACTACATTTACTTTAATAATTTCCATATCGAATTTATTTTCAATACTCTTTCTTATATGAAAAAGATTCAAAATCATCTTCCATATTAACCTAGCAAGTATATAACTTACGACATAAAGTGTAAAATATAGGAGACTATCTGGAATTTTAAATGAAATAAAGTGATTTTCGTATTTCACTTACATTTCGAATCATATCAGACATTTTTCGAACGGCTGAATTTATCCTCATAACATTATAAACCTAAAGAATGAATATTACTTTCAAATAGTATAAGTTCACGTAAAGGAAAACTAATCTTTCCGAATACAAGGTAAAACATTTACTAAAGATGTAAGAAGTTAAGTATTGCTTGGAATTCATATAATAAAATATTATGGTTGTTGTTATACTTTTTAAAATGTCAGTAAGTTCTCTATATAGGAACGTAGAAAGAAGCCAGTATGGTATTTCATGTAGTAAAGTAAGTTATTGGATGCACGAAGGAGAATAGGCAGCCAGATAGTGAACGCCTTAGGTGAGACCTTATAAGCTCTCACTCAGAGAGTGGAACTCAACCATACACTATACCAACGTCAATCTTCGGGCGTAGCTCGCTATAATGCACTCCTCAAACGTAGTTTTCTACCCTTGCTAGTTATGGTGATATCAAATTATATTCATATAAAACATGTTTTGATAATATAGCCTTATACTATTAGTAATAGAA
The DNA here is from genome assembly GCA_038502455.1 of Anisogramma anomala. Lineage (NCBI taxonomy): Eukaryota > Fungi > Ascomycota > Sordariomycetes > Diaporthales > Gnomoniaceae > Anisogramma > Anisogramma anomala. Next base: position 10,641,651 of record JASMMZ010000006.1, on the reverse strand, counting down.
ATACTATTTTCCTAATTCTTTTATTTCATAAGTTGTTTCTTGAAAATATTTTGCTAATCTTTATATCATTGTAATTATGAAATAATACCTATTTACCGAATGTAATATCTCTCAATGCGTAATAAGTATATTTACTCCCTACAATTCCCCAAGGCATCCCCTATATCAAATTTTATGTGTTTGGTGTACTAAATGCCATTTTATAATTATGTTTAGGTGCAATTGATGTGCCCAAATATTTATTCATTACTTCGCGTTGAAAAAATTACGAATTCCTTCAAAATTATCAAATACTTTATATTGTAAGTTAATTGACTGGAATAAATTCATTATGTCAGTATTCACTTGAATGTAATTGTAAAAGAATCGATATTTACCATTTTTCTGTGGTAAGTAACGCAAAAACGCTCCATATCCTAACTAACCTGACATCAAGAATCCAACTAACTTTATTATGAGATAAAACATTTATACAAAACCGACATCGTCTTATACGTATTTAAGTCATTTTAGCCTAAATGGCCTGATATTTAGTTCGATTTTAATTTAATAAGTTATTAGATTAATTAATTTCACGTTTTTTAAACTAAACGCCCAACAATTTCCTAGGTGTATATAAACCTTTGGTTGGTAAACCTTGGACGTTGCAACGCTGTCGATTCGATTTATCGAAGTAACAGGTGTATTGCAGTAGTCAGATGGTGGATGTACTTTTCTAGGTTTAGCAGACTGCTAGCCGGTTTGCACTGTAATTTGTATGGCTAAGTGCTTGGCAAATTCCCTAGAGTGAAGTGAGCACTCCAATTGTAGTCAATACAGTCAACTTGCAGTCAGTACAGTCAACTTTACTGTAAGTAAGGTTGAATAATTATACTGCAATTGACCTGCTAAAAATAGCAGCCAATATTATTATAACACCTTTGAACTAATGCTAATCCTTCTCCCTTTTTCTCGCCAAATGATGGGTATTTCTCGTCGGCAAATTCATCGGTTTCATCCGTATTATTTATATCATTGAAATTAATGTAAAAAACCTTAAATCATTTTTTAACAATATTCTGCGGTGTATCGTTTGAATCTCTATGTTTAGGGCGGCTTTTAATAATTCTATTCAATTCGTTATCTTATGCCATTGGTATTCGTTCTGTCGGTAAGGCCTCTATTCACATGAATATAAATGAGGAGTAATTGTAAGATTGGTATCGTAGAATATATATATGGATAGGTTAGGAAGAAGCATTCTAGATAGTATATACCATGGATAGGAGGTTATAAACCTCTCATCCGGGCAGCGGCCCTTTTTTCGTGCGCTTTGAAATACTCCTTCCAAACCGCGCCCCGCATAATGCACTTTACACCTTACAAGAGTGCAGCCTATAGCATGACATGTTATCGTACACTCTGTATAAATCCACCTTACAGAATAGTACACGGCCACTTGACCTAGATATACTAGCTGTAGGGGTATATAGTAATATCCACACAGATAATCTTTTTTTCTTCCTTATGTGTTCCGTACCAGTAGCCCAATAGCGATAGTAAAGTTTTAAAAAATCCGTATACATAGTCTTATAGTAACAGTGTAATTACAGTACAAATTGTAAAGGTCTAAAACAATAACTTTTATAATAACAATATCGTTACAGTACCAATTATAAAGGTTCGAATTAGTAGATTTTATAATAATAGTTTGGTTATAATATCAATTGTAAAGGTTTGAATTGGTAGCTTTGATAATAACAGTTTGGTTGAGGTACTAATTACAAATGTTCAAATTAATGGCTTTTGTAATGAAAATGTGGTTACGTTACCAATTGCAAAGGTTAAAATTAGTAATTGAAGGCCGCGGTAGTAATTATAATAAGCTTTAGTTGGTGTAGTCAATCGACGGCGATATAATTATTAATGGAGTCTTTTGTTATTTTCTATAAAGATATAATGAGAAACGAGTTTTAAGGGCGATTATATAGGGATAATGAAACCGTTATGTGTTTTAGGTAAATATAAAAAAATATATCGCTATCGGTTTAGGAAAAACTTTTTTCCCCTTTAAAAGCGCATACCTAAAGCTAATACAAGTCTATATTCCAATCCAAATTCACTTTAATTTCAATTAACCAATTTAAACCGTTTCGATGTAGGTTCCTCGATCAACCTATATACTAACCTTGTCTTTTAATAAATTCCGCGTAAAAAAAAGTTTATAAGACGGTGTTTGGCACGCGAGCGCCGCCGTGCCGCTATTATCGCCGCCGCCGTAGCCACTGATACCTATACTACTATTCATAACCTGCTTTCGTCGGACACAATTTCTTTTATAGTCGCCTCTCTTTCAGCCTCACTATCCCCTACAGCCTTTGCCACTAAAGACGTTATCCCCTCCCCCCCCCCCCCTCTTTTTTTTTCTTCTCGTTCCCTCTCTCCTTTTCCTAACAGCTTCTAAAGAGAGGATGAAAAAGCTTCTAGGGTTATAAACGTTACTTTTTCCCCACGGGTAAAAACCCTTTTATCCGTAAAGACCACCCGATGTTACAAACGTAACCTTACGAAACTTTTCAGCGGTTTACATTCCCTAAATCCACCCGTTTATCTGCTTTTAATATTTCTCAAAATAAAGAATACGAAGCGGACCTATTTAGCCGCCTCGAACTCCGCATCACCAAGGTACGTCGCGAAGCCTTTTTCACGCGTAAAACGTTGAAACGGTGGACCCGGGTCCGTAACCACAATTTGTTAAAAAATACGCCTTATGTACTGTATATCGCGTTTACAGCCGCCGGTCAGTTTATTAACGATTGCCACAAAAATAGGAGTTATTCGACCCGTTACCACCGTTACAAAAGGACCAATAACGGATACAACCCCGTTCTGTCATTCTGAAGGCCGTAGGATAAGGTCGTATGATACTACTGCGGACTTTATAATAAATTTTAACCGATTTTTTTATTTTTTTTTAAATATAAATATTCAGAATGTTCCGAAAAACAAGTGTGGTTGTGAATAACTATAACAAACTAATGCTAATTAATAATAGGTGATAGCCGTCGGACCAAGAATTCGACAACCATTATCGCTGCTTAGAAGCAAAGCTTACGCATATACTACGAAGGCTGATTCAACGACGTCATTTCGCGTCACCATAAAAAAGGTAAAAACCACCCCCACGCCTTTGCCTGAAGGTATACAGCTCAAATCGTGGGGCCACCTACTCGCTAACGCCGATAACGACGTCGAAAACGATAATAGCGAATGCGCTTACACAAAGGGGGCAGGGGGGGGGGGGGCGACGAAAATGATAATGGGGACGCGACGGCGTCATCCTATTCCTATTTTTATAATAGTAATTAACAGCTCCTTACGTCCGAGTCAACGCGTCCGTCCATAGTACAGTAAGTTATGCAGTAAAATTATTGGTTCTTCATAAAAAGAATCGAAACGCGGATGATAAATACAACTCAAAATATATGGGATAAAAAAGGGCAAAGATGTCTGAAGCGATAGGATATCGTATATTTAAACGGAAAAAAAGGACAGTTAGTAAAATACTCAATAAGGCCGAAGTATATAAAACGAAAAGTAACAGTATATCAAAAGCGATCCAAACTCATAAATTCGAACCAATAAGGGTAAATAGTAAAAATTATAATAAGTCTGAGACGTATAACAGAGTGTGATAGTATATTAAAAGAGGCGCGAAATTTTACATTAAAATCAAGGTAAATTCGAAGGCCGTTGTCTGTATAAGTTGTACACCATGGCATAAATCTAGGAACGGTGTATGTAGTAGATTTCGAACCGTGCAAAAACGCAAAATAAAATCACAAACGAAAGTTATTGTATACTAACCCTATTGGGATCGCAGAACCTTTCCAATAACCCCAAAAAAAACGTTCTCATGGATATAAACCTCTTCAACGATTCATTCGGTATAGCCTTAGTTATAACGTTTAATAGATTGGATTTCCCATCGATTTACCGCGTTTCCTCAATTTCCAAACGCTTATACTATTCGTTTAAAGCCATAATATCTATTATGAAACATTTTTCGTTCGTAAACCCCAAATTTACCAGATAATTATGAAGTAAAAAGAAGTTAGTATACATAATCAATGTGATAAGGCATAAATTAAAGTTAAAAATAATTACTCGGAACGTTATCGTTATGGTAATTTCTAAATCAAAACATTTTACTATTTTATAAATTTCCTAGGCAAAAAATCCTTTCGTAATCCGTTAATACTTAGTCGAACTCTAATTGATATTTTTTACGAAGCGTAAAACCGTTTCGGGCTGGAGTTTCGTTACCAAATACGAAAACGAAGCCTATTTACGAATTACAATCATTATGATTGGCTAAGAAACAGTTAATAATATCAAAAAGCTTTATAATACGTATATCCAGTAGTACAAACTGTAAACCTCGCTTTAAATTATAAATTTTCTACATTAAGCTCATATACAACACTTTATATATATTGTATTACAGTGTAATTTGGTATTACGCAGCCATAGCAAAGTTAAATACCGTTTCTGGTTACGTTATTAATGTAACCCTAACGCCAAATACGCGTTGAAAATTATATTTGTCGGTCCGTTCTATGTTATTCTAAACGATAAGGCAACTTAATCACGTTGCCATTTTTACGTAAAGCCTTAAACACCGTTTCGAAAATTAATGTTAAAGCCGTTAAATTTCGTCATATAGTCCTCCATCAGGTACTTCTTGGGTTTTTCCTTTAGGTTGGCTTCCAAAAGTCTCTTCTTTTAAAATACAGAAAAAAACGCAATATATAGTGTTACTATATTGTACGTCTACATACCCGTTGTTACAAAGCCGAAAAAGTGGACTATTGATACCAATAAACATAAATCGAAAGTTAAACCAATTATTCCCAACCATTTCTTATGAAAACTTTCATAAATATTATACCAATAATCATCGATGTTGGGAAAACCGTAAAACAATTTTATAATACGTAACAGTTTCCGGAAAAACGGTATTTCTTAAAATTTATAAAGATATTAGCGTCAATTTCTCATTTAAATCGATCCTATAACTGGGTATAAATTTATGTAATATTACAAAGTTTAATATAAAGGTTGTGAAAGGTATTGGAATCGGCTATAAATATAATAATTAAACGGTAGCTAACTTTTTATAAGGTAGGAGACTAAGTTATAATATTTTTTTTACTGTCGCCATTATAACTGTTAGAATAATATTAACTTCTATTTTATCCGATCAATTCTAGTGCAGTTAGTCAACTTTATCTATAATAAAGTTAACCGTACTAACTTCAAGTCTGTTGATTGTGTAATACCCGATTCATTCTAGGGCATTGGCTAAGCAGTTAGCCATACAATTTACTATGCAGACCGGCTAGCAGTCTGCCAAACCTAGAACAATACATCCATCATCTAACCAATGCAATACTACTGTTACTTAGACCAATTGAATCGAAAACTTTGCAACGATCTAAAGATCTGCAACCAAAAACTGTTTACGACCAGACGAGTTTTTTCATTTGGTTTTCAGGTCTTATCCTTAACTTCATATGAAAAGCTAATAAAGAGATTTTTTTAGGCTTCGTATATCGACAGTTTGAAACGTTTAAAACGAATTACGCCCTAATCTATTAAGGCAAAAAGTTCTAGTTAGGTAAATTATTCGAACGGGATACCTAAGATAATGATAATACTCTCTTAACGAAGCTTTAAACTAAGATCGCGGTCTGTCATCTCCTTTTAAATAAGAAAGAAACTTATGGCAAAGGTCCCGGAACATTTCTTAGTCTTTATGCCAAAAGGTCGGTCTCGATGACGAGGTACCAATGGGGTTAGTACAAACGGCCCGTTTTCGTTTGGTAAAAGCGTGCTGAAAGTATAATTCGAGGCATAGGCTAAAACTAAAAGAGGTTTGGGTTCTTATTTTTAAGGGGTATCTCGTAGGTAGTTCTATTCGAACTACGGTTTTAAACCGCTCTTTTACAATTGTTTTTTATATTTTAATTTTATTATCCAACAAAACGAATTCTTACCATTTAATAAATCAACGAGTATATTATAATCTTTAAACCCGTCAATGTTCCAAAAACCAGTCTATCGCTCCTCAAGTTCTTAAATTAAGACCTTCAATTATAATAATAAGTTTAAAAAGTCGGTTTTATGTATGCCATTCCATATAACCAACGCTTTGAAAACGTTATTTTTTCCCTTAAATAACGCTAAGCCACCATAGCTTTTACTACATTGTTCTCTCTTTATACTATAAATAACGATAGTACAAAGTTTGTATAAATCTTTAGTTAAACAATAAAAACAAAGAGTGTAAAGATAAGACTAATCGGGCCGAAAATTTTGTTAACGGCATTAACCGATATCAATAGGATTAATTCCTTAATACTTATACCCTTCAGATTTTGAAATAAAACCGTACATACCCTTTGAAACAGTCCATAGTACCGTTTAAACTTTTCAATACCTTATGGTACTTCCACTCAAATCTTCTTATATTCGCTACTGGTTATCTTAGCCTTAGTACACCATTTCGTAAAATCGAAAGCCGTATTAACGCCGTATATAATCCAGTTCGAAAGCCCTAAATCAATTTTTAACCAACAATTCATTAGGGCATCTCAACAATTCATAACGAAAACGCTCCGTGTAAACTTGGTTACCTAGAATAATATTTGCGCTTCAAGGGCATAAAGTATCAGTAATCTATCGAAATATATAATATTGATAATTAACTTGTAAATTAAACCCATCATTTTTTTAATAAAAAAAATAAGCTTAAACAGTCGTAAAGCTCATAAGTATAGCTAACACTTATAGTAAAACCATTTAATAACTTGAAACGTGTCCTTTCCTGTAACTGTATAACTTATAATATAAAACAGTCGTGAAAGGAATTTTACAACTGGGTATTCGAATCGACGGTATAATATCAACAATTACAGCTACGTTAAATTAATAACCTTAATTATACTTTCTTCAAGGAAAAACTACAAATAGCCGAACTTAAGTTTGAACAATACGGATACGCAATCCAAGACGTGGATGAACTAATTAGTTGTATTCCGGATATTAATTTCGACCTCAGTTATATCAGTCAATAAAAGCACAAATATTGTTTCAAAGTTCATTACATAAAGTTTGACTGGTATGAATCGCGTATTTACAACGACCGCCACAAGTAACGACGCTTTACTTATGACAAATAAGACCTTGCGGTATTATCTCATTCGATATAGCTAAAATTTAGGAATCTTTACTATAAACGCGTCAAAATATCGTTTTCCAGTAATCAATATTTCGGCAATACCAATATTAGGTACAATACCCTAGAACATGCTGTCTTTTTTGTCTCAAAATGTAAATTATGACACTATATAAGCGTTCAACACTCCGTTTGCACAATCCAAACCTACAATATACAGTCAGGAGGCGTTTTATAGGCCTGTAAAAATTCGTTGGGAGGTGACATTATCTTAGGCTATCAATTAAACTTTATTACTTTTAAAGTCGTCTTCTCCAAAAGTGTAATCGTATAGGTAGGCGTCTAACTTATTATCTGCGCCTTTACACTCAGCTACATATTCTGTAAAATTAACTTTTATCGGGTTTTTAAATATATAATAGACTTAAAACTATCGTTTAATCCGAATTTTCTTGTAATCCAAATGGTTGGTATACCAGTAACTAATCATCACGTATATTATACAACGCTTTTACAAACCCAAGGGGCTTCGTATATCTTTTCGTAAATATTACTATAACTGTAGTACGTTTTGTTCCTAGCCGTAAGATCGTCCTTGGTAATAATTACCTTACCCTTTGTTCTCAAGGCTCCCTCTTTAATATCTCTCTTTTGAATAGTTATATTTAGGGAATAAAATTTTCTCGTTTCCGGTCAGTTATCTTAAGTAAACGTTCTTAACTATTTTAAATTTTATCACTTCATCGTTTATTTATTTTAATATTTTTATTAGTAGGTTCGTTATGAACAGGCACTTTGTAATACTTCTAGTATTTTCACCTGTCATATTACTACATTTACTTCATTATTATGTTCGTAATATTTTTGAAATCGTACCATCGACTGTATATAATGTTTCCGGCGTCAAATCAATAAAATCCTCCTCAAAATTGTTGAATAAGTATTATCTTTGAATCTCGCCGCTTTAATAATTAAATCATATCAATAATATACGTATCTTCTGCATAAAGTTTCAAATCCTCCACTAATACCTCAATTTTATTATCTTATAAGTCAAGGTTCAAATATTTTAAAATAATATTACGAAACAACGTATATATAAAACTGTTCTCCATATATTTGTTGATGTTTTCCAAATTCATTAGTAATAATGTTATCGTATACTTAGGTATAGGTAATTCCTACGTATACCTGTAATACTTACACGGTATAAATTGATGGTTTCGAGTTATAAATAGGACTTACATACGTTTGCAGCTTGAAGAAAAGGCGTATAAATGCGGAAATACGAAAAGGAAAGGTATCTAAAATTTACTAATATATTTAAAACTCAAATAATACGCGAATCATGCGTATCTACCCCCTAATGAAGCCTTTCAAATTAGTTTCATCAACATTTATTGACACTATACTAACTTACCAACAAGAAAAACTTAAACGTCATAAATACTAAACTTAAAATATACGGTATAAGGCAAATATATAGAGGCTGTTACAGCAAATTTAATAAAGGGAAAAAAGTATAGGAGTATGGATACGCAAGGTATAATATATAATTTGGTGTATAAGGCGTAATTCGCGTTTTAATAAATGGTTCGGATTATCGTATTATGGCCGCTCCTAATAGTTATAAGCAGTTTAAGTGCTATATTCGTAACCCTTTTTCGGTTTCGCAAACGGCGTGGATATTATATTTGTAACCCCTTTTAGGTTTCGTAAGCCGGTTGGATATTATGTTTAGATGGAGTGGGTCCCAACGTAGGGTTCCAAAACTTAATTATTTTGGCTTACTTGGCCTAATACGAAATAAAACGCTATTGAAAAAGTTCCTGAGTGCGTTCAAAACGCCAAAAAAAAAAAATTAACGGTTAAATCAACGGGGATTTTAGGAAACAGGTCAGTAACTAGTTAATAATATCGTATTGAAGTGATTATTCTGACAGTCACTCCGGATCTTATAATTTTATTACTTTTCGAGTTTTAACGATGCTCCCACGCAATTATATACTCTTTTATCATTCTTATAAGACGTGGTAATAAATCACAGATAGTTGGAACCGTTATAGTATCCTGCTATAATTATTTATCTTCGGTTCATCTTCTTGTTCCTTGATTTTTTATAGTCGACCTAGTTATGTACTAATTGGTATCAGTAGTGTCTCTGTTCATGATGATATAAATGAAAAGTAATCGTGAGATTAGCATTGTAATAATATAGATGAATAAGTTAAAAATAACCATATTAGAAAGTGCACGTTATGGATAGGAGGTTATAAACCTCTCATCCAAGCAATGGCAATTTTGCCATACGTTCTGGAATACCCTTTCTAGACCGCGCCATGCATGATGTACTTTGCACCTTACAAGAGTGCAGCCTGCTGTTATAGTCCGACCTACAATGATAAGCCTAGTAGGTGCCAAATGGAGTGTACTATTAAGGTATAGCGGAAGACTAGAAGAGGCTACCGTGTCTCATCGTGCAGAACCAATCGGCATAGCCCGTGCCCAGACCGTTACGTACCTTTACACGTTCCGTGAACGGACCCCGCCCGGTTCATGTCCGGACCGCGCCCGGATTGGGTACTGCCTATCCCATTACGTATACAGTTACGTAATTTATAAACTTAATAGATAATAACCTAAGTTTGTAATATACCCCCATTTCCATCCGGATATTATAAAGATTACGGCGTCCCATTGATTAAAAGCGGGGCGTGAGCCTTACTTAATTAATACGCGGGTCGGACACAAGTCGGTAACGCGATATTTAACGCGTCGTATAACGTATCAACCGATTCAAAATGAAGCTGTCGGCTCCGTATAACGCGCTTTTAAAGTGCCATATAGCGTATTAACCGGTTTAACATTGGGTCGCCAACGTCATATAACGCGTTTTTTAACGTACCGTATATTATATCTTTTTAATCGCCGGTATTATCTGAATTATCCTTCAACGCGTCGTTTAATATATATTGGCCAATTCGATCTTAGGTTATCGGCTTTATATAATACGGTTTTAACGTGTCGTTTAATGTATCGACCGGTTTACCCCCAAGTTGCTGATGTCGTATAGTACGCTTTTAACGTGTTGAATAACGTATTAATTAGTTTAACCTTGAGACGCTGGCGTCGTATAACGCTCCATATTACCTTCCGTATAATTTATCTTTTTCGCCGCTGATATCGTTTGATGTACATTTTAACGCGTCGTATAATACCTTGATTTTACCGTCAATACTATATAATGCGCCTTATATAACACGTAATCCTGATCAAATCTGTTCCGTTAATATTTATAAATACGAACTCTCCTATAACCTTGAAAACCTCCTTTTTTTCTCTTTTATATCGCTGTTTTTACTTTGTTTTCTATCTTTTTTCGTAATAAGTTTACTACTACCTTTTACGTGTTAATTCAATTTCCCGCCGATTTTTCCTAACCTTTCTCCTCTTTATATTCGTTATAGTTAATGTATATAATGAACCTCATTGAGGTTATGCTGTCGTGAGCGCCTTTAGTAAAAATAATAAACTGTTTCTTAGAATACGTTACTCTATTATATATAAATACCCTATCGAGAATTACCTTTTATAACCTTTTTATGTTACAAGTAACCTATTCGTCCTTAATAATAATAATAAAATGAACTACACTCTTCATAAATTCAAAACGCGTTTGTATCGAATATTAACCACCTTTTTAACTTCGATATTTCTTTTATTTATATATATATTTATCGAGCGTAATTTTATCGTACGTATGAGTAAGCTGATATTAAGGTGAACTAATTTGGTAACCGAATAAAAAAACGACCGAAATTTAACCCCTTCTCATAATATATTGAAAGAATAAAATTATTTACAACTGTATCCGGTTCATGCGCCTTTTTCCATTAATTCTTTGTTTTTACCGAAGAAAAAAGTTATATTATATGCTTTACCCGTAATTGGAAAGGAGTGTTGCGGATCATCGGTTCGTTTTTACCCGCGTTTTCAATAAAATAATTTATATATTCTTCCGGCTCCGCAATATTGCTTGGATATAAGGAGTTTTCATCATATAGACTGTATAAGCCGTCACCCCTTTTACTATACGTCCCCATCACTTTTTCCTTTTGGGTATGTTCTCCCATAAGACTTTTTCGTTACCCTTTACGTTATCGTTAATTTACCGGAAAAAAAATCGACTCATCGTATATTAACACGTAACGTTTTTATGTTGGCCCCTTTGAACGCTTGTCATATACAATTTGGTAATTTTCACTTGAGTAGTTAAAATGATACAACTACGTAAGTTATATTTTAATAAGTAATGTAAGTAATAGAATGTAAACTTTAACGAAAAATGTCAAGGGCCCTATAATATAATCTCCGATTTAGTCCCGTATTCAATTTATTAAGCTTGACTAAAAACGAGTAAATCGGCTTCATCATAAACGGGCTGAAAATGGTACCTGGGTCGATTTCATTGCCCGAGCCTAAATTAATATGTTGTGATCCTTAATACATCGCCTAAAGGATCTCTTTGTTTAACTCGCCCCTCGCCCCGTTTTTTGTTAGTCGCTCTCGTCGACCTCTCTAACGTTTGTTCCTTTTAAAGTTATCTGTTATCCTTAACGTCTTCCCGCACCGGCCCCGCTTTTTACCAACTTCCTTTATCGGCGCCTATTAATGCCTGCTACGCTTTTCGTTATCCTCTCTTACCGGCGTTTCCTAATATCCAATGCTAATTATAACTATTCTCCTAATGTTAACAACGCCGTTGTTCGTTTAACCCTAATGAAAATAGTAATAACGAATCGATAAATTTTTGGTAAATCGTAATAAAAGCCACTATATGATTAAATAGAAATTTGAACAAGTCCGGTAATATATATCCGGCCTTATTCATTTTATTTCAAGTCGAACTTATCCAAGGATATAATATATTAGTTATTTTGACCAATTCTCATTCTGGCTTATTTTAAGCTTTTGATTTACCTAATATGAAGTAAACTGTAGATATTACTATATACTCTCATGGATAGTATACATAGGGCTAGTGGCAATGCACTATATTGTAGGGTGCAGTCCTGCAGAGTGCATGATAATGTGTCACGCTGTTGGCTGCACTCTTGCAAGACGCAAATTGCATTACGCATGGAGCGGTCTGAAATGGTTATTCTAGACCACACGCAAATGCATGGAGCGGTCTGGAATTTATATTACAGAGCGTACGACAAAAGGTCCACAGCCTGGATGGGAGGTATATACCCTGTAATGATGTCACTAAATACCCGTGAGTATATAGAAGATGTCAGAGGGTTTATGTTATCAAGAAGGTAGCAGAGGTGCTGAGTAAACAATATCGCAACCGTGCAAGTAATGATCAAAAGCCGTGAGGCTATTCAGAATATACTGAGACTGAATACTTAGATTAACAACTGAGGAGCTATGAGGGAAATACTATCTATAAGGTGCTGACCGTATCCTTATATCCTTAATCCTCCATACGCCTTCAGTGCTGGATCATGTTGGATCGAAACATGATCTCAATGATCTTTAGTGCGTAACCCTAACCCTAAGGTTTCTGACATAAGAGATACCCACACCTGATGTGTTGGACATCAGGTTCTTAGTGGCTTAGTCCCGTACTGGCCTGTTTTATGACCCTCCGATATTCTTGGGTCATTACATACCCCCCCATCCGTAGCGTGCCCTCTCTAAAATACTTTTTCGAACGATTGATTATATTTCATTATTATAATACCAATTTATCGATGAATTCATTATTAATCTTTTTAATAGAATAAGTATTTAGATCCCAAAGATACTAATTAGTAACTGACCCGGTCGATTACAAACTGCCTAGGTAAAAAAATATATATATATAAGTTAAATACCTATAATGGGATACTATAGCGGTTCTAACTGTTTGTGCTCCAATACTAAGTTTTTACAAAAATTATACGCTACGTATATAAAGATTGTAAAGACTAAGTGACTTTAAAACTAATAACTTTAGTACGATACTATTAATCCTAGTTTAGTGTTCTATTTACTAAAAGCCTTGTTACGTTACCATTAACCCTTGTTTGGCGTTTTAATGTACACAGGCACTTTTAAAACAGCGTTCTATTACGAATCAGGCTACATAAGCTAAAACCACCAAGTTTCGGATCACTTCGTTAGGACCCGTTCGATTTTTGACAATCTACACCGCTCGCAAAATACAGAAGCAGTTACGAACAAAGTATGCAAACTCTTCGTTTAATCTAAAAGCGGTTACGAACGCATTAACCAAAAAGATCGCTTTAATAAGAGTGGTTACATACAAATTAAGAAAACCACTTACTTCGATAAGAGAGGTTACGATATAGCAATCTGACACGATCACCAAACACCGGACCATACAACACACCTTCATATAATTATACTCCATTTGCTCTGTCCACTTTCCCATATCCGCTTGTATATTTTAAGTTTGCCTAATTTTACTCTAAATGGACTAAGGCCGAAGCTGTCGCTCAAAGCAGTCAGATTTTATCTATAAACCTCGATGAAGAAGGGAAAGAGAAGTCCTTACTAGGGAGCGGCTATACATCTAAGATGGTCCAATCCCTTTCCCAGTCATATAAAGTATGGAAGCATGTCCTCAAGCGGCTTCCTCTCTGATTTATATCATCGCAGAAGCGTGTAAAATTACCAAAGTTGGATCTCTAGTAATACTAGCTAGGCACTAGCCTATAGCATCACCTCCAAAGATACCGCGCCCTCCCCCCCCCACCTCCTTTTTTTTCTTCTTGTGTATAGCGCCGAAAATATAAGGAAGGTACGCGCGCCTTTCAAAACGTCGCGGTTTCGTGTGGAAGGTACTAAGCTATGTTAAGCCAAACATTATGTGGATGGTACCTTAGCGCCCCCTTATAAATAGTCTCTAAACTTCCAGTTTTAAAAACAAAAGTTTCCTTTACTATTTAGCCTTTAATCTTTTCGTTTAATGTTAGTAATTTAAACCTTGAGTGTAATAATATAGTATAGTATTAGTATTTTTAACCTTAAAATCCCTGCCATCGTCGTAATTTAAGCTCCTGAGTCCCTTATATTGTTACGATAAATCCCCAACTCTTTATTAAAGAAGAAAAAGTTATTGAAGATATAGTTTATATGTTCCCAAGCTGTTCGGTTCTTGCTAACGAATATAAAGTTCCTTACATTATGTGCTATCTATATAAACTCTCATAGGATTCGAAAATAGATGTATTTCGAATGTGTTTATAAAATGGCGTATAACTCTAGGAAATTTTGTTAAAAGACTAAGGGTAAGTGGTTTTAATAGTTATAAAGAAGCCGCTAATAAGTGGTAAGATACTGTCGCCTGGTATCGTATTTGTTCTGTTAGGACTGTAAGCCGTAGTTTTAATTATATTTATACACCGCTAAATTTAAATCCCGATATATATAAGGCTGTTAAGGAGTTGTTCAAAGCGTACTTAGCGTTTGATTTTAAAACCCGGGGTAAGTTTACATTTTTATAAGTCGTTATATAGGCGTTAATGATCAGCTAAAAACGTGTACATATAGGTGATTGTCGTAAAAAATGCTATAAAACTACGTCGCATTTCGTAATATAAGGTTGATACCCAAAGTATGGAGGGTTTCATTTCCGTTATTCCCGTACGTTTTATGGGCTTATAGGACGTATGATTAATAAAAAAGAAACGTAGTGTTTAAGTGAGATTTTTGTAGCAAAGTAAAAACGTAGAAGACGAGGTTAATAAACAATTAGGGAGTGTTATTAAAAGAGATATAAAAGCTTGTTAAAGTATCGGAGTGGATTAATGTTTAATAGAGACTTATAAATACCAAATTAATCTCATTTGTTAAAATAGGTAAGAAATTGCTAAGTGGGGACTAAAACTAGGATTTCGAAGTCATACTTAGGTAGGCCTGGTCGTAGTCGATCGTTTTTCGTTTTCGTCAATATTAATGAGTTCTTTTGGTACCCGTTTGTTAGCAGCTTATACGTTATTTCATTTCGTAAATTAAAGTGCTAAATTAGGCTCGTTTGCGGGCTAGGCATAAGGACCTATCGTTGTATTTAACTGGGTTAAAACGCGATTTAAATGTAATAAGTACCACGGTATTGGAAAAGTTTAAAAGCGGCTTTAATGTTCAATGTACACAACCTACCTACTTAATTGAAACCTTCTATTGCGGTTGGTTATAAAGTCGTATACGTTCGATTTATGGTTCATTACGGGCCTATAATATACTTTCGACTTAGTATTTTATTTTTACCTTGCCGTCGTCGCCTTTTATAATGATAACTTGCGGTTGAAAATTTCCTGTTTACTAGTTTAAAAACGGATTCGAAACGGTTCGTACGAGTTAATTTATATGAAATCGGGGGTGATTTCCGCCTGGTATAGTCCATTGAAAAATATGAAAGTCGATTACACGCGTTACTCGGAATTTATCTGAAAGTTAATTTAACTTTTCCAAAAATTGGTTTAGCTTATAGTTTTTAAGGAGAAGCTAAATATAGTTACCAACTCAAAAAAAAATTAAGGGAGAGCACCACTTATTAGTGGTTTTTTATATACGTTATTACATAGTCATTATTACCGCTAATGCGAGTTCCGTAATTTCGAGAATCCGTTAAATAATGTTCTTAGCCGTTAAAATTAATGTCGTAAGCGAAACGAAAAAACGTTATATTGGTTATATAATATTAATGTAATAACCGTAGGTTATAAAAAACGGGATAATACTAATGGTAGTTGTATCCTTATTATTTATTACTAGTTAATAGCCGCATTATAAATAACTTTGGTCGACTTACGTGTAAACGACGAATAAACGTAAGTATACAAGTACTTTCTAATTTAAGCCCTCGGTCGCGCCGTTGGTTTCGGGGTAAAAGGCAGTTATTAGGCGTTGTTTTACCCTAGTTAAGTTGTAAAGTCGTTTTTAAAACTTATTGGACTAGTTTAAACCACGGTTATTAATAAGTGTACTTGAAAATCCATAAAATAGTTAATAGTAACTTAAAAACCGCTTTGTATAAGCTTCGTAGTTTATAGTAACTATAGCCTTAAAGGTAATGACTTCATTGAAATAATTCGTAATACCTATAATGTAACGTAAGTTATTAACGTATTTATAAGGCAAGTTCACTATAAAGTAGATAAAAAGTTCGTTTTGAAGTCATTGAGGAATCAGAAGGGGGTTAAAAGGCTTTTTTCAACGGTATTTCCAATTGGTTATACAGTTATAAACGTTATAATTGCGGTAAAAACGCCGGATCGTACGATATAAACCTGGCTAAAAATATGTTTTGAAGAAAATAGCGATAATAAGGTTACGGTCTGGGCAACCCATAAGAAGTAAATCGTTTGTAGTTTAAATTAACTCAGTAATAATCAGTTTGTAAATAAGTACCCGAATACGGTTACGAGATCACATAAATTCATTATCGTTTACCAAATATTCCGAAATTAAAACCTTTAACGTTCGGTTATTATCGGTACGCGAATTCGCTGGTAAATATAGGTCGTTTATATGTATTTGAGGCATTAGTTGTGGGTAAATAATATGGAGGGTAACAATGGTATTTAAATAGCTTTAAAGATCGACGTGAATAAAAAGTTAACGGCTTTTCGAAATTAATTCGCCGACGATAATTAGCTGGGAACTATATGTGAGCGAAAGTGGCCCAGAAAAGGGCTATTCGGGATAAAATAATTGTATTTTATGCCTAATTAGCGTGAATCCAAAAGCTTTTAGTAATATCTTAGTTTCATTATAATGACGTATCGGATTGCGTATAATTTGCTACTTTATTATATACTAATCGAAAATGGAATTATGAAACGAGTTTAAATTAGTGGATATGTCGTTCGAAAAGCCTTCGTATAGTTATGAAGTACTTTAAGTTTTCATAGTCCCTTAAAATCGTGAACGAACGTAACTTACCTCGAAATTTGACGTTCTATACTTTTAAATAGCTTATAATTTCGAATGGCTTTTTGTTGTGGATTTCGTAATTACATTTAGCGGAATGTAAGCAATGTGAGTAATTCGTTACTAGGTGTTCATTGCTATAGTTGTCGCGCTGGAAAAGGAAGCCTTTTAAGGCGTAGTTAAAATAGGCGGCTTTGATAAATGTATCGTGGTTAGAATCCTATTAAACGATTATAAATTCGGAAAAAAAGTTAAACATAAGCTGTTTAAAAATAGTTTTTTCTTGAAATTCCTAATGAAAGAATGTATATTTACTGTTTAGCTCAAGTAGTAATTCAACAATCGTCAAGTAATTACGAATAAAATAACGGTAATAATTTACGAAATTAAGAAAGTTTCGTATTTTCAAAACCGTCGTAAAAACCATCTATTCTTGAATAACGCATAGCTCTTTTAAATTTATACGTATACCAACGTTATCTTTAATATCAAGTTTTCATTATTTGGTTTTTGAAATAATGACTTTATATTTTCAAGTATTAAGGTTAAGTTTCGTAGCTATTAAAGCGTTAAGTATTTACTTAACCTTGGTTATATAATTATCGAGAGTATCGTTAAAATAAATGAAAATATCATCGGGGTAAAAGTAATAAAAATTATCGATAAAAAGCGAAATCAATTGTTAATATATCATTCCAAGTAATAAGGGTACTAAAAAGGCTCAAAAGCATAATAAGTTACTTAAGAAGTTTAAAACGTATATAAAATACTGTCTTTTATTCCTTTCCCTTTTTTATAAGGAGTTTTGAATAACCGGCTTTAATATTTAACTTGATAAACTCCTTGGTTTACGAAATATTCGTAAACTTTATTTTATAAGAGAAATCGGGTGACTATTTACCTTTATAATAGTATTAATCCGGCAGTAATTGATATAAAATCGTAACCTCATTTCTATGGTTTTTAATAAAAAATATTGAGGAGCCCGCCAAAAGACTGTTTATTCGAATATAACCTTAATTCAATAGCTCGGTTAACGTTTTACATAACATAAAGAACTTCTTACGCGACATGGCGAATAAAAGACCCCACGTGACCTTGAAAGGATGGCTCTAGTTATCGATACAAAAAACGATTTCGTAATCCGATTTAAAGCGGTAAGGGGGTAGCTTGTCGTTCAAGGCTTTATTAAATAAGAGAGCGAATTCCTTAAGGTCGACGGGGAGTTTTTCGTAAACAAACACGATTAGTTTTGAGGCGAATAATTTATTAATACTTTCGAGGGAATCGGTGGTGAGCTTCGTGGTAGTGGCTCGGTTCCTACGGGCTTGTTGTAAAATTGTGAGGAATGTAACGGCACCGACTCCTTTCGGCGTTTTCTAAATGGACGCGAATCCCCGTTTCTAAACGCTATGGTTACCAGCTCGTCCTAAATGTAATATATATTTTATAACGTTGTAAGTAATTTGATAGTGATCTTTTTAAGGTTTTCTTTCAAATAACGTCGTATTGTAAGGAGAGGATGATATAGACTAATATATGATAGCGGTACTTATCAAAGTCGATATTTAAAAAGGTTTTAAAGGATATATAGCACAATGAAAAACCGGGTACGTACTATTTAGCTTCGATAAGTTATCGTAAGAGAATGAAAATTCTAATAACTTTAAACGATCGGTAAACTACCTATTGGTAACTTTATGATATTTATAACACATATTCATTAAAACGTAAATAAAACGAATGAAATCACGAAGTAAATTTTCTCTAAACGGGAAGTTCTTGAACAATTGAGACGTAGTTATCGAATCAAAGTAAAGTCTTATTAACTCCTATGTACAACTATATATAAAAGTTAAGTTTTTCTCTCTTCTAGGTCAATAAAATACTCGGCCGAAATAAAATGGATTTTTTAACGGTTTTAGCGTTAAAGCCATTTGAGCGTTACATCAGGTTTTATAACTAGATACCTATACGGTATCCGTTCGCTTCGTAACTTAAGTATAACCCGTGGTTTTTACGGCGTGAAAGTTTCAAGTAGTTAACCTAAGCATCACGCCTTTTGAGAGTGGTTCTGAAGGCGTTTACATTAGTTATAATAATATAACCTTAATTTATACGAACGGGCGTATCGCCGCTGTTCTTTTATTACGTGAAACGCTCCCGATAGCGAAAATACCAGTACCTTTGTAACGAATATGGAGATTGTAAAGGCGTTCGTCAATAAGTTAATTGTGGAGGATCTATTTATTTTAGTTTGCAAGCATGTCGAGGGATAGCAACGTATTAGCAAGTGTATTATTACTAGATACCTTTAAAATTCCGAGTTTAGTGGTGAATTGCCAGGCTATATCGTTAGTTTCCATTAGGAGGGCTTTCTTAACCTTAAAAAAACATAAAATCGTTTGCGAGCTTTTTAATTTATACTTATAAGCCGAGTAACAGCTATTTCAATTTATTTAAGGTCTTAATAGTAAACGTAAAATATAGCTATAAAGGCGTTGGGTTCTTTAATACCGTCGTCGTCTTTACGAATATAGTAATTTTTATAACAGTTTTGGCAAAGCTTTTTCATTATTCCATAATAACGGAACAGTAATTTTTTATACCGATAAATGTCGGGTTACGACGTAATTTACGTATTATCGTAAACCCTTATATAGGGAATCATAAATTTATACCGGAAAATTGAACCAGCTATTTAAAAGGCATACGTTTAGGCCGTTAACACTCGTCGAAAAAGGCACCAATATCGTGATTGGGGTTAGAAAAATTTAAGTTGTCGTCGTTTGAGGAATTAACGCGGTCCCCAGTAGTAAACAGTATAGCGGTAACTTTATTTGTAACATATATAGGGGAATCCTTTTAAAGTGGAAGTTAACCCGAAAACATAGGCGTACCAATAGCTTCGAGCTATCGAATTATATTCGTTAAAGCGTTTGACGCGTTGGTACTCTGATGTTTCAGATATAATACGTAATTTTGAATAATTTCATCCTGTTCTATAAATTTTATAAGTAAAGCATTGGTAAACGGTTCGTGTTAAGCCGTGGGGAAATTGTACTAGTCCGTTAAAGAGTTTTGTAGTTTCTCCTTAACGTACGCGGTTAGGAATTTCGTTAAGACATAGGGGTTTGGATTCGATAGATCGGAGGATAAAAACATAGCTTTAGGGTATAACCGTTAAGGAACAATTAAAACATAATCGAAATAAAATCGAGGTTAATATATCAAGGGACTAAGGCCGAAGCTGTCGCTTAAGATGATCGGATTCTATCTATAAACCTCGATAAAAAAGGGAAAGAAAAGTTCCTGCTAGGGAGTAGCTATGGAGCTAAAATAGTAAAATCCCTTCTCCAATCACGTAATGTATGAAAGCGTGTCCCCAAAATGCTACCTCCCTACTCTAGAACATCGCAGAATCGTATAGAACTACTAGAGATGGATCCTTGGTAATACTAGCTAGGCACTAGCCTGTAACAATTACCTTGTATATTCTAAATTGAGTACTTGTAACATTCGAGTTTTCCTAGCTACTTGGCTAGTGTAGGGCTAATAAACGTTAATAAAAACTAATTTGAGACGCCTGACTAGTTTGTGATTACGTTTTATTTACGTATAGTTTGAAATTCATTCGTATTAGCAAGCGCTAGTAAGCCCTAATCTGACCGCTCTAATTAAATTATTTATTTTGCATTTGCTGAACTACCCTCAAATTCGAGTTGCCTTAAACATTAAACTCCACTGGACTTTGAAATCTTGATGTACGTAAATCCAACCACGGCGCGAAACCACTAATGTATGCTGCTCTAGCAATCCAACTACAGCGCGAAATTATCATCGTACACCACTCTAGTAATATAACAACAACGCGAAATCACTATCTTACACCGCTCTAACATACCAAGAACATACAGAAATCAATATCGCCAACCGTCCCGTAACACCTACAACTATATCCTCAAGACCAATAACACTAAAGGAAGCTAACGCTTACTTCAACCTTTTAGTCGAATATATGGGAATTAGAAAATTCCATGATATACGAAATCGACCTGAGCCTTTGTGATATTATCGATACACTAGTTGAAAAACTCAACTTATATACGATAAATACGGTGAATACATATATATTGGCCGATATAAATCGCTATTAGTGGGAAAAGACATAAAGATCTTACTCGTTAGATAATTTTTATAAAAAAAAATTGAGTTGGACGTTAGGCCTGTGACGAATAGTAAATCCCTTTATTATTAGGACCCTACGAATTCAACCATAAAGTCATAGTAGTAATACCCTAAAATTCATAAATTACCGTTTCATGAAAGCTTTATTCGAAACGATACAACTCGTCGACATCCTAGACTAAAGAGATAAAGATTTGACCTAAACGGAATTTGTAAAAGAATATTACATAACGGAATAGAGAAGACTACTGATATAACGACGGAAACAAGGCGTAGGAGGACTTCTTTCTCTACCAATACCCTAAATAAAAAATAAAGGCCTCAATAAAAAGAAGAAAGAGCCAAAAATGTATCACATACGCTTTTAAGAAAAGAAATAGCTAAAAATGTGTCTCATACACCTTTAAGAAAAGAAAAAACACAAAGCGTATTTCACACGCTTTGAGGAAAGGAAGGATTTGAATGCGCATTCTTAGCCGCGACCTTGAAAAAGTGAAAGGCTGGGTACATGATCCAGTCCATACCAACAAAAAAAGAGAAACCTAAATATATAATCTATGCCGTAGCCTTAAGAAAAAAGAGGGCTGTGAAAAGAGGAATAAAAGGAGAAGCTATGTATAAAATACAAGCCGTACCCATAAAACAAGAAAAACCTGTGTGTACAGTCTAAACCGCAACTTCAAAAAGAAAAAAAAGGCTGTAAAAGGAGGAAGAAAAAGGAGGGCTAAAAAGGTTGTAAATACAACATCCAAACCGCTTACAAAATTCAAAAGCGGCAACAATTACAACACTCACACCGCTCGAATCAAAAGGAGCGGCCGCAACACTATAATCCGGGCCGCCTTAGCAATCTGGCCTTTAACTTCCAAAGCAGAAAATGCTATGTAAAGGATTCGAGCCACAACTTCAGGAGGAAGAATAATCAGATTCTTTATACGCGACTAAACCTCAATAACGAAATATATGCGATCCTGTCACTACGAAACACTTCAGGAACCGCATCATACCCTCTCCCACGAAAACAAATCACCTAGGAAGTTTGAAGCGGCCCGAAATGCACTATCAACACCATTTCACGATTTTACCTTTATTTAACCCTGTTATTTCGCGCCGCTCCTAACATTCTATCACCCTTTGTTTTACTTACCTCGACATTGCCCAATATCGTATACTTTTATTTTTCCTGTTCAGTTCTACAATTTCGACCCGCTCCTAGATTATCGTTAAACTTCGATTATACGACTTCGTACCTCTTCTATCACACTCTAACCCTTCTTTATACTCACTTTCGACTTATTAGGTTATTACTACTTGCATTTTTCTGTTTTAATCTCCAATATTGCACTGCATTTAGTGTATTACTTCTCTTTATTTTATGGATTTCAAGTTTAGTTTGTCACTTATAAGCAAATGTTTTTGAAGAAAACAATGAAATTAATGTGGCTAGGCGCGTTGGCTCGGCCGTAGGGGCAGCTAGTAATTGCCAAGAGAGGAAGATGGCGACGTGGTCACGTCTCTAATCCTCCCTGTTACTCTCCCCCTCTGTGCTTACGTTACCACTACTACTGCCTTCGACGCTACCGGCACCTGCAAGAATGTAGCCTTACGCCTTGGGTCGCATACCCTTAGGCAAAGGTGTAAGGGAGTTTTTACCCCCCTTACAGCGACGCGCGATAACGTCGTCAAACTCGCCTAAGTAGTACATACGTAGTCCCCGTTTCCAGGTAGTGATAGCGGCTGTCGACTTTCTGGTTTACTTATTAGCGTCTGGTATAAATTAGCATCAGCTTGTTTTAGTAATTTTCGACCGCAGTTGTCTTTTAAGTCGCTCCAAGTACTACGTTTCTAGTAAAAAGAATGTTTGAAATCGGTTGAAACCTATTATAAAGCCGGCGGGAGCGTAATACTGCCTTGGCTTACGGCCTTGGAACTAATGAAATAGGGGAGTATCCGCTTCTAGTCCGCTTATAACGGTGGCAACGAGCTAAATACCCTCCGTTTTCGTAAAAATTGTTAACGGACTTGCCCGTGGCCACGGATGCGACACATGGTATATAGGGTGAATTTATTAACGATCTAGGGTTACGGACCCAAGTATGCCGCTTTAACGCTTTGCTCGTTAGATAGGCCTTGCAACGCACCCTAACGATACAGAGTTCGAGGCGACGGAGCAAATTCGTTTCGTACTCCTTATTTAAAACAAAAAAAAACATTAATAGTATATCAACAAGTAAATTTGAATAATCTATACCTTAGTGTAGCTAAGTTATGCTGCGTTTGTAGCTTAAAGAGGCCCCCTAAGTCAGTGATCTTTTACCCGCTGGGAGAGGGTAAGGTTTATAAACGTAAGAGCCCCTCGCTCATTCTCTTGAGAGCTGGGGAAAGGGGAAGTAAAGGGGAAAAAAGGGGGGGGTGGCACCGACAAAGAAAGGCGAGGCCGAAAGGGCGGTGGTGGCGGGCGGGTTTAATGGGGCCGGGGGGGTGGCGGCGGCGGGCGGCGTGGCGGCGATGCAAATGATTATGCCTGCTAAGGGCGGGCTTCTGCTGTTGTTGGTGGTGGTGGTGCTGTAGGCAACGGTGGCGCGACGGCACTCTCACGCCAAACGGCGCTTGGCCATCCTGTTTTTGCACAGCATATGTTTAAAAGAGAAGTTATTCTATGGTTATTGGTCAAGTGACTTACCTATCAAAGCGGTTAGAATTAGTTGATTTAAATAAAGGTTAAGTTGAATTAGGATAGAGATTTACATTAATTAATGGTACGCACCTTTATCGGAGGGAATTTTCTTTTGCTTTAACTAATAACGATACATCTTTTTATACTGACCCAGAAACACGTAACGGAGTAATCACTCCTACACAATTACCTTTGCGTAATCACCCCCTGCAACACCTATGCAGTTACCCCTGTTAGAAACTACGAAAAGAGCTATTACCAACCATATCACCATCAATTAGCTATACCAACTAGGGCCGAACTATAATCACTACCACGGCCAAAACTTACTGATTCCATCCAAATTATAATTACTACCGCGGTCAAACCTTATTAATTTCAACCGAAATACAATTACTACTGCAGCTAAAACTTATTAAACCAAAACTTTACATTCAGTACCGTAATCATACTATTGCTACAGAAACTGGTAATTTAGGTCTTTTCAACCACACTATTATTACAAAACTTACTAAATTGGACCTTTATAACTACAACCACATTGTCACTACAAAACTTACTAATTTGGACTCTTATGACTACAACTATATTGCTACGAATAGGCTATAGGTACGGAATACATAAGGAAGAAATACAAGATTGCCTGTGTAGATATTACTATATACTATTATATATAGTATACATAGGGTTAGTGGTAGTGCATTATATTATAAGGTGCAATCTTGTAAAGTGCGTGATAATTTGTTACGCTGCAGGCTGCACTTTTATAAGACGCAAAGTTCATTATGCATGAAATGGTCTGCAATGGTTCTTCCAGATCGCACGGCAATGCATGGAGCGGTTTGGAATAGGTATTTTAGATCGTACGGCTAAGGGGCCACTACCCAGATGTGAGGTATATAACCTCCCATGCGTGGCGTGCCCTCTCTAGAATACTTTTTAAACAATTTATCATCTTTTATTACTACAATACCAATTTAACTATTAATATTCTACTTACCTTTTCACGTTAATAAGTATTTAGACCCTATCGACATAAACTTCGTCCTGCTCCGTTTTTACCGCAAGGATTTTTTAGACGTTGAATTCTTCGTATATACCTTTTTTTACATCATCAACAACTAAAATGAGTCTCCGTTAAATATCGAATAAAACCAACGAAAAAAGGGGTTTAAAGTCGCTCGCTAAAAGATATTTACGTGAAATATAAAGCATTCGTTAAAAATATCTAGAATAATATGAAACGGGTTCGGAACATCAACGACACAGTATTACTTGTAAAATAAATCAAGGTTTCAATTCAGGTGTGTAGTTTTAATATAACGTAAACTTCATTAAACCATATCCCTTACTTTATAACTTTTCGCGGAATATCGCTGACGATTCGCCGCCGGTTTTATTTTTTGTTTAATATATTTTATCAACGTTTAAACTTCCTTCGTACCCTTCAGTAGATATAATCAAAAAGTAATGACTCGACCCGGAGAATGAATTAACGAATTCGTATTTCCGTTTACTTTCTTAATACGTAATGTTTCGTATCTATTGACCAGACGATCGACGTTAAATTAGGTAACCGTCAGTTTCTGGTTGTTCAACGTAAATTAAAAAACCGGAAAATATAGAGTTTAGTCGTATTACAAAACCGTAATAAATATACGTAAGTACTTTAAAACTTTATTGTTTATACATTTAATACCGTTATTTATTTATGAGTAATACGACGTAAATTAAAGCTATTCGATTTTTATCAAAAAATAAGGTTATTGAAGATACGCCTACCTAATTAGAACCGCGTTGCTAATAATAAAAACAAAAAGTCTACAAAATATTTACCCTATATTCGGAAAACTCTCTATATATGTATTGATAGTTATAAACCCTATTACCTCGAGTTATACATAATTGGAAAAACAGTTCGTAATAACTAATGAAAATTAAGGACCACTTTTAGTAATTATTAAATAAACTATAAGATCGACAGAAATATATATTTAATACAGATTAAAAATAAAAAATCATGAAAGAAAACTTTATCATAAGGTATGATGAGGTTTCATTCGATTCTATTACGTATATATTCGATAAAAACGACGAATATTCTCGTTCATTCCTTGTAATAATAATCCCGTTAAAAAACGCGAAATAATGTTTTTTACCTGGATAACCTATAATTGGCGAATTCTATGTTTATTACAAGATTTTCATCATTAGTAATTTTTAACTTCGTAATTACAACCGGCGACGGTAACGTTACTCATTTCGCGAATTAATTCCGTAATCCGTAATTTATACCGATTATTCGGCTTTAGCTTGGAAACACTTAACACTTTCAACAACTGTTAATAATCAAACCTTATATGATAGGTAGCTCGTTACTCCTTATTTTAAAACTTCGTTAAGGTATCTGAGTAGAAAATCAAGCGATTATCCAGCGTTAACGAGGTTGATAGGCCTAACGCGGGCCGGGTTTGGGGCGGTACTACCGGTTTTGACGTATTAAGACCCCCCGATATTATTCCTAATAACAACCCGAACGCGGATCAGACCCGGTGCAGTCCCGCCTTCTTCGACTCTTCAAAAACCTTTGTCCTACATTGAAGGTATATATCGTTGCGATAAAGTCATTAAACATTCGTTTTCACAAATTTAACCGTATAACCCGCCGTAATTTAGGTTCCTGTTGGAATAGTATTGAATACAGTACAGTCGATCAACTTTATTTATAGTAAGGTTGACCGTACTGCAAGTGTATTGCTTTGTGTGAACTTACCGCATTAGTTGTAAGTCGAATAAAGTACTCTGCATTTACTTTTAGGGTACGAGCCAAGCAAGTGGCCATACAAATTTTAATACAGACCGGCTAGCGGTCTACCAAGACTAAGACAAGACATCCACCATCGGACTACCAAAATACTACTGTTACTTCGAAGACCAATCGAATCGACAACGTTGGAACATCCAATACCTACCAACAGTTCCTTTAATATATATGTTTATTGTTATTACGTTTGATATGATAATGGAAATGGGCTAAAAGACTCGTTTACGGCCTTATTTAACATTGCGCTTATCTAAGAATTCATGGATTGACGTATCCGGCAGGTCGCACTAAGTTGCCAGCCTATACCATAAGTAGTATTAAAAAAGCGAAAGGATTTTAATTCGTTAAACTTAGTGTTTCGAAATCAAACTAAAAAAAGGAAAAATATAATCCTTTATAATTTGTTAAAATCGGAATCTGGGTAAGGATACTACGTAATTCGGAAAAACCTGCATTGAAATTGGATATTATAGCGAATAGCTCCGTATCGTAAATAGTATAATTACGTTTTATATTTATTAATCGTACGAAATGGTAAATCATTAGCTTCAAAATGCTATCTTTATGCCACTATAATAAATATGTTTTTAACTTTATTTCCGAGTAATCAGTTTTCACTATCTTAGGTGGATTCAAATCCTAATATGCCAAAATAGAAGCTGTAACAAAATCTTTCCTTTCAGGTTTGAAATACATTTGCTCCAGTTTTATTTCAACTTAAAGAATTTTTCATTTCGAAAATCGAACAAAATAATCCCTAAAATCGAACAAATTATTCATAAAATTACGATAAAAGTTATAAATATCTAAAAACCTTTGAATATTGCGAATAATAAGTAGTAACTCCTACTCGCATACTACCTGGACTTTTTCGAGATCAGCCCGAATATTTAACTCAACGGTTAAAATAAAACCTTAATGTTTTATTCCCCTAATTACGAAATTATACTTTTTCAAATATAAATTTAGCCTCGCATTACGAAAACGTTTTAAAATTACGTGAACTTTCGCTATACGGTTTTATTGAGTACTAAAGAAAATTGAAAAGTCGATGAAATAAGCTACAATAGAATTATCTAATATATCCGTTATTATATAATTAATATATAGTTAAAACATAGCTGGCGTTTCAATTGAATTAAAAGGGGTAACTCATTACTCAAAGAACCCGAATCTCGTACGAAACGCCGTGAATTCTTGTTATTAGAATATAACCTGGATACAGTAAAAAGTTGTTCGAATATCCAACTTTGTAAACTATATTGATTTCGATGATATACTTAAGGTTTTTCTTAATTAAACGCAATGAAAAGCAATTTTTCTTGGTTATTTTATTTAATATAAAGTAATCGATATAAAATTCTTGTTGTTTTTTCATGTTAAAAAAATGATTCTAGCGTTATAATCGATAAAACTCTAGTATGAAATTAACTTTTATTTATTAACTTCGACACCTACTGTCGAAGTTCGAAAAATTGATCCCGTGATATCAAATATGATAACCCTTAAAATTGAGTGAATAAAACAATTTCCTCGATTGGTTAAATATAAATATAATAATCAAATTTCCCCCTCAATAAGGGAAAGGTTATAACCTTATCCTTATCAAACAAGTCGCGGAAATTTTCTAATTTTGGTGAAAAAACGTAACCTATCCTCCTTCTCCTTAATAATAGCCGTTGTAGTCGTTTATAAAATCCGCATTATTTCGTAAAGGCTTATAATACAAGCTAACCGGGATCAATCCCCCCTTACGTTATATTTTTCGATACAAACGTGTTATTGAACCCATCAAGACTGATTTTCTTGCGCTCCGTATATCTCCCAACCAAAAAGGAAATATTACCGCATCGATAGCAACGTTTTTTTTTAATTATGAACTATTAAAATATTACTGACGACATTTAAAATTACCTATTAATATCGTATTTAACGTATTTCAAGAACTATATTACGCGTTGTTTCGTAAATGTGGATATTATTATATACCTTCATAGATATTATATTTAGGTGGTAGTACATTACGCTGTTAGGTACACTCCTGTAGCATAACACGATCACGTGTTATGCTACGGTCTGTACTCTTGCAGAGTATATGATAACGTGACACGCAGCAGATTACACTCTCATACGTAGAGCGGTCTAAAAGCAGGTATTACAGAATGGTACGCTCTGGGCGAGGGCTTATAAGCCCTCACCAGTAACATACACCTTATCATGGACTCAGACCATTGCCTATTTAGCCTATGGGTTATGTAACTGTATACGTAATAGGATGGGCTTGGACCCAGCCCGGGCGCGAACCGGATACAGGCCGGATACGGCCCGTGTATGGATAGTGTACGGTTCGTGTACGGCAAGTGTGAGGGAACGTTACGGGCTGAACATTGACCCTACCCAAGAGCCCTGTACGTTAGGCTACGAGAGCCTCTTTTAGTCTTTCTTCGCATCTTAATAGTAAACCTCATTTGGTAACTAATTGGCTTCCCATCATAAGTTAAATTATAATATACTATTGAGGTTTTTTTTTATATCTTTGAAAATATATGACTTGTAATAAACGAATTAATAATATATATTAATTATTCGTCTTTATACTTTGTCGTTATGGTGGAAGATTGACCGTCGGCAAATATTTAGTTTTTTACCTTTATAAATATACATTCGGCTCCTATAGGGTCGACTTAAGCCGACATTTATCGTTTGAAAAATACCGTAGGCTATATTTCGTCAACTGTTAAATAGTTATAATAACCGGGTTAATCGATTTTAACCATCGACCTTACGTCCGACTGCGTTCAGGTCATCGCGAAGATCTATTAATTCGAACCCGAATTTCCCGCGACACGCGTTAGGTTTCCACCGGTCTAGTTCGGACGAAAAAAATGTGACCAACCGAAATTTATGGATTTTCTTTTACGTGGGCGGCGACGTGCCAAACTATCGAATTTATATTGGAAACGAATGAAATATAAGTTGGAAATGGTCGTCACGCATTCCTTTACATATAAGGATATTATATGGCGGTGGTAAAGTAAGCGATTACGGCTTATTACGAAGACAGAGGACACGAAGGTGGGTATAATATAGGAAAGTTTTTTAATTACATCTAAGCGGTTTTCGATGTCGATTACCGCGCGAACGAATTATTAATAGAACTCGAAAACTTAGTCATAGGTAATAAGGACCTGTAAACACTATTCGTTATCAAGTTCAAGAAATTTTCAAATTAAATAGGTTTCTAAATTAGCTTTTAACCGTAAAGTGTAACTATTTACGTTTTCGCGTATCGTTATATATCCATGATAAGTTTATTACGGTAAATTTAAACGGGGTGAATTATACCGTAGCCTTAAAGAAATACCGCGAACTTGCAAACGAGTAAAAGTCTTTGAATTTAGAACGGCGTTTTGGTCGTTAATTAGCGGAACCTGTTTAAGGCTAACAGTAGAATAGTAATACGGTTATAATGAGAGTTTACACGTTTTTAACGCCATCGTTAAAGGGCCGTAGTAATTACGACTATTCTTTCGATACCGCGGCAAGTTATTTTCACAAACCCGTTCGATACGTATTTGAAACCACGGAAATATGGCGACGTAAACGATAATAAAGTAACGTTAAGTTAAGCTGACTTCGGGACGTTACGTACGTTGTAATTTACTAAACCATTTTTAACGTAGTTACGACCTTTGCCCGGTATTACCTTTTACATAAATGTATACGGCTTAATTTAAAACGGTAAAAACAGTTTTATCATTAATAGAGACTGTAACAATCTATCTTTTAAATATAATCTCGTTTAAAAGTATAAAACCTCAACAAAGTATTTGTAGAATGAAGTAAAAAGAAATTTATTTTCATTAAAATACGTAGAAACGAAAAACTTTTTATTATCCTTATACTTCCTAATAATACCTACTTGTTAAATACTTAAGTCGATTTTAGATGTAATTGTTATTATACTATAAACGAGGCTTTAATATAACGGTTAAGGTTAAAGTAAATTCGGTTATTATATCCGCGAAATTTTAAAAGAATATTAGGGTTACAGTAAAATAGGTGTATTACCCAAATAGCCAGGTTTGTATCAATATTAATAAAAAGTTGAACCCGATATTAACATATATTATTCCCGGAAGAACACGATATATGATTTTTTAGAATACCTTGGATACAATACTAATAGATAACTCTAAATAGGGGCCATAGCCGATTAGAAATTTAAGGTTAAACAGGTTTAGTTGTCGACGTAATATCTATATGCCCTTAAACAGAATATAGATACAACGTAATAGACTCGGTTTTCCTCAAGTTAACGTAACGTTAGTACCAAAAGGTATAACGTATAAGGTACCCATTCCGGATAATTCATATTATAAGCCATAATAAGATAACGCGGATTTTACAAATAACCACGATGACTAAGGTTAAAGATGAAAAGGATTAATCTTGTTTTCATGAGAATTAACGGTATTTCTCGACCGATTCGACAAAAATAAGGTTATGGCTTTGCCTTTATATATAGGGAAGTTTAATTATTATATTTATTTTAAACTGGACGAAGATAAACATTTATTAAAACGACTTTAAAAGTCATTATATTCGATAAATACGAAATTAACGTTTTAAATTCCGACGAAAAGTTTGAAATTTGGTAAATA
Organism: Anisogramma anomala; assembly: GCA_038502455.1. Taxonomy (NCBI): domain Eukaryota; kingdom Fungi; phylum Ascomycota; class Sordariomycetes; order Diaporthales; family Gnomoniaceae; genus Anisogramma; species Anisogramma anomala. The sequence continues at coordinate 10,610,134 of JASMMZ010000006.1, read as the reverse complement.
AGAGTTAAGTTCAGGCGAGCTTTTTATCGGTGGCGACGCCGGTATTACTGATTAGTAAACTAGGGGGGGTAATAGCCAATTTATATCGATTATTGGGTATTAAATAAAATTATAAATTCAACCCGTTTTGTTTGACCGTTAATTAAAAAGACCCTACGTACTGTTATGACCCAACATCTGCAGGGCGCACCAGCGGCGGCCCCGCAGCAGATAACAAAGGAAATCGGTTGGACACAGCCTCTCGGCAGGCACCAGGGATCCACAACAGACACACCGTACACAAGGGTTAGGGTCAGCATGGTGTGAGACTCGATGGACTCGGTATCGAGCCAGTCGAGCCTACACTGAAGACGTATGAAGGCGCGGATATATAAGGACACTTTCATTACCAAGATAGATAGTATTTCCTTCATAGCTCTTCAGTTGTCAATCTAAGTATTCAGTCTACCCTGAATAGCCTCACGGCTTCTGATCATCACTCGCACGAACACAGTCTTGATATTGCACCTTTTGTTACCTCTGCTACCTTACTGTTAACATAAACCCTCTGACACCTTCTACATACTCACGGGTATTTAGTGTGATCATTACACGTACGTTATCAAAGTCGATATAGTTTACGAAGTTGGATATTCGAACAGTATTTTACCGTATTCGAGTAACGTTCTGATAAGAAAAATTAACGACGTTTCGTACGCGATTCGGGTGATTTTAATAGCTAGTTACCCTTTTTATGTTAACGGAAACGCCGGCGACGTTTTAACGATATATTAATCATATAATAGCGGATATTTTAGATCATTTCGTCATTAGGTATTTAAACGACCTTCTGGGTTTTTTTCTAGGTATTAAATAGGATTATATAACAAAAGTTCGCGTAGTCTTTGGATATCTTCGTAATACGGGACTAAATTTGGGTTTGAAAAAGTGTAACTTCGTGATTAAGGAGTTAAAATACTTAGGTTTTATTATAACGGAGAAAGTAGATATTCAGGCAAACCCGGAAAAAGTTCGGGTAACTCGCGAGTAGGATTTACTACGTACAGTTCGGGAGGTTCTAAGTTTTTTAGGGTTTGTTAAATTTTACCGCAATTTCATTAGTAATTTCTTGAAGTGGGCGGATTATCTCACTCGCCTAACGAAATAAGATATTCAGTAAGTTTAGACGGAGCGAGAGGAATATGTATTTTAGATTTTAAAGGATGTCTTTGTTACGGCCCCGATTTTGGTATATTAGCATCCAAATCGGTTTATAGTAGTAGATACTCATTGTTTGGAAACGGTGTTACGAGGATGTTTGTCGTAGCGGAATAAAGATGGTATTTGAAAGCTAATAGCTTACCACTTCGTACGATCAACGAATATGAAACGTAATTATACTATTTACGATAAAAATCTCCTTATAATAATATTTTATTTAAAAAATTAGTTTTTTAAATTACGTAATATCTGTATACTGTTCACTATTTTGACAGATTATAAATGATTGGAATATTTTTTTATCTCGTTTAATTTCGGAACGCTAAGTAAGATAGGCCGAAGTCTTTTTTCTTTTTCAATATTATTTACGGTATTATCCCGTAATTTAGGGCGTCCGCTCGAACACGTTTGCTTATAAGTTATAAAATAAATTCGAAGTTAAGAAACGTTGCACGTGAGTCTCAACCAATTTTCATTATTATATTTACCGTAACATAAATAGATTTATATATAAAATAACTGTTGGTTACAACAGGTTAAGTAAAGGAGTTTGTCGAAATGGAGGCCTGGGTACTGGATTAAGATAATATATATTTTAAAAGGGGGTCAAGGGTTTTCGAAAGGCCGCTAAGCGTGATACCGCTCCGGGCCCGGCTTCTGCTCAGCTCGTTATCGGGAATAACGTTAGTGGATTTCAATACGACGGCGCCGGCGGTATATACGCTGGCCCGGCCCACTTTAGGCCCGCCGATATTTTTAGCATCGAGTAATTCCCTTATTTTTGGTCCGGGCACGTTAACAAAATTATAGGGTTAAAAAGTAACGAACAAACCATTATATAAGGTTCGCTTTTTAATGGTTTTCGAAGGTATTAATTACTTTTTACCTAAGGTGAAATAATCAATATAAATTGTAGATTACGAGATTAACCCGTAAGGGGTATTATGTTACCGTAGTCGTTTATAGTTACCGAGTTGGAAACTAACAATAACGAAGATATTATAGTAAACCTACGACTCGCTTATTATGAGTAATTCGGGTAATATTATTTTGTTTCGCGTTTTTTAACAATGTTACGATTGGTAGGGGATGGTCGTATATATTCGACGTTTATATCGAATATATATATAATATAACGGAACGAAATCTCGTTGTACTTTACGATAAGGTTTACTTTAACCTATTTTCCTTTTTGACCAGTATTAGGCGTATATTTCGTTTAACTTTATAGTCGACCTATCGACTATAAATAACGGCCCTCAATATTTACTAGTTATTACAAATCACCTTTTTAAATTTATGTAATTGGAGGCTATATAGTCTATAACTGCAAATACGTACGCGAAACGTTTTCGGGATATATAGTGGATATTTTATAGGTTATTCATTTCCATCATTAGTAACCGCGATTCGGATCAGGGAGTCGTATTTCAAACGATATTTCATTTTTAACAGGAGTCGAATAACTTTTATTAATGGTATATTACTTATAAACAGATAAAGGTTTTAAACAGGTAAATTACAAAGATTAAAAGTATTTCAATAGCGTAGTGGATTTTTCATAATATGACTAAGCTTCGTAATTACCCGTTTGTCAATTTATGTTATGTAACCGAAAGTTGACTATTACTGTATTTAACGTAAACCTTCTGGTAAACAGGTACAAAATATTACTTATTTTAAAAGTAAACGGGGTAATGAAATCGTTAATACATTTAACATCGCGCGTTATTATATTTATAACTTATTTACGCGAGGTAACAAAATTCGCTTAAGCGGTAATAACTTAAATCAAATAGCAAATAAAAACGGCCACGAATCGTAAACGACGTCTGGCGAAGCAATATCAGGTAGGAAACTAGGTTTAGCTAAGATTTTGTAATATTAAAATTAATTATTCGAATGAAAAGCTCAATTAGATTTATAGTTCATACCGGGTGGTCGGTATTTCGAACCCTTTGAATTTTGAATTAAATATATCTGATAAGTCTTCGGTATTTTATTTGAATTTATTTAAACAAACAACTATTAACCCCTTTTTTTCGTAAGCTTTATTTAACATTCGTTCGGTACCAGTTTAAGTAGCAGACAATATATGGAAATGTATATAAGAGGAATTGAAAGTATAAAATATCTTTGTGGTAAAGATGGGGAGGGGCGGGTTTCATTACGTGTTAGTTAGATAAAAGGGCTATAATAAGCCGGAATAGAAATTTGTAGAGAATTGTTGGTATATTATAGCCTTTGATAGATTCGAAACGAAATAAAGCAATATTTAGGTTTACGATAACCCTGCATTTCAACGACTACGTTAAGTTTATATTAAGTAACAGGCGTAGGTTGAATCACTTATACCCCGAAGAAACACTTTGTTAATGGATAAAAAAACGATTTTATCATTAAATGAGCTTATAATATATTAAGTACAGGCGAGTAAATACTATCCAACTATTTCGTATAATATTAGACCGTAAGACGGCTTTTATTATATCCTAACGAAGGTTTACCTATTTATTATTATTATCTTTATTTATGTTTAAAGAATACCGGCGTTGTTAACGTTAAAGCTTTTATTAAGATTAGATTCGAACGTTAGGCGATAATAGGGGAAGGGGACGGTAAGAGGTATGGCGAGAACTTGTAGGCGTTGAAGAAGGGGGTGAATAGGAGGCGGGCCGTACGCGAGGAAAAGTTAAGGAGGGCGGATAACGAGAGAAGGGGCGGGCGTTAGAAGAGGCTGATAACGGATAATACGAGGAGGGCCGAACCTTAAGGGAGGCCGACGATGGAGGATAGCTTTAAAAGGGACAAGCATTAAATAAAGCCGACGATAACTGTTAATAAGGAGTAGGACGAAGGGCGGGGTAGGGGGAGCAATCTTTCATGCGGGTTCTTAAAGATTATAATACGTTAGTTTAGTCCCGGTAATGCGATCGGCTCTGGTACGATCCTACACTTTCTGGCGATCAATCCGATTAATTCTTTTTTATAAAAGGTTAGCAAATATGATACGGAGGAAATTAGAGATCGTATAATTAAGCTTCAATCGTCATTAGTAACATTTTATAAATCGTATCCTATATTGGTGATAAGAGATATAGTTTGGATGACTATATTATTGAAATCTTTTGAGCTAAAACTACGGAAAAGTATTCGACAGTAGTTTAAAAGGGCCGGGGCGAAAACTTTACGTGTTAAAGTTCAGTTAGTCGAAGGAGTTTTATCTTTATAAATAAACGATATAGTAAAAAGCAACAAAGGAGTGGGTGGTAAAAACGCGTCGATAACCCAAGATAATTCCCTAACGTTTACGTGCGAGGAATAAAATATAATTCCTATCTTTTACCGTAATACCTTACTAGCGTAATAAGATACGTCAACAGGGTAAGCCTATAAATAAACTTGTTTTTTTTAAATATATTACAAAAAGAAGTTAATTAACGGTTGGCTTTTTGTAAAGATTTTTCGGTATGCTAAATTTGTTATAAACCGTTCGATATACGTGATACCTTTAGGTTCGATAAACTTAGACGTAAAATAAGGAACCCCTGAAATTCGAAAGCCTGTAAATACACGATATATAAGCGTTTTTAACTTATAACGGAAAAAAACTTATTTTTATCCTTACCATTTTCAAGGATAAAAAGATCTCCTATAACTTGAGAGGGTTATAACAAGTAATTGGTAGCAGGGCATTCGTAAATTGTAAAGTAACATACTATACAAAAAAGTCTATCATCCATTTCGAAGGCACCGGTAATAACGTAACCTAAATTATAATCGTTAAATATGTCGGTCATAATAATAAACTAGGAAAAATGATGAAAATGTATAAGTTTAAATAACTAAATGACTTATATTAAAAAAGTGGAAAGAATGAAAATTGGGTAGTAAGTAAAAGGGGGGCGATGATAGAAAAAAGAAAAAAAGGAAAGTTTTGAAAGCTACGTAAGGGAGTTTGTATTTATAGGGATTAGCGGATAGGATTCGGTAAGGGTTACATATTATATAGAGCGCGTCACTCGATATTAAAAGTAAAAGCGTAATTTTACATAATATGTTAATAAACGCGTTATTCGGCGCCTGCGATAAACAGGATACCTTACATGAATCGTTACGATATGTCAAAGGATACTTTATATAACGCTAGCAGTAAAAAGGATACCTTACACGACGCTTTAACAGGTACGATATACGGTGCCGGCGGTAAAAAAGAGGCTTTACACATCGCATTAACGGATACATTATACGGCGCCGGCGGTAAAAAAAAAAGGCTTTATATAGCGCGTTAATGGATACGTTATATGTTGCCGGTAATATAAGGTAATCCGGACGAAGAGTTATATAATATGTCAGGCGTAATGTTACCAGCTTACGTTCGACCCGCATACTAAGCTCGTATAGCTCGCGTCCGGTATTTATCCAAAAAGGTTTCGCAAACCATATAGTATCCGGGGAGTAGGTAATATATTATAAACTTAAGCCGTTAACCATTAATCCTATAGGTTACATAACTTTACACGTAAGAGGATAGGCCTGGACCCGGCCCGGGTATGGACCAGGTATAGGCCGGACACAGCCCGTATACGGATAAGGCACGGTTTGTATACGGCACGTGTAAGAGTACGTAATAGGCTAGGCATTGTCCCTGCCCAAGGGCCCTGCACGTTAGTCCACGTTATCCTCTTCTAGTCTTCCTCCGCACCTCAATAGTAAACTCCATTTGGCACCTACTTGACTTACTATCGTAGGTCGAACCATAACACACCTCTAGATATTTCTTCTTGACACATAACCACCATAATCATCTTTTATACATTACAATAACAATTATTGTTTATTATTCTTCAACGACCTTATGTTCACGTGAATATTATAGGCTTGAGGCCTTACCGACAGTAAATAATATATATTAATATCAGTTTTAACTATTTATCAATATTTATACGAAATATCATGTTTTAGGTAATATACGTATTTTACCGTAACCCTAATATTATACCGAGATTTCGAACATATAATAACCGAATGGATTTTATTTGAATCGTTACATTGAATCGTTCCTTATAATATAATAATAATTATGGTTAAAATCGATTTGAATATTTAAAAATAGCTATTAATAAGAAACATAGTGATACTGAATATATTCTCGTTTATAGATATTTTATTTAAATTAAACTCTTTTTATCCGGTTCTGAAACAATATTGTTAAAGTTATATAACTCTTAAATAAAATTATATTTAAAGGTTAAGATTTTCTCGTTGCTGTTAATAAGATACTTTTTCTTACCTTTTAGACTTAAACCGCATATACCAACGTAAGGGGTATCACCGGGCGAGGTTCGTACTTACTCTAGTAATTGTCTGACGAGCCATAATATACGTAACGCTTCGTAACGAACCTGGCCTAACGTTCCTTTATTATCGCCTACGTCGTCTTACGTCTTTAGTTTTAAACTCGTACCGAACGGGTTTATCAAAATAATTGGCCGCGGTATCGAAACAATTAGCCGTGATTATTCTAACATTTTACCGAAAATTCCTAAAGAATGTAAACCCCCGATATAATTATATTTTTATCCGCCCGTTAAACCTATATTGCTTTCATTTATTAACCATTAAAACGTTGTTTTAACTCCAATTACTCAAACCCGTCGGTAAGTTCGCTTTACCTTTTTAAAGTTACGATATAGTGTACCAGTATAACGTTTCCCATAATAAATTTGTCGGAGATACGTAACTATACACAGAAACGTAAATAAATACATTTAACAGCTGAAAGTTTTTTAATACGCTCGTGTAAAATAACAATATCGTCAACCCAATAACAAATGATACAATAGGTTTCTATTACCTATAACTAATCACTTTTATTCCACCAATATTTTATCTGCATGAAAAAGGTCGTTCAACGTAGTTTCCAAAAAATCCAAAAATTTACCCATATTATATATGCCTTCGTATCCGTCGACTTCGTCTACGTTATAACCACTTATTTTACCGTCGCTGTATAATAACCTTATACGTAAAGAAACGTATACCGACCTTTTTTAATTTACATCTTAACTGTTTTGAATATAAATTAGATAGTTTAACACATCGCCGCCCGCTTTGAAGCCAATCCGTTGAATTCTGCTTGATTTTGTCTTTTTTGCTTACCTTAAGCCAATAAAAAACTAATATGAATTTCGACTAATTTAACTTCGAATTACAAAATATTAACTACGACTTAAGCGAAGTTAACCGTAAAGTATATAAATAAAATCGATTAATTAGTTTATTATTATTACTTTATTACCGATACGATATCATTTACGTCATTTTAAAAAAGAAGAATATCGGTTTAAATTGACTCTGAAGAGAAAAAAGGTGTATTTATAAGGGTAAAGAACTGCATATTCTCTGTAGGCCTGTTTTACCACATAAAGCGAGACTATAACGTGAAATTATAAAAGTTTACTATCGATTCGTTTATCATAAATATATTTTAAAAAAAAACCTTCATAATATATTATCATTCGACCTTCGATATAAACCCAATAAATGATATTCACGTATAGCGGAAAACTGGAAAAGGTTACCGTAACCTACCTTACTGGTCTTATGGGCATAGCCAGTGCACAGCTCATTACGTGCCTTCACACATGCCGTACACGGACCGCGCCCGGTCCGCGCCCGGACCGCGCCCGGACCAGGTACTGCCTATACCGTTACGTGCACATTCACGTAACCTATAGACTCAATGGCCAATGGCCTGAGTCCATAAAACCTGCAGCGTGACATGTTATCGTGCACTCTGTAGGAATCCACTTTGCAGTTTAGTAAATTGCCACTTAGCTGATATATACTAGATGTAGGGGTCTATATTAATATAGACACGTTCTGTTTCGCCTTATGCCAAGTAAATTTCTATTCGTTTTCCTTTGATTTTCTCTTTTCTTTCCCATTATCGTTGCTTTTCGTATTTCGATACTTTTAAAACTGCCTCCTTTTCTTTCTCAACTCCTAACGTTCGCAACACCATAATATCGTTATTTCAACCATCAAATCTCGACTGAATTCTCCTATCGTCATCAAGAACTAAAAAATTAATAGGCGATGGTTATAACGCAAAGGAACAGAAAGTTCTTCTTCTTATTCTTCGTGTCTCAAATTCTGAATTGATCTATGTGAAATAGGTAAATATAATAAATAATTGACGATATTAAAATTTTCTCGAATAAGCGATTTACTTTCCTTGTCAAACGTAATAGCTTTTCACAAATTTGTTTCACTTGCTCGTTCCATTTTATAGCCATAGTAGTTATTCTTTTTTTTTGTATTATACTATTACTGGGCCATGCCTGCTACGAAGCGGCCCACTAGCAGCTACGAAATATCCCTGTAGATACCAGCGGTAGGGGTCGTAACGTGAGCCAACGCAGCCTTAGAGAGGCTTTTGGCTACCTTTGCCACTCTTTTAATTAAGACCTTAGGGTGCCCTATAGTTTAGAGACCCGTAGGTGTGTAAATGGTAGCTATGGTTTGGCTATGTAACGTAGCTATTTTAATTCCCGCTTAGCGTTTAATTACGCCGAGTGTACGACAAGTTTGGCCTCCTAAAAGAGGGATCCTATAAAGTTTAAAAAAGCATAGTAAAAGCCCCTAAAAGAAGAAACCGTAAAGAACGCGTAAAGTTACGTGTAAACGTTAAGGAAAGCTTTAAACCAATACAGAGCCCTTTTACATATATGCGGTAGTTATTACGCCGTTATTTTAAATTAAAGATATATTTTATTAATTCGACTTTTAAACTCAAACCTGCTTTTAATTGACCGCTGAAATAACGAGAAAAAAAAGTAAACTTCCACTGTATATTTTGATATACCTTACGCCTGCCTTCTTTTTAACTAGGGTACACTAACTAACCTATTTCTTTTTGTGGTACTTATTCGTAAAGGTCGTGTTGTCCATGCCTGTGCCCACCGCTTTAGAGCCCGAAAGCCCTTGTATCCTAAACGCGCCACGCGCCCCCTAGGCGCAACCCCTTCCTCCGTTCTTTGAATCCACACTCCTTCTCCGGCCTTACGTCCCCTTAATTCGCCCGACTAGATATCGTCTTGCCTTTACCGGGGAGTAACCTTATATGGGTTACATGCGGTTCCTTCCAATAGGGTCAAAAGATAAAACTAATATTAGCAGATGGAAGAGCGTAAAATACACCCATTACGCGCGTATAACCCCCTGAATATCTATGTTATAAGTAACCAAACTTAATGCGCAACGTTAGTAATTAAATGTAAAGGCGGGTATATTTCTATTACCTCTAATACCGTCGAGCCGCTAACTGCTTACCGCGCCATAGTTCTAGCGGAGGCGCCCTTTAAGCGCCTAACCTTTTTGCGGTAACCCCTATGCCTCGCCGTAAAGAAGGCGAAAGGTAGTTAGGCGTAAGTCGTTACAACGTCCTTATTAGGGAGACGAGGCCCCGTTACTAAAAGGGCCTAAAGAGGTATCGGCGGCGATAACGAAATTAGTAACAAGGGGGAGACATGTTTTATTCCCAATTAGCATATCACCCTCTTTCACGTTACCACCTTAGGTGCTCTTTATGCCCCTGCTCCCGCCGTTACCCTAAACCCCTCTTCAAAACCTGTAATCCCTTCTCGAAAAAAGATGGGTTCACCTAGAGACCGTTATTAAAACATTCATAGCGGCTAGGGTAAAGTAAGTAAAAGACTAAGTTTTCCAATAATAGTAATAATAGTAAAATAGTAATATTAATGGTAGTGTATATATATAAGCCTGCGGTTTCTATACGTAGTTGCATGCAAACGTTAAACCTAGTCGTTATTGGTGGGCATTAACTGTAGCCCTATAAGGCTATAATTTAATTTCTTTTGTCTTCCGAAAAGTATTTTGTAACGCGAAAGAAGTACCGTAAAAATTTAAGTTCCACGAAAACCCTTTTTATATAAGCGTCACGTATTCGCCTGTCTGGGGGATTTTTAAAGGCCTGTGATAAAAGCTTTTACACCTTGAAAAAAGCCGGGTAATGTATTAGGTGAGATATGTTTAGTTTGCTATTTCCATGATACCGCTTAATTTTTACTTCAAAAAGCTAAAACCTTTAAAACACGGGGTTAAGTCCATGTAGCCGTACCTTATGATAAGAAAACAATATGAAAGACGCTTTGATAATGATGTTGATGGTGAAAAAGTATCGGATTCGCGAAATATACCGAATTCGAGCCCCAACCTAATATTATACATAATCCTCAAACCCCTATATTACAGAAATAACTTGGCCTTTTTTAAAAACTTATTATTCCCCGTTGATGTACTCAAGGTTAAATTGGAATAACGATTTTACCCCATTCGTGAAAGATAGGTCATCACCTTTGAAAATTGTGTAAAGCCTAACCCTTAAATTAGCGAACTTATCTGTTGCCTCGTTACCAATAATCTCTATTTCCCTCAAGATTCATTTAACCTTAATAAGTTCCGCATAAGTTTCTTCTATCGCGTAGAAACCTCTAAAAACTTATTAGTAAAATGTAACGAGATATTCAATCAAACTATAAATCAAAAAGGTATTATTTACGAAAAATATTATTTTGCCGAAGATGCGGAGTAAAGCTGCTTCAAGACTTCGAAAGGAATTAATAACCTTCGCCTTGAAAATATTCGTATGAGAATATAGGTTACCGGAAATCCCTTCCCAATTACGCTCTTATTCTGGTAAACTACGTATTTATATCCGGCGTAATTTTAATTATAAAAGAAGAATTTAAACCTGTCCGTAAAGAATGTAATAAAGTGACCACTTCGGCTGACGTACTATGTTTAAAAGGATAAAGTAATATTTTCCCTAATTAACTCGCCCATAAGGTTATCGAAAAAATCAAGTGAAAACCGCGGGGCAAGTAAAATAGGACGTAAAAAGTTAAAGAATTCGTCGTCGATTACGAGAATATAAGACTGTATCCTAGTTATCTTAAGCCGCCGTAATGGTGGAGAAAGATCGTCGAGGTCGTTGTAGGTAGTTTATGCTATGCCTGCATGGAATCGATATCTTTTTTTTTGGGGGGGGGATATTATAATACCGCTCGCAGCCCCTTTTCTATCGGTTGACGAAATTATGGGTGATAAAGTCCCGTCTTTTAAGGCCTCCGTTACGGGAGTCGCCTCGATTAGTAATATAAACAGGTACCTGATATTAAGGGTTTTTAAACGATATATGAAACGAAGCCGTTACTACTTTAAAACACTCATGTTCAAAGGTAATCCAGAGTTCCGTCAAGTCACTACGCTTAGTATAATCCTATATACCGGGACGAGGCAACCGCCTTCGTTGCAACAACTAGTAGGACCTTAACCGGTCCTTGAAGACCTTTTTATCCGCCGTTAAAATACCAAATTTTTACGTAGTACGTGAATTTAAAGATAACCATAATAACGACTGCCATACGTAGAAGTCCCTTATAATGCTGAACGACCTTCAAAGCCTTTGTTACACACTTTCAGACATATACCTTCCCTAATAAAGCGCGGTTGAACTAAAAATTTAATTATCGTATATATAGGAATTTTTTATTAGGTAAAAGTATGGATATTAATATATACCCTCATAGATAGTATACATAGGTAAAGTGGAAGTTCACTGTATTGCAGGTTGCACTCTTGCAGAGTACATGGTAACGTGTCACGCTGCAAGTTGTACTCTTGCAAAACGCAAAGTGCATTATATATTGAGAGGTCAGAAATTGTTATTCCAGACCAACGGCGATGTGTAGAGCGGTCTAGAAAAGGTACTCTAGAGTGGTACGCTCTGGGTGAAGGGCTTATAAGCCCTTACCTTTAGCGAATACCTTTGGATGCTTCTTCTATTATAATCATCTTACCTTTTTATTACAATACCAATCTTTCTGATTATGCTTCTACATATTTTTTTTACGTTAACAAATATTTAGACCTTAATGACACTGATTAGTAGCCGACAAAGTCGACTATAAACAGCCTAGAAAGAAAGAGATAGATACAAGTTGAATACTTATAGCGGGATATTTTAGCGGTTTCAAATATTTGTGCTTCAACATTTCGTTTTGATAAGAATTAAACGCCGAAGTATATTGAAACTGTAAAACTTAAGTAACTTTACAATGAATAACTTTAGTACGATACCATGAACATTTATTTTCTGCATTAACGATTTAAAGCCCTGTTACACTACAGTTATCCCTTATTTGGCGTTTTAATATTCTAGTACACTTTTAAACGAGCGTTTCATAACGTGCTAGGCCAAGTAAATTAAAACCACCAAGTTTCAAAACCTTTAATTGGGATCTATTTGATTTAAAATCGACAATCTATATTGCTCGTAAAAAATAGGAGCGATTACGAATATAGTATGTAAACCGATCGTTTTAGTAAAGACAGTTACATACAAACTAACCAAACCGTTTACTTTATTAAAAGCGGCCACGATACTCTAATCCAGACCGATTAACAAATACCGGATTATGTAACGTACCTCCTAATAATTAAAATTTCCTTTATTTTTCATACTTTTCCATGTCTACCTTATGTATTTTAAGTTTACCTACGTTTACCCTACTTATTTTCAATTTAATTCTTGTAACTTATAAGTTTTCCTAATCACTTATTTATGGTAACGTTATTAAGCGTTAATAAAACTAATTTAAAGCGCCCAACTATTTTTTAATCGTGTTTTATTCATGTATCGGTTGAGATTTATTTACTTTAGTAAACGTTAGTAAACTTTTTTACCACTCCTTTCATTATCTTCTTTACTTGGTATTTTCTATTTTTAAAACGAAAAACCTTAAACTTTTATAAATATGGACGTATACAAATCAAACCACAGCCCGAAATTACCAATTTACGCCGTTTGAACATATTAAATATATATAGGAATTACTATATCTAACCGCCCTATACTATTTATAGCCATAGTCCCAAGACCAATAACATTAAAGAAAGTTAGCGTTTACTTTAACCTGTTAGTTAAATTTATCGGAATTAAAAAGGCTATAATATACGAAATCGATTTTTTCCTGTAGGACAATACTATCGATACACTATTCGAAGGATTCGAATCCTATAGGAAAAATATATATATCTTGGCCGTTATGTTTTACTATTAGGAGGAAAAAGCCTAAGAACCTGATTTGTTATATGAGTTTTATAAAACAAGTCAAGCTGAACCTTAGATATATAGAAAATAGCAAATCCTACAATTGCTAAAGCCTTGCGTATCCAATTACGAATAAAAGGAATTAATACTTGAGGGGGTAGGAAAAGTCGCCTTATAAAGTCTTTGTTCGAAATCGCACAACTTATTGACGTACCAGACTGTGAGGATAAAGATTTTTACTTAACGGAATTTATAAAATGGTATTAATTTACGGAGTAAAATAAACTATTGCTAGAACGATGGGGACGAGGTATGAAACAACCTATTCCTAAACCTATAGCTTGATATAAGAGTAAAAACCTCGAAGAAAAATAACGATTACAATTATCGTCTTCTATATAATCACAATTCATCCTTATACCAATACACACTATAAAACAAAACTAAACACTTAACCTCTCCCCGAACACTATAAATAGCTCGTTTAAGTATAGCAAGATCAGCTGAAACACCAAGAATAACCCGATAGAATAAAATAGGAACGGCTGAAACATAGAAAATAGCCCGCTCCAAGAATTAACGAGCGGCGTAAAACGATAATACAAATTTTACGGATTAATACCCGTTAATTAAGAACCTTATCGTGATCTTTCACCGTACTGATTCTCCACTAATAGGAATGACCCTATAAAACCGACTAATTTTAATTGACTTTGTGATAGAAATAATAACTATAACGATAAACCATGCGACGAGTTGAATGATGAAATATGCGCCATATTTAATATATGTAAAAGATTGAATATGAAACTATATAAATTTCATATTATTTTGGACAGTATATTGTCTAAATATTCTAAGACATAGTATATGTACCACGTTACGTAATTAGATATATTCGCGAATTGTAATAACCGCTTGAAATCCCATTTGATACCAGGATTAACCACGAATAATATGATAGATATAAAACTGATATAACTTAGAAATTCGTAAAACATCAATAAGAAAACGCCGATAAAAACCTTCAAGAGATTTTTACCGCCCTATTAGATAGGTTTCATAAATGCTAGGTAACCTTTAAACTTGAATATTAGGATAACAAATTGTTTATCTAATTAGTAACAAAATCTTGCTGCGAAAAATAGAATTTCGACTTTATACTTTTTAAACCAGATAAAGACTTAGAGGCCTTATATAAAAACCCCAAAACATCGTTTAAAACCTTTATACACCGATAAAAGAGACTCGAATTAGTATTTGTAGCTATTAAGATTAAAGAAAAAGGCCAAATTACAAAGGCAAACCATACGAAAGCTATTTAACACGTTTTAATTCGAATACTTAAAGTTTACCTAAGGTAAAACGAACGTTTAAAGTACAGGTATTAAAGAGGGAATCTTAATAGTAAGGGATAGAGACGATCGTTAGGAAATGAGTGAAACGCATCGCCGTTATAATAATACTTGCGAAAAGTTATACGAAGCACCGCGGGTTTACAAAAGCGGTGTATCGTATGTGGTAATATCGGTTGTTAGTTTACTAAATATTTTGCTCACAATTAAATTCGGATTGAACGACAATTTTCGGTCGATTTTAAATTTGAGAATCGGATAGAAACTAATTTTACACTATACTTAGCCCAATACGAAGGAATAGATAATAGTTTAAACGCGTAGCTATACGAATATATATTTGGAGAAGCAGACCTTAAGGATAATAATATTTATTTGTTAACTTTGGATGAGAATATTACCCAACGTATTTTTGAAAGCCTGTAAAACAGCTCCTTCATGTGTATTCTAAGCCTAAACTACGTTAATAAAGTGTTCGACGCCTATATAACGTCATAATTTACGTTTTTTAATAGATACGGCAATAGTTTTCGGGGTATTATACCTGAAACTGATGCAGCTGAAATCGTAACGGCTGGAAGAGGATGATTAGACGCGTTTACGACAAAGGTTTCTAAATTTTAACGAAACCGAATTAAAGAATACTGAGAGATACTATTTGGTAAAGGTAAAGCGTCTTTATTTGAGACGGTCGTTGTAAATACGCGTTTTGAACCGATTGAATTTTACGTAATAAACTTTGAAATACTATTTTTACTTTTATCATTTCATATAAATAAACTCGGAATTAAGGTCCGAAATACGATTAATAAACTTATTCGCGCTCTGGATAACGTATCCATATAGTTTCGGCTTAAGTTCAGCTACTTATAGTTTTCCCTAGAAATACGTATAATTAAGGCTATTTACTTAATATAGCCGAAATTACGAACTTTGTACCGACGATTTAATACCCAGTTGTAAAAAGCCTTTTACGCCTGCTTTACGCCACAGGCTATACAGATGTAGGTAAAAACGTACTTAAAGTTATCGAACAGTTTTACTATAGGTACCAGTTATATTTATAGGCTCTACGACGGTTTCAATCTCACCTCTAAAACTATATGGATATTAACTACAAAGTAATTTTTAACACTAAATAATTCGATAGCTAATTGGTTCTCTTCGTATTCAATACGGTAACATTGTTTTAGGCTACCAAATTTACACACAAATCTTTCGTTACAAACAGTTAGGACTTTTTGGTTAACTATTAGTTTAACGTTTGTCTAGGACCCCTAAACAGGATTACATACGACGCTAATATAGTTTTAGACTTTAGCAAATGATGTATTAAAGTTCGGATAACCGATAGCGAGTGTAAACAGATTTTAGTAAAAAGTTATAGGGTATTGGAAAATGTAAGCGATACTACGGACCGCTTAAAAAAGCATATACGGTATCTTCGAAAATCCTAAAAAGTGATAGTTTCAAGGAATTTATCTTTGAAATAGCGGTTGAAGCCGTTAATAATATCTTTGTACTAAATAGGCTTATCTTTACGTTCCCTATTTTAAATATTTTTCCAAAAATCTACGTATATCTCATACTATCGCCATTTACTGTATAAAGGACTAATATTGTAGTAAAGTCTATAACAATATTACGCTTCCTGTGGGTTAAGGGCGACGTATCCAAAGGAGTGGCTATAAGGAATGGTTTACGTAAAACCGGCGTTTTGGACCTACTATTACAATCTGAAGTTTTGGTTTGGAAAATGAAGGATAAATAAATTGGATTTTAAATGATTGATGGATTTAGAGGCCATAATATATTTGTTCAATTTCGAAATAACGCAGGTTCGTTTCGTTTTATAGTCGTATAAAAATACAAGAAAAAAAAAAAAAAACAGCCTGGAATCAGAAAACGGATAAAACCGTTAATAAAATACCCCTTAGGACGACGAATTTAAACCGCTCCCAAATACAGCCTACCCCCCAAATCACGTATCCGGACCGCTTCCGTTAGACAAAAACTGCCCGCTTATATTAACCCTACCAATACCTCGCCGCCGAAAGCGCCTTTTTAATTCGAAAACCAAAAAACTCCTAAAAAACTTTATTATAAACTCCTTTATTACGTGAAAAAAAATGATATACCACGAGCTAAGCTTGAAGCTTCGCTAAAAAGGCATTATTATAACCTCGGGTACCCCGTTCAAGCAATTTACTCCGACGGAAATCTTAGACTTAGTTAACTAAGGCGTTTTTCATTTTAACCGGTTCGATACAACTATTAACTATACCTTTAGATTTTTTCCAACTTGCCGTGTTTACTAGTTAAAAGATAAAACGGGTAAACTTTACAAAAAAAACCGCCTAATTATCAAAAAATATAACGACGAAGGTAAAAAGAATATTATAACCTAATCACCAATATTACAAAAAGTTAGTCACCGCCTTATTTTTGCACTCGTGACCTCCTTTAACGTACCGTATAAACTATATATCGAATTTCGCAATATAATATAGGTATATACCTCATTTAATAAACGGTTTAAACGACGAATTTACACTGACATACTAAAAGATTTTAAGTACTACCACCTACCCAGAAGGATCTTACGTATTATAAAACCATTTTAAGGCTTAAATAAAGCCGTTGTTTACTGGTATAATACCTATTAGAGGTATTATAAGGAACGGTTCGGAATAACTGGCTTTACCTTTGATCCGTACCTATTAATATCGATAGTCTATTCGGAGGGTTTTATACTAATAAGCTTGTAGACAGACGTCACTTGAACATTGTGTAACGCCTCGTTCTCCGCGTGTAAAGAAAGGAAACTTTTAAAGGCTGGTTTAAAAGCGAAACCCAAAACGTATTTAAGGAGGATCACATAATAGATTTCAATAGCCTTATTATTACTCTCCAGGATAATATTTTAGGCCTCACGTAAAAAGAGTAGCTAAATAAAGTTTTCTTCATCGTTTTGGATAACGTAGAACTGGCCAAGGAATACAGATACCAATGAGTATGTGACGTTTGAGTTGCTTTTGTAGTATAATTGGAGGCGGAATTTGAATTTTTAGTCGTCTCATAGTGTTAAACTACCCTGATGGATGATGTATATAACGCGCTTAATAAGCACCTTTTTTTTGGTAAATACATAATCTAAAGCACAGTTTTCAGTCTATACCGCTGGATTTACGTATTGTAAAGCAGTTTGTTTTTATTAACGTTTTTTTCCCCCTCATAATAACGATTATAGTTCGTAAATAGGCTTTATTTTCGTCCTCAACAACGAAATACCGGCATAGAATGGCTTTACGCTAAGTGGAATCATTATCTACTGGATCTTTACCAAGTGAAAAAGGGATTCGAAAAGCGTTTTGGTTTTAGAAATTTATATCATAGTTAAAAGTTTCGATTCGAGTATTACTGTTGAAATGACGATGCGAATAATTATTTCCAACCTTGGTTTACGCCTTATCCCTTTTATAGTGCATATTAACTCTTATTCACTTTACAAATACCTGTTTAAATAAGGTATTACAAATGAAAACCGGTTAATAATCGATATTATAACAATACGCGAATTATACTAATTCTGAGAGAAAAAAATAGATTAATGATAAATTAAATCCGGTAAACGAGATAATGAAGATTATATCGAATAGAGCGTTAAACCCCTTTATAAAGATAAGCGCTTTGTTTATTAATGAAGTTGAAGAATATTTTTGGTTTTAGTAAACCGTTACACCACTTTTGCTAGTTTTAAAGCGGTTTAGGTCCCGTTATCAACAGTGATCCTCAATTTATACCTTTATTCAACCCTATCATTTCGTACCGCTCCCAATATTTTATTACTTTTTATTTTTACGCCTTGA
This sequence comes from Anisogramma anomala, assembly GCA_038502455.1. Classification (NCBI taxonomy): domain Eukaryota; kingdom Fungi; phylum Ascomycota; class Sordariomycetes; order Diaporthales; family Gnomoniaceae; genus Anisogramma; species Anisogramma anomala. Next base: position 10,591,571 of record JASMMZ010000006.1, on the reverse strand, counting down.
TCCGATGGACTATCTTATTAGTTTTCTTCCTCTGTTTAAATCTATAATATCGTACCAATCCTGACATATTACTTCTCTTTGTTTTTCTTTCTATATTAAAATCCACAATATCAAACTGATTTGGACATATTGTCTCTCTTTATTTTATACATTTTAAATTACATTTGTTACATGTTGAATACCATTATCTAACTGAACTAATAATATTAATGTGGTTGGGCGTGCCAGCCCAGCCGCAAGGGCAGCTAGTTACTGTTAAAAGAAGGAAATAGCGACGCTATTACGTCTCCACTATCTTCCCCATCACCCTGCCTCTTTATGCTAGCGCCACCGCCATTATCGCTATCAACGCCATTAACGCCAGAAAGGATGTGGCCTTACGCTATACGACAAATACTCTTAGGTAAAGGCATAAAGGGGTTATTATACTCCTTACGACGATGTGCGATAACTTCATTAAACTCGCCTGCATAGTACATATATAAGCTCCGTTTCCAGGCGGTAAAGACGGTTGCCGACTCCTTAAACGCCGGTTAACGTTTGTTAATAGTTAGTATAGACTTGTTTTGGTTATTTATGACCGCGATTGTTTTTTCAAACGCCTCAAACGTTGTATTTTTATTAAAGGATATCTTTAGAGTTTAGTCAAAACTTATAAAGCCAGCGGGCACGTAATACGTCTTCGGCCTACGGCCTTAAGACTACCAGAACAGGGGCTCATGAGCTGCTAGTTTATTCATAAAAGTGGTAATAGGCCGAGCGACCCCCGCTTTTGTAATAATCGCCAACAGATTGGCCCGCGGCCGCGAACGCGAAAAATGATACATAAGGCTTATTTATTAGCGGCTCGAAACTACAGAACCGGGTATGTCACTATAACGCTTTATGTGTTAAATAAACCTTACAGCGTACCTTGACGATACGGAGCTTGAGGTGGCGGTGCAGATTCGCCTCGATTTTCTTATTTAGAAAATTGGAAATTAAAGGTATATGAACGGGCGGATTTGAGGTATACGAACCCTGGTGTAATTGCGCCAAGCTACGTTTACGGCGTAAAGTGGCCCTTACGGGTGATAAGATCTTTATCCATAGGGAGAGGGTAAGGTTAATAATTTTGAGAGCCTCCCATTCCTCCCCTTGGGAACTGGGGAAGGGGGAGAGAAAATAAGAAGAAAGGGGGGTAGTGGCGGCGGCGGCGGGGAAAGGCGAGGCGGCGGCGGCGGTAAGGTTTAGGATAGTGGCGGCGGCGACGAAGGGAGATGAGGCGGCGGCGGTAAGGCTGGCTGGAGTGGCGGCGGCGGGAGAAGTAGCTGTTATTAACTAGATTGTATCAAACGATAACGTGCTATTAGCGACGGTGGTGGCGGTTACGGCGGCGGCGACAGCGGCGTGGCGGCGCTCTCGTGACAGCTGGCGCCTGGTTATCCTATTTTTATGTGGTATTTATTCAAAGGAAAGCTTATTATATATGTGTTAGCCAAGTAACCGACCCATTAGAACGGTTCGGTTTAATCAAATGAAATAGAGGTTGAATTGAGATAGGGATTTATGTTTACTTGGATTACATGCTTTTGAAAGAAAAAAACAAGTTCTGCTTAGACCGATAACGATGTATTTTTTTATATTAACCTAAAACGTAATTACGTAATTACCCTTGCGTCATCATCCCTACGTAATCACTCTGCTATAGCACCTATATAGTTACTCCTGTCAGAGATTACGAAAGACGCTATAACGAACCATATTGCTACTAATTAGTTATATAAACTATGGCCGAACTATAATTGCTACCGAGGTTAAACCTTACTAATTCCAGCCTAATTATAATTAATACCGTAACCAAACCTTATTAATTCCAGCCGAACTTACTAATTTTAACATTTTACAATTAATGCTGCAACAACACTAATATTACGGAAACTGTTAATTTGGACCTTTATAACCACAACTACAACCACACTATTACTACTAAACTATAGGTACGGAATACATAAGGAAAAAAAGATTACCTGTGTGGATATCACTATATACCTTTTTAGATAGTATATATAGGTCAAGTAACAGTGTACTGAATTACAGGGTATACTTATGTAGAGTACACGGTAACGTGTTACGCTATAGACTGTACTCTTGCAAGACGCAAAGTTTATTATACATTAAGTGGTCTGGAATGGCTATTCCAGACCGACGGAAATGTATGGAGCGGTCTAGAAGAGGTACTCCAGAGTGGTACGCTCTGGGTGAAGGGCTTATAAGTCTTCACGTATAGCGTGCACCTCTGTATGCTTCTTCTATTATGATCAACTTACTTTTATATTACAATACCAATCTTTCTAATTTTTCTTCTACCTACCTATTAACGTGAACAAGTATTTAGACCCTATCAACAAAAAGGTTTATAAACGGCAAGATCTGACCTATAACATTGGAAATGAAGGAATTCTCCCGTTTAAAAAGAGTTGTAAGACTTTAACGTTTAGTAATATATAGTAGCTTCAACTTTTGGGGGTATAAACCAACCGGTTATTATTTCCTTACACTTCCGCCTCCAATACATTTGCTTTAAGGCCCGCGAAATTAAAGTTGAATGAATCTGAGATTCGTAAAAACAAGAACGTTATTAATATAAATAAAAACCCAGCCCGTATAGTATTCGGTATTATTTAATATACGAATGATATAAAGCATCAGAAAAAGAGCTAATCCTTGTAAAATATCGTAATTAAGGATTAAAAACCCTGAAATTTCCGTTTAATACCGTACTTTTATTACTTTTCCGGTTAGATAACCCTTAGTAAAGGTAAGTAAACTGCGGTAAAATCTTAAGTTTCGTATTTTTTAAATAAGCCGATTGTAAAACAGTGTGTCGAAGGCTCTTCAAACGTCCTCAGAAAGGATTAACGTAACCTCGCTGTTAATAAATAAGAATTCATATCAAATGTGAAAACTGCAACTAGATTGGTGACGGATCGTTTAGATATTTCTCCTCCGTATTAGATGTTGATGAGATCCCTAATTATAGGGGACCAAAAAGATCCTCTTGGATATAATATAGTTTAGCGCTTCAAAATATACCGAAATTAGCGAGATCGGTTTTCAAACAGCATAACAACAATATATTCTGGTTTTCTTACTTGGGAATCATAAAGACCTTAAACTATTACTGTACTTACGAAAAAACCCTGAAATAGAGGTATTTGATATAAGAAAATACGAAAAGGTTTTACGATATGAATCTAATCGGCCTTACAAATTCGTATCGTTATATCATCTGACTTAGCGGATATATTATGAATGTTTTTAGTATTTCTTTATATCTTCTTATTGTAAATTTCAATCCCTTACGAAAATATATTTTCGAATTATTCGTAATCATTTAAAGGGTTATTAATGAAATTATTAACAGCTAAAACCCTATTGAACATATCGTTTCAAAACTTACAAGCATATTAGCTCTTATCAAAAATTAGTTAATCTTTAACCTTAAAAGGGGAGTAATATTATGGTAAAAGGAACTTATACCAATTATAAATGTTATATATCTTTATAAAGTCGACTGCCCGATTAAGTTTTTTTTTTATGTACTTTACCCAATTTAGCTATGAAGTTTCTGCGTTTAATAAACCTTACGCTTCGAGGATAGGTTTCGTTAACTTTTCTTATATAATATTGAAGCCGATTGATTTTAGGGGCGTACTATACCGAAACCTTAACCTACATTATAACGGGTGATTTAAACTTATATAACGAATTAAAGTATAAACATACAAATGCACTTGCCTACCTGAATATCGCGGCCTCATTTAATATATCCGGGATGCGTAATAAAAAGGTTATGTCGATACTAACCAAATCTTCGAATATGGGTAGGCTAGCATTCAAAACCCCAATTCGCGGAATCGTGGAATAATAAGACCTGCGAGTAAGATAAATCGTAAGTGAAACCCTATAATTAGGTCTGTTATTTAAGCTGAGGCGAATAAACGTGGTAATCTTGACGATATTAATAACAGTAAAGTTGAAGATATATCTTAGGCGGTACGTAAAAACCCTTACCTTACCGTTAATGTATGCTGGTAATAAATACCTAAACATCGAGGGCGCGTCCTTTGCGAACGTTATTTTACTTCGGTTTCACCTGGTTATATATAAGGTTAAAGTTTCCTTTTAAGGTACCTTAAGGTTTGGGTACCTAATTACATATTTCCGATAAAACCTCGTTGGTAAACTAATTTTTATCAATATTAATAGTATGAATTCCGTTAATATGTAATTACAAAGAATTTCTACTGGAACTTAGTTTTTAAAGCGTAAAGATAAAGGGGACCCCTTTTCGAACGTATATTCGGACTCAGGGCCACGTATTTAATAATAGTTTAAATTGTTTCTTTTCAATATGAACGAAGTCCTTTTCATTACAGATAAACAGAAAGAGGTTTTACTTGAGGTAACGTTATATAAATCTATAAGCGTTGTCTTTTTTACAGTACCACGGTTCCTATATATTGACAATGTCAATATACTCCTCTATACAACTTATAAGTAAAGCCTAGTTTACGATATCCTATTTACCTACGTTAACGTAGATAATCGTATGTCTTGTATTTATTTTCGGCGTTGGATAAAGCCTGGTCGTACTTCGTATTCCCGTAAATGATATACCTAATATTTCAAACTAATAGTGTTAATTAAGCTAGCGTACGTAATAAGGTAGGTGTGCAGCGTAATGCTCTATTTTTCTAGGTATAAAGGGTTAAACTACGTAATGCTGGTATTCGAACAGCGAAAATTTGGACTCGGATATAAACGTAGTTAAGTCCAATATAGGGGGCCTAATATCACTTAAGGCTTTCTTAACAATTGTTAGTAATATTTGGACCCTGATCATTAAAGTCTTAAAGGTATTAGGCCTCATTTTCTAAACCTTAAATAGGAAAAATCCTAAGGCGTAAAACCTAAAACATATTATCTGTTTGTTTATGGGACAGGGTCTGGATTTATTAAACATATACTCCTTAGGGATTAAAACTGTTACGAGGAATGCCTAGTCGCCTTCGCTCGCGGTATTCCATAATATAACTTCGTCTTAGGCGTCTTTTAGCCCAGTATCACTTTATAAAGTGGGTCTAAAAAAAACGATTCATGTAATATATATGTACTACCTAGTAAAGTTGCATAACCTTTAACTTCAGGGTTGAATAAAAGGAACGTAGGTCGCGCCAGGTTATTACCGATGAAAAATTACTGTATACTAGTTTAATAGGGTTTTAATTCCTTATTTCTTTTTGCCGGGTAGGTGTTTTTTTTCGCGAGCCTAAAAGCGGTGGAACCGATTTTAGTTAAAGATTTCGTTACCACTTCAGTATTGTACCGGGTAATACCGTAGTGATTCAATGTTTTAAGCCGGTATTTCGAAACGTGGATGTATTTACCATGTTTTCTTTTAAAGACCACCGGATAATCGTCGTATACCGAGGGGAAAAGCCTGTAGTAATTATAACATTACGATGTTGTCACGTACGCTCTGGAAACGTAATCGTTAGTTAAAACCGAGCAACTTAAGTAACGTATCGGCCGCATATATCGTATAATTATATATCATTTTAAATATCTGTCACCGTAAAATTAAAGCCCATATCGTTTATCTATTTCTGTATCCTTTTTGTTTGTACCAAAAAAAAGAAATACTCAATAGGTTTAGAAAACAGTTGATTCAAGTCCTTGAAACCGTACATACGTTTCAACGGTAAAGAAGTAGATAAGCATAGATTAGCGAAACCTTAGTTAATATACCTATTTCCTTCTAAATTCTATTCGGAAACTTAATTGGTTTATGTCAAAAGGGTATATTAATAACGCGAAAGACTTTTTTATAATATACTTATATTATGTCTAATGTAATATAGAAAAAATACCGTTAAGGATTGTAATAATATTGATATAATCTTTCTCAAAACGAGTTTATTTTTAATCTTTGAAACCGCGTACCATATAACTTACCCCGTAAACATTCTATTGACCGATTTAATGACAAATTGGTTAAGTTATACCTTTTGAATGAAAATATATAGAAGGAAAAACACTTCGACGTTTCGTTCAAGCTTATTAAAAACCCTAATAAACACTTGTATACCCCCTCTTTTCGCCGCCTTTTAAGTTATAGTGTATTAGGTAGGGTAATATCTCGAATGGTCTAAAGCATGACTTTAACTTTCCTTTAAAAATATAAAGGAACCTCGTGACTTTAGGAGGACTAGAGTTATATGCCATCCTGCTACCATAATCCCTATAATATTAGGATTCGGTACAATAGAGGTAATAAGCATAAGGCTCTTACTTCTCGTACTTGCGGTCAAGGTTAACACAGCCGTATAAGCGGTAGATAAAATATTCCGAAAAATCTTTTAGGGTTTTTCTTGAATCTATTATTTTAAAGTAAAGTGGAGGTTTACGGGATACGTAAACCAGACGCGGGTATATTTCCAGGTATTTGTAATCTTTAGCACATATTCACCAGGTGTTTGGTAGTATACGCTACGATAGGTAATGTTAACGCCCGGTATTTAATAGACAGGGACCGTTAAAACGTGAGTAACGAACACATTAATAACCTATTAGTACGCTATGTAAACGGATTCGCGGATTTCAAGGTCGCGACTTTACGTATCGAGCGCCTTATATAGGGACTCGGCGTTAAAGAGTTAAAAGTGGTACTTAATAGCGTTCTTTTCCATCGGAGGCGGTCTAATTATCTAACGCTTGTATTAGGGCCCTCAAAAATCTGTAAAGGTCGAGCTTCCTTTACAAGCGCAGTAAGGGTACGGGTAGTTGATTTAGCTCCTTGAGCGGTAGCTACAGAGGGATTCATTGAAAAAAAATTCTTGTTATATCAAGATATTGTATAGAAATATAGTGGCGGTACTAACCAATGTGGGATCCGCCTATGAATTTGTTGGGAAGGATGTAGTTGTTATTCTTATCATTTTATCAATCGTGAAGTTATTGTTTCCAAAAGATATAATTAAAGCATTCTTGAAATGAACCATTTTAATAATGCTAACTTCTCCTGTGGCCTTTTTTTTGGAAAGATCTCCCCCAGGTATAAAACCCGCTTCATTTTCGCTGTCCTCATTACTAAACATATTTGGCGGGGTTAAAAAATCCGTTAAATTCTTACAAGTATTTCCAGTATTTTTTATAGGTACCTGACTCCTTCTCAATCTTATTATCATCTTCCTCAATATCCGATTCCAAAACGTTATCTCTATTTACACTCGATTATTTTAACGACTTTCGAAAATTCTAGGACTGTTTATAAGTATTTAACAGAATCTCGTCTACATAAGATAATTAAGTATTGAAAGGTTGTTGGTAGGCCTTTATTATTACAATGTGGTTAATTCGAATCGCTATGGTCGAAGTAACTGATGCTGCATTGAAATTGGTTGTTTGTATGATGTTGTCAGTTCTAAGTTCGGCAGACCGCTAGCTGGTTCACACGCTATTTTGTATAGCCAAATTCTTTGGCCTATACCCTACTTTGAAGTAGGCATCTACTATAATGCACTTGAAATGCAGTCCCACAAACTGCATCCAATTTGCAGTCAGTATAATCAACTAAACTGACAGTTTAATCAACTTGATTTTACTTCATTTAACTGCTATTCCAATACTAGTGGTTTCATGTTTTGTGCCTGTACACTAGTGTAGCCTGCTATTAATTGATGGTAACCTTTTAAATACCTTCTTAATCTGTATTCAAGTAATAAGCCAAACCCCTATCAATTCCGGTCAATCTGTACTAAAATTGACATTAATTATAGACTTTCGTAACCCTTTCCTTTCACACCTCCGAATTCTCCATTGCTCAATTCCCGTGCTCGGGTCTTTCGCTACAAATCTATACGCATTATGCACTATACCATTTACGTACCTTCTACCAATAGTTTAACTTATTGGTATTACTATCACCACTTGTATCATCGTTACTATTAATATCACCAATTTTGTAATTTTTAAGTTCACCAGGGACTCTTTATTTCTCCAGATCACGTGCTGGTAGTTTCTATAGGCCTCTATTTGTACAGTTGATATATTGCTATTCATAACCTTTTTAAGGTATTATTAGATGTAGCTTTATATTATAACGTAAACTGGGTTATTTTCATCGTTAATTTATTTAAAGCTATCAATTTTCCGGGCTTTTTATACCTCTCTTAAAGCTATTACTTGTATTATTACAAGTTCTGTATTAATCGTACGTATCTTCAATAAGTAATCGTACAAGCTCTAGGTGTTTAAATACATTACCACAAGTATCAAAGGTAGTTTTAGCGATTTGATTATAATTCTTAATAGGAATTTAGATATTATACCAATGTCCAAGCCTATCATTATACCGTACACCCTCGAAGCTAATACAATTTGTATTATATGCTTATATTAACAAATATACAGTATATAAGGTTTACGGAAACTATGAATTACTTTTAAAATGTCTTTTCGTTAACGAGTATGATTAAAACACAGATTTACTATACAAGGTAAATATTATGAACAAATTATCCATTGCAAAAATTATTAAGTTCGTATTAGTTAAATGTACCGAAATTATATTCATTCCTTTTTCTAAATGTTCCAATTACCTCTCAATCCTTTCTTTCAACTAGTCAAAGTATTAGTCTTGTAGGTCTTGTCTTTATACCTTGATAAATAAGTTGTACTATACTTTCGGTTAATAAATCGTAATGATATAAGCTGTACAAGCCTTTTACTTCATTAATTTTTATAATTTTGCCTTTTTGTCCTAATTAGTAGTTGGCAAACTCGTGATTAACCCTTTTCAACGTAAACTAATATAAATTCCGCTTTTTACATTGCCACTATTGATACAGATTGACGATTTATTAAAGTTAAGTCGTATATCTTTAGTTAATGTTTCTATTAGTTTACATTTCAAAAAGCCTTACCTTTTCATACCACGTTTTTCCACCACTGTAACGCTAAAATCTCTGAGCAAGAGGATATCTTCAATTTACATACCCACGATGCCAAAATCTTTACCCTCCATAATCAATGACCATGATTCAAACGCTAAAGCCTTTACATCCAATATATTTCTAAAGTATATTTGTTACGTTGAAAACAAATGGACATTTACTTCGGATGATACTTACAAAGCTTTGATATTACGTATTACCATACCAACCGGATTCTTCTCCCTTAATTCTTTTGTTAGTATTGTTGATATAACCTGCTCTAAATCAATAGAAAATTACGTATACGCTTACGTTATATCCCGCCATTCAATATAAATTTACATTTTACGATTACAGTTAAACTAATAGCAACTTCTAAAATCAAACGCTAAATAATTTTCTGAATTACAAGCTATTAAGTAAAAATCTAGTTCTTACCATTAATGCCGTATCATTCAATGATTGAGCGTAATTTTCCATACGGTTGAACCGTAGTCTTACCCTTAATTTCGTAAATTATCCTCGACTCCAAGATAGTAACACTTTAACCATCAAATTACATTAAGGGTACAAGTTAAATAACCCTTCATATAAAAAGACCTTTGATTTATACGTCATCACTCTTTTCAAAAAACTTACCGGTATATTAACTATATCTTTAACATGTAATTTAAAATCAAGTGATTTGTTTACCCTTTCCTTTTGAAATACTCACGCTGTCATATATATCCTTCCCAATCTATCATTATCGTCACCATCCTTATTTTCGATATATATCCTCCTCTTTCGTAATCTTTTACGCCGTCAACGTTGTATTAACTTATTAACAATTAATTTGGCAGTATTTTATTAGTTAATCGGCTTATATTTGGGGTGATCATTGTTAAGATCTTTATTTAACTTAAAGTGTTTTGATTTGGCTTAACCTATATAATCAAAAAGGTAATATGACTGTTAATAATTTCAATCATTACGTCTAAATTAATAATACTTAAGATCTTATACGGCATATCATATTTACCTGGCTCTCAATATATAAGGACGCTTCTTGAAAAGGATAGGGATAATTTGTTTATTATTAATAGTCTGTTTCTGATATTAAGGGTTTCGTTAACTTATCGGGGTACTAATTTCTTTTGTTAATTTCTTTCTAGTTTTTCCATATAGTAAAGCATATTTATAAGTATTTAACGATAAAATTAGCTCGGTCGTTATACGTAAGTAGGCCGTAAATACTAATAAAATTGGTATAGGGTTGTTTAGGTTCATAGTATCGTTAAAGCTCTTTACTACTTTCGAAACCTATGCTTTTTAACTTGTGAACTTTCTATTTCTAGGGAAGGGATATTGTAAATCCTTAAAAAGAAAGAATAAACCCTTTTAACCTTATTAATACCTTAATAAGCCTGAACGGAAACCTATTTACACTAAGTACATATCAACTTAATATTAACTTGAAACTCCATTATGACAAAGTTAATACCGGCGTTGTAAACTAATATGTCTGGTAACCTAAGGTACGTATTCATCCATAAAGTACGTAATAATTTCTACGTTTCTTTCGCCGTAAGAATCTTAAGGAACTTATCGCTGTAAAAAGCCGTGACAGAGTTTAAAACGTAACGTACTAACTTGCCCTTTAGACCAAACTCGTTAATAAAAACTTTAAGGTTGAAACCTTAATCTTTTTTCAACATAAATTTAAGCCTTAAGGAGGGTTGAAAGTATATTTAACAGTTGTGGTATAGCCGTTGAATTACTTAAAATGCTAATTAGTCTATTCATTCGTAATTAGCCGCCTTAAAAACATTTTAAAATCTATTACTTGTTGTGTAATTAAACTTACTACATAGCTAACGAAGTTACAACTTTGTTAGGTTTAATGCTATTACATTTAGCTTTCAAATACGAAAATAAGGATACCGTAATTTAAGGTGAAGGAGAAACCTTTCATGACCTTCAACTTAAATTAATTTATTAGTTTAAATATTGACATTAACGCCGAGATTTTCGATACCTTTAAAACAAAAGATCAGAGGGGTAACATCTGCTAAGATATAGAAAATAAATGGATCAAAAAAAATGTTAATAGTCATTAGTCTTAGTAAAAATGCGTTTTCTTATGGCTAAAGCTTACTTTAACTTTGCCAGTATCTGTATAGTCAAGTTTCGTAGCCATATAAGTAGCCCTTTGCAATGCAACATATTATAAATAGCCTTCTATAGGTACCATGTTTCTCTATTATCAGACATAATACATTGAAAGACCTATTACGCATTCCTATTTTAAAAAGTAAAAAGGTATATAGGACTAGGAGTTTTATTATTATATCAATGATAGGGATTTTCACCTGTAAGAGGGTATAAAAATATATAGTAGGTCAGTTTTTACATTACATTTAAACTGATATCATGGTGTTTATACTAACCGATAACCTTAAGCTTATTTTACTCCTTTTTTTATCTCATTTCTTCTCAATTTTGTAACGCGTAATGTGTAAACCTAATTCAATACAAATAAAAAGTATATATTATATATCACGTATTTTCATTCGCATTCAGCAATAGTGGAGCTCATTAACATATAGCGCTATTTTACATAAACCAACGTTTTTGAATTTGAAGTTCAAAATAAACTTACTTAACTGGTTTAAAGACCTTAAAGAAAAAGAATATCCTCTTCTATACATGACTTAGTTACATTCCTATATATATTCCTTTCATCAACCGTAGTAAATGAGCCTTTCGTATTTACGATCGATATAATACATATAGCAAGGATCTTTTTAGTGATAGTAAAACTATAAATCTTAGAGGTATGAACCAGTTAAAATTAAGACTCAAGCACTTACGGTCGCTAATGAGGAACGCATTTTGCCAAAAAAACACTTTTCAAGTGGTATTGCAGCACTAAAATACATATTTGAACTTTTAATAACCCGTAATAGCTTGATGAACCTATAATCCTAAAGTTCTTACGCTAGATTCTACGTTCCCTATTATCTATAAGGAAAACGTTAGTCTATTAAATTTCCAATGAATGAAATTTACTTTTGGCTTTCTCTTTGTTTATAATATCGTATATAAAACCACTTCATAATATTTCACTTGGTATAGCAAGAGATAAGATTAATATAGTATTAAAAGTAGCCGTTAAAGCCGTCGTAAATTTCGCGAAGAGAGAAGAAATTTATTAGATACCGAAGGTAGTAATCATCAGCTTAGCTGGTAACGATATTGGGAAATAGAGAGTAAAAACCGAGAAATTTAACCTTTATCTAACGGTAAGTATTGAGAAATAGGCTCAACTTTATGTAGAAAAGGTTATATGGCTTACCGTTATACTTTTCCTTTCCTCACTAAATGTTACCGAATATAGTATTTGTTATGTAATCCGTATTTACTATAGAACGTATCGGAGTAAAAGGATAATGTACTGGTTATCAGGACTTCTTTAATCCGTCGACTAATACTAGTACTGATACTAGTACTGGTGGATAAGATAATTATCTTGAGCTGAATTTAGAGGGAAAAAACCAGTGACTATACCTATAGTAAGCTCGCACATAAAGCCGCTCCTTCTTTAATTTGGTAGTTGAAACTTGATGTGGTAAGGGGCTTAGGGGAAAGGGATTTGAGGGTTTCTGCCGTCGGATACTTGGTAATATTCCTTTTAGTATTAAGAGATACGTCGACGTTCCTACTCAATTAACTAGTATATTTACTGTTTTACGCCGTATAGATTAATGAACACCTTACGGCCAGTGATATAAGACAGTAAATATCACGTAATAGGATTTAAAGAATTTATCCTAGCTTCAACAGGTGCTTGTAAATAGGTGTAAGGGCGTTAAGAGATACTATAATTGAAAACCACTTTTCCATTTCCTTTTCTTGAAAAAGGTATTAAAAGTTTTCATCGATGATGTATTTATAGAGTATGTTTTTTGAATTACCCTATTTCATTTGTTTTACATTTAGAAAAACCCTTTATTTACCTAATTTGATTTATATCCTCATTTCAGCTTACCTGTTCGTTATTTTTCGTATCAATAGAGTTTTTTCATTCAATTATTTCGTAAAATAGTCGCAGGCGTTAGGTCATTAGTTATATACTTTAGGGTGTGAGTCGAAAATAAAGCGGCTGACATAGTTAAATGCTCTGGGGTAGAGTCTTTAGTAGTATTGATAAACCAGAGGTTTTCGTTATAATGGTTTTCGAAAACGGGGCGTAAATCTTTCATTTCCTTCTTTTCGGTCGGGGTTGTCAACGGTATCGATTCAAGAGCGTTCTAAAGCTATTGTGAAGAAGATTATAAGGTGTAGAAGGAAAAGGAGTATTATAAAGGTGTAAGTGATAGGTTTTCCGTTAAAGTTAATATTGTTCAATCTCGTGAGACTTAGTCGTTTTTATGATTGTCAATAGTAGTACTCGTGATATTAGTAGTTGTAAAAGTACTGGTTTAACCGTTTGATAACTTGCCGACTTAGTGATCTTTAAAACTTTTAGGCGGTTAATCTCAACGACTTTTAAAAATATTGATAAAGATTTCTTAGTGTTTTAAGTAACGATACTGTTGCTTACTTATAGACTTTTGCGAACAGCTATACAGTCTATAAGTCTTCCCTACTTACTGCCGTGAATAACTGTACAGCGTATGGAGGCCCTTTGTAAAAACCTTTCCTATACCTTACCTAAACAAAACGTAACAACCGGAAAGAAGCTTCTTTTTATACTTAGCCAAATCTGTGCTTAACTTAGTAAGTACACATTAGCGTTGGTAGACTTTTATCATTACAACGTAGTCGATTCGAATCATTGTAGTCGAAGTAACTGGTGTTGTATTGAAATTAGTTGTGTGTATAATGTAATTTATAAGTTTAGCAGACCGCTAGCCAGTTTGCAAGCTAATTTGTATAGTCAAATTCTTTGGCCCACGCCCCACTTTGAAGTGAGAACCTATTTCACTGAACTTGGAGTGCAATCCCACAAACTAAAGCCAATTTTCAGTCAGTACAATCAACTAAACTGACAGTTTAGTTGACTTGACTTTACTGCATTTGACTGCTATTCCAACAAAGGCAGTAATTTCACACGGCATTCTATAGGCATAAGAACCGATTATACAACTTCAATAACAAAAGTAAGAATATTCCCAATATAATTAGTAATAACGAAGTAGCGTACAAATTAGTTAAAGCTTAGAAATAAATCATATAAAGAATAATTAGATGCAACGAACGCATAAACCAAAGAAATATTACTACTAATAATATGAGGGAACAAAAGGTAAGTTAACAACTTTATGTGGCTTTTATCAACTATCGTTTATGTTATATGCGGATTTTCCGTCTAAATGGTTACCTTTAGGCGAATCGTCGTATTTTATATAATGAATTTGACAAGAAAACCTCTATCTACCAAACATTGACTTATATAAATCATTTCAATATCGCCTTAAGTATACCCGAGTTGGGTTTTGATCGTTGTTGATATTAATCCATCTTTTACAGTTGTTATTATAATTATATATATAGATGTTGTACATTAACGTTTTTTTCTTGGTTTTTCCTTATTTATTTGTATACATTGAATGGTATGGAGCTTATAGATATAAACCATCTGCTTACCTAATACTAAACTATAATCTAACAATTATTCGAGAGTAGTTTTAGTATATATTTTTCGTATCATATCTGTAACGTTATACCTTTTTTTTGAAGCGAGTTGAAAATATTCTGATTGGGATAATATCTTTTTTCCCTATAGTATTCGTTTTGTATTCCCGTTGTATAGCAATGCGAAATTGTGCGAAACCTTTGGGAAATTTTTCTTTTTTTGCCTAGCTTAACGAGGGGATAGTCCAAAATTGCGAGGCTTAACGGTATAAGGTCTAAGACTATAAGGCTTAAGGGTAAGAGAAGTTTAACCTCATACGAGTAGGTTTCTCCCCCTTTTCGTCCTTAATCCGAGTATATAGGTTTGTATGCCTCGTTGTTTTGCTGTTACGGTGTATGGAGGTTATGAAGAGTGTAATATTTGTAATTTCCTTATACTTCTTTTTTTTTTTCGCGAGTACATTGGCGGTCCTCACGAGTATATTAGTATTTTTAGAGAATATGTGGCCCTTCGGACACGGTTTACATATCCTACATACAAATTCCCGGCATATCTAAGTTTACAAATATAAAGGGTCGGTATAGTTAATGTTAAATGTATGATAAAAATCCTGGTATTCGGCTTAGTTTACGGATTCATTTCCATATTCGCTTTAATTTACCAATGTTATAAATCCCGGCTTACATATTTTCGCGTTCGTCTCGTTTTCCATCTTTAACTTTCTAGGAAACAATTGTTGTACTAATGTTAAGCTTCGTATTTAGCACGTTTTTACTTACGGTTATTAAGGGTAAAAACAATTACAAAACCTATAATACAGTTCGAGTATATTGCCAAAATGAAAGCAAATTTATTTAGTCTTTTTTGGATTTACTATCACCGAGCAGCGCTCCTCTAAGGGGTGCGCTAGCTGCTACAAGATATTCCTGTTGATACTGGCGGGGGGGGTACAAATTTATGTATTATGTTATATCTGTATCCCCTCATTATTTACACTATTTCTCATATAGTATATTTTCGCGTTTTGTAATACTTGTTTTCGCGAGGTTACTTTAATTTTTTGAAAAGTGAACTAAGTATAGACCTAATATTGGTTTTAGTATTTATGAAAATTTTGTAAACTATGAAAAAGTTCCCTTTTGTTAACTTAAAGTATAAACTTCCCCATTTGTTTTTATATCAGTTTTATAGTCTGTATAGACTCCATTAGTACTTTCGTTATGAAGTATTTTTAATTTTCATTTTAGTATTCGTTTTATATATAAAAAGGATTGGTATTATCACCTGGCACTACCATTGTGGAAATTAACGTTTATTTTACTATATTGTAGGTAACGTTACCTTTATATATCCCGTTCTCATTCATAAGGGGTTTTAAGACCGAACGGTTCGTAATTTTCGTTTTTAACGTTATATATATCTTCTATCTCTTATTTGTTAAACCTGTGAAAAGCCTATTTTTGATTCTTTTTATAACATATTGGGGCATTACATGAAAACTTTATTTTCCCTCTTTAGATATTCGAATAATAACTGGTAAATTAGTCTTTCAAATAAATTTGCCCTCATCCTTACGCTAATGCTCGTTGTTATCCGGTGAAACTTGAATCGGATAATAAAAAGTGCCTTCAAGTTATCCCATTATTGTTTTTCTTTTTCGGTTGTATTGTGGTATTATTTAGCTGACTCTTCCCTTATCTCTATTTTAAAGTAGCTTATGCAAAGTTTCTCGACTAAATTCACGTCTTACAACTAAATTTCGTCTACAATCTCCACGTTCTTAAAGCAATCGACGGCACTCTTCCACGGTTATCCCGCAAAAGTTTCAACGAAACTTATCTTAAATGGTTCAATAATGGTGAGTAATTGTGAGGTTTCTATTACCAGTTGGTATTACTATACTTCGGAAATTATAAAATCTTTCAAATTAGTGTACACATTTGGTAACTGAGATTGTCGGATGGAGTTTACAAATTTAAACAACCTATCCTCGACTTGTATTTCTAACCTACTTCGGTCTAATGTATTGAGTAGCCAGCCTAAGCTGACTGTAGGAGTTGTAAGGCATGGTTCTCGTTCTCGCTTTGTTTATCTCTTACTCACCTCGTACTCGTCTTGTCCTCGTTCGTTTCATTCTCGCTCGTCTTTGTTCTCGTTCGTTCGTACTCGTTCTCGTCTTGTTGTTTTTCTCTGGTTCAAATTCTGGCCGCGAATCATGAGAATTGTGAGGATTTGATGACTGTACAAATCACCAAGATGGATGCGTGGATAATGTAAAGAATTTGGGGAAGATTTGGGTGGGAGGCGGTTTTTATTATTTGTTATTCAAGTTTAACTAGTGCCCGCGGATACCCCTTTATTCTCCAAACATTCTTCCCAAAACCCCAGGTAGCTTTTTCCTTAATATAAGTCATGCTTGATATGCATCTCGATCCTCCATGCTACTTAAATCTAAAAGCAGCAATCTCCCCTTGAACAGTAAAAGCTAAAATGGCTCTTCCGCCTCCCATCTTCTGGACTAATTTTATAAATTGATGAGACTTGATTTTCGATGCGCAATCTTTTTCAATCTCTCCCTTTTCACCATCCTGCCTCAAGTTCAATCTAAAATGATCAAGGCTTAGACTTTGCTTGCAATTTTCAACAATTTCGTGAAACTGCGTGTTAAATCTCTTGAATGAAATAATTTCCACCGTAGCGAGATCAGACATAACCTCCGATCTTTTTTTCCTCCAACATTCTGTAATCAGTTGTGTGATTTTTCCGTTATCAACTAATTGCAACTGGTCATAGCCGTTATCCCCCCATTCGATAGGGGTACCAATTGTCAACCAGTCGACACCGATAACGATGATTTCACATGGTTTTGGGCCCTTATTGATATATAAGGTGTAAATTCTAGCTTTATCCTTGTTGAAATTTGTGTACACGCTTGCACTGGAAATTATCAGAAATGTACATGTTCAGGTTGCTAAACAAGTGAAAATGAAAACCATGACACCTACCTGAAGTCATTGCTCAGGTATAAAGAACCCTCAGCGTTAATAGTTAGACACAATATCGAGATAACGAGAAAAGCTGTGAAAAACATCGTGAAGACCGAAGCGTAAACGAGACAATGTAAAGTTGAAGTCAATTGTGCAATAAAAGAACCAAGCAGGTATACTATGTACCCCACGTTTATCAAAAAACGACGTTATCAGAAGAAAAATCAGGTAAAGTGTTGGTAGGCCTTCAGCAGTCGTAGCTATGTTGTCGATTCGAGTTTTGTATTGAAGTGACAAAGGTGTAGCGTTGAGTGACAAGGACGATAGATTGCAAGACCAGTACTGTAGGAACCGCTAGCCAGTTCCCTCCTATTTATGTTTGTGACAGTGCTGGTTTGTGCCCGTTGTCTGACTGGACACTTCACTCATGACTTCGTGCATGTCATGACAATAGCAGTCAACTGCACTGCATTGCAATGACAATGCAATCATTAGTCACTACAGCAATAGTCACAACCTAAAGTTTGTCATATAAAGGCAATTTCAAGCCATGTATACGTAGTCAAAGTTTTCAGCGAAATCTTATAACTACTTGAATTGCTTTAGTAAATGACACCCTAATTTATACAGTAACCTTATTGACATATTTGGCATTGCAAGCAAACTCATTCGCACAGACGATTGTGATGGCAAGGTTACTGTATAGTATAAACTAACACACCCCTCGTTTAGCTCACTCAGCTGTGCATGGCCTTAACCACTAGCACGTGCTGTGAGCTCATATTGAACTCAATTGAAAATCACGCCGACGGCACTTGCCGGCTTGATCGGCCCACCATTTACACTGTTTGCCCCGTTAAACGTTTAACCGCTTATTTCTCACCTGTACACCAAAGGTTATCAGGACTATCGCAATATTTACCACGGGAAACTGCCGCAACACTACCGAAATTATCACTACTTCACTGTCTGTTCTTTTCAATGAAGTCTTCAGTTGTTTTGACCTTTTAATCCGCCAACACATAAGCCTTTGAGAACCTTGAACAAGCTGCAACCCAGGAGGTTGTACAAGTTACCGCCAAAGCATTTGAAGTTGCCACAGTAATACAGATTATAAACCTGACCGCTGCCGCCGCTAACAACAACAACTGTCTTACTACCTCTCCTGAGGCGGCGTATATACCACAATATGAGGACAGTACCCTGAAGTTTAATGAAAACGGAATGTTCGGCTATAGGAATATATTTGCCTGGGCACGGATAGGCGCGCGGCGCAAAATCCTGCTTGTGCACAATACGCACCTGAGACGTACCGTACACGACTTGTAATGGGGACCGTTTGTAACAGAGTGTGCTTCACAGGGTCCGCCCAGAGCTACGCTCTGGCTTAATAGATGTTGAATAAATCAAATCAAATTGAATTAAATCAAATCATGTGGTTTGGGGAATATCCTAGTCTTTACGGCAACCTTCGTAATTAATTGGGTTGGCGAGCGTACCCTGCAGAAAAAGTCTACCATGTGTTTGCGCCGCGCATGTTAAATGCCCGAAATACTTTTTTTTTTTTTCACTGCTTGCACCTCCCCCTATACACTTCGCAAATGTTACTAGCACATAGTTCTATACCTCGTTTTCTTACCCTGTATGTCGGAACAGTAGTTAATTGCAGTACAATCAGTCAACTGTACTGTCAAGTAAGTTGACTGTACTGACTGCAAGTTGACTGAATTTTTTGTGGGTTGACTTTAAGTCAAGTACAGCATGTGCTCACTTCAGACTAGAGCACGGGCCAAGCAATAGGCCATACAAATTAGTGTGCAGACCGGCTAGCGGTCTGCCAAACCTAGAACAATACATCCACCACTTGACCACGCCATACTACTGTTACTTCGACCACGATTCGAATCGACAACGTTGCAACATCTAAAGGCCTATCATTGGCAAGGCCTATCAACGTTGTATTTATCAAAAAAAAACATACTATACAACACTGGTTTTAAGGACCATCCATACATATATTGTGAAGCAATAGGAAAACACTTTCATTTTCAGTTTATACAGTGTTTTTATTAATAATTTTACAGTTTACCTTATAGCACCTAGATTTAACACGCGTCTACCTTTGTAAACCTTACAAAATGCGTAGTACCCGCGCCAACTAAACCTTGTTAACTTGCATGCAATCATAAAATTTGAAACTATAAAGGTCTCTTTATAATCAAGGATTGTTGGAACAGTAGTAAATGCAGTGTAGTCAGTCAACTTTGCTGTCAAGTAAGTTGACTGTATTGACTGCAAGTTGAGTGTATTGTTTTGTGGATCTACTGAAAAGTTAAGTACAGTATGCGCCCACTTCACACTAGGGCACGAGCCAAGCAATTAGCCATACAAATCAGTGTGCAGACCGGCTAGCGGTCTGCCAAACTTAGAACAATACATCCACCACTTGACCACGCCACACTACTGTTAGTTCGATCATTTCGAATCGATAACGTTGCAATATGTAAAGGCCTATCAACAAGGGTTGTATTTTGTTGAAGGTAATCTTGTATATACCATTCATCTGTTGATATTGTTGTTATATATGCACTGTTATTGTTAATTGCATATAAATCAGTATGCTTGGATGGGTTTACCAATCTCATTATAGTTTTTATTGTTTCGACTACTCGTTTATATTGTGTGTAACTTGAAGGGAGAAAGAGAACAACCAAAAAAGACAGACTGAAAGGTTAACTATATTGGCTTTAATGCTATATCACAAGCTATGTTAATATATATAATGGAAAATTTGACATGATAAGAAGGCAATTACATTTACATTTGTGTCAGCCTTTTTTTATTGAAGCTAACCAGTTCCATTACAAACTGTAATTCTCTCTCAAAACAACCAACATAACGCATGTAACGCTAATTAACCCGATAACAACTAAAATAGTAGTGTTACGCCACTTGTCATACCATACATTGGAAATGATATTGCTGATATAATGCAGTTAATATTGCTAATGTAATGCAGTTCATCTTGAATACATGCAACACAAGTAATAGCTGTAAACAATTTTCATTTATATAGCGACCTTGGGTTTCGCTTGTAAAGCTGATTACTGAGTAAAGTCAGCGTATATACTAAAGAATTTCGTTTCCAAATGCATAGAGGTTTAGGTTTATAATGCCGAACAATTTACAAAACACCACTTCAATTGAATTTGATTGTCACCCCACTACAATGAGAGCTGTTCTGCAAAAATCGAGCTTTTCTTCGAAATCTTGTTCAAATTATAGCGCTCAATCTATAAGTGGAATCTTTTTTCCTACACGGTCGGTGTATGCACAAATGTCGTAGGACAAAGCAAATATTGGAACTATATACATGTTAAAATACGTTCTGTCCCCAATTACATTTGCACGGGCACTAGTCATGTGGACAAGTGTGTTCCACAAACAGGTGAATCATAAGAGTCAGGGAATTATTTCAATATTATTGTTTCTTTCCTGCTTTCCAGCTCAAAAGCTTGAATTGTAGTGGGTTGGTGATTCGTGTGTTGTAAAGCCACCATGAGGAAAACCATCGACACTATTTCGTTTACGTAGTATTTCCAACACCATAACATGATCTGATGTTCAATCATGCCGACAAAATTGGTGGTTGTTTTTTACGTTACAAACGTGGATAAAGTAAATATCTTGTTACAAAGATATTTGTGTTGCATTATAGGGTGTTCCAATGTCAGGTAAACTGGGGTCACATATCAAGGTTTGCCATAACTTCTTACGTACAGGCACATGATTGCCGTACAAATCTCTACAAAATATTTTGTTGCCATATGTAATTATGTACTCTTACTATTCGCACGGGCGTAGTTGGACTACGACACTTTTCTTTTCAAAAACCGAGTTCCAAATTTCGACACCTTGTTATGCGAGTATGGACAAGGTCGCTATTGGGACAGCAGTCAATTGCAGTACAGCCAAGTTGACTGTACTGACTACAAGTCAATTGCAGTGGAATGCACAATTCAATGTGGGGCACGGGACAAGCAGTTGCCCATACAAATTAGTGTGCAAACCGGCTAGCAGTCTGCTAAACTTAGAAGTAACAATTATCCATCACTTGACCTTTGTAAAACTAGTTACTTTAACCACGATTTAAATCAACGAACATTGTAACGTCTAAGGACCTATTAATACTGATTAGTGCTTGACGGTAAGTTAAGCACAGATAAGCTAGGTAGAAGAAGTTACTTTACGGTTACGCTTTGTGCAATTGTAGGGTAGAGGAAGGATTCTTGCAAAAGGCCTATACAAGCTACGTCAGTTGTCACGGCAATAAAAAGTGAATACTTTTGAATTTCGTTAATCACCTCAGCAATCAAAAATTGGAGTCGGTATCTCGATTAATTTCATGAAAATGTTTTTATCAAACTTATTTAAAGGAAGTGTTGAGATTAACCGCAAAAGTTTTAAAATCACTACATAGATACGTCGAAATCGTTATGTAAAGCGTAAACAATAAAATTATCAAAGTTTTCGGAAAACCATAAAATCGCTTAGTTTTTTAGTGAACAAGTCAATATCAATACTTAATCTTATACAATGAGTCTTTAAGACGTAATAAATAACAAATACGCTAATTTCATATAAAAGATTATCAAGTCATACCAAATAACTACTTTATTTGTTGGAATAGCAGTCAAGTGCAATACATTCAAGTCAACTTTACTTGCAGTAAAGTTGATTGTACGTACTGCAAAATGACTGTAGTTTGTGGGATTTGAATATACTGCACCGCAAGTGCAGTGTAGTAGGTGCCTACTTCAAAGTGAGGCATAGGCCAAAGCGTTTGGCCATATAAATTAGTGTGCAGACCGGTTAGCGGTCTGCCAAAGTTAGAACTTATACATCGCAATCAACAATATCAACGCAGTACCAGTTACTTCAATCGCAGTGATTCGAATCGACTACGTTGTAACGATAAAGGCCTACCAACATTATGTGATATTACATCTAAATCGTTTAATTATTAGTCATATCCAAATTAACATTTACTCTTTAGTTGAAACATTAATATAGCCAACGATTAAAAACAATAAGAGAGATTAGAGCGATCGGACCTTTTATGCACAGTATTAAAATGAAAACATTGGATATAATGATGTTAACGAATCTTGCAAAGAAAAACTGTTAACCAACTTCATCGGCTAATACATTGTGGACTTAAATAATGGCCAAAAGTTTAGTCGCGGCGTTTAAAGCCTCTTAAGATTTTCGTAAGTCGTTCAACAACTAAACTATTAATACGTCAAAAACAGTGTATAAGGTTAAAATCATGTTAAAAGCGGAGATTTCTAAGCAGGAGGTCTTTATACCAAAAAAAAACTACAAACAGACAAGCAGATACCCTTTTTAAACTGGTATAATGAGAGAACTACCCTCAAGATTCTAAACCTTAAGAGCCACAAAAGAAAAATAAAGGTATTGCTAACGATGATTAATGTCTTTATATAAGTTCTAGTTAATCACCCCCTAATCCTTAGATAAGTTAAACCTTCAAT
The DNA here is from genome assembly GCA_038502455.1 of Anisogramma anomala. Lineage (NCBI taxonomy): Eukaryota > Fungi > Ascomycota > Sordariomycetes > Diaporthales > Gnomoniaceae > Anisogramma > Anisogramma anomala. The sequence goes on along the minus strand of JASMMZ010000006.1, from coordinate 10,568,431 downwards.
TCCCGTAGCGACGATCCCTTATTATCGGTAAGGTCTCAAGCCTTAGTATTCAAGTGAATTAAGGTCTTTGAAGAGTAATCAAAATGATTGGTATTGTAGTATAATAGAAGATGATCCAAAGGAGCATCTAGAGGTGCACGCTACAGGTAAGGGTTTATAAATCCTTACCCGGAGTGTACTACTCTAGATCGCTCCATATATTGCTATTCAGTTGGGTATAGTTATTTCAGATCGATCTATGTATGGAGCACTTTGTGTCTTACAAGATTGTAGCCTATGGTGTAATACGTTATCATACACCCTGTAGGAGTGTACCCTATAATATAGTGTATTTCTACTTACTCTATCTATACTATTTATAAGGGTATATAGCAATATATACACAGGTATTTTTTTTTCTTTTGTTAGATATTTCGTACTTATAGCCTACCAGTGATAGTATGGCTGTGGTTGCGAGGATTTAAATTAGTAGGTTTTGTAGTAATAGTGTTGTTATTGTATTTGTTGTAAAAAGGTTCAAATTAGCAAGTTTCCGTAATGATAGTGATATTACTGTATTAATTTTAAAAGGTTCAAATTAGTAAGTTCAGCGGGAATTAGTAAAGTCTAACCAAGGTAATATTTTAAGTTCGGCTAAGATTAGTAAAGTTTAGCCAAGGTTATATTTATAGTTCGGACTTGATTGGTATAGTCAAATTGGAGCGATAAGATTGGTAATAACGTCTTTCGAGATTTCGAATAAGGGTGATTATAAAGGGGTAATTACGCAAGGGTAATTCCGTAATTACGTGTTGAGTAAGTATAAAAATAAATTGTTATCGGTTTGTGCAAAACTTTTTTTTTCTCTTTTAAAGGCGCATAGTTTAAGCCGATACAAGGCACTATTTCAATTTAACTTTTATTTCCTACAATTAAACAAACCGTTCTAATAGGTAGGGTTTTTCCTAACACTTATATACTAACATATCCCTTAAATAAATGCCACGTAAGAACAGGACTATAAGGCGCCGTTTGGCGTGAGAACATCGACGCGTTACCGTTGCCGTAACTAACGCCGCTCCCATTACCAACTTACTGTCTTTTGACACGATATCCTTCATCGCCGCCACCCAGTCGCCTATCGCCACACCGTTACTCTCCGTCGCCGCTTCCTTCTTCTTATCAGCCCTAGCTGTCCTTGCCACCGCTACCAGCCCCTTTTCCGCCGTCGCTACGCCCCCCTTTTCCACCTTTTCCTCTCCCTTTCCCAGCTTTTAGGAAAAGGAGTGGAGGGTCTTTAAAGTTATAAACCTTACGCTTTCCCTACGTGTAAGGACTCCATTACCTATAAGGACCCCTTTACGCCGTAAACCTAGCTTGGCGCAGCTACGTTGAGGTACGCATATTCCAAATTTAGCTGTTATGTATATTTCTAACCTTTCCTTACAAATAATAAGCCCTTGGCGGATTTCCTCCGCCGCCTCGAGTTCTGTATCCTTAAGGTACGCCGTAAGACCCTTTTAACGCGTTAAATGTTAAAGCGGCGTACCCGGATTCATAGCTTTAGGTCGCTAATAAATACATTTTACATATTTTGAGTCGCGTCCGCAGCCGCGAGTAAGTTTATTAGTGATTACTCTCAAAGCGGGGGCCGCTCAGCTCGTTATTACTGTTACGAACGGACTGATAACTCATACACCCCCGTTCCGGTGGCTTTAAGGCTGTAGGCCGAGGATATGTTACGCTTCCGCCGGCTTTTTGATAAGTTTTAACCGAATTTCAAAAACATTCTTTAGAAAAAATCCAACGTTCGGGGCGATCCAAGAAATAAATCATCGTTAATATCCAAAAAAAAAAAAAGCCGATATGAATTAGTAATAAGCGTTAACCGGCGAACCAGGGAAACGGTAACCGCCGTCGACGTCTAGAAACAGGACCTACGTATATACTACGTAAACGAGTTTAACAACGTCATCGTACGTCATCGGGAAAAGGGTAATCCTTCTTCTATATCTTTGCCTAAGGGTATAATTAATAAGGTGTAGGGTTAAATCCTCGTTAACATTAATAATTTCGTTAACGGTAATGGCAGTAACGTTAACCTAAAGAGGGAAAACGACAGAAAGGACGGTAGGGACGCGACAGTGTCGCCCTTTCTCTTTAGTAGTAAATAAATGCCCCTGGGTCGGGCCGATGTACCCTACCATAGTGTAGTATGTTGTATAGTAATTTCATGGCTTTTTACAAAAAATTTCGTTTAAAGTAACAAACGTAATTTGTAATTAAAAGAGGTAATATACCATCATCGGTACAACGTCGTTAAATTAAATAAATGTTAAAAGAAAATCGGAGATCGATGCAAATAATCGTACTTAATAAAAAAAAAAATCGCCGATCGGCACAAATAGTCCGTTTAAATAAAGGTAAGACATAAATCGGCGCGAAAGGTATCGATAGGCCGATTCATATGAGTGAAATTTTTTATAACGTATTAATTTATTAGGGTTGTAAAACGTTCCTAATAACCTCAACTAATAATATACTTCTAAACATAAAAGTTTTTAGTATGTCGTTCGGTATAACTTTAGTTATTATGTTTACCGGATTCAATTTGTCATTAATTCAGTTAGTTTCCTTATTTTCCCGTCGTTCGTAGGATTCGCGTAATGTTATAATGTCGATTATTAACCTCTTTTCATTTGTAATATCCAATTTAACCAAGCACTTATAATGCGAAAGGGAATTAATATAGATAATAAGAGAAATAGGGCGTAAACTAAGGTTAAAATAATGATCTGAACTATTATTACCATGGTAATGCTCTAATCGAAGCCTTTGACTATATTATAAATCTCGGAAGCTAAAACGTTTCGTGTAATGCTTTGATATTTATTAAAGCTTTAATGAATAATTTTTTTTGAAGCTTAAAGCCATTCTAGGCCGGTATTTTTTTATGGAGGATTCAAACGAAACCGATTTGTAGGCTATAATCGCGATTACTAACAAAGAAGTCGTTAATAAAAATAAATAGTTTTATGATACGAATATATAATGGTACAAATTATAAGCCGCGTTTTGGATTATATATTTGTCGTAAAAACCCTTTATTAAGCGTTTTATATATATCGTCCGTTGGATTAGTTTCATACTATATAGCGACAGAAAGGTCAAATGCTGCCTTTAGTTATGTTAAGAAAGAAATCCAGGCGCCGCATATACGTTGGTACCTATATTCATCAGGTCATTTTACGTTGTCAAAAATGATAAAGGCAACTTTATTTAATTTCTCTTTTTACGTAAGACTTGAAACGCCCTTTCGAAGGGTGATAGTGGCGTTATTAAAATCAATTACGTGATTTTCCGTTAAGTACGTCTTGGATTTGGCTTTTAAACCGGCTTTTAGAAATTTCCACTTTTTAAACTTGGAAAACGAAAAGTTACATAACGCTAAGGTGTCGTCCAACTATATACCCATTAATATAAAGCCCTCTGAACGGACCATTAATACTAACAGGCATGAGTTAAAAGTAAAGTTGGTTATTTCGAGTCGTTTTAAATAGATAGTATACCAGTAAATACTGGTTTCAGTTAATCAGTAAAGTGGTTTTATAATACGCAAAATCGTATTAAGTAGGTAATTTTACCTAAAGTCTTTAGGTATATCGGAGTAAATCTGTCGTTCAAGTCGTTCTTTAAATTAGGTATAAGCTTATATTATGTTTTTAAGTTCGATATGCAAGTTATACAAATAGCTAAGAGAGGTAAATAACGTAAAAATCAGGCGATAACTAACCCATTACAACGCAGATTATTAGGTTATAATATCTTTTTTGCCTTTGTTGTTATATTCTTTTACAATCAAATGGTTTTTTTCATAAGGTATACTGGTCTTATCTTTAACTTTGTAGGCGAAATGGGTTGGAAAAATCATATAGCTGCTGTAAATGGTCAATTTAAATCGTTGAAAACGAAATACGCCCTAGTCGGTTTAATCTAAGATTTTCTTTTAGGTAGATTATGCGAATAGTGTACTTAAGGTGATAATAATGCCTTCGTGACGGAGTTTTAAACTAAGCTCGCGGTTTGCTATCTTCTTTTACGTAATTAAGAAGTATGTGGAAAAGTTCCTATGACGTTTTTTGGTTTTCGAACCGAGGGGACGCCTTCGGCGGCGAGGTTTTAAAAGGGTTAGTATAAATGAATTACTTTTATTTAACCCAATCGGTTTAAATTTTCGTTTTAGGGGTAAAGATAAAGTTAGATTCGGTTTAAATTTGTCGTCCTAGGTAATTTTCTTTCAGCGGTTTTACTATAATTACGGTTCCTAGCTGTCCCTTTTCATCTCTCTTTCATATTCCCGTATTATTGTGCAGCGAAACGCATTCCTTCCGTTTCGTCAATTCACGAACAAGTTCTGACCACTTAATCCGTTAAATCCTTTAAGGGCTAATTAATTTATTCTTCTTTTTTCAAACTAAAACTTCAAATTGTAATGGTAAATTTAAAACATCAGTTTTACGTAAGTTATTTATTGTAACTAATGCTTTCGATCCATCGTTCTTCACCAGTAGTAACTTTGGTACCGTAATGGCTTTAGCTATAATATTAGCCCTTTATAATGTTGATAATAATAGGGTAAAGTTTATGTCAATCCTCGAATAGGCATTAAAAATAAAGAGCTCAAGGATAAGCTAACTTGGGCTTAAAGTATTACTAACGACGCTAAACGCTATTTAAAGAATAGATTCTTTAAAACTAATATCCCTTAATTTTTTACCAATACTATATACACTTTTTCAGTGGTTTATAATATCGTTTATACTTTTTGATGCCTTATGGGGCTTTTCCTAAAATTTATTTGTATTTATCACGGGCTATCCGAGTTTTTGTATATTATCCAATAAAATTGATAGCTGTATCGACGTCGTACGTAATCCAATTTATAGGCTCGAAGAAAACGTTTCACTAGTGGTTAGCTATAACGTCCTAATTGTCTGAAATAAAAGCCAGTAATAAAAATTTCATGGCTAGAAATAATATTACCGTATCTACGACATAAAGGACTGGTTGGCCATTAAAATATATAATATTAATAATTACTTCGTAATTAAAGTTAATATAGTTTTCAAGCCGGAACTTAAATCATCGTAAGGCTTATAAATATAGCCAATACTCGAAACAAAATTTTTAGATAACTTTAAGTACATCTTTTCCTACGTTTATAGAACCAAAGACATAAAGTAAACGTAATACAGGTTTTGTAGTTAGGTATTCGAATCATCTGTGTAAAATCACTAATTTCGGTTAAATTAAATAAACAACCTTAATTATACATTTTTCGGGGGAAAACCACAATTAGCCGAATTTGAGTCGGAGGGGTACGGATACTTTATTCAAAACGCGAACGATTTAATTATTCGTATTCTTGACCTCAATTCGGAGCTTATTTATATTAGTAAATGAAAACGAAAATATTATCCTTAAATCTATCACGCAAACTTTAACCAGTTCGAAACGTATATTTATAACAACTGTTCCAAGCGACGACGCTTTACCTTTACTAAACAAAACCTTTCGGTATTTTCCTATTCGGTTTAACCGAAATTTTGAAAATTTCGCCGCTAGCGCATCAAATCACCGCTTTCTAGCCGTCGAAATTTCGGCTACGTCAGTATTAGGTATAATGACTTGAACCTGTTTCCGTATTTTTCAGAAAACATAAATTACGACATTATATGGGCGTTAAGCACTTCCTTTACATAATCTAAACATATAATATATATATAAAAAGGCGTTCTATGAACCGGAAAAAATGTGTTAGGCGTTATTATTATCGTATTTATGGTCGTCTGTTCCGGATAAATCTTTGTAAAGGTAAGCATCGAGTCTATTATCTATACCTTCGCACTTGACTACGTATATTACAAAATTAGCATTCATTCCATCCTTCAATATATAATAGGCCTCAAATTCAAGTTTATTCGAATTTATTTATAACCGGTTTGGTTTTTAAACCTGTAGCCGACTTTACCGTATACGATATACCGCTTCTATAAACTAACAGAGCTTAGTATATATTTCTATAAATATTACCATGGTTTTGGCGCCGTTTTTCCTATTTTCTTATAATCATTCTTATCTTTTATTACTAGTATTTTCTCCTTGATACATGTAATTTAGGAATTCGTTTTACCTTAGGTAACCCTTAAATTCCCGGTCCAAAACATAGTCATTTGTTTCGACAAGGTTTATATTGATAATTTGGCTCTCTCCTCTAATTTCATGATCTATAAATGCCAATTAGAAGTTCACTTATGGGCGTTTAATGGTTTCAAGTAATATTTCAAAATTTATACGAAAATCCTTAATGTTCTTTTCTGGTGGAAAACGTGTAAAGTCGAAATCTAGGTTTTTGCAGCAAGTTTTTGCTATTACTTAGATAAATAATTTTCCACCTTTTTCTTCCGGTTTGAACTCTATTTTATACTTTTGAAACTTAGGTAAAAGGGCGGTAAAAATTTATTATAGGTTTTTCTCAGCGTTTTCCTATTAGCTTTTTACGGAGTTTCAGGTTGTATTGATATAATATTTATTCAAAAGTTTATGGTTAATTTCTGAATCGAAGTGGAATTTTAAACGTTTATAATACTTTGTATATGTATTTACCTACGTAAGGTGTAATATATACGTTTATTGAGCTTATCTTCAAGGTATACCGGATAAAATAATATAAAATTAAAATAAATTAATATTTAATCTTTTACACTTATTAAAAATTACGTGTATTTTGTTATTAAGTAAGTCGTATAGCTTATCGTTATAGTTATTATCCCTATCCTATAGCCTAGTAAAGTTGGTTCATTTTATAGGATCGCTTTTATCCATAGGGAAGCGGTGTGGTAAAAGGTCGTGGAAAAGGTTATGGTTTACAGGCATCGGTTCGTAAAGTATGTATTCATGTTTTACGACATTCGTCAATTTAAGGATCAGGTTATTCTCTATATCCTAGCCGATCCTTCTGTAGTTGATCGGGCTATTTTCGGTGTTACAGCCGCTCCCATCATAGCCGAACGGGTTATTTTTAGTATTCGAGGAATAAATTGGTATTCGATTATATTTTAATGTATATACCGGTGTAGAGGTATATTATACTTATATAGTATATAAGGATTGTAGTCCTTTTTTTCCCTGGAGTATTTATTTTTAACTTCGGGTATAGGTAAAGGATTAGGTCGCTTTACACCTCGTCCTCATCGTTTTAATAATAGTCTGTTTCACTTCGTAAGATAGAATCCTTTTACAAATTCCGTGAAATATAAATATTTATCCTTTTAATCTGGTATGTCGATGAATTATGCTATTTCGAATAAGGTCTTTATAAGGCGGCTATTACTACCTTTTAGGTTAATAATACCTTTAATTCGTAGTTAGATTCGTAAGGTTTTGGCAATGGAAGGACTTACTATTTGTTATATATCCAAATCCAATTCGAAAAACATCCATAAATATCATTTAGCAAATCAGGTCTTTATGCTTTGTTTTCCTAATAAAGTTGAATAATGACTACAATGTATATGATTATCATTTATAGATCAAATCCTTAATTGGCGAATCAATAATGTTATTCTAAAAGCGCAGGTTGATTTCGTACATCATAGCCTTTCTGATTTCCATATTTTCGACTAGTATATCGAAGTTCACATTAGCCTTCTTCTTATAATATTGGTCTTTGGGCTATAATTATCAACATTTTAAGGTGATTTCTATATATACTTCGTATGTTAAAACGATTTAAGTTAGTAATTCCGAGCCGTGATAAGATTTCAGGTACGTTCGGATTCCAACGTTTAGGATAATGCGTTTTACAAATAACAAATGCAAAGTAAATAAAGAAATTAATGTGGTTAAAATAAAACTTGCTAATGCTTACTCATGTAAATAAATTTTAAACGATTTATAAGGTGTATCAACAAACGAATTAGGTATTTCAAATGAGTTTTTACAAACATATGGAAACTTTATGTTAGTTAAAGGGCTTCAAAAATTTAAACATTGTATAAATAAGTTAAAACATGTAGGGCGAACGTGGGAGGAAAAATTAGGCAAAGGATGTATAAGGCGAATAAGAGCAAATAAAAGGTGTAATTATAAGGAGGTATGTTGTGTAATCGGTTGTTTGGTAGTCGGTCCATATTTATGTATTGTAACCGAACTTAATGAAGTATTTGGTTTCTTTGCTTTATACGTAATCGCTTTAACTAAAGCGATTGGTTCGGATAGGAATGTCATAACCGCTTTTAAATTAAGAAAGCGGTTTAAATATCGAAAATCGAATGGATTCTAACTAAAGTTTCCGGAACTTAGTGATTTTGGCTTACGTAGCCTAATACGTAACAAGACGCTTTTGAAAAAGTATCCGGGTATGTTAAAGCGTTAAACAAATGTTAATAATAGTATAACGGCGCTTTTAATAAATAAAACGCCTAATAAACGTTATTTTTCCAAGTTACTTAGCTTATATTGTTTTTATACACTTCGGCGTATAATTTTTATAAAAACAAAATATTAAAGTATCAAAAGTTAAAATCGCTATAATATCCTCTTATAGGTATTTTACCCATGTCTGTCTTTTTTGAAGTTATCTGTAGTCGATTGAGTCAGCTACTAATTAATATCGGTAAGGTTTTGAACTTTGGTATTTACGTAAATTATAGTCTTTAAAAAACAATTAAAATGAATTCCATTGTAATATAATAGAATAAAATATAAAGAAGAATTTAGAGGTGTATGCTACAGGTACGGATATATAAGTCCTTATCTGGAGTGTATTACTTTCGAACGCTCCACATATTGCCGTTCGGTCTGGTATAGACATTCCAGACCGATCTATGCATTGTTGTTCGGTCTGGAATAGTCATTACAAACCGATCCATGCATGGAGCACTTTATGTCTTGCAAAATTGCAACCTACAGTGTGACACGTTATCGTGCACCCTGCAGGAATGCACCCTGCAATACAGTGCACTGCTACTTGCCCTATGTATACTATCGATGAGGGCATGTAGTAATATCCACATTTATACTTCAACGATAGGAATGAACCTATTGATTTATTAGCAAGCTTAAATTCTATAAACGATAATGCGAAGTACATGCTCGTGGGAAAGTAAGTATTTTAAGCAACCATTGCCAACGCGGCTTGACGGAATTGACATTAGCGAGATATAGTGCTTAATTTAATTAAATCGTCAGGATAAATATATCAATCATCGAAATTGCTAAGGTAATAAGGGGGCGCAAGGTACTATCACATAACTCTATCAAAGTCCATCAGATTATTATCACTTTGATGAACGGTTCAACTATACGAGAGAGCTTACAATAGGTCTTATTATAGGACTTTACATATCATATTCAACTACTAGCACCTTTCCTTATCACCAAGATATAAAAGTACTTAAATCAACTCTGAAAAACAATAATAATTAGTACAACTATCGTAACCTATTTCCCAAATTAGTTAAAATTGTCAACGTTAACTACAAATTAGCTACAAACTACGTGGAAATTTAGAATGATAGAGAGAATTATGATATAATACACAATAATTTTCCTACGACAAAAATAATACCATTTCTTAATATTTATAAATGGAAAGAGGTTAATATTTAAACTCTCTGTTTCTATTTTGTGTTTACAGAAATCAACATAGCGCACATGAAAAAGAAAATTACCTAAATATTTCACTAGACCATGTACCTTTTACGAAATTTATTACGAAATAAATAGTGATTTTAAATGAAATAATTACTTTATGCAAAAAAATATGGATTCGGTTATAATACATTAAATATAAATAATGGCTAACAAAAATGAATAGGAAATACCAGTGGTATCCTTGAACAATTGTATAATGAGTAAATACTTTGTTAGTATGTAATGTGCAAGTCGAAAATTGGAAAATCTATATAACGCGAGTAGATTCGGAAGCTATCAAAGGTGTTAGCGAGTTTAAATTCATCTTACAACGCTTAAATATTATTTGTATTAGCTTTTTTAGCCAGTTATATTTTTTGACCATTATAACAAGTATGACAGACTTAATTGATATTGAGGATAAACTAATAGTTTTTACGACTAGGAAAAAGAATTACTTTGAATTACGTAATACATCGAACGTAAGTACAGCAGGTTTAAGTATTCAAAGCTTGGTTACAAAGTAGTTTGTTAGAAATTAGATTGGAAATAACTACGCGAAAAAAAATAAACATATATGGAAACCGCGAAATTCATCGTTATAATAGTGGTAAAAAATTGGATTTATGGTAAATACAGTTGCTAGTAAAGTATCTACTCTTTTGTTGAAAGTTATAAATAATAGGTTATTTATTACATTCAATGTTGTTTTTTATTAGAGAAGAATTAGTAGAACCGTTTCGTAGACTATGCAGTAAAAACGAATTAAACAACTAAAATGATATATGAGAGGAAATTACGTAACAACAAGATACTAGTCTCAATACAGCCTAGTAATTAGCCAACTATGTCTTTGTATATCACTTGACACGTAAAACAATTTGCTATTGTTAAGATGACTAAATACATCACCCTTTGTATTTATTGAATTTTCACGATAGTTAAGGAAAAAATACGTTTTAATTTATTGTGCTACGTACGAAGTCAACAAAATACTCAATAGGAGGATATTCATAATATATTTCTTTGCGACATAAAATTATTAGTTTTCAAGAAATCAGTTACTATGACGCTAGTCAAGCTAAAGCTAGATTTCATTTACGTATAAAATTATCATTATTCAAATTAACGTTTATAAAAAGAGTTTTAAAACCCATTACCTTTGATAATTTCACGATCAATCTCCCTTATTACTTCGTTTGGAGGATATAAAGTCCCCTCATATTAATATTGATATTAACGCTGAGAAACTAATATGAAGGGACTAGTCTAAAGCTATCACTTAAGGCGGTCAGATACTTGATATAATCTTTGATAAAGAAGAGATGAATAAACTCCTGCGAAGGATCTGCTATGAAGCTAGTGAAAAGAGTTTCTTAGACACGTGACTAAGGAGAGTTCATGCTTAGTAACGGCTCCGGAACTTCGTAGGAGTATGGAAATTGCTAAGGCTAAATCTCTAGCGATCACTAGCTCAAGCACTAGCCTGTAATATTACCTCTGGACCACCGTATTTTTAAAGGTACCTATAAGCTGGTATATCGATCTAGCACCCATGAGAAGGTGGTAGGAAGCGCTAGAATAATGGAAACTACTGTTCACCTGCTTTTGAAAAGCAAAAAACGTTGTAGTGATATGTAAAAGGTACTCTTGTACTGTATATTGTTCCAGAAGATTCGGGATACCCGTTTATGAACGACGTAAAACATTGTAGAAAAGTGTGAAAGGTTTCCGTCGTAAATCGTTTTGATGTATCGTAAAATATACCGACGTCGGTCACCGATGCCCTTCCTATCAATAATCCCTATAATAGTCCCAAAAATTAAAACTTTTCCTCCATCAACAACTTTCACATCCTTTAATACAATTCTATACCAATAATTTTCTTCTTCTTCTTATTTTTCTCCTTCTTCTTCTCCTTCTTCTTCTTTTTCTTCTTCTTCCTAATCGTCTTCTTCTTCTTCTTCTTCATCGTCTTCTTCTTCTTCTTCTTCTTCTTCTTCCTCCTTCTTTTCTTATTATTATTCTTTTCCCAAAAAACATAAATAATAGCTTGGTTATAAATGTAAAAATGGCAATCTTAATATAAATCGCTCCATTCCAAAGCAATTTGTCCCCTATTAACAAACATGTATTTTATTAGCATACGTCTTATCAATAAGTACCTTAATTATATTAGTAACCAGACCTTTTTCGAATATAATTACCGTATAGAGTTTGAATCTCATAAGTTCTTCCAGGAGAACGAAGGTAAACATAAGTTATAAGTATCGATTATAAACACATTAACATGTAGCTCAATACTAACATTCAATGTTAGTTTTATACCGTTAACGTTACGAGTTGAAATACCGATTATATATACACTTATTTTAATATTAACCCTTGTAGGTATGACTTTATCATTGTACTAGAATCGATTCAAAATTGGTCGAAGTAATTCATGCTGTATTTAAAGTAGATGATTTTTTCACATGCTAGTTCCAGGGCTAATGGTAACTAGAGATCTATCCCTGGTGGTTGACATTGCTCCTATGGTGCTCTGAAGCCGCTCGGAAGCCGCTCGGAAGCATTCCCTCACCTGTTACGCGACTGAGTCACCCTTTTTTGATAATTCTGTAATAGCTTCTTAATTTGAGTTTCTCCTTTTATTTCTATCGAAGATTATACACAGTATTTGACCACCTTAAACAACAATTACGACCTAATCATTTTACATATAGTCCCTGATTTTCTTCCTAGCAATTTTTTAGCTATTTACAAACAGTTATAGCTCAAAGTTATATATTACGACTCTTCTAACCTAAACACATAAGCTTTAGAGTAATTACTCGATGTAAGTGTAAAATATTAGATTTGAAATGGTTTAACTGTTTAGTATAAGTATTTCATTACCTAATACGAACGTTTGTCAAAAATGTTATATATACATTTGGTTAAATAAAACCAAAACATTCGTAAATACTTGTTGCACTTAAACCAACATAATGATAATATACTAAATACGTCAATCAATATTATACGGTAATTTAAAGCTATTAATACGTTTACGTTTTTCGAAACGAACTAGTTTTTGAAAGGGTCTCGTTACGTTACCTACGAATATTTAAATTACCACACTTCTTCCCACCAAAAACAGCCTCTATTTACTTGACAACGACGACAACTCGTATTTTTCCGACTTTAACTATCATACCGGTACCCCGTTTGATATCACTAGACGTTAACGACCTAAACGTCAACCCTTTAATTATAGGGTCAAATTCTCTAGATTTAAGCTACGCTTTCCAATATAAAAAGCAACAATATTATATAGATTACTTAAGAATGAAAATTTCATTGTTATGAAGATAATTATTTTAATACCATTTTTCAATAATGATTATTCTTTTGCGAAAACCGTTATAAAAGATTACTATGGTCTTGGAAACAACAACGATATTGACAAATTTAACGAATTTATAAGATTATTTCGCGTGTATTACTACAACTCAAACGCGGTTAAAACTGTTGTCTCCCGGCTTAATAATATGAAATAAAGGTCCTGTAAATAGTTTTACGTTTTCTCTCATTAATGGGGCTTCATTTCCCATAGTTAATGGTATAAGTTGAAAATTCACTATTAAATTCGTTTTTTTTTTCAAAGATCATTAACAATATGTTTACAAATACATTATTCCCCTTGAATATACTCACAAATTACAACTCATACGTAGTCGATACTTAAATTATTCCTAGGCGACTTCATGACTTGTATTCTTAATATGATAATATTAGCTACGTTAACATTGTGAATACTGAATTCACTATTTGTTATGGAAATAGCAACGGCAACGCCCCTATTCGCCTCAGCTAGGTGGATATTATCATAACTAGAATAAGATCCTTTTGAACCCCTCCTAAACGATGCACTACTTGAGTTAACAACACAGAATAATCCCGTTGTAAAATCTTGACTTTATACCTAAAACGTGCTGTAAACAATTATCGTGTTTATATCTGCTTATTGTATCCCGCATAATATTCAAACGGCTCCGGTACTAAGGTTAATATAAGTATTCACATGATCTTTATCGACACCTTTATTAAGTTTTAAAATAAAAAAGTGTAATTCTTATATATATTGCTATATGAAAATTGAATCAACATTAATTTTACCCAATAACTCACCTCCAACTTTGAAATAGCTCCGCGTCTATAATAAATTCACTTTATAATCCAATTCAATTTATAATATCTTCTATTAACATAAATAATCAAAATTATAACGCTACAAATAAACAATTTACTAATCCATCAAAAGCACCATATGTTCTTTTCCTACTTCCAAGACTTTATAAAACTACTCGTTAAATTCTTAAAACCGACTTAAAACCTATTTTTATAATTGTTTCGAATATGAACCTTCATAATTACGATTATCAGATGTAAAACTATATTACTCCTTATTTATAGTATAACTCCTGCTAGTGCTTAATATGTTGCAATGTTATTGATTCTATTAGTTAAAATAATAGTAGTATTATGTAGTTAAAGGGTGGATGTATTGCTCTAGGCTCAGTAGACTGCTAGCCGGCCAACACAGTAATTTTTATAGCCAATTGCTTTAACCTTCCCCTAGAGTCAAGTAGGGGCATACTATATTTTACCTGCAGCTAATACAATAGGCCCACAAACAATACATCCAACTTGAAGTTAGTATAATCAAGTTTACTTACAGTAAATTTGGCCAACTACATTGCAATTCCTACTATTCCAACACTGACTGCTTTTATTTTTATACGAGAACGCCAATATATATAACTAATCTTTCCCGGCAACAGCTATATTACGTCATCGTTAACTAACCCAACCGCTGATAATTTCAGTCAACTTCTACACGAAAATAAACTCATTTAAACTCAAATTTACTCTTTTTCCCTTCCTTTGACCCACGGCTTCGAAGTTCTACTTTATCAATTCCCATAAAAGGTTCTTCCTTCTGAAACCTTAGAAAACTTCCAATGTAGCTGTGTTAATTAAATAAGTCGTCATCTTTAATTTTCTAGAAATTTTCAAGTTTGTTAATACATCACTATTTAGCAGAAAGTAACTTAGTTTTTCTGGGTATCATATCAACATAGCCTTCGATATATATAGTCAGCCTATTGCTATCCACAAATCTTTTCAGAGCTATATTTGTTAACGCCTTCATTATAGCGTAAGTAAGGTTATCTTTCCCATTAATCAATTTAAACTCCTCGATATCCCTGGCTTTATAAGCCTCGCAAAGTGCCATTTCGTTGATTATCAGGTGTTTTTTTCACTAGTGGTTCCTAACTTTAAAAATTATTCGAATAAATTCCTTGAATTAGTACAAATTGCCACCGGTATAAAAGAAATCTTCAACTACATAGAAATAACGTTAAATGTTTTCGACAGTGCTATATTGATATTATATCCAATTATTATGTTGTAAACCTAGCATACTAACACGTATAGTGTAATCCTTGGAAATTTAACCAATATCTAGTAAATCAATTTACCGATAATTTCAAACCAATCCTCCCAATCATCTTTATTACCAAGTGTTACGAAAAATCCGATTCATAAGTAAAGGTCAATATTATTTACAAAGAACTTATTCGTAATGATTCTGAACTTAGCAATTTATAGGTTAATTGATACTATATTAATACCTAGGTTCTGGTTTCGCATCTGACACTAAAGCCTCCTATTCAGCCAGTAAAAGTCTTTTTTTTTAGATTTTATACTTGTAACGTTAGAGATAAGTCGTAGGAGGCTTACGATTTGTACAAGGTAGCGATATAACTGTCAGGTGCAAGCTATTCCAGGTGACGTTAGCCTTGGATACTTTAATCTTATCTATTAAATTTAAACTAACACCTTAACCCTTTTTATGAAAATTATGTTTGGTATTAACATAGACTATACAAATTAACGATCCGTTAAAGTTAAGTTGATTACCATTCACTAACGTCGTGACCGGATTGTATTTCTAGGATTTAAAGTTCATAATCGTTTTTATTCCAATATCATAGAGCCAGCCGTTTCAATAAAAAGGGTATTGTTAATTTACATGTCCAACATACTAATAAGAACTTTAAAAACTTACGTTCGCGGGAAAAAAGGTACAAAATTCACGAAATAAATAATAGTCATATTACTAAATGAAAATACATTGATAAAAACCTCGTAATTGAAGTTTTTGAAGGGCTTAAAAATATATTTAACGGTAGTAATAAAGCCTTTCGAAAATATTTAAAGCAAAGTATCACACTTCTTTATACCTTACATACTTTTAGATTTTATACAACTTATCAACAACTAAATGGTTTAAACGCCGGTAAAGTTGACGAATTTTCAAACCCGTTGGGTTTAATACCATTTCTCTTATGCCTTTAAAATAAAATCATAGGTACCCCCACTTAATGGCTAGTAAAAACCTTTGGCCGTTTTTAACCAGCTTATCAATATTAATGTTAATGTTAATGCTAAAGGTTCTTCTATCTTCCGGGTAAAAAAATAAAGGGGTAATGGAATTAAGGATATAGAATGTAATTAATTTAACAATAAATTGAACTATTATTATCTCTAACAAGAATCATCACTCACCTTATCCAAAGCTAACTAGACTTACCAAAATCGTAATAATTAATCTCAATAGCTGTAATAGTCTCCCTCCGCAGTATTGAGTATTGAGAATGGTCTATTATTAGATAAATCATTGCCCTTATATCAGGAATAATAACTGAAAACATGTGTTATACATACACATCGCAAATGTTCAAGGTGTATAAGTTGTTAGTGGCTAGGTAAGGGTAAAGGTAAAGGTATTTACCGCCCAAAAATCGAAGAAAAAGCAGGCGTCTGGTTACTAGGCCGCTTTAAAAACAGTATCTTCATACTATTTAATTTATTTAAGGACATAGTTATCATGAAGGGCTCGTCGCCCACGAAATATTCAATATAATTTAAATAGTTGCATTTGAAATTAATGGGGTATTAGGTATAGAACATTATCATTATGTTATTACGCTCTTCAAAGCGATAACGAGTTAAATAATAGCCGGACTTACCACAAATCCAACATGTTTTACTATAGTTACAACGATAGTTTTTATGGTGAACTGGTCCATTTAAATCTTACCCTTTTTGGCGTTAAAGTAGCTATTGCCCCTCATTTAAGGCCGTTCTCCCAGATTTTAAATACTAAGGACGACAATAGCCAAACTTACAGTCGATGTAATTAATCACCACATGCTCTTTTTTATTCACGTTATGAAAGTCGTTATCTTAGGGGTACATTCCAAGCAAATTTAGTATATACACTGTCATAACTATAAACAAGGATTGAAAATAGAGAAAATAACCTTTACAATTAACATTTAGGCGTAATAAAGCGAATTCAAATTCGGTAACACCCGTAAATGCTGCCCTTACCTGCTTACAAAGTATAGCGTTTCCAACGTAAACCTTTTCCATTCCTTGATGACACAATATCAACTTATTAAACATCTAATTCAACACGTCTATTGGTACTTCATCATTTTTCCTATTCACTATTATCGTAATTCACTTTGTAGTATCACAACTCGTATGGTATTAAATGATATGAACTTCGTATTCGAAATAGTCCTTTACATCATCGTAAACTTCATGAAAGGTAATTACTCGGGTTAGAAAGTTGAGGTGATAATCTATAGCGTATCTTATAATATTTCGATGAAGCAGTAAATGAAAACTAAAAAGGTAAACCTCCATCTACTGACAAATGTTTAAAAAGGGAATTATCTTCGTATAGAAAATGCTGTAAAGCTTTCCGTTATACTTCTCTAAATTATTTCAAATCTTGGCGAAATCAATAAAAAGTTGATAATTAATGGTAACCATATTAACAAATATTAGGGAAAGAATGCGATTATCGCCCCAGTCTTCATTGAAATTTCCTTATAATTCAAACCTTAAAGCCTCCAAAGTATAGTATTAAGGGTAATTACTAAGAGCCTAAGCCAAGGGGTAAGATCCTGTTGTAAAACCTACAATGAACTCACGCTTATAGGCAAACCTATTATGGGAACGCTCTAAAGGGACTTCGCGATTCTAATTAAAAAGCTGGAGAGCAATGAAGACTTAGAGGCTTTAAGGTACTTAGCGGTATTACTCAATTAACTAGTGGAGGATATTGGTATTAATATCTCCTCTCGAGTTAACCGCTATTGATCTACGTGATTTTCTGCCGCCGAAAAATAATTAAACGCTATTACGTAGAGGTGTTAAGCTACCAAACAGGTAAATAAATTCTTTATCATTAACGCATAAAAAGGATTAAGTTAACTAGGGGTAGAAGAGAGGTACCCTAAAACGTATATAGGAGCGTTAAGGTTCCTTAACACTCTTTCCTTTAGTTCATGGGGTTTAAAGGCATTCTTCAAGTTATACAAACTCGTAAAGGGTCTCTGCCAGATTATTAAAGCTCTTTTCTAACACATTTATCCCTCGGTGTTAGAATTCTGACTTTAGCGTAAACTTAACACCCTTTAAAATTCTCTTCCATATATCAATGATTTAGTCATCAAAAAAATTAACGGTACATGCGGAAAACGCGGTCGCTACGGTCAAGTTTTTCTCCGAAATCTTACTCAACAATATAATAGACGACAAAGTTAGCTAAATACCTTTCCCTTAAGTCTTTGTCCATATTTTACGACCAAAAATCTTCATCATAATACTTAGTAAAAGAAAATCCGAAGGCTTCAATTGATTTTATATATTTTGGGTAAAGTCTATCTTGATGTTTTAGCTGGTATAAGACTTGGTGAATGAGGTACGTGGTGATTCAAGGTGTGGAGAATTGACGATTCAATGTAAAGTTGCGCGACGTGGGTTTTTTTAGCGCGACTTGATAATGTGCGTTGGTTTCACTTGAAACAGTCATCTTGACTATGAAATTAGCCCAAACTAAGTAAAAAAAAAAAAAATAAGGGTAGAATTAGAGTGTAAAATGGAAGACCAAAGGTAATTTGTTATTATAGGTAAATATCAAGAGTTATGTATTATTTGGCCATTAAACTTAGTCTTTTTTTCAATAGTAATACCCGCAGTATTATTAACTTAGCCTTTTACTCACTTAACACTTAAAACTTTTAGCGTTAAATATCAATGATCTTTAAAAAATATGTTGAGTAATGATCTCTCAGTATTTTTAGCAACGATATCGTCGCTTACTTCCAAATCGCCATTGTAAACCAACGCAACCAAAAAAATCTCCTCTACCTCTTACCATTATAAACTAACTCAATACAAATAAAGACGCTTCGCAAAAATGTTGAATATACTCTTGCTGTCGTTATTGACGTAAAGCGTAACCGGAAAGTAACTACTTCTTCTACTTAGCTTATCTATGCTTAAACTAATAAATACTGATCAGTATTAATGTAGCCTTAGATGTTACAATATTATAGATTCTATTAATCGAAATCATGGTAATATTACATATTTAAGTGGTGAATGTATTGTTCTAGGCCTACCTAACCGCTAGCTAGTCTAAACAGTAATTTGTATAGATAATTGCTTTAACCTTACCCTCGTGTGAAGTGGGTGCATACTATACTAAACTTGCAGCAAATACAGTAAGCCAATAATCAATACACTCATCTTGCATTCGATATAATCAACTTGACTAACACTAGAGTTGGTCTACTTCATTTCAATTGCTACTATTCTAATAATAACGTTATTTTGGATTAAGTCCAAAATGAAAGACGAAAAAGTAACTTACGCTACGTTGAAACATATTACTTTGAAAATGGACTGGTAACTATCTGGTATTCAAATGTATATTTACGCCGGTTTAGAAAATACCTAATGAAATCAATGCCGTTAATTTTCATATTATATTTCGAAAGACTATGAAAGACAAAATTACTATCACACGGCTTACTACCATTTCCCTCGAGGACATTGATAAAACGTTCGCCTCAAAATTACTCGGCTTTACTTATAGTAAACCTCTTATTATCTTTAATAGGTTCTGAGATATATTTGGTAACGCCTAATGATTCAAATTGCTTTTTTATCGCTCGAGAGTCAATTACTAATTCGTTCCTTCAAACTATAATTAAAGCTAACCTTTAGATATTTCGTCAAACCTGATATTAGTTATATCTCCACAAGAGATATTTATATAAAGGAGAATGTTAATCGAATTATGGAATTGAAATTATATTCGCACAATTAGTCTTTTGATAGGTATCTACGTACATTTCATTCCAAACCCCGCAAGTAGTTTATACTTTTATATTGAGTATTACGAGAGTAACTTTATTACGCAGATAGATAGCTAACCCCTTCGACTCATGAAGGAAACGCCAGATAATATATATCAAATTAAGTAATATACCAATTTAAACGTTAAAACAGCTAGTTACAAGCTTTATATTGAGAAGGGAAACGAAGAAAATATTATATTTTATATATATTTCGGCGATCAAATACCGGATTCTAGTCTTCAACATTTTCGATATATTAACTACCCTTTAACAGTATATTCATAATTCGATAGAACTTTTCGTCCATATTTTCTATTCTGATTTCTTCCACTATATTTTGGTATATTAAAATAATACTTTTAAATATCATAACTTCGAAGTTCAATAGGTATTGAACGTTTTAAACGTTGTTAATCTTAATATAGTAATATTTGAATGTAAATTCGGAATTTATAACATAGATATTTGTCATTGGTTATCGAAATAGATATCGACGTATGTATAGACCCGGAAAAACAACTCTTTATCTGGAAATAAACGACTCCTACGTTTTTACTAAAGGTATAAGGGTTTTTAGGATTCGCCAGTTTGTACTGATATTTATCCAGAACTACTTTACAATCGTTGGGAGTTTGATTCGATTAATTGAAAAGGATACCTCTTTTTATTATAGACCTGAAGTAAAGGCTTATTTTAAACTGCTTAAATTTTGTTTCCTTTTAGAAACCGTTTTGTTTTAGTGGAATTCCGACCGCAAAACCTTTTAAAATCCGATTATTCCGCTTAGGCTTGAGACAGTTATTTAATTCAACGTGGAGAATACGGTAAACTATGATTAATAATATGATACTCTCATCGCTTATCGTTTGCTGAATATAATTAAGAAATCTTCGATTAAGAATTATTTTCGATCACAAAGTAATTAAATGTATGAAACGTAGAGCTTCGGAGTATGATCCGCTTATTCAATATTTTTACGAATTATGAAAATTTTGAGTATTCTATAATTACTCGACAACTTTTCAAACAATAAGTTTATTAGTTGAAATTTTGACAGGCTTGCCTGTAAATATAGGATTTTACCGTTACAAAATAGTCTATTTGAATCTCTGTGGTCGAAGTTACAGGTGCTGCATTGAATGTGGTTATGAGTTGTAAATTCTAAGTTTGGAATACCATTAGCTGGTGTGCACACTAATTTGTATGGCCAAGTGTTTTAGATTATTCTCTACTTTGAAGTGGGTATCCCTTGCACTTGACTAACAGTTAATACAGTTAATCCCACGAGTTTTAGTCAATCTACATTTATTATAATCAATTAATTCGTAAGTATAGTTGAATTGACTTTACTTTATTTGATTGTTATTATAATATTAGCTGAGTTTTGATTTGTACCTACACGCTAGCGTGGCTAGCCACTCATTGGTGGCAACCTTTAAAATCCTCTCTTAGTCTACAAGCATAACACCTGTTAATTCCAGTTAATTTATACTAAAACTAATATTTATTACGGCCCCTTTCTCAAATTTTAGAGCCTTTCTTTTCTAAATCCCATGCATAATTTCTCCGCTACAGACTTACTTGTATCACAAACTCCATAAAATGCGTACCTTTTACTAGCAGTTTCACCTATTACTACCGCCACCTTCATCATCGCTATCGACATGATTCATTTGGCAATCTATGAGTTGTATAGGGTATTCCTGGTCCTACATGTCATGTGCCTCACGGTCCACGTACCCCTCTATTCGTATGGTTAGCATTTTACTCTCCACAAACCTTTACAGAACGCTATTAGGTATATTCTGAGTTATAATGTTCGCAAGGTTATTCTTGATATTGATTTACCGGAAACTATCGTTTCCTGGGGTGTATATACCTCCCTTATAGCTATTACGTTTATTATAAAACGTTGCTTATTGGTTGTATCGAGTTCTCACAAGCACTCGTAAAATATTTGGGGGTATATATATATATTTATAGGTATAGAAGGCAGTTTAAATTATTTGGTGATAATCCTTAACGTGACGTTAATCACTATACCGATATTATAGTTTGTCATTATGCCGTAAATTTTTAAAGCTAGTACGTTTCATATTGAACTCTTATACATCATGGAGTTCCAATGTATAAGGTTTTCTGTGGTTATAAACAGCTCATTACACCTTTCCTCGTAGACGAGCATTATAAAAAACCCGATTCACGATGTAAGATTAATATTGTTAATAAAAGAGCTATCCGTAAAATTTATTAACTTTGCCATCGTTAAGTTTACCAAAACCATATTAATAACTCTTTCCAAATTGTTTAATTGACATCAAATCATTTTTCTTAACCTAAAAAAGTCCCTATTTTATGGTTTTTATACTTGTTCCGTAATCTATAAGTTGTACAATACCTCCAGTTGGCATAGTGTAGTAATATCGAACTTACAGGCTCTTTTCTCCAGGTATTGTTGTGATCTTATCTCGTCAACCTTGTTAATCATCGTTAGGCTCGTAGTTTGTTCTTTTTAGAGTAGGTTTATATACGTGCTATGGTTGTTTTAAACTTGAATTTTGTAGATACGGATTAATGATTTACTAAAGTCAAGTTGTGTGTCTTTAGCTAGCATCTTAATCGGCTTACACTTTTAAAGGATTGAATATTTGATAGCATGTTATTTCACTACCAAAAATCCAATGTTTCTAATAAATTGGTGTTATTAGTTGATTTACCCACTATACCGAAGTTTTTGCCCTATCTGATTAATAGATATGTGTCGAATATTGAAAATTTCCTAGTTTGACTAGTTTTAAGTGCGTTTAATAGGTTAAGAAATAATAGACGTCTGTTTCGACAAGTCAGTATATTGGTATCCTATAATGTATTACCGTACCAGCCGGCAACTTGTCTTTGAGCCTTTGCGGCAGTTTTAGTAGTACAATTCGCTAAAAAACAGTGGAAGATTGCATGTAATTTTGCTTTATGTCACGACAATAAAGTTTGAACTTACTTTTTGCGCTAGTTGTTAAACAAGTAGAAACTGCTATGATGAAACACCAGCTGATTTTGAGAATTGTAGGTAATTCAGTAATAATATAATCCTTATCTTTATGAATGTATCCTTCAGTGATTAGTCGTCACCTCTCGTACGTCTGGTCTGTATTTTTGTACGCAACTTCATGAACTATCATTAATTTTAAGACTGTAACGTCTTAGCCTTTTCATTGTATTAACAGTATAAATTAAATAACCCCTCGTATTAACTGGCCAATAATTTCCATCCTGTTGCTTTCCTTCAAAGGTTCACTGAGTTCGTTCGTAATACTTTCAAAACGTAACTTAATGGTAAGTTTTTCGTTAGTTTTTTTTGTTTTCATGATACTCACGTCTCTGTATATACACTTCTAGTCTTGTAATCATCGTGACCGTCTTTTTTTTTAGTTTTTATTCTTGTCTATGATAGTCTTATTTATCTTCAGCGTTTTATTGGCTTGTTAAGTATCGGTTCGCAATTATTATGTTAATTAATACGTTCGGCTCTCGGGTTTTTGATGTAGATATTTCTACTAGATGTAAACGGTTTTCTATACGTCTCAACTTTTGTAGTCCGGAAAGTGATATGGTTGTTGGTGGTTTTAACTACTATATTTTGGTTGGTGATACTTAATATCTTATAAAGACTATCATATTTGCCTGGTTGGCGTTATATTAAAACTTTATTGAAAAGATTTAGACAATAAATTTATTGTCGATAGTCCGTTCTTAGTATTAAGTGCATTTTGAATTTAGCGACGTTACATTTCTTCATTACTTAATTTAGAGCTTCATTATATGTTATAATATTTTTTTGGATGTTTAGAGATGGTAGCGAACTTGTCGTCATATGTTTGTAGGTTTTAAATACTCCTATAGTTATTTTAAAACAATTAATATCAATAATATTGTTAAGGGTTTTTTTTACCGCCATTTCAAACCATGTATTTTTATTTATAAAGCTATCAATTTCTAGGGTGTGAATGCTATAAGTCTTTCGTAAAGAATCGTACACCTTTTCGATCTTATTAATACATTAGTGTACTTCAAAAAGGAACTTTTAAAACTTAAATACCATCGATTCAACATTAGCTTGCAATTATATCGTAGTAAAGTTGATATAAGTATTGTAGATTAATACGTTAAGTGGTTTCAGATACGTGATATTTTAAAAAAATACGTAATACTTCTAATTTTGTTTCTCACCATAGTAGTATTGACGAATTAAGAGCCATAAAACTCAGTAAAGGAATTAACAACGTGAAGTATTAGCTGGTCGTAGAGGTAAAATACGTTTAAGAAAACTTTGAATTTAAATATTTTTTTTTGCTATAATTTGAACTTTAGGGTATTTGAGATTGTATTTATCAGTAATAGTCGAGCTGTTTAATTACTTTGAACGTTTGTAAGTCTATATTCTCATGATTAGTTGCCTCTAAAACCTTATAAAGCCTATTAGTATTCGAGTAGTTTAACTGATGATATAATTGACGAATTTTGAATTCGTTTAGGTTTAGTATTGATACATTTGACCCTTGAGGGTAGAATTCGAGGTGCCCCTATTTAAGGTTAAGTAGAAACCTTTTGCAGCCTTTAATTTGAGTAAATTTCTTAATTTGAATGTTAACGTTGATGACGAAGTTTTCTGTATTTCGAAAGTGAAGGATGATTGATATAAGGGATCATTAGTTGTGAAAAGTGATATGATAAACGATGGAAGTGATAGTTGTTGTTCTTAGTGAAAAAAGTTCTTTTTTCAAAGGTTCAAGCGAATTTTAGCTCTCCCGATATTCGTGTGGTTAAGTTCTGTAGTAGTTTTAGTATCTCTTCATAACGTGACATATTACGAATAACTTCCTATTAATTATCGTGTTACCTCAGTATTTGGTATAATACCTTGAAAGACTTGTTTTACATAACAATCGAAAATGGTAAATAGTTACATGAAGTTAGTATTTATTTTGTTATGAAGGCGATAGGGATTTTTTTCTTATTAGACGTTAAAAGAAAGTATAGTTAGCGAGTTATTGCGTTGTTTTGGGACCAGTACTAGTATTTATATTTTAACCGATAGTGTTACGCTTATTTTCTATTTGTAATTTCCTTTGTTTGAAAGTTTGCAACGTAAAAAACATAGTGTCAATTATAGGTAGAGTGGGAAATATATGTGATTTACCACCTGTTTCATTTCAAGTTTAGTAACAGGGTATCGTATTGACTAGTATATTGATTTACTGCATATCCAATATGTTTTGGCGTTTAAATTGAATTTGTTTAACTGGTTTACAACTTTCTTTACTCACGTAACATACTGTTTACGGTGCCAGTTTCGGGATTTTTATTGGTTTTATTGGTTAAACTTGCTGTAATTAGAGTCGATGTAGTATACTTGGGTTTTTTTCCCGTCGTTGCTGAATTTCGAAATTTGTGGGTATATATCAGTTGAATTCGGCACCCGTGCTATTAAAATCGTAAACGAGGACCGTAATTAGCTAGAAACAACTATCTATAAGTAGCTTTAGCGTATTGTAAGGCGAATTCGCACTTTTTGAAACCTGTGACGATTTTTCGTATTTACTAACGTATTGTGCTATCGTTAGTTAACACATTCTTTATTATTTTTTAGCCAAGTATTAGTTTGTTATCCGTTGGATTAAAGAGGTCTATTTTGCTTTCCGACTTTTTTTTATGTTTAAATATGTAAGAATACTTAACGATATTTTAGTTTCTGTAGTATGAGGCGAGATTTATATCTTGTTCGAAGTGACTTTTAAGAGCGTCGTATATTTTTCAGAAAGTGGAGTAATTTATTCAATAACAGAGATAGTAGATTTAGGCTTAACAGTCAGGGTATTTGGAAAGAAAGAGTAAAAGACTGGTAATTTAACCTTCGTATGGCAATGAATGTTAGAGAGCCAGCGTAATTTAACGTCAAGGAGGTTGCATGACTTACTCTTGTACTTTTCCTTTCCCCCTCTCATCTTAATGAAAGTAATGATTATCGCGTAATTCTTATTTACCATGGGTTCATTTTGAGGTAGAAAGGTGATATACTCGTCGTAAGAACCTTTTCGATTTTTCGATCGGTATTTTGTGTGGTATTATTAGGTAGAACAGGCAAAATAATTATCTTTGGCTATATTTAGAGGGGCAAAAGCTGGTGGTTGTACCTATAATAAGCTCGCACTTGAAAACGTTTCTTTTTTGATTTGAATGTTGAAATTGAACGTGTTGAGAGGCTTAAAGAAAGGGAATTGGAAGGTTTTCGCTATGAGAGACTTGGTGATATTTGTTATGGACTCGGACTATTGGCTATTGAGTCTATAGGTTATATAACTATACACGTAACAAGATGTGTAGTACGTGGCCCGGGTGCAGTCTGGGCGCAGTCTATGGATGTCACGTGCTAGGGCATGTGACAGAGTGTGTGCTAACTGTATATATAATTACTATATAAAGGATATTTGCAAATTTCTTTAGCTTTACTGAATACTTTAATTATAAACATTATTTGGTATTTATTTTATATACCTTTATTAGTCAGATTATAATATAGAACTAAAGTTTTATTTTATCTTTTAAAGGGATGTTCGATATAATGGATTACTCGAAAACAAATATTAATGATTTTGCGTTGCACTTGAACATTATTAAGGTGAATGAACTATCGGTGAATACATAATCCTCCACCTTTATAAACATACTTACTATCCCTTCGGGACCGATTTTAGCCGATATATTTCGTCTTTAAAATGCTGTAATTATATTGTTTTCATGTTAGAGTTAATGTGATTGTTTTTTTTAATTGACTTTCGTATTCTACCGAGCTATTAGGTATCTTTTTACTATCAATTTCACTCGAGACCCTGGTAAAAATCAATAACTTGCAGCCAACCTAACAATTACTCAGACTAGTCTTTTAACGCCTAGATGTAGTCAGAAACTGTATAAATAACCATAATTCGATGAATTGGCCTTAACTAAGTTTGCGACGCATGAAACTTTCGAATTTATACTAAATACGAATAAAATGTAGAATCAAGAGAGCCAGTATACCTTCCTTAACGAGTGGAATTATTATATTCAGCTCAAAAGAAAAATATCACAGAATACTATGAGGCCGGGGAGTATAAGGGAATATATGATACGAACAAGTTTTTCGATTATATTAAGGTTACTTCAAGAACCATTACCATCCAGATAAAGCTTTGGTCAAATTGAAAGGATTATTTATAAACGTCTTCAAAATAAGTGGTCAAAAGTTTATAGGTACTCCATTAAGTTTGAAACGTTATTAGCACACGTACGCGATATAAATGAGCTTTCAACCATCAAGTACAGTTAATTTTATTTCTTTACAATCTTACGTATCCGAGATATGTTTATTATGAAAGGCTTTAATCTTATAAATTTCATAGTTACTCTGGCAAAATACGTGAGCTTGCAAATTGATTGGAGTTTTTGAACTTAAAACAATATTTAAGTCGATAGTTATTAGGTCTTTTACAGGAATAGAAAGTGGATGGTGATATAGTTATAACGAGGGTTTATTTTATTTAGATATTCTTATTTCAAATACGCAATAATTGCGGTAGATCAAATTTAAAAACTCGTTTGACTTAAGCCAAAGACAAAATACGCCAGGCGTCGTAGATAACAGAAAAAAAGGTTTGGGCCAAATAATTTATTGAAAGTTGCCTACATTGTAACACTTTAAACTACTGTCAACGGAGTTACAGACTTTACCTAGCTTTTCCCCCATCGTAAATATATACGGTTTAAGTCAAAGAAGCGAATGTATATTTTATTTCATGAGTGATAAGGGAAGCCAAACTTCTAAACTAAGTCTCATTAAAAAGGAATGCGATTTTACTACCATAATTGAAAAATCGAGTACAAAGAAATTTGATATAATTAAAATATATAGAAACGAAGATTCATTTTTATCCTCATACTTTTTAATGATATCTACTTTCTGAATGCCCAGGTCGATTTTAATTATAATCGTTATTATGTTTGAAGCAAATTTTTAGTATAATGGTTAAGAATAAAGATATTTCGAATTTTATATCCTTGAAATATATACTTAATATCATAATTACGGAGGAATACACATATAACATTTATAGCTAGGTTTCGCGTAACTATTAATGAATAGTTAAACCCTATATTGATTTATGTTAATCCCGAAATAACATGGGATAGCTTAAATCGAAAAATAGTTTGGGTATGTGGATATTATCATATATTTTCATAGTTAGTTAGCGGTCAAGCTATTGGTTTCAGCTTTACAGAGTGCATGGTAACATCCGACTGTGTAAGGCGCATTCCTGCAAAGTGTATGATATTGTGCCACTGTATAACAAGAGAATTGGTAATGTGTACTATAAAGTGCACCTACCTAAAAACGAGATAAGAAAAGTATATAGTGAAGTGCCACTATTTGAGCAAAAGATAATAAGCTCGTAAGTAAGGCGTGCACTTTCCGGACGCCTCTTTGCCCTTAGATTTCACTATCTACTGTAATATATACTACTAATCGTTATTATTACTCTTTAACTTTTTACGTTCACATAAATAGACATAGACCTTACCGACATTGATTAGTGGCCAACTCGGTTGACTACAAACAACTTAGACAGAAAGAAACAAACACAAGTTAAATACCTATGACAGAATACTAAAACAGTTCTAACTATCCGTACTTCAACATTAAGCTTCATATAAGTCACACGGAAACATATTAATACTATAAAATCAAAGTAAATCTCACAAAAACCATCTTAATACAAAATTATTAATTCGGTTAGTGCCATTTAACTACTCAATTCCTCATTATGCCACTATTAACTCGTTTAACTCTTTAACGTATCTGGGTACTTTTTGAAAAACGTCACATTACGTATTACACTATGCAAGCTACCAAGTTTCAAAACCTTTCGTTTAAACCCATCCGATTTAAACACAATATTTCAACCACATACACACTTTGGAGGCGGCTAAAACGTAACATCTAAACCGCATACAAACTTCTAAAACGGTCAGAACATAATTTTGAAACGCCCCTATAACCAATCTACACCTTAAAAATGATAATCAAACCGCCGACCAAACGTACACTGCAAGCCAAACAAGCCTACCAAGCCTTATATCCCATTTCGACTTCCACATATTCATATACCCAATTTTCTATATTTTTTTCCCCTGGTTCCACTATTCCATCCACGTTTCCGCGCTCGTTCTATGCCGCTTATTTCAATTAGTTACTTACGATGTTTGAATTTATCAGTTATTTAATTAGTATAAAGTTTATGTGATGTTCAAAAACTAATTTGGATCGCTTTACTAGATTAAAATTACGTTTTTTCATATCTTATTTGTATTTTATTATTATTAATAAACTTTAAATTTCCACTTTAATCGCTTTATGATATGTTTTTAATATCGTTTATATATTACGGACTTTGATTCAAACCGTAACTTCTTCAATATTATATTTCGAACGTACCTGAATATTATCCATTACCGAAAACCCACTTCGATTCACATTAGCATTTTAGATACAAATGTAAGTTAGTTTTCCAGACGTTTGAACACACTTCATACTTTGACAACCGTAGCTGTAACGCAAATAATCTTGGTCAAAACTAAAGAATGCTTCATTCAACCTTTTGGTTCAATATAAACTGATTCAAATAGATCTTTTAAAACTATTACAGTAAAATTATATAATAACGTTATCGACGTATTGGTTCAAAATTTAAACTCTTATAAGGTAAATAGGTATGTTATTACTACGATTTTTCGGTATTGAACGAAAAATGATTGGAAACCTAATATGTTATATATTTCTGTTAAATATATATATATATATTGAAAAAAAGGAATGTAGTATTCGATAAACAACTTGATTTACCAAGTTGTATGGACATAGTTATGAAAAGGAGGTATTAATACTTTCGAAGATATAAACGAGCATTTTACGCAAAATTACTTAATATAAAACGAGTTACAACTAACTGGATTACAAAGACAATAACATATAATGACGTACATTTTAAAAGGTACTATTTGAAGAAAGAAAAACAGGTCACGAAATATATACAGATAAAACAGTAACGTAGAAAAATTGTAGGAATATAAAGTGTAAAACGCTTTAATGATATTCCCGTGTTTTAAATAAGGTATACGAAATTCGAAAGAAAGTAAGAATAAATAATAATATCATTTACTATGCAAATATAACATATAAACACTCTTTTACGTATAAAAGAGAAAATTAAAGCATAAAATCACTTTACAAATACAATTGATACACATTTCAACTGCCACAAAAACGCCCTAAATTACGGGGAAAATATTCCCGAAGATAGGATAAACAGCGTAAAACCATAATATAAAATAGATGGAATAATACCTACCAATTACGACTTTTACTGAGCACTTCCACTATATACGTTTCCCACAAATATAGGTGATTTTACGAAAGTTACTAATCGCGTCATATTATGAAATAAGAAAGAGAATCATAGTGGCGAATCATACCACGTCCTCGACAATAAAATTCGTATAATATTGAATACTTACAAAAGATTATATATTCAACCGTTTCAATTTCATATTATTTTACTCGTTATATTATTCAAGTTAGTTAAGGGGTGATATAAATACCATATTATGTAGGTAGACATATTTACAAGATATTACAACTGTTTTAAAATAAATTTTGATACAAAAATAAATTATAAATTTTACAATGGGAATTAGACGTTGATTATTTGACAATCCGTGAATAACCAGCGTAAAAAAAGCTAACAAACCCCTTTGAAAAGTGCCTCTCGCATTACTAACATAGTCGTGGAAATGTTGATCATAATATAAAATGAAATGTCAAGGAAACGATCTATTGAACAAAGTAATTATCAAAATATACTTAAAAAAAACTAGACTTTAAATTACGTTTTTTAAGCCGAAAAAATATTTGATGGCTTTTTATACGACCTTTAAAACTTTGTTTGAAACCTCCTTACACCTATAAGTAAGATTTGTATCAGTATTCATTGTTGAAAAGACCGAAGCCGGAAGCTAAATTACTAAAGCAAACCTTATTAAAACAATCCAACACATCATGAACCGACAGTTTAAAGCACACCCACAATAAAATAACTGCATAAAATACAGTAACAAAAACGAAAAACACTAAATAAACAGCGCAGAAGATCATATAAAAAGCAGCTATTAGCAAGAACGACACTATAACTCAATACTAAATCTAATAAGTATATAGTAATACACATGGAAAATTACACGAAATTTTGCAGGTATTTAAAAATGATACATTATATAAGATAAGGTTAGCTATTAATCGACTAATTATTCAGTAAACGAGCAAATTCGGATGAAATGCCAATTTTGGGCCGATTATCCACCTAAAAACCAGAGAGAAATTAATTTTACAACGTATGTAGTTGACTATAAAACCGTAAAAGATAAATTTAACTCCTATACTTACGGGTATAACTTTAAAAAGAAGATTTTAAAAATCATAATACTTAATTAATAGCATATGATAAGTAAATTGATAAACGAATTTTTACAGGCTTATAAGATACTTTAGTTCTACATATTATAAATATGGATTACGAAAATACAGTACTAAACACACACATGACGTCATAATTTACGATTTTTGACAAGTACGGCAATCTATTTCATGGAATTATACTAAACAATGTAGTAACTGAAGTCTCGACAACCGGAAAACAATAATTTAACGCGCTTATAGCGAAATTTCCGAAATTCTTACTCAACCGGACAGGTAACTAGAGAAAGTTTTTGTTCGGTAAGACCAATACATCGTTACTTAACATAATCGTTGTAAACAGCCGATTCAACACAGGGAGATTTTACATAATATATTTTAAAATACGATTTCTCCTATTTTAATGCACTTAAACATACTCGAAGTTATGATTCAAAATATAAACAATTAAATCTTATACGCGTCGAATAATGTATTCTTACCGCTTCGTCCAAAATTTGTACACCAATAAGGTTTCCTCGAAAAACGTATAATGAAAGAAGTTTACCTAACACAACCGAAATTATAGATACTGTACTACCGGTTTGGATACCTAGCCGCAAAACGTCTTTTACGGCTACTACACGCCGTTAGAGATACAAATGTAAAGGGAAAAGCGTTAAAAACAATCGGGAGATTTTGCCACGAGTATCAATTACATTTGTGGACCCTATGGTAATTTTAATTCCGCCGTTAAAACGATAGAAACTTTAACCTAAAAGTAATAATAGATATAATACACCTCAAAGACCAGCTAATACTACGCCCCATCGACATAATAACATTATTCCAGGACGAAAAATTTCCGTGGAACGCTTGTTTTATGGATTTCTATAATACTTTAGTAGATTACTAGTTTAACTTTTACTTAAAACCTTTAAAATAAATTATCTACAATATTCGTATAACCTTCCATTCGATCAAATAACGAATAAAAATCTGAATCGCTGGCAGTAAGTATAAGAAAATGTTTGTAAAGGTACCATATGGTATCGGATGGGGTCAACGAAATCATAAACCACTTAAAAGCTGATTTAATAACATCTAAAAACAGTTACCAATTCAAAAGAATCAATATTTTAAACAACGATTAACTCTATGAACAACATATCGGCCCGAATATGCTAATCCTCACACTCCTTGTCTTCGGCACTTACTCCAAAATTTATACATATTTAGTACCGTCGCCTGTCACGATATAAAAGGAAAATAATAAAGCGAAAACAATAGTAACATTATGTTACCTACACGTTATAAATAATACTTTAAAAGAATTTGCCACGAAAATTGACTCGCGCAAAACTGGCGTTTTAAACTTGCCATTATAATTTAAATTGTTGATTTAAAAAAACGAAGGATCAATAAACTTGCCCTTACCAAATTGACGGGTTTCAAGATTACAGTATACTTATAAACCTACCGAATATCACGACGATATTCTGCTAAATAATAATACAAAAATACCAAAGGGAAGTAGTACATAATGACGGATCAAAAACTTGATTTCAAAAGTATTATTAACTAAACCACTTTTATCGCCACGAATCCAAACAGCCCCTATTCCAATATACCCCCCGAATACCACTTTACATCCTCCACTACTGTATGAAACCGGCCCACCTATACTAACGGAAATAGTACCACGCAGTTAAGGATGCCCACTTGGTTTGAAAAACGAAAAACATTCTAAAACTGTTCGTACGAATTGATTTATTCCGTTAAAGAAAACCGTCAACTGTAATTTAATTTTACATATCCTCCGAAAAAGTATTATTACCGCCTTAGGTACCCCGTTGAAACAATTTACCCAAACAGAAATCTCTACTTTAATTAGAAAGGCGTTTTTCGCTTTCCAAGTTTTAAACCAATAATTCACAACACTTATAAAGGTTTTCCTACCTGTTGGATCCATAAGGTAAAAGACAAGGTTCAAAGGCTTTATTTAAAAGCCGCCTTATAGTTATAGCGTTCGATAACGCCAGTAAAGACAATATTGTAAACTAATCTCCTACTTTATAAAAAGTAATTAATTGTTAAATTTTGACGTTTATCCCTTCCCTATATACACTCAATAACCTTAATATCGAATTTCTTAATATTATATATGTTTATACTCAATTTGAAAAGCAAATTAAATGTTATATATACGCCCATATACTCGTGAAGCTCCGGAAACAATATCAACTCGGGAAGATGGTATGTATTCTAAAACCGCTTTACAAATTCGTTAAAACTATGGTATACTAGTATAATACCTATTATAAGCATTATAAAAAGCGGTTCAAAATAACTAATTCAACCTTCGACCTATACCTCATAATCTTAACACTAATTTTTAAGGGGTTTATATTTAATGACACATAAACAGACGATATATTAACTTCATATATTGCGTCGTTTTCTATTACAGAAAAAAAACCTTTTTGAGGCCGGTCTAAAGGAAAAACTCAAAGTATATCTGGCGGAAGACCATATAATCGATTTCAATGACGCAACAATCACGCCTCAGAACGACTTTCTAAACCTTATACCAAAGGGGAAATTAGACAAAGTTACTCTTATTAACCTATCTAATGTAAAAAAAGCCGAGGAATACAAATGTCAGCGTACACGTGGCGCTTAAGTCGTATTATTAATACAGCTAAAAGCGATATTGAACCATTCTGTAGCCGCGTAATGCCAAACCAACCCTTCTGACGATGTATGCAAAACGTTTCACGAGCCGTTTACGTGATAAATATGTAATTTAAAGCGCGGCCTTCGATTTATATCATTTGATATATGTATTACATAACTGTCTATTTTTATTAACGGATCTTTCGCTTATAATACCGATTATAACTCGCAAATAGAATTCGTTTTTTTTTTTAGTAATGAAATATCGTGTCGAAACGGATTTACCCTTTATAAAAACATTATTCATTAAAAGTCCAACACGCATAAGCGTATTAAACAAAGCGTTTTAACCTCGGAAATTTGAGGTATGATGGAAGGATTTATTCCGAAATTATAATCAATATAATGGTAGAGACAATAATTTCAAACCATAATTCAAAACAACTTTTGTCAATAATTTATACCAAAAAAAATCTTTTCTAAGAATACTTTTTCAAGCTTGGCATTTCAAAGAAAAACACCTTATAAACAATACTATAGACTTATACGAATCGTACGAACGCCACGAAATTATGGAAACAAGATGGATTAACGACAAATTGAAGACTACAAATAAAATAATTAAAGGCGCCCCGAATAAGGCGTTAAAAACGCTCGTATTACCTAGTATATCTTTTATTAGTATTGTTGAAAAAGTTTTACTCTTTATAATTATTACTTCCAATTTCATTACTGATTTATGCCGCTTGTAATATGTGATTACTATTGAAATCTAGCTTTTACACCGCTACTAGTATATTATCACCTTTTTTTTACTATTTACAACGTTACTAAATTACTATTTACTCTTTACCCTCAAATTTTCCATTTAAAATGTATTGTTTTCGTTAAGAAGCAATTTTAATACTATATAATAAATTATATTAGGGCTGGACTTACTGGCCGAAGTATAGAAATAGGTTTATAAACACTGCTAACGGGGTAGGGTAAGAGCGGCATCGTATCCTCATTATCCTCCTCCTGGCCACCCTAGTCATTGCCGCAAACATAACTTCCATCGTCGCCATCGACGCAGCTACCAGCGCCGCCATTAAAGGGGTCCCGCGCCTTGAGTCGAATTCCCTTATTCAGTAGCGCAAGGGGGTTTTCACCCTCCTTACGGCGACGCGCGATAACATTATCACACTCACCTATACAATACATATGTAGGCCCGCTTTTCAGGCGGTAATAACGGTTTCCTTTTCTTTAGGCCGCCATTTAATGCTTACTACTAATCAACATTGGTTCATTTTGACTATTGCGAATATAATTGCTTATTAGGAGCGTCCCAAATAGTACATTTGTACGTTGAAAAAGAAAATTGTTATTCGCAGCTAAAATTAATAAATTCAAAATCTTATCACTCCTCCCTCTGGAAGATGACAGGAGGGGAGGAATAGAAAAAAAGGGTACAAAGGGTAGTGTTATCGACGGCAGCAGCGACGGGGGGCGAATCAAAAATAAGAATAAGAATCAAAAATATATTACCCGATAATGCCAAGCTAGTAATAGGGTTCATAGCGTCGCATCGGCCGATAATAACGGTCGCCTCCTCCTCTTTACGTAAATAAGTTAAATAGTGCCTTACGCTCCTAATTTTTCGAATCATTTATTTCAAGATGCGGTTAAAATTTGGAATTTGATGGAATAGTATTAAATGTAGTATAATAAATCAATTTTACTTACAGTAAAGTTGACTATAATGACTGTAATTTAAGTGTATTGTTATACGTGTGCTTACTATATTGCGTGTAAAGAGAGTATAGTAGGCCATACTTCTTACTAGTGTACGAGCCAATCAATGCCTATATAAATTATAGTGCAAACCGGCTAGTGGTCTACCAAACCTAGAATAATACATGAACTACTTGACTAATGAAGTTTTTCTGTTACTTCGTCCACGATTCGAATTGATAACGTTGTAACGATTTAAGGCCCTATCAACACTGATCAGTGCTTATTGAGTTAAGTGTAGATTAGCTAAGTAGAACAAAAGGCTACTTTTTGATTATTACGCTATATGTTATTATTAATGTAAAGGAAAGATTTTTAAGAAGGGCTTGTACTACTATGTCAGTATTATGGCAGTATTCAAAGAAGAAATTTGGGTTGCGCTAGTTTTAACAGCAAACTAAAGATAGCAACGGTATCGCTATTAAAAACACTGAGAAATCTTTACTAAAAATTTTTTTCAAAGAGCGTTGAGATTAACCGCTCAAAGTTTTAAACAATAAGTTAGAAAAACGACTAATTTAGTATTACTACGGGTGTTACTACTGTAGAAACGAACAAGTCTTAAAGCCTACGACTTTAAACCTTCGCTCTTTACCGATAATAACAAACGACTGCCGACCTTACTATTTACACTTAAATCTTTATCCGAAACTTACTTTTTACACTTTTCTTACCATAATTTAATAGTTGAGTTTGTTTCTTTAAGCAGAAACACTAATCATCGCCAAGTTACGCCAAGAAATCCACGTTGCGCAACCTAAGGCCAAGTCGCCAAGTTCTCATCTTTACGTCAAAACACCAAGTCCCTATGCCTCAGATCACCAAGTTCCTTGTCCACCAAGCCTTACATGGCCTTAAACCTTAAAATAACACCTAATTAGGAGATTTAAAAAGGGATCGATACCCTAGAATCCCCTTTTACCAACCTATACTATAAATATATATAGGGGTAAGATATTAACAAAAACTCGACCAAAAAGAGTTTCACCAATTTCGTCGCTAACTACATCGTTAAAAACAGGAATACTAACGACTAAAACTATGATTTCGCAAATTATGTAACCTCTTTAACGACTAAACTATTGATATATAGACCTGAACGCAACAAAGAGTTAAATTAAGGATTAGGGCTAACCTTAAGTGGCATTGAATTCGTGTACTAGAATAGTGCATTACAAAACTAATATAAAAACTATTCGACCTAGCCTAGGTTAAGGAATGCCTTTAGGACAAATAACTTAAGAAGAAGGGTGTTAAGAAACTTTATCGCCCTTATACGCAATTAAGTGAATCTCTTTTCAACTTTTAGTTAAGTTCAGCCTTTTTACACGTTAACTATGAAGAATCTGTTAATATGTTAGTCAATTTAACATCTCTATATAAAAGTGTGGAGTATGTTTTTAGCGGCAGCAAATCATATGAAATAGCGGTTACCCACATAGCTAAAGGAATTGTTGTTGACGCTTTATACTAATTAATTAAGCCAGATAGACAAGTCTTTCTAAACCTTTAAAAACTTAAAGCTCCTTAGTACTTTAATCAAACGGCCTCTTAAAAACCTTGTTACGGTAGGTTTTTTTTACACGAAAGCCGACCACAGGTCCTAACATTAGACTTTACCAATTAGGTTATGCGATTAGCAATTACCCTTAATACCGTACATCGTAATCTTCAAGGCTTAAACTACCGGGAAACACTACTAATAAAAACTAAGATAATTATCGCGAGCTATAACTAAAATATTTTAAAATGGTCAATATCAACTTCAAACTTTTTATGAACTTCGCTAAAATTTGGAATGACGTTGAAAGGTATAAGGGTAAGCGTTACAACCTCCGCGATACGAATATAATGCTTTTTAAAGTATCTGTAAGTAAATGGATGTTTTCTTTTCTAGTTTTTACACACTATTTTCCGAAATACTTATGAGGTACGATAAAACTTTGACTTGAAGTTTTTAACCCGAGTGACTATATTCCTCGAAATTCATAACGGCATTAAGAATTATTTCGAATACGAAGTCTACCTTGCGTAATACCATATAGATCAGGTTATTAAAAGATAAGCTACAGTGATAATTTTTTAAAAAAAATACCAATGGATGCGTTTAACCAGATGATTAACAAATTCATATTATACTCTAAAAGAACAATGGG
Source organism: Anisogramma anomala (assembly GCA_038502455.1). Classification (NCBI taxonomy): domain Eukaryota; kingdom Fungi; phylum Ascomycota; class Sordariomycetes; order Diaporthales; family Gnomoniaceae; genus Anisogramma; species Anisogramma anomala. The sequence goes on along the minus strand of JASMMZ010000006.1, from coordinate 10,530,340 downwards.
AAAGGTTGATTCTAGCGAAGATACACTTTTCGAATAGGTATGGGTAGTTATTACGGACGTTAACCAGTTTCAATCCACCTTATATCGCCCAGATGCCCATTACGAATACCTTTTTAGCTAATTACGGTTTTATTTTACCACCGTAATAATTCGTATAATAAACTCGTTTAGTATGTACGATAAAGCCTTCAACTTTCCTAGCGTAGATGAAGAAGACTTTAGAGTATTTATTTCCTGGACAATAAATACGGTTAAAAGTGCGCTTAATGCTTAAAGTGTAGCCTATCGACTACAAACTGGAAGTAGTAGCTACGTTAGCGCTAATAGGGCAAAGACTTAGGCAGACTTGTTAACCATAAATATTATCGTCGTAATAGGAGTAAAGATTGTTAAATCTATTGTAAGTTTAGCTGTTAGTTAACTCGCAACTTCCCCATCGATTGAAACAATAGAAAATTCATGTATTACATCCAATATCCTACTCATTTTAAATAGGACTATTTGGATTAAATCGTAAACTTCGAGAGGAACAACCTAATCAATAGCGATGATGCCCCTAAATAGATCATGCGATATATAAATACTATTCTTATTACGGCCTAGAAATTAGCCGACTATATTTTCCTATACCGCTTAAGCAGTAAAGTCTAATACATTTGCTTTAACTACGCCTTTAACCCCTTTTACACATTTAATCTTCGCGATCGTTACGTGGACCACACGTTTTCAGGTATTATGCCATATATAAGGGCAGTAAGGTACTTAACAGGGGGATATTCGTAATACATAGAATTGCGGAGGGAAAGCATTACAGTTACTAAGATTAATCGTTAAGATGCTAATAAGGCTAAAATTGGCTTCAGATTGGGTGAAAGGAAAAAATCGTTATTAGAAATAAGGGTAATTTAAAATGATGTAAAAGCGATGACGTTTTATATCCCTAAGTACCTTACCTCTTTCCTTTTTTACTTAGAAACTATTAAGACCCTCGGTGTCAACGTCAACATTAACGTAAACGAGTTGTTTAAAAACGTCTAAAGATTTCCCCTCTCATTTAAATTGGAGCACCTATGATTCTATCATTCCAAGCCTAAAAGATACTGTTAATCTCAACTGAGTCGAAAATACGTTGATAACATAGAGGTATTAACTTCCTAACCGTTCATAGGCTATACAAAGTCCTAAAGTCTGTAAGTTATAGAGATATAGAATATTATGCCTTAAAAGCTATCAAAAGCCCTCGTTACTATTGCTAAACGTATTCCTAAGCCCAGCGAAGATTTAAATTTATATAAAAACGATAAGAATTTTTACTATAAGGTTCGTATTAATATGTTTCACTTAGAAAACAAACTTGTTTTTTACATCATGAAATTCGGAACCACTTTTTACAAATATAAGCTCTTAAAGTCTCTCTTGGTAAAGAATGTGTGTTTAAGCCCACTTAACGTTGTAGTTTACAATATCAGTCATAACTTTGAGGCGGCGGAGTTTTAAAAAGCTTTTAAGATTATAGGTATTGAGTATAAATAGATGCCTAGAAAGGCTTACTAAAGTATTGAAAAGGTTAAAAAGGTATACGATCTACGTCGCTGAACGTATAATATCCTTAAGGTGGAAATAAAAAGCTTTACAGATTCTAAGGCGTGACTTTAAATAGCGGTAAATGGCCTAAACGATATTGTGGGCCCGGAGGGCCCTATACTCACGACACTAGTATTGAAAACGTATTTACATCTAACGAGTAAATATCCGCTATTAGTTAATACCTAAAAACGTATTACGACTTAAGATAAAGCTTTAGGGAAACTATGAATATAATCGGCACGTCTTCAGATTAATAACGACCTTAATAATAGAAAAGACCTTATAATAATTAACTTCCTTACTTTGCCTTTATAAAGTAAAGTTCTTGTGTGGAAAGAGTTGGGTAAATATAAAAGCCCATATAAAATCTTAAGTAACATAAAATTTAAAGTAATCCTTACAACCTCTAACAGATTGAAATCATTTTAAATCAATTAGGTTAACCTTTACATTGGGGCTATTAAAAATCAAGACCTTTAAGATAACTAACCGAACTAATACGAATTTCTTTTACTTATTATCAACAAACCAATAAACTGCCTCCAGAGCAGATGACCTCCGAAAAAGAGGAACTTTGAAGGGGAGAAATATATATCGGGTCGTATTTATAATATTACATGGGTGGGAAAAAAATAGAAGAATGACAAAGACTTAGTATTGAAGTTTCGAGTATAAGGGATTATTAAGATCTTAGATAAACCTTTTAAAAAGAGAGATGAAGTCAAAATGAACAGTATATTAATTCAAATGGTTATTCAATTTATATTAAGGGATAATTTTAGCTTTTTAAACACGAATATCACCATTTTCAAGTCAAGGATTATTTAAAAGGTTGAAGATAATATTACGGGCCGTCTATACGAAAAGTTACGTTGAATCGCTTTAATATACGGCTATAAAAGCAAATATTAGATTTTCATATAGTTGCTGAAAATTTAGAAGATTAGCAAACAATGAATATTTGTTGTAACTGTTGACTTTTTATTTAAGATTAAAGGCAAGGTGACAATTAATACTCGTAGTATAATTTAAGCTTATGCATAGAAAGAAATAACCATTTAGTGAATCGTATTAGTAAAGTTATTATACAAATTACGTGCAATTTGCCCTTTAAAAATGGTAATACAATATGTTAAACGTTTATACATATTATCTAAAATAGCTGTTTACTAATTTTGAACTTATTCGTCATATTTCAAATTACGGCAAGGTATAAAGTATTTTATATTCAACCCCTATTTGCTAGTAACGTAGGAAAAGGAATATAGCCTATTGAGTATATGAACTGACGATGGTGTTCTCGTTAAAATCGCTAGTTTTACAATTTCGGAATAACAGGATATCAAAGACTTTAAGTTCTAAAATGATAAGCTGGTGACGATGTTAACGAATAATAAACAACTAGATTTTGACGGATTGTCAATACGCATGCTTAGTATTAATACTAGCTTTAGTTTTCGTTGAAGGGGTTAAGGCATTAATTTAGCTACAATCAACTAACCTAACCTGGCTAAATGTAATGATCACGCTAAATACCCGTGAGTATATAGAAGGTGTCAGAGGGTATATGTTATCAAGAAGGTAACAGAGGGACTGAGTAAACAATATCGCAACCGTGCAAGTAATGATCAAAAGCCGTGGGGCTATTCAGAATATACTGAGACTGAATATTTAGATTGACAACTGAAGAGCTATGAAGGAAATGCTATCCATATAGTGATGACCGTGTCCTTATATATCCGTGCCTTCATATCGTTTTCAGTACTAGATCACTTGGATCAGTACTGATCCCACTGATACTAATCATATGATTGGTTTGGTCATTTCCGCTAACAAAGGAAAGGTGTACCCGGCCTGATGTGTTGGACTTCAGTCTCAACTGCATACTGGCTTGCTTCCTGACCCGCTATCAAGCTTGGGTCGTGATACTAAAGCCCAATTTTACCTAATATAATGAGTCTATAACAGCTATATTACTATCTAATACCAACAGAAAGCCTTTTTCGACCATGAAATCGCGACCCAAATATAACAACCAATAAGTAACAACTTGAACAGTTTCAATAGAAGGATTGAATAACAAATACAAAACCTAGACCGAGAAATTAATATGATCCTAATCGACTTATCGAAGGCCAAGTTAATAATCTTTACGAATGGATTTTTGGTAAATAATGCCGACTTAATGTTTCGAATGGGCGTTTTTATAACCCACGTTAACAAAAATGAATTCAAAGACTAGTTTAATATTATCGATAACCTTATTTACTAGAACTTTGTCAAATATAAAAGAATTATACGAAGCGTGCTAGATTTAAAGATATACAGTATAATGGTATGTTTCAACGTTGGTATGTCATTATAGGATACCATTAATATTATTACCCAGAAATTAAAGATTCATCCTACCTTGGTGGTAATTTGTATCGATTCGAAAACCTTATTCAAATTCTTTTCAAAGCTTGAAACTATTATCGAAAAAAGCATAATAATAAATGTAATAGTACTTTATAAAGCCTACGAAAGGACGAAAATTATAGAGTTTCGATAAATTAACGGCAAATATGATCCTGCTAATGTAGTAACGAAGGCGTCACCAAATAAGGCTTCAAAAAAGTTTGTGAATAGCAACAAACTAATTATAAGTATCGAGAGATACATTACTAGACCGCCCCAAAAATTAAAATCACGTGATGGAAGTGAGGAAAATGCTAGTAAACTGAAAACTACTAGTAAACTAACTATGTTTACTTATTTAATTAGCATGGCTAAAGTGAAGGTTTGTAAAGGTGCGTAACAGAAAAGATTTCTGTAGAAGTCGATAGGGTTATACCTTGGAGCCGTAAAGCAATTTTCAGAAATTAAGGTTGATTGGTATGAAAATAAGTGTATTTTAATACGGAAGGTTATTAACATTGACAGAGATTTAGCTAGTTGACCAGGTAGAAATTTAGCATTTACCGCAAAAAAATCTTTAACTACATGAACGTACGCGTATAAACAAGAAAGCCGCCAGTGTTAAAATAGTACTATATTCAGTACAGTAGGTCAACTTTACTTACAGTAAAGTTAACTATACTGACTGCAAGTTGAGTATATTGTTTTGTATATGCTTACTATATTGGATGATAGTCAAGTACAGTAGGCCACACTTCACACTAGGGTACGGGCCAAGAAATTGGCCATACAAATTACAGTACAGACCGACTAGCGGTCTGCCAAACCTAAACCAATACATCCACCACTTGACCAATGCAATACTACTGTTACTTCGACCACGATTCAAATCGACAACATTGTAACGATCTAAAGCCTTACCAGTAGAATTAGTTAAATTACCTACTTATGAAAGCGGTCCAAATAATCAAAAAGGATAGTAGTTTTTGATTGTATAAATTTATTACTTGGTGAAGGACTTACGTTAAAAAAAAGCGTGTCGTTAAGGAAAAAGGAAAAAAAACATTCACTTAAATCGATAACGATATATCTTTTTATATTTACCCCAAAACACGTAATACCAATAACCATCATATACTTTTATTCCTTCATAGATACAACCCTATAGGAATTAATAACTATGCCGTTGATATAACTATACTGCAATCTAATTATCCAAATTGACCAAAACCTGATTATAACCACCATCGTGGTTAGAACTGATAATTCAAACCTTTACAATTTTTCTACCAGGACCACTATTACAGCCAAAACTAGTAATTGAAACTTGAGCCAAACTATTACTACTAAACCAAGGACAAAAACTATTACTATTAAAACATGGATATAAACCGTCATAACTAATCTATAGATACAAATTATCACTACCAAATTATGAATACAAGGCTACACTACAAACTATACTGTCACAAATGGATTGTGGATATATGTTGCGATGAAGAAAGAAAATATTGCCCATGTATATATTATCATATATTTCTATAATTGGTAAGTGGTCACATTATAAATTTCATCTTTAGAGAGTGCTCGTTAAAATCCCGCGCTGCAAGATGCATTCCTGCAGAAGAAATAATAGGGTGCCACTATTTATAAGGAACATTGGTAAAGTACAATGTAAAGTGCCACTTCTCAGAAGGGAAATTAGTAGAGTGTATAGTAAAATGCCACTGCTCAGATGGGAGATTATAAGCTCTTACCCGAGGCATGCACTGTCCAGATGCCTCTTGACCCTTCGATCTTACTATCTACTTCAATATACACTACCAATCTTTTCGATTACTCTTTTACTCTTGATGTTCCTGTGAATATGTACAGACCCTAACGACAGGGTATTATAAAAGCTGTTTTTATCGGATTAGAAACCAGGTTTTAACGAGTAATACACCGTATTAAACATTAGTCGTAATTAACTTTTCATTATGAACATTTACAAAATCAAGCGAAATTGAAAATCGACCACACTAACATTTATAAAAGAGAAGAAAGATTAATCCTACATTTCGCCTGAGCTGCCGAGATTCCGCAATCCATTTAATAATGAAAAGTGATAGCTTTAACTCCTTATCGTGAGAAACTCAAACACTATATCCATATTAAACCGAAAAAAGACGTATTTTCGCCGGATGAACCATAGGGATGTTATACTCAATTCCACGAAATCAATTCTTCAAGGTTCGACGTTAAGTTACTGAGTTAATAAATATGGTTTAAATACGAACAAACTCTTTTCCAGTCGCAGTGTCAGTATTATGAATTCCCAAATGAGAGGAGTAGTAATGGTTTTACTTGGACTACCGGGCTTAAAAAATAATTAATAAGAAAAATTGTTTTCACCTGCCTTTAATTAAAGAAATATTACCCGTATTGTCTAAGTCTAAGTATATTATGAAACTGAATATTCGAATTTTTTTGACGATTTCCATAGTCCACGCGAAAAAGAGGAAATTAAGAGATTTTTGTACTCATATCGGCTTATTAGAATGTGTAATTACCCCATATGTACAGGCGTAAATTCTAGATACATTTCAACGTTATATTAATAATATAATATCGAATATCTTGGATGATTTTATTACGGCTTAACTTAACAACCTTTTAGTTTTTTCCCTTCAGTATTAAACAGTATTACATAGAAAAGGCTCGCGTGGTGCTGAGACCGGTTTCCTACGTCAAGTTTAACTTTAATTTGAAAAAATGTGATTCTGTGGTGAAGGAGGTAAAATACTTTAGTTTTATTGGAAAGGCCGGCGTTGGTATTCGAGCCGACCTAGAAAAAGTCCGGTTCGTACGCGAATATAAATATCCCCGTACTTTTCAGAAGATCGGGAGTTTTAAAACCGTTTTCTTAGAGACAGATTCAGGAGGGTGCCTATTTCAGAGGGAGGAAGACGTTATTTTTAAGTAAGTTTCGTATCATTTCGCATGAATGTCGGACGTGGAACATCATTACACTATCCACAATAAGGCGCTTTTCGCGATGGTATTCTTTTTAAAGGTGTGGGTATCGGAATTAAGTAGTGCTAGAACCGTGTATAATATTTTGATTTATTATGAGGGATTAAAGTATTTTTTCTTTACCCTGTTTGATCCCGGAATGTTAGACCCATTGAGCCTAAATTCTCTCTCTTTTTCAATATTACTTACGTCATCGGCCCGAAATCCAAGGCGATCGGCTGGATACATTAACCTACAAGTTGAAAAATAAACCTGTGGTTGAGGAATGCCATACGTAGATTTTTTAACCTATCTTTATAGCTATATTCAATATGGATACGATAAACTCGTATATCGTAAAAACGAATGTTTTAATATGGTATACAAATAACTTCATAGGAACGAAAGCTTATTTCTTTAATTTCGGTAACGTACGTTAAAAAAGCGAGTCGAAAGATATCAAAGTGTCGAAGGTTACGGTATCGTTTTGGACCCAGCTTACAATAAAATGAACAACTTCGGTAACGCCAGACGTTCATTTTATTTTCGGGCCGGGTAACTTTACAAAGTTGTAAAATTCGGGTATAGCGAATAATCCATTATACGCGGTTCGTTTATTAACGGTTACCGAAGGCGTGAAATGTTTACCGGCTAGAACATGAAATTCTGTATAAATTGCGATGATGCTATTGACCCTATACATACGTTATATAATAGAAGTTGATTTTATTTATCTATTACAAAAGTATCAATGACGGAGTTTTCTCAGTTAACTTAAGACTTATTTATTGTAGGATATCCGAGTATAAACGATTTTTTTAGAGACTTTAAACGAGATTATTATTAGGAAAGAATAGTAGTCAATATTCGACGCTGATATCGAATATATATACAATGTAACGGTACTAAACCTTGTTAAACCTTACGATAAGGCCTCATTAATTCCATTTTCATTTCAAATAGGTATTAAATTTATATTTAAATCAACTTTGGGATAAATCTGACGATTATCGATAACAACTTATGGTATTGGACAGTGTTATTTACCGAGTTTAAAAATTCATTGAATAACAGACAATATAGTCTATAATTTCTGAATAGTATGCGAAATGCTTTCGGGATATGTAATAACGATTTTATGAACTTAACGTATTCATTATTCACGATAGCGTTTTGGATTAGATACTTATCTTTCAAATAACCTCATTTTTGTAGTAAAAGTTAAATACCTTTTTTCAATACTATACTATCCTTAAGCGGATGACGATATCCAGCGGCTAAATTAAAAATTTTAAGAGTATTTACGAATCAACGTCACCTTCTTATAATTTAATTGAGTATTGTATTTTTCAGCTTCTTGATTTATATTAAATCCACAAACGTATACGCTTACTTGTTTCAATAAAAATCAACTGATTAATAGGTATAAAATGTCTGTTTTCTATTAGGTTAATAAGGGTATGAAGTCGATAATTAGTCTGAAGAAACGCGCTTTTACGTTTTTGGTATAGTAGAATAAAGGTAAGGAATTAACCTACGCCGTCATAACATACATTAAATAATAGATAGAGAAAGCGGTAAGTCGCCGGAAATGTTCAGCTAAACGATATAAGGTAAACTATTAGGTTCAGCTTAGCTTAACAATTGATATTATATAATAAATATTCTGACTCCGTTAAATGTTGTTTGTGTTGGAATAGTACTATATGTAGTGCAGTAGGTCATCTTTACTTATAGTAAAGTCGACTATATTGAGCTGTAAGTTGAGTATATTTATTTGTGGAGATTTACCGCATTGGGTGTAAGTCGAGTGCAATACGCTGCACTTTACACTACGGCATAAGCCAAGCAATTGACCATACCAATTGTTGTGTAGACCGGCTAGCGGTCTGCCAACCCTAGAACAATACATCTACCTCTTAACCAATTCAATACTACTGTTACTTCGACCACTATTCGAATCGACAATTTTGCAACGATCTCAGGTTCTACCAACAATAATCAATACTTATTGGGTTAAGTATAGATTGGCTAATTGGAAGAAAAAAATACTTTCCGGTTGTTGCGCTTTGCGTTATCGCTAGGGTAGAGTAAATAATTTTGCGAAAGTTCTTTGATAGTACTGCATTAGCTTATAACGGCAGGGAAATAAAGAAAAATTCTGTGTTACGTCAGTCCAAAACGGAAATTTAGAAGTAAGCGATGGTATCGTTATCAAAAACACCAACAAATCTTTGTTGATATTTTTGGAAGACATTCTGATTGACTGTTAGAAGTCTTAAAGTTTGGAAAATTAGTAAACGGCTAAGTTAATACTATCGCAGGTGTTACTACTGTTAAAAAGCGAATAAGTTTCACGGTCAAATAAAAAATAACTTTCACCCTCTACTACTAATAACAACCTTCAACCTTACCTTTTACTTGAAATATTTACCCTTACTTTTTCTTTTTTCACTTTCCCTATACTAATAATCTTGAAGTCGCGCCAACAAAGTCACGTTGTACGACTTTACGTCAAGTCGCTAAGTTTCCACGCGACTTCACATCAAAACACCAAACTTCTTGATCCAAGATTACAAAGTCCCTAGATCTACACGCCCTACATGTTCTACACGAGCTAGAACATCGAAAAAGCTACCGCAAGTCCTCACTCTCAGGCCATCACTGACCCCTCCTAGAAAAAAGCAATCAAAAAACTCGGAATAGCTTTCACTAAGCATTACAACTACAACCCTTGGGGAGACGAAGTCGATTAAAACTTAACCAAAAAGCATTTGATCAATTTCGTCAGCTATTTCGTATTGAAATACGACAATAGTAAAGATCGTTACGTCGTGTTTTATAATTTCCGTGAATTGTTCGGTAACTAGACAATTGACAAGTAAAAGGTAACCCAAAAAACCATTAAGTCAAAACTGAACGCTAAACTTAAACGCGGAGGGATGTACGTGATAAAGGAAAACAATGTTAGGCTGGTAAAAACACTCTTCGAGGTGGCTTATCCTAAAAAAATCTCTTAAGACCCATGGCCTAAAGGGAAAGGTGTTAAAAAACTTTAACAACCTTATAAGCGATTCAGGGGACCCCTTTTTTACCCTTTGTTAAGTTAAGCCTCTTTAAGCGCGGGCTATAAGCCTATTAACTTATTTGGTAGCCTAACACCTTCACGTAACAGCGCAGAGTACGTACTAAGCGGTGGCAAAACGCGTAAAGTAGAGGCCGCTAACGCAGTGAGAGGTATTGATGTCGGCGTTTTACACTAGTTAATTAAGTAAGATTGTCAAGCGTTTTAGAGTCGTTAGGCATCACTTCCTCTTTAACATTTCACCTAAAACGGTTAAGCCCCTTAAAAACCTTCCTCCTTCAGATTTGCCTACGAGCGAGATCCCACTATAGGTCCTACTACAGAACTTTACCCCTCGGACCAGACGACTAGCAATTACCTTGAACACCGTGCCTCGGAAGCTCTAAGGCTTAAATTTCCAGGAATTACCATTTGAAATTGAAATAACTAAAGTGATCTTCCCCTAAAACCTGTTAAGATGGTTTATATTAACTATAAGCTGTTTACGGACTTATTCATAATCTGAAGTGACATAAAGATGTATAATGGGAAGTCTTATAAACTTTGCGACACTAAGATGATGCCTGTCCTGAACATTTGCAAGTAGATAGATATTCCTCTTTTAAGTTTTCACTTATTATTCCCCGGAATCCTTATAGGGCACGTTGAAGACTACTACCTGACCTTCCTTACTAAAGCTACCACATTCCGCGAGATTCATGATAGCATAAAGGGCTACTTCGAATACAACAGTTACCTTACACAATGATATACAAATTAGGCTATTACGAGGTAAGTAACGATAATAACCAAGAAGAAAGAGAAGGAAATACCGATCCATATGCTTAATCCTATAATTAATAAGTTGATGTTATATTAAAAAGCAATGGGTGAAGTATACGTTGGTGAAGTCACACTTCATAAATAGATACGGGAAGCAACTACGGGTGTTAATGAGTTCGAATACGCCTTAAAACGTCTAGATGCCACTTACAAAAGCTTTTCTAGTCTGGTGCATTTTTTGTCTACCACTAAAATAGAACGTTTACCAAACTTACTTAATATGTACCACTAAGTCGGCAACTTCGTTAATGTGGATAAAGAAGTCTTTGTAGTGGTTAATTACGTCGATTGAAAAGATAGCTACAGGCTTTTACAACGCCTAATGTTCCAATTACCGGCGATAAACTGAAGTTAATAGTTAAATTAACTTTAATATAGCTAAATTTTAAGCGAACCTATTAACCATAAATATTATCGTCGTAATAATAGTCAGAGATATTGGATTTGTGGTAAGTTTAGTTTCTGGTTAACTCGGTACCCCCATCGCCGAGCGTAATAATAGAAAGGATATATATTATGCTTAATAACCCATTGCTTTTAAAAAAGATTACTTGGATCAAATCATAAACTTTGAGAGCGACGAGCTCATTGACAGCGTTAATTCCCCTAAGCAAATTATGTAACACTAAGATAATATTTTTGATACGGCTTAGTAACTAGCTTATTACGTCTTCCTATACTGTTTACATTGTGAAAACCGTTACCTTGGCCTTAATTCAGCCCCCGACCCCTTATATGCCTTTCGTTTTCGCGATGGTTAAGCAGACCACACGTTTTAAGGTATTATGCCAGATACAGAGGCAGCGAAGTAATTTATAGGAGGCTGTTCATAATACTCAACGTTACGAAGGGAAAGTATTATAGCTATTAAGATTGATTTTTGCGATATTAGCAAAGACAAAGTTAGCCTTAAACTAAACGAAGAACTACCGTTATTAGGAATAACGGTAATTTAAACTGTTATAAGAACAATTATATTGCATATCTTTCAGTTAACTACCCTTTTTCGGGTTTTTTTTTCTGGAGAATATAAAGACTTTCGGCTTTAACGTCAACGATAACATAAACGAAATGATTTTAAAGGGCTAGAGGTTGCCTTTTGGCTTTAAACAGGGGTATTTATAGTTTTATTGTTAGGGCACTAAAGTAATGGTATTAAGCCTAACAAAGCCAGAAATACGTTGATTATACCGGAATTTGAAATATGAAACTATTAATAGGCTATATAAAGTTTTAAGTTCCGTAGGGTATAAAGATATGAAATACTGTGTCCTAAAAGTTATTATAAGACTTTGTTACTACTACTAAACGTATATTTAAGCCATTCGAAAATTGAAGTTTATATTTAAAAACGATAAGAATTTTAATTACAAGATTTTTATCGCTATGTCTTCCTTGGATAATAATCTTGGTATTTATGTTGTTCATTTGATTTCCACTTTTAACGGGACTAAGTTTCTAAAATATTTTCGATAAAAGATTTCTAAGAAACGCTAAGAATATTGTAAATTAATACATATATGAGATTACTTAATATTATCGTATATGATACTGGTTCCCACTTTGCGGCGGCAAAGTTTTAAAATGATATTAACAAAATTGGTGTTTAATATCAATAGGTACATTAAAAAGCATATTGGAGTATTGGGGAGGTTAAAAGGATATATACGCTACTTCGATAAATTTATAATATTATACCTTGAAAATTGAAATTTTTACGGATTCAAAAGTACGTTTATAGATAATAGTAAAAAGCCTAAACTATATTATGGGCCTTGAAGGCTTAGTGACATCGTTTCTGTTCTTCAAAACGTACCTATGCTTAACGAGTGAATATCCGCCTTTAATACTTATTAAGAAACGAGTTGTAGCTGATAACAAATATTTAAGGAAATTACGATAATAATCGGCACGCCGTTAGAACAATTAGGCCCTTTATACCATGAATAGCCTTATAATAATCGATGTACTTATTTTGCCATTATAAAGTAAAGTCCTCAGATAATGGGAGTCGGGCAAATAGAAAAGCATGTATAAGATATTAAGTATTACGAACTCTTAAGTAATTATTAAAACTGCTGACTTCCTTATATCTTTTCGAAACACTTAGATTAAGCCTTAAATTAAGGCCTTAAACGATAGAGACTTTCAAGTTCAACGACTGAGTTAATACGTATCTTTTTCACCTGTTTTCTATAAGATGATAAAACGTCGCCAGCGCGGACGAACCCAGAAAAGGATAAATATTAAAAAGAAAAATATATCCCGTGCTTTATCTATTGTATTACTCAAATAAGTAAGAAAGAAAAGGATGAAGAAGACTTGGTATTAAATTTTCGAGTATAAGTAATTATTAAAACCTTTGGCAAACGCTTTAATGAAAGAGATAATATTCAAATGCACGGTTTACTGACACTAGGGGTTATATAATTCGTACTGGAAAGCTAATTTAACCTTTAAACCCTAAACTTTGCTGTCTTTAAGTCGAATATTATACACGAAATTGAAAGTAAGACTACGTGGCGGCTATACGAAAAGTTACGCTTAATCGTTTAAGTATATAGCTATAAAAGTAAGGACTAGATCTTGAAGTAGTCGTGAACTATTTCAAGAGATTATCCAGAATTTGGTAGTTTCTTCGGAAGTAGATTGGCTAGTTAAGATAAAAAATAAATTCACATTTGATAGCCGTGATATAATATAGCCTATACGTATTTAGTAACGGATTTATAGCAAATCATACTGTTAAAATTGCTTTAGGAATGAAGTTTTATTTACTATCAAGGTACGGTAATACGATATAATAAGCTATTATATGAATTAATCAAAATAGGCATCCATTTTTTTATAACTTATTAGTTTTACTTTAAGTTTAAGCTAGCGATAAAGTCTTCAACGTACGATCCTTATTTCATGATAATGTAAGAGAGGGAATTCGGCATAATGTATATATAAACTTACAATACCTTTTTCTTTGGAACGGCTGACTTTAGGGTATTAGAATCATAGGCGATTAAAGACTTTGATTTTTGAATCTGTGAGTTAGTAACAACGTTGACGAAAAGCAGTCAACATCACTTTAATGGATCTTCAATTCGTATCATTAGTGTTAATACCGGTTTTAGCTTTCGCTTAAAGGGTTAGGGCAACGTTTTGGCTATAATCGATATAACTAATGGGGCTAAGACTTACTAGTATTTGAAACAGCGTGCTTAGAGGGTTTATATTGCTATCTTATGTTAACCAAAAGCCTTTAAAGACCTTTCTATCGCTATACAAGTATAAGACAAAGTAAATGAGGATCTCAACCGGTTAAATAAAAGGTTCGAATATTGAATGTAAAACCTAAACATAAGGAAAAATATAGTTTTAATAGAGTTATTAAAAACTAGATAAAGAATCATTACGAACAGATTATTTAACAATAACACTAATTTATTTTTTACCAGTCGGCCTTTTCATGGGATTTGTTATTCAATATAAACGGGAAGACAGGTTTAATATTGTTGATTACCTAATTTACTAGACCTTTGTCAGGTATTAAAGTATTATATGAAGCGTATGAGCTTTGAGAGATTACGGTATGATAGCGGGATTGAACGTAGGTATAATTCTATTCGAAACCCTTAAACTTATTATTAGGTAGTTAAAAATTACTCCTATTCCAGTAATAAGCTATACTAAATCAAAAAGCCTTTTTAAATACCTTTCAAAACTCGGAACCACTAGTGAAAAACGCCTGATAATCGAAGTAATAGCATTTCAAAATGCTTATGAAAGGAGGGAAGTTAAGTATTTCCAGTGGATTAACGGCAAAGAATCTAGTAAATGTTATAATGAAGGTAATGCCAAATAAGACCCTAGAAAGATTGATAAATAGCAATATTCTAATTATATGAATTAAAACCTACGTTAATAGATCGACCGAAAAGCATAAATTACGTAATGGCGGTTAGTGATATAGTGGTAAATTGTAAGATTGCTAGGGGATTAAAAATGCGAACCTGTTTGATTATCACGGGTGAAATAGAGACTTGCAAAGGCTTGTGGCGAAACACCCTTTTGAGGGAATAAATAAACTCGGATCTCGGAATAACGAAGTAATTAAGGTTGAATAGGGTTGATTTGCATGTAATGAGGTGCAATTCAGTATGAAGGCCGATTAGAATTCACACGAGGTTAGTAAGTTAACTATATCACTATGCAGTGTTAACCAGAAGAGATTGGAAATCTATACTAACGTACGCGTATAAGCTAAAAAGCTGCCAATATTAAAATAGTCCTATATACAACGTAGTATGTAAAATTTACTTACACTAAAGTTGACTATACTAAACTACAAGTTGAGTATATTTCCTTATAGAGACTTACCGCATTAGTTGTAAGTCGAGTGCAATACATTGCACTTTACAATAGGGTACGAGCCAAGCATTTTGCCATAAAAATTACTGTGCAGACCGGCTAGCGGTCTGCCAACCATAAAACAATACATTCACCACTTGATCAATGTAATACTACTGTTACTTCGACCACGGCTCGAATTGAAAACATTGCAACGATCTAAAGCCCTACTAACAGCTCTAAATATTTTTGATAAATACCGTATAATTTACCTGGATTTAGTTAAGCGACCTGTTACTTATCTCCTTCTCCAGTAGGTCTTATTCAAAATCCTCCCCAACTTGGTTTTCATTAAAAATGTTACGGGGAATAATAAGTATTAGGGATAAAAAGCATAGGATATTGTATCTATAAGAACGAAAATAAAATGATATTCGTTAAAAACTGGTAAATTGAAAGGGAAACGATGAACTAAAATAAAAGTTATTCAAATTTTTTGTATATATTATGGCTTTAGATATATTTAAGTCGGAATATTGTGACGCATGGATTTATATTAGCTTAGCGTTTTTTTGTTGGCGTTGGGTATGATTTGTAAAGCTTATATTGAATCAATCTTCTTCAATTTAATATGGTTTGTTTATAAATAAAGAGGGAGATAATACATTCTTATTAGGTTATAATACGATATATAAGTCCAAGTAATTCTTATTGTTTGTAGGTCTTTAGATCGTTACAATGTTGTCTATTCAAATTGTGGTCGAAATAACAGTAGTATAGTATTGGTCAAGTGACGTATGTGTTTTTTGTGGTTTGACAGACCGCTAGTTGGTTCGTACAGTAATTTATATGGCTCATTGCTTGGTCCGTATCCTAAAGTAAAGCGTAGCGTACTGTACTCGACTTACACCTAATGAGGTACGTCTACACAGAGCAATCCATTAAACTTACAGTTCATTATAGTCAACTTTACTATAAGTAAGGTTAACCTACTACATTGCATTTAATACTTTTCTAATAGTGGCGTTTTTATAGTTTGTACACGTTTGTTAGTGTTGCTAACTCATATTTTCCGGTTGCCACTGAATCGTCTTCTCATCAACCACTCAGACCTCTTTTAATTCTATTTTCTTTTATATTGAATTGCACCCTATTTCATACAAACTCACCACATTTCATATTCATTTCTCCATCGCTCCAAAGGCCGAATTTTTCAACTCTTACAAAAGGTCTTTTCGCCAGAGGCCTTTACAAGATGTTACTTGAACTATATCAATCAAATGAATTAGCATAGTTAATTCCATGGATGTTTTTCACTATATTAGTATATCCCCAACAGCCGTTAAGTAATTTTGTTTTTACTGGGGGTTTATTAACGTATCTCTCGATACATATAGTTAGACTATTATTGTTTACAAACTTTTCCAAGATTGTATTTAGCGTCTCCTTCTTTATAGCATTTGAGCGATTATCTTTGCCGTTAATCTACCGTAATTTCTTATTTTTTTTCCATTTTGTAAGCTTTACGAAGTGCTATTACGACTTTCATCAAGCGTTTTTTGCTAGTGATACCGAGTTTTAAAAGGTATCAGTCAAAGCTTTTAAAGTTAGTTCAAATTATTACCGGAATAGATGAAATGTTTATATAACTAATAATAGCGTTAAAGGTTTCCCACAATGTCATATCTACATTGAAACCTGTTATTATACCGTAAACCTCCAAAATCAATACATTTCGAATAACTTTCTTAAACTTCACAAAGGTCGACTCAATTATGCTGCTGATAATACTAAACTGTTTTATCATTTTTCTTTTTTGATATAGTTATTATAAATAGGATCTGTAAAGATTGATTGGTGTTATTTGTAATGAATCCATTTGTAAAAATCACTTACTTAGTCCTCGACACGTCGATTGAAACCATATTAATTTCTTGCTTTGATTTCTGTATCTGTTACTAAAGCCTCTTTTTCAACCAGTTGTAATCTGAATCTACCGGGTTTTATACTTAAACTTCGATGAAAAGGGCAAAAAAAGCTTTCAATTAGCATAAATTCATAATATAACTGCCTTGAATATGCTGTTCCAAGTACCGTTAACCTCTAACCATATTGGTTTTGTCAATTGTAGCCAAAATCAATCCATAACCCATTAAGCTAAACCTTAGACTGACATTAATAATAAAAATACGAATTAAAAATCCATTAAAATTCAGTTGAGTATCTGCTATTGACGTCGTTACCGGTTGACAATTCCAAAACTGGGAATCTTTAATTGCTTACTATTTAAACGTTTGTAAGCCAGCTATTCTAACTAAAATAATATCTTTAATTTATATACTTACTACGCCAATGTTAGTTTCCTATATTATTAAAAGATAAGAGTCGTACGATGAAGACTTCATCGCTAGACGTAATTCTAAATAAAACGAGAAGGTTAGGAATTAACAGACGTTTACTTTAATTAATCTGTATAGTGACTTAATATAACGTATTACTTTGTTTAAAGAGTAAATAGCACGAAATTTCTAAAATAGTTTTAGTAATACGATTCGTTGTTAATTTGTTGTCAACTACGTATAGGCTTATATTATATTACGTCTATTAAGTGTAAACTTACCTTTAATTTTGAATAGAAAACTTTCTGATGAAATAAATACCAAACGCTGGCTAATATTCTAAATCGGTGGAGACTATATAAAAATTCAAGTTTTATCTGTATGATTATATCCTTAATAAATTAGATTTGATTTCTCTTACTGCTGCCTCATAGTTTTACACCTTACCTCGTGGATAATTCTCGATTACAAGATTGTAATATGTTGGTCTTGAAAGCTAAAATCGGTTTTTGATACGCATTGTATAATTCTTCGAATTTATATGTATGTTGGTAGGCCTTAGACGTTGCAACGTTGTCGATTCGATTGGTCGAAGTAACAGTAGTATTGCGTGGTCTGATGGTGGATGTATTGTTCTAGGTTTGGTAGACTGCTAGCCAGTCTGCACTGTAATTTGTATGGATCATTGCTTGGCCCGTACCCCAGAATGAAGTGCAGCGCACTACACTCGACCTATACCCAATATGGTTAGTCTCCACAAAGCAATACACTTGCAGTATAGTTAACTTTACTGTAAGTAAATTTGACCTATTGTACTGCATATAATATCATTCTAACACTAGTAGCTTTTTAGTTTGTATGCGTAAGTTAATGTAGTTAACTAATCTTTTCCAGTTGTCACTGAATTGCCTCCTCGTTGATTGGCTAGACCCCTATTAATTCCAGGTGACTCTTATACTAAATTACACCCAATTGCATGCAAATTAGCCTCATTTAACCTTAATTGCTCCATTTCTTCGAAATCCGAGTTGATTAACTTTTATAAAAAGTGTTTTTCGCTACAAACCTTCGTAACTTTAACTGTGCCACTTAAATAGATTACCATTATCACTCTTAATCCCTTAGCAATCTTCTAGTTTTCCATTACATCCCTATTCGTCGTCGCGTAATTTGGGCTTTTCGGGCGGCTTATTCACCTAGCCCTCGATATATACAGTTAGCTTATTGTTATTAAAACCTTTCCAGGGCTTTATTAAGCGTACTCTTAGTTATAATATTTGCAAGATTACTTTATCGTCGGTCCATCGGAACTTTTTAATTTATATCTATTTGTAGGTTTCGCGAAGTGCTATTACGTTAATTATCAGGCGTTTTTCGCTTGAAGTTCCGAGTTTTAACAGGTACCCAAGGAGGCTTTTTCAATCGGTACAAATTACCACCCGGATAAAAGAAATCTTTAGCTGCCTAGTAATAAGGTTAAGGGCTTGCTATAGCGTTATACCTATGTTAAAGTTCGTTATTATGCCGTAGAGCTCAGAAGCTAATACGTTTCATGTAATCCTTTTATACTTGACGGAAGTCTAGTAAATTAGGTTGTAGGTAATGTTAAATAATTTTCCCTGCCGATTTTCGTTAACAACTATTATCAGAAAGCCGATTTGTAAAGATTGGTCTGTATTTTTTGTAAAGGACCCGTTTATAAATATTATTAGTTTAGCTTTTAAAAGGTCGATTAATACCAAATTAATTTCGCGGTCTAGGTTTAACATTTTTCATTCTAACCTTTTATTTAGTTGGTTAAAGTTTTCATCCGTTGGCGCTTATCCTTGTGCCGTACAGGATAAATTTCATAAGGCTCCCGGTTGGCATAAAGTAGTAATACAGCTACTCCGTACATGTTATTTCAAGTACTGTTGAGCCTTGGCCTTATTAGGTTCGTCGATTTTAACAAAAATAGCGTCTTAGCCCTTTTAATGGAAGTTTAGTCCGGTATTAATACTATTTATGCGGATTAACGATTTATTAAAGTCAAGTTAGTTATTTTCCGTTAACTTCGTTATCGGCTTACAATTCCAAAACTTAAAATCCTCGATCACTTACTATTCCCATACTATAAAGCTAGCCATTCCAACGAAAAAGGTATCATTAGTTTACATACCTACTATACCAAAGTCTTTCTTTTGCGTTACTACTAAGTACAGGTCGTATGTTAAAGAGTTTATCGCTTGGATGAATTTATAATGCGACTAGTAGGTTAAAAACCAGTAAACGCCCTCTTTTGCTAATTCATATAATGGTTTAATTCACCGTATTACCGTTCCTGGTAAGTAAATGACAAGGAGTTTCTATAGCGATTTCAATAGTATAATCCGCTGTAAATCTATTGCTAATTTTATATACGTTTACATAATATTATTGCTATTGAGTGTAAACTGACCCTTAATCTTGGTAAGTAATCTTATTGCTAAAGTAATTACTAAGCATTAATCAATCTTTTAAATCGTTGGCGATTGTGTAAGGATCTGGTTCTTGCCTTTATTACCGTATCCTTAAGTAATTAGTCGTAACTTTTTGTACGGCCGCCCCATAATCTTGCCTATAACCTCGTAGATAATCCTCGACCTAAAGATCATGAAGTTTGGATTTTAAAGGTTAAAATCGGTCTTCGATACCAATCGTTCAACTTCTCGTATTAGTAAACCGTTAATCTCGACCTTATCGCTTTCCTTGAAAGGTGTCCCGGAAGTTTTGATAATCCTTTGTATCTTTAGTTTTACTTCCAAATTTTCGTTATCCTTTTCTTTTTTACTTAGCTAAGTAGTATTGTAGATACTACCCGGTGTGTATTCCATTTTTTTTTTAAAGTTTTCACCTTTTTAAAAGGTCGTCCACGTCGGCGGCATTTTTTTAGTTTACCGATAACAGGTGAAGAATATTCGTGTTAATTCGATGGTTAAGCTTAAGGGTTTTCTTCGTTAGTAGCCTTAATTTAAGGCTTAACTTAGGTAATTCGAAAAGACATAGTGCCGTTAGCAGTTTCAATAACCACTTTAAAGTTTACGATATTTAATATCTTATACGGCCCCTCTTATTTACCCGGTTTCCGCTATACAAGGACTTTACTTTATAGTGGTAGAGTAAATACATCGATTGTTATAAACTCGTTTTTAATGTTAAAGACGTTATTATCTTAACGGCGTGCCAATTCCTTTTGTAATTCCCTTAAAGCTTTTTTGTAGGTTACAAAACGTTTTTAAGTACTTGCTGAAGGCAGAGATTCACTCATCAAACATAGGTATGCTTCAAAGATTAGGAGCGTGGGTACTAAGCAGTTATGGCCTACGGTGTTATTTAGGCCTTGTACTACCATTTATAAACGTGTTTCTGGATTCGTAAAGCTTTTAATTTCCAAAGTAAAAATTCTATACGTTCGGAAAAGTATGGAGTATACCCTCTTAACCTTTCCGATGCTTTAGTAAGCTTCTACACGTACCCGTTTGCACTGAATACCCATTATTTTAATATTTTTCTAAAATTTCGCTGCCGCAAAGTTGGTTCCAATATCGTAAACGACGACGTTAAGTAGACCTAGATACGTGTTAATCCACAATATCCTTAACATTTTCCACGTATCCTTTGCCAAAAGGGTCTTTAGAACCTGAGCTTTGTAAAAAGAAGTTACTGAACGAACGACGTAAAGAACAGGTTTGATATTCAAGTAAAATATATTAATAAAGATTTTACAGTTAAAGTCCTTATCGTTTTTTAATGTAAACTTAAATTTCTGGGGGGCTTATGTATACGTTTAGCAACATTAACAAAGGCTTTTAAAAGTTTTTAGGACAATGTATTCCATATCGTTATGTTCTACGGACATTAGGACCTTATATAGCATATTAATAGCTGTAAAGTTAAAACGCCAGTGTAGTTAACGAATTTCCGGTTTCTTTAGGTTTATTACCGTTGCTTTTAAGATTAAAAAAAAAAAAAAATTCCCCTACTCAAAGACGAGTGAAAACCTTTGGTTGTTTTCAACTAGCTCATTTACGTTAACATCCACATTAACGCTAAAGGTTTTATATCCTCGAAACACAACAGGAGACGGGTAGAGAATTTAAAGGTATGGAATATAATTACTTTTATAACAGTTTAAACTATCGTTATCCCTATTAACGATAGTTATTCGCCTAAGTAAAAGCCAATTTTAGCCTTAACCGTATCGTAACGATTAATTTCAGTGGATATAGTGCTTTCCCTTCGCAGTACCACGTACTACGAATATCCTCCTGTTAAATACCTTACTACCTTTGTATTTAGCATGATACCTTAAAACGTGAGGTTTATATAACGATTACAGAAGTTAAAGGCATATAAAGAATAAAGGGTATAGTTAAGTTAAACGTAAGTGTTGTTACTACCTAAACTATATAAAAAGCATGGTCGGCTAATTACTAGATTACCGTGTTAAAAGTAGTATTTTCGTATTACTTGATTTACTTAAGAGTGTTAACGGAGTTAATGAGTTTATTACCTTTAGCATTTACCACCTAATCCAGGTAATTTTATTTCTAAATAATAAGGTATTAGACGTGGTATACGGCTTTCCTATTGTTATACCCGACAAAGAGGTGGCGAATTAACTATCAGCCGGCCTTACTATATACTTAATATCTTTTGTTATTATGTGGACGATAATGCTTACGGTTAACAGGTTCGTCTGAATTTTGTTAACGCTAATGTAGGTATTAACTTCAGTCTGGGGCCGAGATTAATAAATCTAACCTTTGGAGTTGTAGTTGCCCGTATTGTCGGTTCACGTAATAAACTTCCGTAGGGTTTTCCTTATCCACGTTAAGAAAATTGCTGGCTTGGAAATACATACCGAGCGAATTTGGTATACGTGACATCATGGTAGTAAATAAAGAACGTTATTAGTTAAAAAGGTCTTTACAGGTGGTATTTAAACGTTATAGGGCGTATTGGAATTTATTAACGCCTGTAACAGCTGCCCGTACCTATTCACGAAGTGTGGCTTCACCAGTGTAAGCTTTCTCTATTGCCTTCTAACACATTATCAGCTTTATCGAACATTTAATTGAAAATATCAATCGGTAATTCCTCCTCTTTTTTCTTTTCTATTATTATAGTTTAATTCGTGGTGGCCTACTTTGTATGTCATTACGTAAAATAAATGTCGTGATATAAGTGGCCGATCATGCTATCGTAGATCTCGCGAAATTTAGTAACGTTTGTTAGGAAAGTTAAGTAGTAGTTTTTAACGTAACCTATAAGGATTTCGGGGAATAATGAGTGAAAATCAAAGTGTGGGACCTTTATTTACTTGTAGATATTTAGGAAAGGTATTATCTTAGTATCGAAAAGATTATAAGGCATTTTGTTATACTTTTTTTATATTATCCTCATTTTTAACGAAGTCCGTTATTTACGTGTAGTCAATATTAACCATTCTAACTTGTTTTAGAAGATGGTTGCGATAGTTATCCTAAGCTTAATTAGCGTTTCGTGGCGGTATAAATTTTAAAGGTTTCGAAGCCTGGTATTAAGAGTAATTACCTGTCGTCTAATACGAGAGGTAAAGTTTTATAATAGGGCTTGTAGTAGGTTCGCGCACGTTGGTGTATTTAAAGGGAAAAGGTTCTTGAGAGTTTTAACTGTATATTTAGTAAGGGACCATAGTTATTGAAAGGTTTTAAAAAACCTGACGATGTTACTTAAATAAATAGAGTAAAGAGTTAATGTTGATACCTTTGACTGCGTTGGCAATTGCGTTTTCGCGCGCTTTGCTACCGCTAAAGGCGTACTTTACGCTATTACACAGTGGTATTAAGTTGCTGAGCTGGTTAACAGGTTTTTTATCGCTAACGCATAAAAAGGTTTAACTTAGCTAAGGATAGGTTGGTAGTCGTTTAAAACGTATTCAAGGGCTTTAAGGGTTTTTAACGCTCTTTTCTTTAAATTGTAGGTTTTAGGGGCATTTTTCAAGTTAGGCCCAGTTAAGTAGGGGTTTCACCAGCCTTATGAAGGGCTTTGTTATCACTTAGATTCCTCAGCTTTTAATATTTTCCTTTAGTTTAGATTAAAAAGTCTTTTAAACTTTTTCTTTTTATATAAATATAATTTAGTCCTCGAAGAATTCACGATATTTACGAAAGGCACGGTTATCGCGGTCAAGTTTTTCGCCACCGTCTTACTTGATAATTTAGTAGCCGACGAAGTTAGTAAGGTAATTCTATATTAATTCTTTATTAACATTCAATCCTTACAGGTTGTCGTTATAAAACTTGGTAAACAAAGATCCGAGGGCGTTAACTTTATCTATAAGTGCATGACTTAAAGCTATCTTAACGGTTTGGCCGGTAAGGAACGTAGTAGAACATATAAGGGTTAACTTGATGATCTTGAGCGTGGGGTCTTAATATTTGGGCGTGAGGTCGTGTGTGAACTTAGTGATTTAGCGTGGAGTTGCGTAACGTAATTTTTTCGGCGCGACTTAACGATTTTCGGTGTTTTCGCTTAGGGTAGAGTATTTGAAGATGAAAGTAATGCGGGCAGTAAAAAAAAGTAAAGAAAAGCAAAGGTTTAGTATAAAGGGTAAGTTCGAAGGTCGTTATTGGTGGTAGAGATTATTTACCATAACCGCCGTTTTTAATGAAAAGTATAACCGGAAAGTAGCTTTTTCTTTTACTTAGCTTATCTATGCTTAACCTATAGGTAGGCAAGCACTGATTAGTGTTGGTAGAACTTAGAAGTTGTAATATTGACGATTCGATTGGTCGAAGTAACAGTAGTATTGCATGGTCTGATGGTGGATGTATTGTTCTAGTTTTGGCAGACTGCTAGCCGGTCTGCACTGCAATATGTATAGCAAATTACTTAGTCCGTGCTCTAGAGTGAAGTGCAACGTACTGCACTCGACTTACACCCAATGCAGTTAGTCTCAACAAAGCAATACACTTGTAGTACAGTCAACTTTACTGTAAATAAAGTTGACCTATTGTACTGCATGTAATATTATTTTAACAAGGCCGTTAATTTCGACCTTGTCGTTTTTCTTAAAGGGTTTGCCGGATTTTTTTGATAATGTTTCAAGCTGGAAGCTTTAGTGTTACGTTTTCGTTATCTTTTTTTTTTTTTTAACCAAATAGTATTCCAAATTCGGCTAGTGTCTACCTTAGATTTTAACTCTCGTCTTTTTCAGGGGTCTTTCGCATCGGCAAAGTATTGTCGACTTTTCGATAACAGGTTAGGGAGGTTTGTGTCAGTTTTCTCGTTTGTATTAGAGGATTTAATCGTTAAAAGCCTTAATATAAAGCTCAACCTATGTGGCTCGAGAAAATACGACATCGTTAGCAATTTTAACAACTAATTTAAAGTTCACGATACTTAATATCCTATACGGGTCCTTTTATTTTCCCAGCTTCCGCTATATGAGAACTTTACTTTTTAACGGAAAAGAAAATACGTCGATTATTATTAGGCTGTTCCTGGTGTTAAAACTCTTATTAATATGATGACGTGTGGATTTTCTCCATAATTCCTTTAAAGTTTTGCCGTAGACCGTAACACGTTTTTAAATACTTACCGAGGGCGGATATTTACTCGTTAGGCATGTGTACCTTTCAAAGTCCAATAGTGATGGCACTAAGCCGTCAGGGCCTATAATATCTTTCAAGCTTTCTACTACCATTTTTAAAAGTTCCTCTTGATATTTAACGCTTTTAATTTCGAATAGAAGTATATTATACGTTTGGCAAGGTAAAGCCTATACCTTTTCAACCTTTCTAATACTTTAATTGGCTTTTACAGTTATTTATTTACACTTAATCTTTATTTTTTATTATTCCTTTTCAAATTTTGCCGCCGTAAAGTTGGTACCGGTATTGTGAACGTTAACGTGAAGTGGGCCTAAGTAAGTATTAATTTATAATATCTTCAGAGTTTTCTACGTATCCTTTGCTAATAGGGATCTTTAAAACATACCTTCGTAAAAAGAGGTTGCAGAGTTAACGACCTAAAAAACAAGCTTATTATTCATATAAAATATGCTAACGAAAAAATCGTATTGAAAATCCTTATTGTTTTTTAGAGTAAATCTAAATCTCTAGAAGGCTTAATTATATATTTAACAGCAATGGCCAAGGTGTTTAGTTAATAAATTTTATGTCAAAGTATTCCATATTTTTATACGTTACTGACTTTTAGTCTTCACACAACTCATTAACAGCTACGTAGTTCAAGCGTCGATGTAGTTATTGTAGCTCCTCTTTCATCAGGTTTAACACTACTAATTCCGGGCCCTAAAGATAAAACTATAGATGTTTCTACTAAAAGGCGAGTATAAATCTCTAACCTTTTTCAATTAGATTATTGACTTTAACCTCGATATTAACGTCGAGGGTCATCATATTCTTGAAAAAAGTAAAAAAGGGGTAAGATATTTAAGGATGTAAACCGTAATTGCTCCTATAAAAATTTAAATTACTGTTATCCCTAGTAGCAATAGTTATTTGCCTGGTTCAAAACCAACTTTAGACTTGCGAGCATTGTAACAATTGATTTTAGTGGCTGTAATATTTTCCCTTCGGAGTACCCCGTATTAACAATAGACTTTTATCAAGTACCTTATTGCTTCTGGGTATGATATAATACCTTAAAACGTATAGTTCGCGAAATGATCGCCAAGGTTAAAGGTATACAAGGGGTTCAAGATTTGGTTAAGTTGAAGTTAAGGTTTTTACTACCTAAATGGTATAAAAAGGATTGGTTGGCTAATTCTTACGTCGTATTAGAAGCAATATCTTTATACTATTTAATTTTTTTAAGGGTATTACCGCCGTCAATTGGCTTATCGCCTTTAAAGTATACGATAAAATTTAAGTATTCCTATTTCAAATTGGAAGGAACTAGATGTAGTATATTACCTTCTTATTGTTTCGCTCGGCGATGGGATACCGAGTAAACCAATTACCAGACCTGCCATAAATTTAATTTCTTTTACCATTATTATAATGGTGGTGTTTGCGGTTAATGGGTCACTCGATATTTAGTCTTATTAGCGCTCATATGGCCATTCACTTGAATTTAGGGTCGATAGGTCAGCCCTCAGGCGTTGAGAGCGCCAGAAATCGTACTTAAAGTCGACGTAATTGACTATCGTGAGGTTTTCTTTATTCATGTTAGGGAATTTGATAGCCTAAGGGTACATATTAAACGAGTTTGATGGACGTGCTATTATAATGGCAAATGAGGAACCTAACTGGTTAAAAAAAGCCTTCGCAGGTGTTATCTAGACGTTATACTGCGTATTCGAACTGGTTAACGCCCGTAAAGATTTTCCGTACCTATTCGAGAAGTGTAGCTTTATTAACGTAGGCGATCCCTATTGATTTTTAACATAGTATCAAATTATCGATTATTGGATTAAGCATATTTAACGGTGTTTCCTCCTTTTTTTCTTAGTAATTATAGTTGTCCACTTCGTAATGACTTAATATATATGTTATTACGTAAGGTGGACGTCGTATTTGAAGTGGCTTTATATACTATTGTAAATCTCTCGAAATGTAGTAGTTTGAGTATAGAATATTAGGTAGTAATCGCTAACATACCTTATAAGGATTCAGGGAAATAGTGAGTAAAAACCTAAAGGAGGAACCTCTATCAATTTTAAAATATTTGAAAAGGGTCTTTTATTGGTGATAAAGAGGTGATAGTGATGTCAGGTATATTTTTCAACGTCGTTTCAAATTTTAGTGAAGTCTATCAGTAACCTATAGTTAATGTTAAATATTTTAATAGGTTATCGGGGATGGTCGTAGTAGTTATCCAAGTCCTAATTATTGTTTCCTGGTAGTTTAGGCCTTAAATACTCCAAGGTATGGTGTTTAGAGTAATTAAAAATTGCCTGATTTAAGTGGAATGATCTTGTAGTAAGACCTGTAGTGGGTTTTCGCGTATACGCAAATCTAAATAGGAAAGGATTTTAAGGGGCTTGTCGATAAAATTGCTAAGAAGGAATAGGCACTTAAGGATTTTTGAAAGCTTGATGATCTTGCTTCATTGATTGGTGTAGAGCGCCGACGTTAATACCTCTAGCCGCGTTGGAATCCCTTACTTCATATGCTTTTCTACCGCTAATAGCGTACTTCGTATTTTACGTGCGGATATTCAGCTGTCGTTCAAGTTAATTAGATCTTTATCGTTAGCACGTAAAGAGGTTTAACTTAGTTAGGGGTATATATGAGGTCTTTTGGATTGCGTATTAGGGTGTTAAGGTTTTTTCATAGCCTTTTCTTTAATACATAGGTCTTAAAGGCTTTTTTTAAGCTGAGTTTGTCGAAAACGGTTTGGATTAGCCTCTTGACACACTATATTTAAACGTAAATCCCTCGCCCATTAATTCGAACTTAAACTTCGACTTAACCATTTGTAAATTTCTTTTCATATGTTAATTATCCAGTAGTTAAAAAATTAGCGATATTTGCGAAAAATACGGTTAAGAGAGAAGCCATTTTTGTTATGATTAATGATAAAGTACCTAAAGAAGTTAGTAGAGTATTTTTCCGTTAAGTTTTTATCATCATTTAACAACTAAAGGTCTTCGTCTTAAAACTTGGTAAAAGTAGTTCCGAAAGTTCTAATTATTATTAGCGGGGTTGTTGATTAATTTATAGTTAGCGCTTACGGTAAATATCTTGAGGTTCTGGCCTATATAGAACATTTTGTTTTAGCTTGAAGTCGCGTAGAAATTTAGTAACTTGGTTTGAGGTTGTGCAACGTATCTTTCTTTAAGTGACTTTGTCTTTTCGCTTATAGTAGCGATCTTAGTGATTGAATTGGCGTAGGTAGAGTGAAAAAAGTGAAGTAGGTGCAAAGGTTTTATATAGAGGGTAAGGTCGAAAGTCGTTGGTGGTAAAAGGCAAAGGTTATTGTTGTTTTGGTTTTAGGACATGGTGGTTTGTCTCTTAGTAATAACAAACGTAATAGTACTGACTTGGCGTTTGCCACTTTTCCAAATATTAAGACTTTAAACAGTCATTCTCAACGTCTTTAAAAAGGATTAATAAAGTTATATTCATGTTTTTCAATAGAGATACCGTCGCTAACTTCCATATTGCCGTTATGGACTGATGTAATATACAATTCTTCTGTGTTTTCCTGACGTTGTGAACTGTCATAGTACTAATAAAGGTTCTTCGCAAGAATATTTTCTCTACTCTAGCCACCGTCCATAGAGCTTAACTATAAAGTAACTTTTTCTTTTACTTAGCCAATCTGTGTTACTCTAATAAGCACTAATAAGTGTTCGTAGATCTTTAGATCGTTGCAACGTTGTCAATTCGTATCGTGGTCGAAGTAAGAGTAGTATTGCATTGGTCAAGTGGTATGTGTATTGTTATAGGTTTGGTAGACCGCTAACTAGTCTGGATAGTAATTTGTATGGCCAATTTTTTGGCCCGTATCCTAGAGTGCAGTGCAGTATACTGCACTCGATTTACACTCAATACGGTAAGTCTATACAAAGAAATGCACCCAACTTGCAGTTCAGTATAGTCAAATTCACTGTAAGTAAGATAAACCAACTGCACTGCATATAGTACTATTCCAACAATTATCCAGTTTTTTTCAGAAAATTGTTCAACAGTAAGGCGGTTTTTATTAAAAACTTGATCAACTTCACTTATAGGATATTATTATTGTTTTCTTATTTCTCGGCGCTAGAGTGTCGGCGATGTTGTGGCCTTTATTATACCTAGCTCTGGACGCTAGAAGATGCCGGCGGGGGCGGACGGTATAAGGCAGGACAGGTATTAGGTAATGTTAATGTGGGCGG
The DNA here is from genome assembly GCA_038502455.1 of Anisogramma anomala. NCBI lineage: Eukaryota > Fungi > Ascomycota > Sordariomycetes > Diaporthales > Gnomoniaceae > Anisogramma > Anisogramma anomala. The sequence continues at coordinate 10,500,921 of JASMMZ010000006.1, read as the reverse complement.
ATAATGCGGGGCGGGGCGGGCTTTAGATAATGTTAATAAAGGTGGATAAAGCGAAGTGTAGCAGGCGTTGGGAAAATCCGGAGGGGGTGGATAGTATTGGGCAGGGTGAAAAAGGCGGTTTTTGAGGCGGTTTATAAAAATCATATGATATCGGTCTACGCTCCAATTACGCATTCGGTGCAAACTCAATTAAAATTACGCTTCCAGTTAAGTCGATTAACCCGTTTGTTCAGAGGGTAAATAAATGTGATATAGGTAAATAAATAGTTTCACGGTAAGGGTTTTAAAATCATTCGTTACATTTCATAAATCGTAACAAATATTGGTTATAAAGGATATGACTAAAAAAACAATGTATTTTTCATCACTTTAAGTCAAATTATAGAAAGGCTTACAACGGGTATTAACGGACACCGGGGCGAAAACATTACAAATGAGTGTATTGTTCACGGACGGCGTATAATTACAAACGGAAGATAATGGTGACATGTGAGTTTCAAGCGATAAAGAAATAAGAAAGGAATTGGGACCGTAAAGCATGGTTTAGTTCATTATAACTTATATAGATGTGATGGTAGAGATATTTCAGGCACGGTTAATATTGCGAAAACAAATAAGTTAGTTTTCTATCTACGAAGAAGTTAAAGTGAAAACTAATTTATAACCTATGAAGTTACTACGGCGTTTCCTGTTAAAACATAATATATAAGTACCGTTCTCGAAAGTTTCGACAAGTTATTGTAATATATTATGTATGACGGAGGAAGCTATTAATAAGTGCGTTTTAGAAACCTATTATGTAGGTGTTGATATGCATTCCGTGCTTTTTACAAAATCAAACTTTAAACTTACCTTACTATATAATTTGCCACAAGCGCGGCACCTTTGAGTACAATGGATACAAACGTAAGTTAAAGGTACTTTTAAGATTAGTAGTCAATTCATACAGCATAAATGGGTACCCATTATCTATAATCGGGTTAGTTAAACCTTATTTTCGCTATCGTAAAAAACAAAAAGATTACCTATAGTGCGTGGGGGTTAAACTGCGCCGTTAGCTGTAGCAGCGTTAAGGTACATATAAATATAATGCTATATGGAGTGATCGATCGCAGCTATTAAGGGTACCAGAAATAACGTAACCGATACCGAGATTTTTTAAAATATTGGTTATAATAAAAGATAGAATTATTGGACAGGGGATAGTCATTAAAAAAATAAAGATTATAATAAAGAAGGTAAGAGATAAGTCGTCGAATAGAAAAACTTTATAAAAAGAATCGAAAGGGATACTTAAAGTTGAGATTAAGAAAAAAATACTCAACTTAAAAAAGAAAGAGGAGGGGGCATCAATTAAGAAGAGAAGAAAGGAACAGAGGGTTTATAAGTTACGTTAAGGCTTGTTCTTATAACCGTAGACGTCCTAAAATCCATAAGCATAGGATTGATTTATAACGTTATGCGGCGAGCTTATGGCTAAACGATAACTTATACGACTCAAACCCGGCTCGCGCCCGATCCACGCTATATACGAATACGGTTTATTTATTTATTATCCCGCGGATTACCGTAATTTTGGCGGTTTTTTTTTTTTTTTTTTTTTTTTTTTTTTTTTTTTTTTTTTTTTTTTTTCTTGTTTTTTTTTTTTTTTTTTTTTTTGTTTTTTTTTTTTTTTTTTTTTTTTTTTTTTTTTTTTTTTTTTTTTTTTTTTGAAAAAAAGAGGGTAGGCATGTTATAGATCAAGGCTATTGGTTTCAAAGTTTATAAGTTACCTGAATGTACATGTAACTGAATATATAGTACTAAGCCTACATGCAATCTGAGCGCAGTTTACGTACATCATGTGCGAGGGTACGTGTTGAACTGTACTCGGACCATACATATAAGTACTACATAAAGGATTTCTGCAGACTTCTCTAGCCTTCATTAGTACCTTCATTATTAACACGATTGGGCATCTACTTGGTATACCTTCGCAGGTTGGACAATAACAATATTCCTTTTGGTGTTAAGGGGTACGTTGAGGTTTTTTGTTAAATTAACCGGTGAACTTGAACATTTTAGGTGCGTAGGTCAAAGAATTCTCTCTAGCTAGTCATATTGGCTCGTTAACAATCATATGTAGGAGGGTTAAAGGAATTTATTTAGGTTGGAAAAGGGTTGTGCGAATATATGTGAGGTTGATAAGAAATATTATCGACAGCGATAATTTTGCCTTCGCCCTTATTTTTCAATATCGATTGTGAGTTTTTATTGGTAATGTATTCGAAGAGTATATTAGCGAAATTTACCTTTTACCTTTTCGTATCCGGGAGTTTTATATTTCGATTATCTAATTCAATCTTTATTCTTTTTTTGAATCATTCATATATTCGCTGTTATGACCCAAGGACTAACTACTGGTCATGAAACAGGCTAGCGGTCTTCTGCGCCATTAAGAGCCTGATGTCCAACACATCAAGCGAAGTACATCTCTTATGTAAGAAATCCAGGGTTATGGTTAGCCGATGGATCGCTAGGATAACAAGGTGATCCAGCAGATCCATAGATCGCTAGGATATCAAGGCAATCCAAACTATCCAGTACTGAAGATAGTATGAAGGTCATAGGATAAAAGGACACGGTCATCACCACATAGATAGCATTTCCTTCATAGCTCTTTAGTTGTCAATCTAAGTATTCAGTCTACACATTTGAATAGCCTCATGGCTTTTGATGATTACTTGCACGGTTGCGATATTGTTTACTTAGCACTTCTGCTACCTTCTTGATAACGTAAACCCTCTAACACATTCTATATACTCACGGGTATTTAGTGTGATCATTACAAGTGGAAAATTTTGCCTAATTAAAAGCTATATCTTTCACGGGTCTACCCGTTGTAAGGTATTTACTTTCAACGTTAAAGTATCTGCTTTTTATGTTCAAGGTTCCAGTTCTTACACTAATTCGCTACAACGACCAATTCAAAGCCGTACCAGATACGGATATTGCCGCAATACAGGCACCACTTTTAACGTCAAGATTTCAAAACTTAACGCCAAGTCTTATTTTTTTCCTCTTAATTCCATATTACAACATGGTTTTGCAATTGATAAAATCAAGTTTTGGGACTAAAATCAAATTTATTTAAACCAATTTTGCTTTATGTTCAACAAAGAGAAATAGTCCTCATATCTCGAAATACAAGGCGAAAACTACCCCCGATTACGAACTGGAGTATGTATTATTCAGCTTATTAACAAAGTAACAATTCAGATATTAGGTAAGTTTGAAAAAGATTACAATTTTAATACCCTAACTTTATATAAATGATTCATTACCCTAAGTTTATTATCAACCTGATTAGCCTCTTAAAGCTTTACAACTTCAGTATTTAAGACATAGACTTATTGCTAACTAACATTAAAACTAAAGAAACAGTTGCTACTATGCCTAACGACTATACTATTATTTAAGCTACGCAATAGTTTCATTACAATAAAATTTACACAACTTCCACCAAGTTCTTCAATACTTTCTTTTGGTATACTAGATTTAATCTTACTAGCCTAAAATCAGTCAAGGAATTAGGTTAGTTATTAGACAACCCAAAAAGAAAACTAGGAAATAACGCGGTTCAACCTCATATATTCCTTTTGGAAGCTTTTTATAAATACCTGCTAGTGATCAAGTTTCCAATACGATACCCTAGAAAATTGAAGGTACATTAAAACTTCTAATAAGTTTTTTAAAACTACTGCTAGGCATAGGAGCGAATGCAGCAACCTAATAGCAATAAAAGTTAAGTATATTTATAAAGTTTATGCCATAGGTATTATGTTCCCTAATAGGGAATCAAAAGCCATTCATTGTATGATAAACGAAATAATTGAAAGTTTAAGGTATATAATAGATTTTTCAATTTCTCACGGACGCAAAAAGTTGGTGAACTATTTAGTTAAGAGAATATTTATCTACTATTTCTTTACCCTTATGTTTTCTTCATTATATATCCTTCAAGAAAATGGAATTTCCGAACGCTTGGATAAAGTAATCTTGGAAAAGATAAGAACCTAAATCGTTACCGGAAAAGTGTCATATTACTTATACCCCTACTTATTTTAATCAACCGTTATTATGGCTATCTTATCGGTTAATAATGAAAGTAGGATCCATTACACCACGCTCTATAAATTTCTTAACGATAAAGTCAAGGGAAATAAGATTTACGAACCCTTTGTTAAGTTTACCTTTAGTTTCGGCTTTACAGTTTTCGTACATATACCCTTTATATGACGAATCAAGGGTTAAAAGAATAATACAACGAAAAAAATAGGAATTACTATTTTGTAGTAGTTATCTATTATCATTGATCCCTGGAATGACTTTCACTCACCAGATTCACTAGGGAAGTCGACAAAAATGATTGTTAAAATTTTTAGTCTAACGTGATTTAAAAAATCTATCACGCGTCCTCCAAAACATTTATAGAGGGAAAAGATATTAAATATATTATGGTTAATATCCCTTATAACACTATAACAACATCGCCGAATTCTCATTTAAGAAGAAGTATTTGCCAAACAGAATTAAAGAACAGAAAATATCTTAACGGCAAGTCTGCTCGCAAATACTGTTATTTATAAAGACATGGTTCAGTTTTTGCTTCCAATCAGTAAATTAGAGAAACATTTGACTATAAAGAAAGTTTTGAAGAGCCTTGATACAAAATACTGGGAAAAGGCCCTTTACAGTAAAATGCGGAGTCGACTATACTTTAAAGTCTTTAAGGCTACTAAGAGGGATATTACATGCTACGCCCTAACTACAAAATAAGTAACCAAAGATAAAACCTATTTTCAAGGTTAAATCGAAAGGTATAAGGTTAGGATCGTAATTCGAGATTCAAGTAATGGTATGATGCTAAATATACTAAAACCTTTGTTGCCGCACTAACTTTATGTACGTAAAGAATCCTCATTACATTCGCTACTTCATACGAATGAGATATTAACCAAATCGATATTGACTCGGTTTTAATGAACGGGAAACTCAAAAAGCCGGTGTTGATAGAGATCGAGGATTTTATTAAAGACTTCTTTTTGGAATATTAAGATAAAAGTTTTGTGGGTTTTAATTTTACAGTTCACCCAGTTTTTCAATTACTTCCTTTATTTTATGGACTTAAACTGTCTTTACAATAAGAGTTAAGAAGGTCAAGGGAAGAATTTATTACCATTAAGTTTAAAAGACTAAGCTTTAATAGCGCAGTATATATGAACTATTATCGTAAACTTATCATATGTACTTACATTAATGACTTTCGCATAATTGACACTAATACAAACGCTATTAGGACGTTTTAAATAATATTGGCAAATAATTCAAGTGTAAGGAACTATAATAGGCAAAGCACTTCCTTAAAGTGCGTATCTTGAGGAACAAAAACGCACGTACGATTATTTTGCCACAAGATTCGTACATTGAAAAGGTACTAGCTTAAAAGATAGAAAAACTAAGTGAACGTTCGGCATCCATCCCTATATTAACCGGATCCCTCATTTATACTATTCTATATAAATATTAAGTTAATATTTTTAAAAGAAAGAAGTATTAGTTAGATATGAGGGCTTTCAGCTATACAATATGCGAAATCGGGCCGGACATCGATTTCATTATATTAGTATTTTCACTTTATGGCCAAAATGTTTTACCTAAAACTATTACTCTTATTAGTCACGCCTTGAAATATTTTAAATAATACAGAAACCATAAACTCAAAGTAGTGAGGAGAAACGTTTTAGAAAATCCGTATTGAAACTCCACAGACTTAGCCAAAATCATTATAAAGATACACGAAAATTATATATTGATAGCTCATGCGATTCCGAATGAAATGGGGACAAAATCACTGGAAAGTCTACCTATAGATACTCAATTGAAATCATTAATAGTACGGTGAACTAGGTATTAAACAGAGGATCCAAAGTATGCCTATGTTTTGGGGATGTTAAAAGGGTAGCAGTGATAAAGGTTACTTGAAATACCATTTACATAAGGAACTTGTTTATAAAGCTATGTATTCTATTATCGTTACAGTTACTTCAATAATAAAACAGCTATCAAGTTGTCTAAAAACCCAGAGTATCACCAATACACTGAACATATACACTTTAAAACACTTTATAAGGGATGAAGTGAAACGTGGCATAATACAAATCAAGTGTGTTCCTACGGATAAATGACTAGCTAATAGGTGAACAAAGCTATTACTAGAGACAAAATACAGAACACCAATACAACGACTTAGCTTGATTAACCTGAGCTCAAATTAAATTCCTCGTTTATAGAGCTCTGTGCTCCAAGTTACTTTATGGTAATGCAGGTATAAGATGGTGAAGTGGTTTTAATACAAGCTTGGAATATTGACAAAGAAGATATTGGAAAGATTATAAGTTTAAATCGGACTATAAAGAACTTTTTTCCTTTTAACGCACTAAAATTCCTTCATTAACCTTTCACCCTTTTTTCCCTTTATTCTTCTTTTCTTTCTAAGTAAACGGTTGTTTTTCAAGAGGGGTGTTAAAATATACAATAGGTATAGTCACACAATATACTACTTAACAGCAGGGCTAACAGGGCCAACAGATCCAGTTAGTACTTAGTACAAACTTGAAGTACTAAATACCTCAACACCAAAAGATAAGGAATAAACCGTAGTTGTAGATATCTCCTCCAACACTAGTATTTTACTAGTACAAGTACTAGTATTAACTAGTACGAAGGATTAGAACGGAGATGATGCCTTGGCTAGTATTTACTAGTACGGAGGAACTCGTATTTACTAGCATATACAAGTATTAACTAGTAAAAGAGTCTTAATCCTGATCGAGATCCATATGAGGATATGCTTGATCATATATCAAGTTCTCCATGTAGATTCTAGAATACTTAAATCAACAAGCCTACACAATATCTAGTTGTGTAGTACCTTCAACAAGTTGGTAGAGACCTAGTAAACGTCAAAATTAAATAGTGGATCGGCCGTTATAAAACATGTAATTAGATCATATTTTTTTGCCTACATCATCGTACTATTTAACCATATGTGTGGGTTAGGTTTATTGTACCAGGTACGTTAACGTAAAGATATAAGTAGAAAATTTGTAGCGTATATTGAAGATAGATCGTTCAAAGAGAGTAGAGGTATCCAGAGAGAACACGTTTAGGTGAGAGCTTATAAGCTTTTACTCAGAGCGTGGCACTCTACCATGAACTCTGCCAATCTCCTTTCTTGGCAGTGGCACGCTATCATACACTCTGCAAATGTGTATCCTGCAGCGTCACACGTTATTATGCACTCTGCAGGAGTGCACCTTGCAGTTGTAAAGGGGTCCCTATATATGCTGACTATAATGATACATAATAATATTTACTCTGCCAATCATTTCTTTTGTGATACATTCCGTATCTATAATCCAGTAGTAACAGTAAAATTCGTTCGAGTCCCAATCAATTGTTTAGTAATGATATTGTTTATGTTGTAGTTCATTTAAGGTTCTCATCAGCAGTTCTTAGTACTAATAGTGGTATATTGGTATGGGACCAAGAAAAAATTCTTCCTTTCTTTCTTCTTTATAAATGCAAAGTGACGTTGCATATTAGGATCATATTACATAACATCCCTTTTGGCATTGTTAAATAAAGTGGTAGCGGTAAGGAAGAGTGTTGCCAATACTCTAGTTGAAGTGCTTTACCTTGGTTTCATTCCTAATGCGTAATTGAAAGCGCCCTGCATTGGTAGAAGCGTTTTATATACGACATTTAGAACGCCCCACTTTGGTAGGAGCGCTTCCAATTCGCTTTCCCAAGCGCCCTACTTCTATAGGAGCGCTTTTAATATGGTAAACAGAGTGATTTACTTCGGTAAAAGCGTTCTTATTTTCGTGGGTACCGGATTACTTCCTTGTTAGATGGCTAGATGAGCCGTTAGTAGAGGATAATACTTGCTGACTTTCCTATTTTGAATGTCTAGATGCGGATAACCCACCCGATGTAAATTTCTTTTGAACCCGAGTACTGAAATGCCATAAAAGCCCTTTCTTTTCCTAAAACCGAGTGGCAGGCGATGTTGCCAGCTTTTTTTCCTTTTAAAGACCTTTCATCGCTTAAGTTCGAGATTGAGATAATATTTTTAACTCTTTATTTTTTAAAGTTGAGTTAAGGGTGGCGCTTTTGAAACTATAGTACCGGTTAACTCTTATAGCACTATTTGTTTAGTATAAGATAACCCTTTTAACTACCTTCTTCGTTGAGTTCTAGTAAAGGTTAATGTTCTAGAGTTTCTCTTCTTTCAAAGACAAGTTGCGAATTATGCTATAAAAGCGCTTCGAAAGGTGTTTTCAAGCTTGGTGTAGTTGTAGGAGTGCCCCAAAAGTTGGGATTTTTGCTGTATCCAAGGTTTATAAGCGGTTCGGATACTGCTTTTAGGTTGGATAGGTTCTAATAAAGGGTTTCGAAACTTTAATATCTTTCGTAGCCTTTGCGTAATGGGATGCTCTCTAAGAAGTACCTATATACGTTTATATCGATAACCAAGTTAGTGGTAGCATAAAGGGATTTTTTAGTAGACATGGCATCAATCGAATTGATAATTTCGTATAAAAGTTGTATTTTTAAATTTACTCTAATTTATAATTTTTCTACACTTACGTGTAATTTTTTTAAAGTATAATGTTTAAGCACAGATAATTGGGATTGCTACAGTATATATTATAGGTATTTAACTTATATTCCTATATTCTTTCTTAGGCTGTCTTGTTATGACCCAACATCTGCAGGGCGCACCAGCAGCGGCCCCGCAGCAGATAACAAAGGAAATCGGTTGGACACAGCCTCTCGGCAGGCACCAGGGATCCACAACAGACACACCGTACACAAGGGTTAGGGTCAGCATGGTGTGAGACTCGATGGACTCGGTATCGAGCCAGTCGAGCCTACACTGAAGACGTATGAAGGCGCGGATATATAAGGACACTTCCATTACCAAGATAGATAGTATTTCCTTCATAGCTCTTCAGTTGTCAATCTAAGTATTCAGTCTACCCTGAATAGCCTCACGGCTTCTGATCATCACTCGCACGAACACAGTCTTGATATTGCACCTTTTGTTACCTCTGCTACCTTACTGCTAACATAAACCCTCTGGACACCTTCTACATACTCACGGGTATTTAGTGTGATCATTACATGTCTGTAGTTGACCGAGCTAGATACTAATTAGTGGCGGTAAGGTTTATTATACCGGGTATGTTAACTTAAAGGTGTAAGTAAAAGAGTTGTAGTGGATATTAATGTTAATCGTTTAAAGGAAGCAGGGGCATCCTAAGAGTGAAAGCCTTAGGTGAGAGCTTATAAGCTCTCACTCAAAGGGTGGTACTTTACTATATATTCTGCCAATCTCCCTTCCAGGCAGTGGCACGCTATCATTCACTTTGCCAAAGTGTATCCTGCTGCGTGTCAAGTTATTATGCACTCTATAAGCGTGTACCTTGCAGCTGCAAAGTAGTTCCGGTATATTCTAACTATGATGATACATAATAATATCCATATGTTGGTAAGGTTTATTGTACCGTATACATTAACTTAAAAGTATAAGTAGAAGAGTTGTAGTGTATATTCAAGATAGATAGATCCTTTAAAGGGAGTAGAGGCATCCGTAAAGTGTACACCTCAGGTGAGAGCTTATAAGCTCTCATCCGAGCAGTGGCATTTTACTATGTACTTCGCCAATATCCTTTCTTGGCAATGGCATTTTAATATATACCTCGACAATGCACTTTTTAGGCAGTAACATTCTATTATACACTGTGTAAAAATGAACCTTGCAGCGTGGTATATTACTATATACTCTATAAGAGTATAACTTATAACGTAGCTGCTTACTAATTATAAAGATATATGATAACATCCATATTAGCAATATTTTCTTTATTCGGTGCGGTCTGTATCCATAATTCAGTAGTAACAGTTTAGTTTATCTGAGTCCTAATTACTCATTCAGTAGTAATAGTATTTGTGGTGCAATTCGTTTAAATTTTCAATTGGTAGTTTTATCAACGATAGTAGTTACATAATAGACCCCAGTTAGTTTAAGTAATTGGTAGTAGTATTGGTCGGGAAGGTTTTTTACTCCTATAAGGGTATGACTATTGGTGTTAGGTATTTTAAGGTTAGTTTACAAAGATGTATTCCCATCGATCTAGGCCAAACTTATTTTTTTCCCTTCCGACGAAGTGTTTTCACTTGTAAGGTAAATTTCAAATCATTTTGACGACATAAACACGCCTAAACTGCTATCTCAATTAATCATTCGAACTGCTTCTTTATATATGCCATTTAACGATTGCTATATTTTAACTAAAATTTTAATCGATGCAACATAAAAACAAGGACGAAAGTCATCGTTTCATACGACAAAATCGTTAGGCTGAGGTCATAATAACCGTTACTTGCCGCGCCGATACTAACACCAGTATTACCCCCCGCAATTCAACCATATTGTTAATCCCTAAATTTATCCTTGCGCCGCCCATTGCTACCAAAGCCGTTACCCCCTCCCTTCCTCCCCTTTCCCTTTCCCCTTCTCCCCTTACATTTTAAGGGGAGGAGTTGGGGGATTTTAAGGTTATTGACTTTATCTTTTCGTTAATAGTAAAAATCTCTGTACCAGTAGCAGTTACCTTTCGCTAATAAAACCGCAACATTATCGAGTTGTAACGAAATTTGTATTATTTATTTCCCCCTTAAATTTTGTTATATTAATATCTTGACAGATGAGGCTGAGGCTGCCGAATATACTAACCGCCTCGAGCTACGGTTCGTGAGGGTACGTTGCGAAGCTTTTTTAACACGTCAAATATTGGAGTGACGTATTTGGATTCGCATTTCTGAACCGTTAATAAATACACTTTACGTGCCATATATTACTTCTGCGTCTGCGGAAATATTCATTAGCGATTGCCGTTGAAACGGGGGTCGGACGGCCCGCTACAGCTGCTACAAATGGACTAATAGTGAATACGCCCCCATTCCTGTGGTTTTCAGGCCGTGAACTGTAGCTCTGTTACGCGCCCTCCGTTTTCACGGTAAGTTACCTACTTCTTCAATTCGCAATTCTCATAGTGTCTAATTATTATCTATTCCTTTCTTTTTTAATCTTAGCCACGCCTAATTATTACCCACAATTACAATACCATATTTGTGGTACTTTTAAAAAGAACCACTTTCGATATTGCCAAAACAAACTAATAATAATTAATACTAGGCGTTAACCGGCGGTTTAAGGAGATGGAAATTGACATTTCCGCCTAGATGGCGTTCCTACGCATATATTACATAGGTGAGTCCGCCGATGTTAATGCGCAATATTATGAGGCGGGTAAAGACCCCCTGCACCTCTTGCTTAAAGGAATATAGCCTAAGGCGCGGTGATCTACTACTGGCATCAACGCCTTCATTGTTGTCAACGGTAGTGTTGGCGGTAGTGTTAGAAGAAACGGCGAAGACAACAAAAATAATAGCAGAGGCGCAACCCTCTATCCCCTCTCTCCGTTGTGTTCATTTCGCAGCGAGTAGCTGCCAACCTTTAATATTTACCAGCCTAATATGGCCTATGTATAAATAGCTAAAAATTACTGCAATTTTTTTACAAAAAAATAATAACGCAAATGATAAATGTTGAAAGTAAAGGATAAAGGTATATTAGCAAAGTTTTCAATAGCAAATTCAAAGGGCAATAATACGTTGAAAAAGGCGTTAATATTCAATCGTACGGGTAAAATATAAAGTAAAACTTATGAAGGAGCCAAAAAACCGGTTTCCTCTCTTGATTAGATAATATAACTTGCTTATCGACATCGATAGAAGGAATAGTGATAAAAGCTAAAAATTATCATACAAGATTCGGAGCATTTTATTTCGGTAGGAGCGTTTCTAATACTTTATTTAGCAAATCCCGGTTTTGGTAGCATCACGTTTTAAAGGGTATTTGGAACGCTCTACTTTAGCTGAAGCGATTTTGATTTTCCTATTGGAGCGGATTTTTAAAGATTTCTATTTAGCGCGTTCTTCATGACTTTTTTGGACTTAATGATTCATTTAAAACGATTCCCATCTTGTTTTCAATTTTTTTGTCGCGGTCTAGAGGATTATTTTATATATCGATGGAGTAAATATATTTGTTGGTAGTAAATTCCTTTTTTCGAAGCTGAGTATCTAATAACTTATTTTTTTTCTCCTCAAGTTGAGGTGTTGAGAATTACAACGGTTCTTTTTTGTTTTGAATTTCAATACTGAATAGGTCATACATTCTATCCTTATTGAAAGTCAAGTTTCAGAAGGTTCAGTCGACATGTTCTCATGTTAATATCATATAGAAAATAATATATATCGCTCTTCCTCTTTTAAACCCCTTTCTTTTTCTGAAGCCGCGGTTTGAGTAAAACCTTGGGCCTTTTCTTCTTTAAAATCCGAGTAAAAGTCGACATTTCTAGTATTTTACAATTTCAAATTCGAAACGAGGATTAGTTCGTGGATTTTGGAGGAGGTTTGTTTTGATTATTATATAACTAGTATGTTCGGTAATATTTGATTAATAATATTTTTTACTTTTTTTTTACTTTTCATCCCGCTCAACTGAATACTACTGCAACCTTCAACCTTCTTATAACTGAGTATTGAATTTTTATTACAACCCTTCCATTTTTTTAAAGTCGAGGGCCGTATTGCGACTACAGTCTTATTTTTATTCAAACTCGGGCTTTTAATCATTTTAGTTCCTGTATTTAAGAGTTGAATAACTCATGCGATATATTTATTTCTTCAATCCGAGTGTTAGATTGTTATTAGAGCTTGTTCTCCTGTTAAAGTCAAGTATAAGGTTGCTGTAGCGGTCTTTCCTCCTTTTAAAGCTGAGTGGAAGGCGATACCTTTAAAACTAGCGTACTGGTTAACCTTTATAGTATTTTTGATAGGTTGAGGATAATACTTCTAGTGCCTTTCATTTTTAAATTTGTGAGTCATATGACTTTCTTTATTAACTTTTTTTCATTTGCTTTCGATAATATTATTTGATAAAGTTTTTTTTAACACCTTCTCATTGTTTCACCTTGGCTTAATATAAAATTATAATATTCAACCTTACTCTAATATAATACGACCGTATTTGTTACCGAACATATTAATTCCTCTGCTTGGTACTTGTACCGTGAAAACCTTTGAAATTTAACCATCTACCATACATTACATTTATAAAGTTTAACCATTGAAGTTCTTTGGAAAATCGTTATATAAATTAAGGTTTAGCATTTTTATTTCCCAATACTGCAAAAAATCATTTACAATGTATATATTTAATTTAATTCGTTCATATTCTTTTTAGGACCTTAATTTTGTCATCCTAAAGGTTTAGGTTAAAAAGCTTTTAATCGTTCCTCTAAACCGTTAAATATTTAAAGTAAATGTTTATATATTTTCTTGATTTATATAGGGATATTTTAGGTGTAACAATGGGTATGAAAGTGCGAAATGATTTGGAGAATTTTTAAATCCGCTATAAAGTAGTAGCTGGAACTAGGGTGCGTTTGGAGATTCATTTGTAAAGTGGCTACAAGATTATTACAACGTTATAAAGACTAACATGGTACAAAGTTGTAATTCGGGTTCGCTTAGAATGATTTATTTAAAGGAGTCTTGAAATAGAATGCAAAACAATTTTATATGAAATCGATAAGTCAAATGAATTCGTGCAATATGAAAATTTATAACAAACGAAATTTGACAAAGCGTTCAAAGTAAGGCGTCTAACGCTTACTACATGAAATTAAACACAAAAAGGCGTAAATATATACTAGTAACGCGTTCTAAATTAACCCTTTTGTGTTTTATAATCGTTATACTGGCCAAGTAACTAGTAAATTCAAACTTCGAAACTAGTAATCCAAATAAGTGGTATAATATAATGTGAACGGAGAAAAATTTAGGTTTTTTAAGTGGAAAACTGTTGTGTTAGCGTGGAGATAGTGTGTGACATTTGGTTTATCCAATGTTTCAAATGTTGTGTTTAACGTTCGCGAAATATACTAGAGCGTTTTAAAATATGTTTTGGGCATGTGGTGTGTATCTGGTAAGCATTTTAGATATTTTGTTTGGGGTTTAGCGTGATTATTGGGGCGTCACGAAAGTTTTGTTTTGGCCGTTTCCGAAGTTTGTAAGCGGTTCGGATGCTGCTTTCAGATCGGATAGGTCCTAACAAAGGGTATCGAATCTTGGTGGTTTTGGCTTGGATAGCCTAATACGTGATAGGAAGCTCTCCAAAAAGTTCCCAGATACGTCGAGAACTCCAACCGAATTGATGGTAGCGTAATGGGGCTTTCAGTAAATAGGGCACCAACCGTGTTAATAATATCGTACTAAAGTTGTCCTTTTCAAAAGCACTCTAGATTTTATAGTCTTTCTATGCTTCGGGTTTCTAAGGCGCTCCCGCGTATTTATAAACTCCTCTATAGTTTTTGTAAATCGTGTTGTCAAAGTACTAACAGTTGAGATCGCTATAGTATCTCGCTTTAGGTATTCAACTTAGGTTCGTCTCTTTTCTAGGCTATCTGGTGTCGACCCAGTCGGCTACTGATCAGTGTTGGTAAGGTCTATTGTACCTTTATATTAACGGACTCGGTACAATGAACCTTACCGATATGTGGAAATTATTACATGTCATTATAGTTAGCATATGCAGGGACCACTTTGCAGCTGCTAGGTGCACTTCTGCAAAGTGCATAATGACGTGTCATGCTGCAGGATGCACTTTTACAGCGTGCATGATAGCTTGCTACTGCACAGAAGGGTGATTGGCAGAGTTCATAGTAGAGTGCCACGCTTGGAGCGAGAGCTTATAAGCTCTCACCTGAAGCTTATACTCGTCGGATGCCTCTTTTCCCTTTCAACAATCAATCTTTAATATACACTACAACTCGACTACTTATACCTCTACGTTAACGTAACCGGTAAAATAAACTTTTCCGACAATATGATAACTTTTTATAGGGATTTTAAATTTTTCTTCTTTCAACTGATAAATGTTTTGGGTAGTAAGGATTTTATGGTTGTTGTAAATCGTTAGATTAAACCGTTTCAAATAAAAGACGTTTCACTCGATTTGTACGGAGATTTTGTTTTGTATTAATTTCTTCAGAGGGCTACCCGGGGTTATAATTACCTTTTTACGACGGAATTTCATAGTGAATCTGGGTTTCACCGTCTTTTTTTTTTAGATAATGAAGGAGTTTGAAACTAAGTTTCTGAAATATTTCTTTTTTTTAAAAACTAACAGGACGCCTTTGTCGACGTTGTTCTGGTTTTTTATAACCAGAGGTGTTTATTTTCATAGTGTGATGAAGAAAATAAAGATGTATCTGAGAAATATATAGGTGTTGGGCAAAGACTATTTAGGTTATCGTAAAAGTAGTATATGGATTTTTATTCGACAGGTTTAATTTGAAGCGTTTGTTTTTTACTTGCGTATTTTCGTTGAGAGAAATGAATTCATGCTATTGAGTAAGTCAATAAATATATTATGTACTTTTATTGGTAGGTTTTTATCGTTGCAACGTAGTTCATTCGAATTACTGTGGTCGAAGTAACTGAAACTGCATTGAAATTGGTTGAGGATAAGTTGTAAGTTCTAAGTTTGGAAGACCGCTAGCCAGTCTGCACGTTCATTTAAATGGCCAAATGATTTGGCCCAGGCCCCACTTTGAAGTAGGTACCTACTGAATAAGACTTGCAGTCAATCTTACAACCTGCAGTTAATTAACAGTAAGTATAATCAACTAACTGTAAGTATAGTTAACTCGACTGTACTTCATTTGACTGCTATCCGAACACCATTAATTCCACTGATTTTCCAAAATTGATCCACTCTTTTTTTGTTTTTCAAACCATAACCTCGAATTATAACGGTAATTTCAAAACTCCCGTTTTTTGCGAACCGTTTGTTGGTATCAATGTTTGCAAAATATCGTTCTCAGCTTTCAAGGAATGTAGAGTTATTATAACTTTCTTCATAATTCTTGACCATTAAATAGTAGCTTATAACAGTGCGGAATCCGCATAGACTTTAGGTAAGCTTCAAATATAAAAAGTATATGAATCAATCTATTTGGATTATAAGTGTTGTTAATAGCGTTCACGGCTATTTATAGGATTTAGTATTTGTTTTTATTCACTTTCATTTCGGTGATAAGATTGTATACGCGCTTTAACTAGTTTGCCGTATGACTTATATTTATCAATAGCTCAAAGCCCCTCCGCAGGTATTAAACTGCATTTTCTTTCACCTTTACTAGATTTAATCCTTCATTTGTTCAAATTGAATGCCGTACTCGTATCGTTGGTAATTTAATCTGGGGACCCATGACCGAAGTTTGTTTCAATAAATTACTCAGGTATTTCAATAGTTGTTTTGAAAGCGTTTCGCGTAAAATTCGAGGATTGGAATAATACTATAAGTTAATGGCATGGATGACTAGTTGTTAGTTAATACGTATAATATTTATAATAACCTTGTAGTTAAGTTTAAGATAGTTTTATAAATGAGGTTTTACTTGTGTCGGGGTTTGTAAATGCAACTTATATTTATAATAATACTTTTTTTAAAATGTTTAAGGCTTGTTGTCCTATATTGACATGACCCGTCATGTGGAAACATCGTTCAAGGCGTTTTATAATGGGGAATTTGAACCGTCAGTGTAATATATATAGTTAGGATTATTTTCAATAAACAACTTTCATTATATGTATTTCATTAAAAGGTTAAGCGTATTGAAACTTTAAATCAACCGGTCCAAATACGGTATCTGAAATGCGTAGAAGTATACTTATAATACCATATACCTTAATACTAAAGAGTTTTCTATTGGCTAACTAAAATCAAAACAATGTTTCAAGATTCAATATATATGCTTCAACCGGTTCGATTTGTATATTTACAATTATTGTACCAATTGATAACGTTTCATTTTTATCTAATAGAGTTTCGCGGTGTTCCGCTGTCCGGTAGAATGAGAATTTAGGAAATTTCGTCGCGCAAAATTTCAATCGCTGTTTTCCGGCGGTCGAAATTATAAGCGTGTCGGTATTTAGCATAATATTTGGAAACCGGTAATGATACCGATTGAACTAACTGAATTATAAATTTATGTAGGCTTTTAATACGTTGCTATCACTATTGATATTTACGTTATATAAAAACGAGGTATTTTACACGCTTGAAAATACCTGTTCGTCTTTTTATTTTTATTAGGTCGTGACGTAAGTATCGTTATTTTCCGAATTATAAACCTTAAATATTCATTCGTTAAAGTAGAAGTCAAAATATTTTTTGAAGTTTTTTAATCGACTGTGAACAATGCAAAAATGCCAACCGTTTGGTATTCAGTCGAGAAGTCGGCTTCAAATTACTGTTTAACACGAATGCACTCATATATCAGATAACTATCCAATTATCAGCCCACCTCATTACAAACGATAAATCGTTTTAAGGGTTTGTAGGCCTTAATATACTTTTATACGTGGGTATAGTAAACCTACTTTACATAGTAAGCTTCATTATTAGTTATATAAGCGCCAACGTTGGTATCTATGCTTTCTACGGTTACCAGAGGTTTCCCTTTGGTATTTGTCGCCCTTATAACAGTATTTGGGGCTCGTGTCGGGGTTTCTATTTTTTAGATACACTTTAAATCGTCGATTCAAAATGTGGTGAGTTTTTTTGACAAGGTTTATCTTGGTAATTTACGGGCTTCCTTCTTTAGAATTCATGGTTATGAACGTTAACCAAAGATTTTTTGTGGGCGTATCGAGGTTTGAAGTAATGTTTTAAAACTGTCACTCAAAGCTTTTTAGTTTTTTCTAGTTGAAATTGTCTCAAGCTCAAGTCTAGATTTGTACAGTCTACTTTTGAAACTACTTGAATAAATAATTTAGCGCTTTTATTTTCTAATTTCAGTGCTGCCTATCATTTTTTAAAATTTGAGAGTATGTCCACTAATACTTTTTTAATTTTTAATGAATATAATTCTGGAATTTTCTAACAAACCCATATGTTATACTTGTTCAGTTCCTATTATATAATTCGTAATTGATCTTTATACGAAAATACGTCTTGAGAAGGTTATTATGTTTGTAAATATATTGACTGACTTTCAAAGATACGTATACCACTTTTGACCCTGGCTAGATAATATACCGGGTACGATTATATAAAATTGAGAAGGTTTAACATTCAATTTCTTATAGGAATTGAAGGTTATACGAATTTTACTATTAAATATATCGTAGGGTTCGCCGCTTGATTTTCGTTCCTATCTTATAATCTGGTAAAACTTCTAGACATTATAGGGTTGTCTTTGTTAGTAGGCTAATAATAAGGTAGAAGATCGCGGTATAGGTCGTGATTCGTTAGTATTGATCTATACGGTTTTTTATCGCTTTTCATATTTTCAAAAACGTTATCTTGTGGTTTTTAAATGTTTTCGTCGTGATTGGAAAGGGTATTAAATGTGAGTAAGAGGTGATTTGGTTTGTACCTCTTTTCTTAGGTGTTTCTTAAAACAAGTATATGTTAAACCCAAGTAAAAGACAACTCTTACGATTTTTAATCCTTCTTCGTTAATGAGGTAAACTTTTTATATTTTGGGCGGGGTATAACTAGCGTCATTCAATTTATTTTTCCCTATTTTCATCAATTAATTTGTTGTTAAGCCTTTATTGCTGCAATTTTATCGATTCGAATCACTGTGGTCGAATTAACTAGTGCTGCATTAAAATTGGTTCTGAATGATGAGTTGTAAGTTCTAATTTTAGTAGAATACTAACCAGTTTGCATGCAAATTTGTATAGCAAAATACTTCAGCCTCTGCGCCACTTTGCAGTGGGCTCCTACTGTACTGCATTTGATGTCAGTTCAGTGAAATCTCATAAACTGCAGTCAATTTTGCAGTCAGTAGAATCAACTAAACTGATGGTTTAGTTAACTTGACTGTATTGCATTTGACTGTTATTCAAACACTGGCGGCTTTTGGTTTTGTACCTATACGCTACCATGGCCTACTACTAATTGGTGCCAACCTTTGAAATTCCTCCATAAGCAATAAGCTATACCCCTGTCAATTCCAATTAATTTGTACTGAAATTGAAATTAATTATAGCCTTTTGTTCCATATTTCCGAGTTTTTTGTTCCTCAACTCCCGTATATAAGTCTTTCACCACAAACCTATTATTATGGACTTAGGCCATTGACCATTGAGTCTATAGGTTACGTGACTGTACACGTAACGGGATATGCAGTACACGGTCCGAGCCCGGTCTGGGCGCAGACCAGGCGCGGTCCATATACCGCACGTATGAGGGCACGGAATAGGCTAAGCACTATTCATACCTATAGGTCTTATACGAAAGGATACTGTAGCTTTCTTTAGTTTTTCGCCTAAACCTTAATAGGAAACCTCATTTAATATTTACTAAGCTTATTATCATGAAGTGTATTCTAATATATTATTAATGAAAAAAATGGAATTCATTTTACTCATAATAGACGAATATATTACATATATTAATTACTTTACGCTATACTTTAGGGTTATAAGGGAGAATAAGTCGTGGAGAATACTTAATCATTTAACTTTATAGATATATATATCTACCTCTTAGGACCAATATAAATTGATATTTCTCGTTTATAAGATACGTTAACTATATTGAGTCGACTATAAAATAATTGTAATAGCCGAGTAAATTGGCCTTTACCGCGCGGATAAAGCCTGAGCTAAATTGAAGAGCTTACTTATAAACGATAAGTGTTATAGACTAAAGCCATTAGCCATTAAGCCTATAAGTTACGTGACTATGCATATAACAGGATGGGCAGAACCTGGCCTAGGCCCGGCCAGGGTGCGGACCGGGTACGATCCGGGTATAGGCCGGGCACGGTTCGCGCATAGCACGTATAAGGGAACGTCACAGGCTGGGTACTGACTGGGTACGATCCGGGTATAAAACGGGCACGATCCGTATACGCTACGTGTAAAGACACATAATAGATTAGGTGTTGGTCTCGCATAAGGGCCTTATACGTTAAGTTGGGGTAACCCTATTTAATTTTATTTTACACCTTGTTAGTAAATCCTATTTGGAAGCTACTTAGCTTATTATCGTAAGTTAAATTATAATATATTATTGAGGGTAACTTTTTTTTTGCCGAGAAAATATTACTTTCCATAAACTAATAGATAACAAACGGTAATAATTCGGTGTTATATTTTAATTTTTTGGGAAAAATAGGCCGCCAGCGGATACCTTTAGTCCGCCACCTTTATCAATACACTTTGTACTCCTTTGAAACCAACTTAAGTCGATATTTTTCGTTTAAGTATTCCGTAGGCTATATTACGTCAACTATAAAATAACAATAATAACTAAATCAATCGACTTGAATTATGAACTTTTCGTTCGTCATTAATTAGGTTTTCGCGAATATTAAGTAATTTAAAGCCGAATTAACCGCGCTTCGTATTATGTTTTCACTGGTTTCAGACGGGCGAAAACAATATAACTAACCGTTATTCAACAGATTTGCTTTTACGTAGGTGACGACGCTCTAAACAATGAAATTTATGCTAAAAGCGAATAAGATATAAATCCAAAAGGGTCGGCATACGTTTTTTTACGTATAGAGATATTATATAAGGACGGTGAAAAAAACGTTAAGAACGTATTACGAAACCAGAAAATACGAAAGTAAGTACAATAAAAGAAAGTTTTTCTATTATATTAAGGTGGCTTTTAGCAACCGGTACCATGTGAAAAAGGTATTAGTCGAATTTAAAAACTTAATTATAAACTATAAAAACTCGTAGGTATTATTTATTATTAGATTCGAAATATTTTTAGCTTAAGCGAGCGGTTTGGATTTGCTTTCAGCCGTAAAATGTAATCCCTTACGCTTTCCCGTATCGTTATATATTCTCGAAAAATTCATTACGGTACGTGTTATCCGGATGGATTACATCGTAACCTCAGAGTAATATCCAAAATTCGCCGACGGGTTGAAGTCTTTAGATTTCAAATTGCGTTTTAATCGTTAGTTGATAGAATCCGTTTAAGTTTAACGTTCTAATGGTAATACGGTTATAACGGGAGCTTATATTTTTGAAAGTTTACGTTAAATGGTTATAGTATTTATGGTTTATAATTTGGATCTCGCGATTAGGTATTTTAATATATCCGTTGAATACGCGTTTAAAAAATAGGCTATAAAACGATATAAGCGATAATGAAAAACCTTTAAGTTAGGTTAAATTTAAAGCGTTACGTACGTTATGATTTATTCAACTGTTACTAACATAACTATGATCTCAGCCCGATATTACCATTTACGTAAATACATATAGTTTCAATCGAAACGGCAAAAAAAGTTCCTTATTAACGGCAACGGGAACAGTTTGACTCTTAGATAGAATTTCGTTTGAAGGTTATATAACTTTAACGACATAATTATAAAATTGAGTAGAGAATAGTTTAGTTGAACTGAAATACGTATATACAAAAATCTTTCTTTTATTTTTATATTTTTAACAAAATTTACTTTTCAAATAATTAAGTCCATATGAGCTATAATTGTAATTATATTATAAAAGAGGCATCAATGTAACGGTGAAAGAAAAATTTAATACGGCTATTATAAAATCTCGGTATGACATTAGTGTTACGTTAAAATCAAACGTATTACTTAAACGGTTAAACTTTATATAAATACAAATAAATAGTCGAAGCCGATATTAATAAATATTATTTCCGGAATAGCATGGAATATTAGTTTTGTAATACCTTAAATACGATATTAATAGGTAACTTTAAACGCGGGCGGTAGTTTCTTAGTTATTTGAAATTAAGGAGGTTTAATTGTCAATGTAATGATAATACGCTTGAGGAAGGGAGATATAGAAGGTGTAATAGATTCATTTTTCTCGGATTAATATAAAGTTTGTACTGGAAGATATAAAGTACGGGAAACCAATTTCGGATAACTTATGTTATAAGCTTTTACGAAACAACGCGGATTATACAAACGACGGTGACGACTACGGTTAGGGAGGAAAAAATTAATTATGTTTTCCATAGGAATTAGTTAAATTTCGCGATTTATTCGATAAGGATGAAACTATAGCCTTGCTCCTAAATAAGGGAAAACTCGATTACTATATTTATATTTAACTAAATAAGGAAAAATCTTTATTAAAAGACTTTAGGAGACGTTAAATTTAATGTCGCGGGATTAACATCTCGAACTTCGATGATAAGTTACGGAATCAATAAATAAGGGCTAAGTTCAGGTAAACTTGTTATCGGCTGTAGCGCCGATATAACTTATTC
>JASMMZ010000006.1:10224541-10478395 GCA_038502455.1 Anisogramma anomala | reverse complement strand
GGTAATAAACAAATTTACAAAATGAAACCGTTTTCCTTTACATTGAATTAAAAATACCTTACAAATGTTATCGAAATTGATAAAATTTAGAAAATTGGATATTCGAGCGTTTTTTTAACGTATTCGAATGATACCTGAAATAAGAAGAATTAATGGCGTTTTGTACGTGGTTCGGGTAATTTAAATAGTTAATTACCCCCTTTAGGCCAATGGGAACACCGGTTACGTTTGAACGATATATTGATTATATGATGGTGGATGTTTGAAATAATTTTGTTATTATGTATTTGAACGATTTTCTATTTTCGTAATAATGGGCTATATTTGTATTTAAAGAAGTGCGATTTCGTAGTTAAAAAGGTCAAATATCTCGTATTCATTGTAACGGTTAAGGTAGGATCCGGGCAGACCCTGAAAAAGTCCGGGTAATTCGCGATTGGGAGTTACCACAGGTTGGGAAGGTTCGAAGTTTTTTGGGTTTTATTAACTTTTATCGTAATTTTGTTAGTTATTTTTCAAAGCTGGCTGATTGTTTAGTACTCCTAACGAAATAAGGTATTTATTAGGCTTGGACAAAACGGGAAAAATATATATTTTAAACCTTAAAAATAATATTATTACGGCCTTGATTTTGTTATCTTCCAATCAAAATCGGCTAATAATAGTAAATACCGATTAATTGGAAACGGAGATAGGAGCGTATTTTGCTTAATGAAACAAGAATGGTATTTTAAATTAGTAGCTTATTATGTTGTACGATTGACAGATATAAAACGTAAATACATAAATTACGATAAAATGACTTTCGCGGTAGTATCCTTTTCAAAGGCGTAGTTTCCCGAGTTATATAATATTTGTATACCATTTACGATTTTTACGGATTATAAGGGATTGAAGTTTTTTTTTACTACGGTTGATTTTGGAACCTTAAGTTAAATAAGCCGAAATCCTTTATCTTTTTTAATATTACCTATGTTATTAATCTGTAATTCAGGGCCGTCACCCGAATACGTTAACCCGTAAGTTGTAAGATAAGCTTGAGGTTAAAAAACTCCGCGTATGGGTTTTTTAGCCTATTGTAATTATCATGTTAAACGTAATACTAATAAACTTAAACATTTGAGAAAGATAAATCACGTCGGGTTATGTAGAGGAGTTTGGTGAAACGGAGGCCTGGTATTGGATTACGACGATATGTATACTAAGGGTGGGTTGAGGGTTATCAAAAAGCTATCGAAGGCGAAACCTCCTTGGACTCAGCCTGCGCTCAGGTCGTTATCGGAAATAATGATAGGGGATTTGGATATGACAGTATAGGTAGTATCGGTACGGGACCAGCCCACAATAAGTTCGCAGATATCGTTAATACCGAATAATTGCTTTATTTTGGTCCCGGATACGTTAGAGAAATTATAAATTTAAAAGTAACAAGTGATCCGTTATATAAGGTTTACCTTTTAATAGTTATTTTGGGCGTTAGGCGTTTCCTAATGAAAATAGGATAATTAGTATAAATTACGAATTACGGGATTTACCCGCGGATTATATTACGTTAATAACGTGGTTAATAACTATTCAATAAGGATTTTTCAACGATTAGGATTTATAGTAAATTTAAAATTCGTTTATTATAGGTAATCCAGGTAAAAGCATTTCTTTTCGCATTTTTAATGGAATTATCATTAGGAAAGAATATTTGTAGATATTTGAGGTCTATGTTGAATCTATACGTAATATAACGGGACGAAACCATATTATATTTTACGATCAAGTTTCTCTTAACCTTTTCATATTTCCGATCCGAATTAAACGTATATTTTAATTAACTTTATAATCGACTTATGCGTTGTTAATAACGGCTTTCAATATTTTCAAGTCATTACGGATCGTCTTTTTAAGTTTATTCAGTTAAAATCTATATAGTTTATAACTTCTGATACTTACAGAAAGTGTTTTCGGGATATATAGAAATTATGTTATAAATTTATTGATTTTTATCATTAGTAATCGCAACTCGAATTATGTAGGCGAATTTTGAACGACTATTGATTTCCTAATAAGAGTCTCATAATTTTTATACATATTTTATTACCGAAAGATATATTACAATATCAATATGGTAAATTAAAATGTTTTCAATGTATTTACATATCGTTATCGGCTTGTCGTAATACAATTTATTTTTATATTTTACCATTTCTTCATTAACGTTTAACAATTGAAAGTCCTTGGTTACCGGGTGTAATATAAAGCTTTTAGTAAATAGATACGATATATTAATTATTTTAAAGGTAAACAAAGATACAACATCGTTAATTAGTTTATCCGGACGAATCATTACGTTTTTAACTTATTTATGTAAAGGGATGTAACTATTTTTGGAGACGATAATTTTTATTTAATAATCCTTAAAAAAAGCGGCGAATCGTAAACGGCGTTCGGAGAACTAATATAAAATAAGAAATTTGATTCAGTTAAGTTTTCATAACATTAAAATTGACCGCTCGAGTAAAAATCTCGACTAACCTTACAACTAATATCGGGTAATAGATATTTATCAATCCTTTTAATGACGTATTGAATATACATAACAAATATTCTATATTTTATATAAATTTAATTAAACGATCGGCTTTAAACCCCTTTCTTTATATGTTTTTTTTTATATTCGCTTAGGATTCATTTTAATTGCTAAAGATATGGAGAAAAGTCAATACAAAGAATTCAAAATACAGGATATCTTCGCGGTAAAAACGGGAAAAACGGGGTTTATTACGTATGAATTAAGTGAAAAGATTATAAGAATCCGAAGTGAAAATTATTATAAAACTGCCAATACATTATAGCCTTACATAAATTTATAGCGAAATAAAGCAACATCTGAGCTTACGACAATCCGGTATTTCGACATCGATATTGAGTATATATTGAATAATTAACTCGGGGCGAATCACTTATACAATCGAATTAATTCTTTTCTAACAAAAATTCAAATAAGTTTATTGTGCAACGAAGTAATAATATAATAGGTTAAGCAGAGTAAATATTATCCGACACTCTCAGATAGGTATCTGAACGTAAAATTGCCTTGATCTTAACCTAAAGGAAATTTATTTACTTATTATTATTATCTTTATTAAGATTAACAAGTACCGGAATTATTAACGTTAAAGGTTTTATTATAATCAACTTCGAATATTAGGTAATATTGGGGGAAGGAAACGATAAAAACGTAGCGGAAACTAGTAAGCGTTGAAATGGGGAATCAATAAGAGATGGGACGGATATGAAGCGGTGCTGAGGATGGCGGATAACGCGAAAAGGGTCGGGCGATGGGAGAAGGCTATAGCGGATAATGCGAGAAGGGATGGACTTTAGGGAAGCCGACGAAAAATAATAACTTTAAAAGGAACGAGCTTTAAAACAGTCCGACGATAACGACTAAAAAAAAGTAAAACTAAAGGCGGCGCGATAAGAGTAACCATTAAAAAAAATTATTAAAAATTATAATACGTTAATTTAAGCCCAGGTAACCCGGTCGGTCCAAACGCGATCTTAAGTCCATTCGCGGTTGGCTTGAATAAATCGTTTTTATTGAAAGTTAATAAAAGGGATGCGGGTAAAATCGGGGATCATATAATTAGATTTTGAATATTATTCGTAGAATTTGATAAAACGTAACCTATATTATGAATAAAAATATAATTTTGGTAGTAATATTTTTTGGATCCTTTTAGTTGAAATTATTAATAGGCATAAAGCGATAATTTAAAGGGGCAGTAACAAAGACGATACGCGTTAAAATCCGGTCTGTCGAAGGCGTTTCGTCTTTGTAAATAATCGTTATAATAAAAGGTAATAAAAGAGTTTAGGGTAAACCAGAACCCGGAACATAAAGGCAGTGTAAGCGTATAGCTCAAATGGTAACGACTTATACGGCCGGTATCATTGGAATTCCTTACACCCGAGAGACATTACGAAACCGGCTAAATGAGTTAACCAAGTTAAAAAAAGCGGGGGTAAAAACGATTCGATAACCTAGGATATTTTTTTAATATTTACGCGTAAGGGATAAGATATAACCTCTTTTTTTGTCGTAATAGCTAATTAGGGTAAATGGACTCGTTAACTAGGTAAATTTATAAGTAAATTTATTTTTTTGAATATATTACGTAAAAAAGTCAATTTGTGGTGAAGTCTTTTATAAAACTGATTTGTAGGTTTACTTTATTATACAACTTTCCATATATACGAAACCCTTATGTACAGTAAAATAGAACGTAAAAGAAACGTTCAAGTCGTAAAAACAGTTTATATATAATATATCAGCGTCATAAACCTGTAACGAAAAAATCTTATTTTTATCTTTATTATTTTTAAAGACGAGGAGATGTTTTATAATTACAGTGGTTATAATAGGTGATTAAGGATAATGTATTAATATATATCAGAATAATATACCTGATGAGGAGGTTCACTATCCCTTTTAAAAGCGTCAACGCTAACGTTACCTAAATTAAACCCGTTATACACGTCTACTATGATAATAAATAAGAAGAAAAAGGTAAAGATATATTAACGGGAACGGCTCGCGGGGATATATAAAAGAAAGTTGTAATAATTATAAAAGGGGGGGTTAACCAAAAAGGGCGGTATTGTAAAAAGAAAAAGAAGGAAATTTTAAAATTACGGAGAGCGTTTGTATTTATAAGGATTGACAAACTGAATTAGTTAATGATTAATTAGTATATAAAGCGCGTTATACCGCATTAAATGGAAAAACTGGACTTTGGAAGACGCGTTATATGATACCAACAATAAAAAGGAAATATTATATACCGTGTTAAAAGGTACGTTATACTAAAAAAAAAAATTATACGGTGTGTTAACAGGTACGATATACGGCGCCGGAAGTAAAAAATATATATTATATTCTTAACTCACGGGTGTATGATAGGGTACCGGCAGTAAGGGCTTGGGGTGCGTTACACAGCGTCGGAGACCTGGGGTTAGACTGATCGAAACGTTATGCGATTTGTGAAACGTAATATCACCAGTTTACTTTCAATTCATATATTGGGCGGTTACGGCCAGCATCTTGTATTTATCCAGAGGGACGCCGTAGCCTTTACATTATCCGGGGAAAAGGGGGTATATTATAGACTTAGACCGCTGGCTATTAAGCTCTTATGTTGTGTGACTGTATACGTATCGGGATAGACAAGACCCAGCCTATGCCCCGCATGGGCACGGTCCGTATACAGAACATATAGAAGCACGTAACGGGCTTGTACCGATTCATATACAAAGCGTTTTCGGGATATGTAATAAATATTTCGTCAATTTCCAATTTATTATACATAATCGCTGTGTAAATTAGGTAAAAATTTATCAACCTGATTTCGATTTTGAAAGAAAGTAACATATCTCTTATCGATAATACCCTACTTATAAATAAAAAACGGTACTAAACGTATAAATCAAGAAATTTAAATATACTTCCGAATTATTGTCCACTTTTTGTAATACGACTTAATAGTATATTCATCGACTTATGAATTTATATCAAATTAAGAAAAAGTCGACGATTACTGGTTTTAATATAAATTATTTAATTAATGAATATAGACATCTCTAGTCCTAAAGGTAAACAAGAATATGAAATCGTTAATTAATACGAAGAAGTAAGTGATTAATTTTTCGTATATTTTCGCGAAAGTATCATGTTCGATTCAACAGCTATTATTAATAGTTAGAATTCAAAAAAGGCGAACCATTAACGTCGTCCAGCGAAACGATATTAAATTAACGAATAAATTTACCTGAATTTAGGTAACCTTAAAATTAACCGCCAGAATGAAAAGTTCGACCAACTTTATAATTATTACCGGGTTGTCGAAATTTCGAACCCGTTAAATGTCGTTTTAGATTTTGTTTTAAATACTCTATATTTTATATAAATTTAATTAAAAAGACGATTAAGCTCCTCCCCTACTTGTAAGTCTTATCCGATATTTTCCCGGGACTCATTCTCGTTGCGAAAAATAAAGGTAAATGTTCGAATACTATTACATGTAGTGCGGTAGGTCAAATTTACTTACAGTGAAGTTGACTATACTGAACTGCAAGTTGAGTGTATTGCTTTATGCAGACTTACGGCATTGAGTGCTAGTTGAGTACAGTATGCTGAATTTCACTCTAGAGTACAGGCCAAGCAATTGGCTATACAAATTGCAGTGCGGATCAGCTAGCGGTCTGCCAAACCGAGACCAATGAATCCACTACCTAACCAATACATTACTATTATTACTTCGTTCATAATTCGAATCAACAACGTTGTAGCGATCTAAAGTCCTGCAAATATTGATTAATACTTATTGTGTTAAGCATATATTAGTTACGTAAAAGAAGAAGTTATTTTCTGGTTACGCTTTACGTAAACCGACGCCTGTGGTAGAGGAAAGAATTTTACGAAGGGCCTCTACTGCTCCGCCATATTTGACGGCAGTATGTAGAAAAGTCATTTAGTTTGCGCCGGATTTCACGGCAGTTTAGAGGTAGCGACGGTATCGCTATAGAAAACACGAAGAAATCTTCATTGATCCCTTTTAAAGACTTTGGTATTGACTGTCAGAAGGATTCAAGTTTGGCAAGTTGGCAAACGGAGAAGTTAATACTACTTCTGGTGTTACTATTACAATAAAAACGACTAAGTCCCTACTCTAAACAACCTTTACTACAAATGAACGACCTTCGACTTTAATTTTAACACTAAACCTTTACCTTAACTCTACTCTTTTTACTTCCTTACACTAATTTAACAACCAATAACGCTGTATTAATTGAATAATTCCAAGAATAACCAATTCGTTCTAAGAAAGCCACGTTAGGTGACTCCACATTTAATCGCCAAGTTTTCACGCAACTTTACGCCATCGCCATATTTCCATGCAACTTTACACTAAAACACCAAGTCCCCACACTCAAATATTACTAAGTTCTTCGACCTACGCGTTCTTAACGTCCTACACAAGCCAGAACGACAAAATGGCTACCGAAGGTGCTTACTTTGAAGATATTACTGACTCCGCCTGAAAACAAAAAAAATGAAAACCTTCGAAACAGTTTTCGTTAACCACTATAACGAATAACTCTGGATTACAGAGGTTAATAAAACCTTGACTGAAGCTTACATAACTAATTACGTTGGCTATTATATTATTAAATCTAATGTCGGTAAAAAGATTGGCCGAGGCGCCCACACTTTTCAAGAATTTCGCGAGTTTTTTAACTACCGAACTCCTGATATGTTAAAGATAATCCAACCTACGGTTAAGACTAGTCTGGAAAATGAAGTTACTTCCCGTGAAATTTAAATCCGTGATAAGACTCTTTTAAGATTGGTCATAACTTTTCTTAATTTAGCTCAATGAACAAAATGCCAATAATACCCTAATTCCTAAGATACCTAAAGAAAAAGTAATGGAGTTGAGGAATTCCAACGCCTACATATACGTTGAATGGGACCCCTATCTCTCCTCTAGCTTAGTTAAGCCTTCTTACGCGTTGACGATAAAAAACCTATTAACCTATTCGGCAGCCCAACACTCTCACGCAATAAAGTGAAAAACGCCCTGAGTAATGGCAAAGAATGTAAAATAAGGGCCGTTAACGCTAACAGAGTAATTGTTGTCGGAGTTTTACCCCAGTCAATTTAGTAAGATCGTTAGGCTTTTCGGAATCTTTAAGTACCCATTACTCACCAACAATTTAATCAACAAGCCCCTTAAGACCCTTTCCTATTCAAGTTTACCTATACGCGAGATCTCATCAAAGGTCTTACTACATGACTTTATCCCTTAGGCTGGGGGATTGGTAATTATCTTTAACACCGTACATTGAAAACACCGAAGACAAAATTTGTATGAAATACAAATTAGAATTAGGATAACTATCGTGGCCTTTCTCCAAAACTTGTTAAAAAGGTTAATATTAACTAGAAGATTTTGACGAACATCGCCAAGATCGAAAACGACGTAAAGAATTATATCAAAAAGCTGTATGACTCCCTTAATACCATGATAATGTCTTATTAGAACATTTGTAAATAGATAAAGGTTTTCCCTTTATATTTTTATTTAATATTCCCTGGAATCCTTCAAAGGCACGCCAGTGACTATTACCTGACCTCTCATCCCCTAGCTGCTACGTTTCGCGAGATATACGATAACATTAAAAGCTATTTCGAATACAACGTCCACATTACGCAATACCACAAAAATTGAGCTACTACGAGGTGGGCAACAATAATAACTAAGAATAAAGAGAAAATACCAATAAATGAGCTTAACCAGATGATCAACAAGTTAATATTATATTAAAAAGCAATGGAGAAAGCTCATGCTAGCGAGGCCGCACTTCACGAGCAGGTACTGACAGTAGTTATGGGATTTAGCGAGTTCAAATACGCCTTACAACGCTCAAATTCTATCGGCGAAGGCTTTTTTAACTAGTTTAGTTTCTCGTATAGCACTATAATAACGCTTATAACAAACTCACTTAATATATACCACTAAGCCGGCAACTTTCCCAACGTAGATAAAGAAAACCATACAGTAGTTAATTACATAGACCCTAAGTACAACTAGATGATCCCTTAATGCCTAAAGTCGGGCCCACTGGCTATAAACTAAAGGCAGTAATAAAAATCACGCTAATGTTAATAAGACTAAGATTTAGGTAAACCTGTAAACTGTATGAACTATCGTTGTAAAAGTGGCAAAAGATATTGAATTTATGGCTAGTTTGGCTACTAGTTAAATCGCCACCCCCCCACACCCCCGCCAAATAAAACAATAAAAAGGTAATGTATTATATCCAGTACCTTACTACATTTGGACACACTATTTAAATTGAATCGCAAATTATAAAGGCGGCGAGCTAATTAGCGGCGGCAATAACCCTAAGAAAAGAAATTAATATCAATATATTACTCTTAATACGGCTTAATAACTAGGCGACTACGTCTTTTTATAATTTTTGGGTGGTAAAATCCCGTATCTTTACCTTAACCAAATCCCTACCCCATTCTACACCTTTAACCTTTATTTTCGTTACGTAAACCACACGTTGTAAGGTACTTAATAGGAGGCTATTCAAAGTACGTAGTAATTCGTAGGAAAGTACTATAATTATTAAAGTTAATCGTTACGATATTAATAAGGCTAAAGTTCATTTTTAATCAATCTAAAAACCATAGTTATGGAAGATAACGGTAATTGAAATAGTTACAGGAGTAATCACATTTAGCATCCTTAAGTATTTTGCTCCTTTTCTACTTTACTTGAAATATAAATAGACATTCAGTATTAAAGTTGATGTTAATGTAGACGATCCAGTCAATAAAAACCAGAGGCTTCCACTATTTTTTGGGTGGAGGTACCTATAATTTATTTTTAAGGCTCGAAATCAGTGGTATTGAACCGGAATGAGACGGAGATACGTTAACTACACCTATCTTTAACTACCTAGCCGCTAATGGGTTATATAAATTTCTGATATCTGTAAAATATGAAGATATAAAATATTTCGTTCCACAAACTATTCAAAGTATTTACTACCTCTAACAAATGAATACCTAAGCTTTTCGGATATTTAATTTTAAATTGAAAAAAGATACGGATTTTAACCGGAAAATCTTTGTTAAAAGATTTTACTTGAATAATAATCTTGTTTTTTACGTGGTTAGCTCCACACCCACTTTTTACAGAGCTCAGTTTTTTCAATCCCATTCGGTGAAGGAAACGTAGGAAACGTTGAGAATACTGTAAATTGAAACGTATCTAGGTGCACCTAACGTCGTCTTTTAAGATACCGGAATTAACTGTACGGCTGCTAAATTTCCAAAAGATACTAAAATAATATGTATTTAGTGTAAATAAGTACCTGTAAAAACCTAATAAAGCATTATAAGGTTAAAAGGGTATACGCCTGACTTCTCCGAACGTATAATATCCTATAAATTAGAAATTAGAAGTTTTATGGATTTGAAAACAAACCTATAGATAGTAGTAAAAGGTTTAAACGATATTGTGGGCCCTAATTGCTTAGTATCGACACTACTAGTCTTCAGAGCGTACCTATGTTTAACGAATAAATCCCCAATTTCGGCAAATACTTAAAAAAGTGTTGCAGCTTATAGCAAAGCGTTAAGGAAGCTAAGAAGAATATCGGCACGACGTTGTATTAATAAGACCTTAGCACTAGAAACGGTCTTATAACAATCGACATATTTTCTTTGCGGTTATAAAGTAAAGTCCTTGTATAGAAAAAGCTGGGAAATAAAAGAGCTTATATAAGATATTAAGTAACATGAAATCCGAAATAGTTATTAAAATTTTTAACTGTCCTATATATTTCCCAATAACCTAAGTTAAGCATTATATCAAGGCGACTAATGATAAAAACCCTTGGGCCTGAAACTTCAGTCAATATGAACCTCCTTCATTCGTTATCGATAAACAGATGAAACACTAGCAGCGAGAACGACCCTTGAAGAAAAGGAACATTGAAGAGAAGAAATATATACCGGGCCGCATTTACAATACTGCTTGGGTAAATTGGAAAAAGCAATATAACAAGAACTTGGCACTAAAGCTCCAAGCACAAAGAATTATGAACGCCTTCGCTAAACCCTTCAATGAAAGTGATAAGGTTGAGATTAATGGCCTACTAATTTGAAAGGTGATATCATTCGTGTCAAAACTATATTTTATCCTTTAAACCCCAAATATTACGATCATCAAGTCAAAGATTAGCAATGAGATTAAAGATAAAACCACTGGGGGGTTGTACGAAAAGTTACGTTTAATCGTTTAAAAATACGGTGATAAACGTAAATATCAGATCTTCACACAGTCGTTAACAATTTAAAAAATCAGCTAACGTCTAATAGTTGTTCAAGCAATACATGTCTTAGTAGAGACTAAATGTATGTTTATATTTAAAAGTCGTAATATAACGTAAGCTTATACGCAGTTAATTACAGATTTACAGTTGATTGTATTTCTAAAACAGCCATAGGAATTATGTAATATTTACCTTTAAGATACAGTAATATTATATATTAAGCTGTTATATGGTTTAGTTAAAGCAGGTGATCATTAATTTATAATATATTATTCGTATTTCAAATTTCATCTAACGGTAAAGTTTTGAACTTATGGCCTGTATTTGCTGGTAACGTAGGAGAGGGATTTCAGGGTAATAAGCATAAAACTAAAGCTATAGTTTTCGTTGGAACGGATAGCTTTGTGGCATTAAAATATCAAGCGATTAAAAACTTCAAGTTTTAGAATTGCAAGCTAGTAACAACATGAACGAAGGATAGTTTACTTGACTTAAATAGATCTTTAATTCGAATGCTTAGTATTAAATCCGGCTGTAACTTTCGTTAAAAAGGTCAGAATACTGTTTTGGATATAATTAATAAGACTAATATAGTTAGGATTTATCGGTATTGAAAATAACGTGTTCGGGGTAGCTATATTTTTATATTATGTGAACCGAAAGATAGTCTTTTACGACCTTTCCATTACGGTATAAGTATGAAACCTGGAATAAAAAGACTTTAACCGGTTAAATAAAAGGCTTGAGTTGCAGTTGCGAAACTTGAACCCAAGGACTAATATGGTTCTAATCGACCTATTGAAGGCCAAGTTAATAATCTTTATATACGATTCCTTTATAAAAAACATCGACTTTTCTATAAAAATCGAGTTTTTCATAATTTTCGTTTTTAAAGACGAATGAGAAAACAAGTTTATCATTAACGTCAGCCTTATTTATTAGAAATTCATTAAGTGTGAAAAGATTATACGAAACGTATTGGCCTTAAAGGTTTACGGTATAATAACGGGCTTTAATGTAGGTATGACACTATAAGACACTTTTTACCTTATTACCAAGCAGTTGAAAATTCCTTTTATCCCGATGGTAATTTGTACCGACTTAAGAGGCCTTTTCGAATACCTTTCGAAACTCGGAATCTCTAGCGAAAAACGCCTGATAATCGATGTAATCGCACTTTTTTGAGCCTCCTAACGGAGGGAGATTAAGGAATTACGATTGATTAATGGTCAAGAAAATCCTACTAATGCTATAACGAAAGAAATACCAAACAAAGCTTTGGAAAGGTTTGTGGATAGCAACAGACTGACTATATGCATCGAGGGCTACGTTAATAGACCGCCCGCAAAGCCTAGATTACGTGATGGCGATCAGGGAGAAACTGGTAAACTGAAAGACTGTCAAGGACGTAAAGTCTATGATGGCGACCAATTTGAATAATACGGTTGAAGTGGAAACCTAGTTAATTAGCACGGCTGAAATAGAAGCTTGCAAAGTCTTTTAGTGGAAGAACTTTTGATAGGAGTTGATAAACGCGGACCTTGGAGCGACGGAGCAATTGAGGTCAAATGGGGTTAATTTTAATGAAATTAAGTGCAATTTGGTATAGAAGTCAATTGGAATTGAAAGGGGTCTGGTCAGTTAATGTGGAAGCAATTTAGAAGCAACCGGAAAACATTAGTCAGTTATACTAGCGTGCGCGCACAAACTAAAAAGCCGCCAGTATTGGAATAGTATTATATACAATGCAGTAGGTGAAGTTTAATTACAGTTAAGTTGAATATACTGAACTGCAAGTTGAGTGTATTGCTTTGTGCAGACTTACCGCATTGGATGTAAGTCTAGTAAAGTATACTACACTTCACTCTAAGGCATAGACCAAGGGATTTGCGATACAAATTACAGTGCAGACCGGCTAGCGGTCTGCTAAACCTAGAACAATATATCCACCACTTGACCAATGCAATACTACGGTTACTTCGACTACTATTCGAATCAAAAACGTTGCAACTATCTAGAGACCTGCAAACAGTGAAGATATATAAAATAAACCTGAAGTTTAAGAAATTTTAGCGATAAAAACGAAGCGGAGCGATATTAGTTACATATTAATTTTTCGAACCAAATGCCAAAAGTAATAAGGGAACGCTCGGGTTTGAAATAGCCCGGTATTTTGTCGTTGACGTCGAATGAATCTTGAGTAATTTAAAGGAGGCAAATCGCATTTACCTTCGAAATAATAAAATATTTACGAAATAAAACGGGATAATCCATTGCCATTATAATATAATAAGATAGGTTAGGACAGAAATATATTACCTGGCTTTTTCGAATAAATATCCGATCGCAAAGCGACTTTTACCAAAACTTATTCAAATTTTCTTTACTTATTATAATTATTCTCATTTAGATTTAACGAATAAAAGTGTGATCAACGTTAGGTTTTTTATTACGATGAGGCCCGGATATTAGGACAAGTCCGTAAAGGTAAATGGTAAAGAACGGTACAAACGTTAGTTAACGCTGACGAAGGTGGTAAATATGGAGGGGGGAGAATGCGAGGCGACACCGATAATAATAGGTAACGTTAAAAGCAAAGAATGATGGGGGAAGCGGACGATAACGGTTAACGAAAGGTGTGATAGAGAAAATGACCTTTTAAGCGAGTTATTGATTACTGTAATATATTTGTTTATATTCGAGCAACCCTGTTTATCCATGTATGATTTGTTTCCGATTTTTGGTCGGTTTAATGAACTCGATTTTTTTGAGGGTTAACAAATAAAGGCCGGGTAAAAACGGGGTTTATAAGGTTGAGCTTCAAAATTCATTCCGTAAGTCTTAAAAGCCTTAGTCTATGTTAGCTAAAAAGATATGACTTATATAGCAATATTACGTAAGCCACTTAAACTAAACCTACGAAAATATATACGGCGGGTATGAAAAAAAGTCGGCGTAAAAAAGTTACGTATCAATATGCAGTTAGCCGAAGAAGGTTTATTACTATTTATAGGTAAAATCGTAAGAAGTGATGGGAATGTCTCGGGGGAACGCGAGCGCGAGAGGAAAAGGAGTTGATAGCTTATATTAACGAAACAATCAAGATTCCTGAGACTTGGGTAATATTTTCAACACAAGTAAATTAATAAATGAATTCGAAAAATATGAAAATAAAAACGGGCCGGTAACCCGAAATAATTACTTACCACTTATAAACGAAAAACAAGATATAGTTTTCGTTTTCAATAGTTATAATTGTTTTCTCCTATAAGGAATGCGAATTTGATAAGGCAGTAAACAAAAGTTTCGTCTAAATAAATTGTACGAACGGGTTACTTTACAATTATGTTTCCCATAAATCTTTTCAATACGTATGCTAACTCTATCCGCAATAAATGGTAATATAAATAAATGGTACGCCGAAATCAAAATGGAGATTAATATTGGATATATAAGTGTTTTTGTCTTAAAAAACGGGGGGTTCCTTTTTATCCTCGTTATTTTCAAAGATTAACAAGTTGCCTATAATTCGAAGGAACTATGAAGTATAATTAACGATAGGGCTTTTTTTTTATAAAACGGCGATATATTTTACGTAGAGGTTAATCGGTTTGATTTCAAGCGTTTTTACCGGTATAACGTAAGCTAAGGTTATTATATATATGAGTTATAATAACGGGGCAAAAGTTAAAGAGTTATAAGACATTAATAAATTAGCAATGGTTAAGTAAACCTAAATCATAGGCATTAATAATCAAGCTATGACAGAAGTATGATAAGGTGCAAAATGTCTAAAAAAGGTGAACGGAGTGGAAAAAAAAAAGGAGAAAAGTTTCAATGCTACGTTAAAATCAGTATTAAAAGGTATAGGCAGACCGGAATCAGTAGGAGTTATACATCGTACGGCATGTTGAAAGGCGTGTTATACAGTATCTTCGGTTCAAATGATACGTTATACGATACGATAAAGGGCGTATTATATAACGCTGGCGACTTAAAGTTAAATCGGCCGATATTTTCTGCGACACGTTTAAAGTTACGTTACTAGCCCGCGTCCAGCTCGCGCTCGATCCGTACATTATGCGGACGAAATCCGCATATCACGTTTAACGAGTAAAATGTTACGGCCCTTATAGAATTTAAGGAAAAAATGGACATATTATATGTTTAGGCTATTAGCTATTAAATATATAGGTTACGTAACTATACATATAACAGGATATGCAGTACTTAGTCCGGGCGCGGTTCGGATACGGACCGATAGCGGTCCGTACACAGCATGTACGAGGATACGTAACGGGCTAAGCACTGGCCATGCTCATAGGTACTGCATGAAGGGTCAGTGTAGCCTCTTCTAGTCTTCCGCTTGTACCTCAATAGTAACCCCCATTTGGTACCTACTTAGCTTACTATCTGAGGTCGGACCATAATTCCTATACGTATTACGTATTCCACCACTTATGTACCTCTTTCAAATAGTTCAACCTCCTAACATTACTACTGCTTCCATTACTCTGGCAGTCTCCAAGTTTGCCAGAGTATCTCTGTTCTTCCACTTTAAGTACCAGGCGATTTACATAGCCCTCAATTCGTCCGGTCAGCGTATTACTATTTACAAACCTTTTTAGAGCACTATTTGGTGTGGGCTTAGTTATAACATTAATCGGGTTATTCTTACCATTTATACACCAGAAATTATCGATTTCCCGAGGGTTGTATACATCCCTTAAAGCTATTAAGTCTATTATTAACCGTTTCTATTCGTCGTGCCTAGCTTTGATATGCATTCGTAAGGGCTAGAGAAGTTTATATATATCATTATAGGTATCAAAGGTAATCCAAGCTACTGAATGATGATCCTTAATGTATCGTTTATTACTATAATGATGTTAAAGCTTACTATTATTCCGTAGACTTTTAAAGCGAGTATGTTTCTTGTTATAAATTTATATATGACTAATATCTAGTGTACGATGTTACCGGTGATCGTAAACTGCCCTTTAGACTTTTCTTCGTTAACAAGTACTATGAGAAACCCAATTTACGATGTGAGGTTAGTATTATTGGTAAATAACCCATTCGTCAAGAATATCAAATTCGCTTTTGTTTAGTTCAAACAAAAATATAAATACCCCTTTTAAATAATTTAGTTATTAATAAAACTTTATGTTTGACCCATGAAACTCCTCTTCTTATAGATCTTATGTTTATAACGAAATGAATAGGACGTAAGATGCCTTATTGGCGCAGCATGGTAATGTGGACCCCACATGCACTTTACTTCAAGTATCTTTGTAATTTTGCTTCGTTGGTTTTGTTGATTATCGTTAGACTCTTAATTGGCCCTTTTTAACATAAAATTATATACGTGTTCTTAGTATTTTTAGCTTTACTATTATGGATACGGATTAAGGATTTATTAAAGTTGAGTTATATGTTTTTGGCTAATGTTTCGATTGACTTTTACTTTGAAACCCTTCATTTCTTGATAGGACGTTGTTTTGGTTTACCAATCTAGTATTTCTGAGTAAAAAAGAATCGTTAATTTATGCACCTACGATATTGTTATGGTCCGACCTACAATATTAAGCCAAGTAAGTGCCAAATAGAGTTTACTATTGAGGTACGGTGGAAGACTTGGAGAGGCTACCGTTCCCCACCGTGTAGGAACTATTGGCATGGTCAATGCCTAGCCCATTATGTGCCCTTACATGTGCCATACATAGACTATACCAGTTCCGCACCCAAACAGAGCCTGGACCGGGTATAACCTATCCCGTTATATGCATATTCATATAAGTTATATACTTAATAGCCAATAGCTTAATTCTATAACATACCCCCTTATTCCCCGGATGCCGTAAAGGCGACGGCGTCCCGCTGGTTAAATACGGGGTGCTGGCCTTATCCACCTAATTTGCGGGATGGGCGTGGGCCGGTAACGCGACGTCTAACGTATTAGTTGGTCTTACTCCTGGTCATCGGCGCCGTATAACGCGCCCTTTTAGCTTACTATATAATGTATCCTTTTTACCTCCGGTACCATATAACGTAGCTTTTGAAGCACCGTGTAATGGTTTATACAACGCGTAAACCCTACTCAATCCGGTTCACCGGCACCTATAAATACGGACGCCCCCGTAGCCCCTAAAAACTCTTTTTTTTTTTTTCGTAATACTGCCCTTACTTTACCTTTTACCGTTTTTGGTAACCATTTTACCTTTACCCTTTACAAACCAGCTATCAAATGCCGCCGACATTTCTTAATTATTTATAGCCAATTCTTTTACTTTTTCTTTATAGCCGACGTATATATTAAAACTAACATAGCTTACGCCGCCGCCGACGAATTTACTAGGGGTAATAAGTCACCCAGCAAAATATAATACCCTACTATATACCAATATCTTGCTGATACCTACCTTTTATTACTTTTTCGTGTTATAGGAGACTTACTCGTCCTCGGAGATAACGAAAATAAGAGTAAACTCTCCCTATTATAGGCCCAGGACACATATATATTATATATTAACCGCCTATTAAATTCCGGTGTTCCTTTTTTTATATCCGTATTTATCGGACGTTAAATTGTCGTACGTGTTGAAAGGATTATAATAAGGTAAGCTAATAAATTAACCTTCCATACAACTCGACTATTATTTAACCCTTTTTAGCAGTATATTTCAAAAATAAACTTATTTACGACTTCACCATGTTTACGCACGCTTTTACGCTAATTACTTACTACGCTCAGAAATGAAGACTATATTTCATCCTTTACGCATAAGCTGTAGAGAAATGTCCTGGGTTATCGACCCCTTTTTAGCCCCATTTTTGTCGAGTTGGTTAATTAGTTCGCCCAGCTCCGCGATATTATTCGGTCATAAAAAGTTCTTATCGTACCAGTTGTACAAGCCGTCACCCTTTTAGCTATATATATCAATCACCTACTCTTGCCGTATTCGTTTTTCCTTCAAATTCCTTCGTTACCTTTTACTAGGTCGTTCATTTACTGAGATAAACCTTCTTCGGCTAATTATACTTGGAAGTGAAACGTTGTTTCCCCGACTCCCCTAATAACCACTGTATACCTCATTGTAATCCTCAATTAAATGTCCAAAATAATATAACTCTGTAAGTTATATCTTTTATAGTTGATATAAGTTACAGCCTATAATGTATAACAAATAATATCCAAAGCCTAATTATACGAGCCCGATCTTACCCGTGGTCCATTTGTTAAATTTGACCAAAAGCAAGCTAATCAGGTTAATGAAGAATAGGCGGAGGACCGGGCTTGGGTTAGCCGCGTCGCCTGAACCTAAACTAATATATTATAGTTTTTGGTAACCAATTCAAAGGGTCGCTGTTTTCGGACCGCCTCCCGCTTTATCCTTCATTCATTACAATCATCGGCCTCTTTTATCGCCCGTCTCTTTTAACGTTATGTACTATCGTCGTCCTCCCTTAAAGCCCGTCTCTCCTAACGTTATTCGCCCTCCTCGATGTCGCCTCGCGTCTGTTCCGTCTTTTTTCAGCCCCTTTAATCGGCACCAACTAACGCCTATTACGCCTGTCTTCGTCTTCTTCCTTCAAAGTTCCCTAATATCCGAAAGTATTTATAATAAGATCTTTAACTTTATTAAATTCGTTTCTTCTGAAACTCTAATAAAATAACAATAACGAATAAGTAAATCTTTATTATGTTGTATTAAAAGCCGCATTAGGGTCAGATATATATTCGAAAAGGTCAGATAATATTTACCCGGCTTGATTTATTATATTATAACCTTATTTAATCACATATTTTCCCATGCTTTCAAAAGTAATATATTATTTCGAAGGTATAGGCGAATTACAACTTACAAGTCGTTTAATATAGGTTCGATGTCGACGCCGATATATCAAGATATGATAAACCCGAATACCGTTTTATTCCTATTTAAATTTATTCAAGGATATTGAATACTCGTAATTTTCCAATAATTTTCACTGCAGCTTATTATAACTATTTTACATAACTAAAATATGAAATAAATCCCGCTTCTCCCCGTTTTTATCGCGAAAATTTCTTGAATTTTAAAATTTTCTTATATACCTTTTTTCTTATCTTTAATAGCTAAAATTAATTTCAGACAAATATCTGATAAAACCTAAGAATAATAGCGGTTCCATACCATTCGATTAACTTATTATACGTAGATAACCTGGTATTTATTAAGAATATTGAAAACAATATTAAATAGGTTTTAAATATACATAATCCGGTACTAATTATAAAATGAGTTAAGCTTATTATTCGGAAAATTTCTTTGAATATTACATAAACTTAGTTGAATTTAATATTTTACCTTATATTACTCCGCTAGACGTCGTCGACGGTTCAACGTCGTTTCCATTCATTATTAGATATAAGCTATTGTTGTCTAAACTAGCTCTACCCCCTTTCTTAAATATTTTTAAAAAAAATCAGCGGCTCGCACCGTTAAATTAATTAACGACTTTTTATTCCCGTTTACTTTCGGAATGGGTAGTATTTTATATCTATTTACCAAAGGGTTTGTATTAAACCTGGTAACCGTTTACTGCCGGTTATTTAACGTAAATTAGTAAACGGATAAATGCAAAGCTTAGTTGTATTACGAAAAATCGTCGACGATACGTAAGTACTTTTAAACTTATTAGTTTATAAGCTTAATACCGTTATTCATTTATA
Source organism: Anisogramma anomala (assembly GCA_038502455.1). Taxonomy (NCBI): domain Eukaryota; kingdom Fungi; phylum Ascomycota; class Sordariomycetes; order Diaporthales; family Gnomoniaceae; genus Anisogramma; species Anisogramma anomala. The sequence continues at coordinate 10,458,771 of JASMMZ010000006.1, read as the reverse complement.
GCTAATACGCCATGGATAACAGTTATTTAACTTTTATCAAACAATAAAAAATTGTTTAAAATACATCTACCTAATACAAACCGCGGTTATTTATAATAAACGTTAGGGATCTATAAGGCTTCTACCATATATGCACAAAGCGCTCTGCATACGTATCGGTAATTATAAATTACATAGCTTTAAGTTTAAAAAAATTGGAAAAGTAGATTGTAATAACGAATAAATTGCGAAAACCGCCTTTATTAACTAGTAAGTCGACTATATAATCGATATCAATATATACCTAACACCGATTTAAGATAGGTCGGGGTTAAATGAGGCTTTATTTCAAGGTACTACGATATTTTGTTTCGTTATATTACTTATATATTCGACAAAGACGTCGAATATTTACGACTATTCTTTTCTAACGGTAATCCCGTTATATAAAGCGAAACATAATGTTATTATCTAAATAATCTATAATAGACAAATCGTAGATTTATTATACCATTTTAGTAGGGAATATTTTTCAATTCGGTAATTACAACCGGTTATGGTAGTATAATATACCACGCAGCTTAATCCCATAATTAGCAATTGACATCGATTATCGAGCTTTGACTAAAAAACGCCTAACCCTTGAGAAAATCGCTACTACGTAAACCTTATATAACGGGTCGTTCGTTATATTATAATTTTACAAATTCGTGAGGGGACCTGAATTCAAAATAATGCGATTGTTCAGCGTTAACGATAATAAAGGATGTAACGCGGGCCGAGTTTGTAACAGTATTACTGGTTTCGACGTACTAAAATCCCCCAACGTTTTTCCGATAACGACGTAGGCGCGGACTGGGCCCGGAGTAATCCCGCCCTCGACAACTTGTCAAATACATCTTACCCGCCTTTAAGGAGTATATCGCCGCGATCCAACAACCAAATCTCCATCTCGACAAATTTGTTTACATAACCCGCTATAATTTACATACGCTTAATATACGAATCAGTTGTTTCCAAAAATAATATAAAAATAGAAAAAGTTTAAAAAAACTCGCGTACGGTGTTCTTTTACCGCGAGTTTATCTTAAAATTTACGGGTAAACGTATTTAAGTAGGCGCCTTAAGTAGCGAATCTATATCACAAGTGATATTGAAATAACGAAAGGACTTCAGCATATTTCACCTGGCGTTTCGAAATCAAACGTAGTAAAAATCTTTTTTGATCCTTTATAATTCTTTAGGATCGTAAACAAAGTGCCGATTCTACGAAATTCGAAAGACTACAATTGTAAATAGTATACTATCACGAAAAGAGCTTCCTCGTAAATAATATAATTACCTTTCGTATTTATTAACTTGGCGAAATGGTAAGTTACAAATTTTAAAATGTTATCTTTATCCCGTTACGATAAAAACTCTTTGAACGTCATTCCTAAGAAATTGGGTTCTACCACCGTTAGCCGATTTATATTCTAATGAACAAATTTGTAGCTGTAATAAAAGTATCATTTAAGGTGTAGAATATAACATCCTTTTGCTTCGTTCAAGTTTAACGAATTACTGACTTCGTTAGTCGGATGAAACAATCCAATATCTCGGAGAAATTATTCATAAAATTACGATAAAATAAATAAAACCTAGGAAACTTCGAACCTTCCGAATAATACGTGGTAATTCCTACTCGTGTATTACCCAGATTTTCTCAGAGTTAACCCGGATATCGACTCCGACCGTTATAATAAAACCTAGGTATTATACATCCTTAACTATGAAGTTAAACTTTTTAAAATTGATATTTTACTTTGTATGGCGAGAACGACTTAAAACCACACAAACTTTTGTTATGTAGTTCTATGAAGTATCGGAAAAAAAGACCAAAAGGTCGTTTAAGTAAGTCCTAACGAAATGAATTAAAATATCCGCTATTATATAATTAATATATCGCTAAACCGTCGCCGGCATTCCCGCTAGCTTACAGGGGGTAACTAATTATTCGAAAAATAAAAACCAGGTATAAGACGTTATTAATTCCTTTTATTTTAAAGTAACTCTGATAGGGTCAAGGTCTGTTATAATACCTAATTTAGTAAGTTATATCGACATCAATAAATTACGTAGTATCTTTTAAATTAAAGGTACGGGAGACTGGTTTTATTCCATAATCTTATTTAATATTCGGTAATCTGAAAAAAACCGTTATTCTCCCTTCGGGTTAGGAATAAATAATACCGACATTATGACCAATGGGAAATTTGACCGAGTTTAGCCTATACTTTTCAATGTCGTAACTTGTCGTCGAAGCTTTAAAAGTTAATATTGTAATATCAAGCATAATGACCGTCATGTTCACTTGAATAAAATTTATCTTCATTCAGTTTAATATAGATATAGTAATCGAGTTTCCATCTATATAAAGGTAAGACTATAACTTCTTTTTATCGAATAGGTCGTGATATTTCAGTATTTTTGGTAAAATACGTAACCAATCATTTTTTTCTTTAGTTATGGTCGTCGCCGTTGCTTGTAAAATTCGTGTTATTTCGAAAATTTATATAGTAAAAGTTACCTCAGATTAATTCCACATACGTTATACCTCCTAGTACAAACGTTTTTCTAATCCGAAAAAAAACTGATGCTATTACGCCATGCATATATCCCGACTTAAGGCGTATTATTAATATATCGATGATTCAATCTCCTTAACCATCAACTATTGAACGATTTTGACTAATGTTTAAAACCACCTATTAATATTATATCTAAATTATTTGAAGAGTTATATCGCGCCCTATCACGAAAATAATATATACTAATATTGGGATACACAATTTATTAATATTTATTCGAAATAAATTCATTTAGGTAAGACGTATATTTTACCGTAACCTTCATATAATACTACGATTTTGAGGATATAATAGCCGAGTTTACTTTATTTTAAACCGTTATATTAAAACCTAGTTTATAATGTAATGATAATGATAGCTAAAATCGACCTCAACATTTAGAAAGTAGCTGTTATTTAAAAGTATAAAGATGAGGAATGGAGTTTAGTTTATACGTGTTTTAAATAAATAAAACTCATTTTATTGGATTTTGCAACTACGCGGTTGAAGTTACGTAACCCCTGAATAAAATTATATTTATGAAATACGCTTTTCTTATTTCCGTTAATTGAAAAACTTTATTTACCTTTTCGTCTAAAACCATATATATTTACGTAAAAGGCTACACCAGATGAAGTTCGTAATTTCGTTAAAAATGATCCTATAAGCTATAACGTACGTAACGCTCTGTACCTAGCTTAGGTTAACGTTCCTTTACTATTGCCTATATCTCCCTACGTCTTTAATCTTAAGCGCTTACCATACATAATTTTTAAGGTAAATGGCCTTGGTATCGAGATAACTAGTCGCGATTATTACCACCTTTTAACCAGGAAACCTAAATGGCATGGACCCCTATTATAATTGTGATTTTACTCGGTCGTTGGATCTATACGAGTGCAGTTAGTTAACGACTAAAACTTCGTTTTAAGTTTCAAAACTTTAACTCGTCGGCGAGTTCGTGGTACCTTTTTATGGATACGATATAATCCATCCGCCTAACGCCTACAGTAATGGATTTGTCGCGAATGCGAGGTAATATATAGAAACATAATTAATTAAACTTTACGGCCGAGTGCTAATCTAACCCACCTGCTTAAGCCGTAAATGTTTCGAATTTAATAGCGAATACTACCTATAAGTTTTGATTACTCGTAACCAATCCTTTCAATTCGACCAATATTGCATCGGCGCGATAAAAGTCGAAAAAAAAGCCTCGATATAACAGAAAAACTTACCTACATTATATATACTCTCGTATCCGCCGTCTTTATAATAAGTTGTATTTGGTTATTTTACCACTGCCGTATAATAACCTTATGCATAAAGAAATGTATAACGACTTCTTCCGATTTATAATTAATCCTTTTTTACTATAAATTCGATTATCTGGCGCGTTGCCGCCCTTAAAAGAACAAAATCGTTGAATTGCAGTTAGCTATGTTGTTTTCTTCTATGTAAAACCTTGAAAAAGCTAATATAAGTCGCGGATAATTTGGCTTTAAATTGTTCAATTTCAACAAAGATTTATATGAAGTTGGATATAAAATAGATGGTAAGAGTCGATTAAAACGGTAATTATAATTTCTTTATAACCGACTCGATATATTTTTCAGTATCTTATAAATACGAAATGTCGGTTTCAGTTGGTTACGATAAAAATAGATGGTATATTTATCAAGGTATAAAACTTGGTATTCGCCGTCAGTCTATTTTCCCCGATAACGCTAATTTGTAACGCACAATGATTAACGTTTATTATATATTCGTCCAATACAAGTATTTTTTTTCGAAAAGATGAAAAAAAACCTTAATAGTATGTAATAATCTGATTTACTATGGTAAGCCACATAAGTACTAAATGGAGCTTACTATTAAAATACGGTAAAAGACTAAAAGAGGTTACAGTGAGCTACCGTACAGGAACTATAAGCATGACCAGTAACCGGCCCATTATGTGCTCTTATATGTACCATACACAAACTCTGCCTGGTCAACACCCGGATCGGGCCCGGACTGGGTACCGCCTATCCCGTTACGTGTATACTTACCATATATTCCGGACATTAAACGTAAACTAACCGTTGACGCCAATATTGAAATTCATAGTAAATACGACAATTAAATACTGGCTACCTTTTTGGATTATAGACGATTAATGGAGGACTTAGGCTTTACCATTATGACCGCATTTTTCAGCGATTGGTCGTGATTCTTCGTATGTCCGGTTCGTAGTTGTGCCTTTGACGTTTTAAATCATCCTCGACCTAAAAATAGTAATATTTTGGCCTTTAAATTGCATCAGTGGTATAATTTAAACAGTGCCCCGTATGAAAAAGCAATCAATACTTATATAATCGCTTGTTTTAAAGGGCTTTCCCGTTATATCAATAATGCCTTTAACAAATAGATTAAAGGCAAACTTTCTGTTGAACATTTCCTTTCAAAATATACACGCCATTATATATTCTTTCCCAACCTATTAGTTTTCGTTACCACCTTTATTTTTGGTGTGTTTCCTTCTTTTGTGTGGTCCTCTACGCCTTTGACGTTAAATTGGTTTTTAAACGATTGGCTCAAGAATATGGTGTTACTTAATTTACTTAATTGCGAACACATCGTTATTAAGATCTTGATTAGTTTCAAGATTTTATTTGTACGGCTTGACCAATATAGTCCGGAAAGTAATAAGGTCGTTAGTAGTTTTAACTATTAAGTTTGGATTGAAAATAATTCAAATCGTATACGGCTTATTCTATTTGCCTAACTTTCACCACGTAAGGATTTTACTTTAAAGGCATAGAGATAACACATTTGTTATCAATAATTCGTTTCTAATGTTAAGGGTATCGTTAACCTAGCGGAATGTAGATTCTTTCCTTAGTTACTTTAAGGTTTTTCTGTATATTATAACACGTTTTTGGGTATTTAGTGACGATGGCGATTTACTCGTTATATATTGATAGGCCCCAAATACCACAAAGTTGGAATATGGAAGTTAGAGCCAATAATATCGTTAAAGCCCTTTTACCGCTATTTCAAACCATATTTCTTAACTTATAAAGCTTTAGATTTCCAAAAAAAGAATATCGTAAGCTCTTTATAATGAATTGTAAGACTTTAAGATCTTATCGATACTTTGATAGGCATTGAAGTTCATTCCTTATCAACTTAGTATAATTTTAAAATTGCATCCTATTAGGGTTTATATTAGCGTTTTGAATCTATTACTTTTAGTGCTCCTAGGAATATATCTATTCATGAAGTATGTAATACCCCATATATTCTTTCCCTATGATGGCTTTAAAGAAATTAACGCGATAAAGATCCATAGCCAATTTATGAACATAAATTGCTAGCTTGCTATCGGAGTAAAACACGTTCCAAAAAAATTGAAATCAAAATTAACATCCTCCTTTAACGTAAAACTGAACCTTAAATGGTTTGGAAATAGGTTCAATTGTAATGACGCCGCTGCTTAATTGTTTTTCACATAAATAAGTCTTTGTTTTTGAAATCCGACGTTTTTATGAAATTTTAAAGGCTATGAATTGCCAAGTAGTTTATCTTATATCGAAATTGACGAATTTACGACTCTGTTAAGTTTAATACCTTTTCCTCTACAATTTCAGGATAAACTTTTAGATACCACCCCTATTTAGGGTGGATTGAAAACCTTCTACTGCCTTCGATTTAAATTATTTCATTAGTTGAAACATTATCATTTAAGACGATGTTTTTTATTTCTTTTAGGAAGAAAAAACGAGTAAGCGATTTAAAAACGAGGGAAATAATGGGGTTAATGACAATAGTAAGAGTCTTTGATCCTAAAAAAGAGAGTTTTCTTCCTGGGCTAGGGATAACATTAGCCTTACCGGTATCTTTGTAATTAAATTTCGTAACATGACTAAAATCCCTTCTTCACGCGAATTATTACGAATAGCCTTTCATTCAATACTTTATTCCCCTAATGTCCAATATAAGACCTTAAAAGATTTGCGTCACATAAAAGTTGCGAACAACGAATAGGTACATAAAACTATAATTTTCGTCATTATAACGGCAACAAGGGTATTTACCTACCATGAGTTACAAAAAGGCGAAGTTCGCAAGTTATTACGTTGCTACAGCACCGGTGCCAGTTTTTTAGTACCAGTCGATAGATTTAGAGTTGTTTCACCACTTTTTGATTTTTTTTCCTTCGAAGTTTACAATATACTTAAAATGGGCTTCCTCAGAGGTAATGGGGTATTAACATTAATAAAGCGCTTATTGATTGTAGTATTTAGCCGGATGGTAGTTCGTTGATTAGTAACCGGACTGACTATAAATTGAATTTCTTTCATTATTTGGGTAAAATTTATCTGGGTAACATAAGGATTTTGCAAAAAAGGAATATATTTTTCGTATTTGGCTTGGTTTTATCCCTAGGTTCGAGCCTTCCGTTAATCTTATCAGCCGGGCCTTCCGTACTTATTGTCGATGTAATACGTATATGCTAATCTTTTTCGTCGATGTTAAACTTTGGATTTGGGGGGTATATACCATTTAAATTCGGGATTTGAGTTATTGACATCGTAAATAAGTAACTTAAATGGTTAAAAACCCTTTATAGGTGACTTTACGGAATTGCATAGTGTATTCGAACTTTTTGTAACTTTTATCATCATATCTAACCTCTTGAATCATAATACCTTCGTTAGCTTCCATGTTCTCCATTGCTTATTAGTAAAGAATTTGCTTATTCAACATTTAATTAAGTAGGTCTATCTTATTTTCCGTTTTTTTTATGATTCAATATGTGAAGCTATTTCGTAATATTTCAGTTCATGTGGTGTTAGATGAAATTGATATCTTATTCGAAGTGGCCCTTAAGATCATTCTAGTTTTTTTTTTTTTTTTTTTTTTTTTTTTTTTTTTCCAAAACGATAAGTAATTCGTCATTTACTAATTGTAGTAATCAACGGCTTACATGCTTAGAGTATTTAAATATAATGAGTAAAAGTTTAGTTGTTCAACCTTGATTTAGCGATTATATTAAAAAGGAGTCTAACTTAACATAAAGGAGGTTATATGGTTTACTGTTTTACTTTTTCTTTTTTCGCCATATTTTAACGAATGTAAAGATAGATTTCGAGTTCGTATTTACCATGGTGATATTACGAGGGGGAAAGGTAATATACTAGTTATAGCGACCCTTTGGATTTTTCGACTGTTATTGTGGCTAGTGTTAGTTGATAAAATGGTTACCTTTCACCGAGTTTATAGGAGAAAAAACAGTGGTTGTGCCTATAGTAAACTCGCGCGTAAAGGCAGGTTTTCCTTAATTTGGCTGTTAAAACTATTCATATTAAAGTTCTTAGGAAAAAGAAACCTGTGGGGATCCGCAGAGAACTGGGTAATAATCCGCTTAATGTTAAGGGGTTCGATAAAGTTTCTTCTTAATTAACTAGTGGACTTAAGGGCTTGCGGTACGTTGTTAAATCAATTTCTTATGAATAATGATACTAACCACATTGAGACCTAATATCAAAGGGTCTAAGGAATTTATTCAGGCTTGGACAAGGCTTTGTGAACGTATATAAGAGCATTAATAGATGCTGTTATCAGCGATACCTTTGACTCTAGCTTCAGTACATTAAGGGTTTCCATTTGTGGAGTATACGAAGAGTACGTATGTCAGAAAGCTTTCCCCCCCTTTTTTTCGCTAGGAGGTTAACAACTCGGTCGTATCGTTAAGACTACTTCCTTATTTGCGCCTATTTATTAGACTTTTTCATATTTTAAAGGTTTATGACTAACATTATTTTTGAAAGATATTCAATTTCTGGGGTCCTTCAACTTTTTTGGTATTGTTTGTATCAAGGATATAACACCTAATTGCGCTAGTAAAATATTTAATCAATGACTTTTCGTTGGCGTCCATAAACTAGAGATATTCTTCGTAGTATTTTGTAAAGATAACACCGAGGTTTTTGATTGCCTATTTGCGGTCGGATTTGTTAAAGGTATTAATTTCAGCGTATTTCAAAGTTATCGTGATTAATATTGAGATATTTAGGGATAATAAAAAAGCGTTATAAAGGGGTAAGTCGTAAGGTTTCCGTTAAAATTACTCTAAATACTTTCTCGGCACTTCAAGTTTACTATCCAACAAATTGACATTAATATGTTGTATAACGTTCAATCTAATCATTATATACATGAATGAAATGTCTATGTATTCGATAGCTTGAACTAATCTAGTCGTTAGTGAGACTATAAAAGTAGCGTTGTTATGTGTAAAAGTTTAAATTAAATATAGTATATGAATAAGGTTTCTTATTGCATTCAAAATAATATTTATATAGGGGGTTCGAAATAAGATATCAAGAAAAATCGTATAATGAATAAATAATATATGAATTGAATGTAATAAAGCGATCCAAATGAAAAATTATACGTTTATTATTTAAATAAAGTAGAAATGAAACTTAATTATCAATTAGTTAAGCGTTTACGACTTATTGTTCAACATTTTAAGTGTTGTACTAGTTCATTAATTAGTAAATTATAACTTCTTAAACAATAATTTCAATAAGCCGTGTTTTGTAAGAGGAACATGAGTAAATAGTTTGATATGAATAGTAGGTGATTGTATGTGTAAGGGTTGGTATAATGTGTGGGAAGAGTTGAGATGGTGTGTACAAGGGTTGCGTGTTGCTTTGAGAGTTTCTAGTGTTTCGGTAAGCGTTTCGAAAACTGTTTCAAGGGTTTAAGGTAATGGTATAAGTGCCCTGTTGGTAAGGTCTAAAACCTATTCACATGAAATAATGTATTCAAAAGAGTAATCGATAGATTGGTATAGTTGTAGTGAAGATGATACAAAGAAGAATCATCTTGAGGTGCATGCTACGGGTGAGGGCTTATAAGCCCTCGCCTAGAGCGTACCACTTTAGACCGCTCCAAGAATTGCCGTTCGGTCTGGTATAGCCATTTCAGACCGATCTATATATGATGCACTTTGCGTCATGCAAAAGTGCAGCCTATAGCGTGATACGTAATCATGCATTTTACAAGAGTGCACCCTGTAATATATTGCACTACTACTTGCCCTATGTTTACTATTTATAAGCGTATATAGTAATATTCACAAAGGCAATCTTTTCTTTTTCCCTTTTGAAACGTCTTATAATAATAGTTTAGTTATAAAAACATAAATTAGTAGTTTCCGTAATAACAACATTGTTATCGCATCAAATGAAAAAGGTTTAAATTCGCAAGTTAGGCTGATATTAGCAAGGTTTAGCCGAGTTAGTTATTGCAATTTGACTGAAATTAGTAACCTTTTGCCGCGGTAGTGATTGTAATTCAACCTTGGTTAGTATTGGTAAATAGGGGCGATATGGTTAAAAATAACACCTTTTATATTTTTTGACAATGGTAATTATGTAGGGGTTATTACGCAGGGGTGATTTTGTAGGGTTGATTACGTAATCTCGTATAAGGTTACTATCAAAAGACATATCGTTATCGGTTAAGGTAAAACTTCTTTTCCTTTTTTTTAAAGGCGCGTAGTTTCAACCGATATAAGTCCCTATTCCAATTTAACTTTGATTCCCCTTAATTAAACAAACTGTTTTTGTAGGTAAGTTACTCAGCTAACATCTATATAGTAAGTTATCCTTCGAATAAATGCCGTCTAAAAACTGGATAGTAAGGCATCGTTTAACGTGAAAGCATCGGAACGCTGCCGCCGCTATAACCGCTGTCATCGTTACCACTAGTTCACCTTTACCGTGTACAATTTCGTCAATTACGACTATTTGCCCGTTTTTCGTTACGCCGCCCAACCCCGCCGACGCTATATCGCCTAGCCTCGTTGCTGTCACCTCGTTCTCCTTTGAGCCACCGCTACCCCTTTAAGCTTTATCGCCGCCGCCATAACCCCCTTTTCCTCTTCTTCTTCTTTTCCCTTCCCCAGTTTTTAAAGTGAAGAAAGAGAGGCTTTTAAGTTTATAAAACTTACCCTTTCCCTACGAGTAAGATTAATATTACCCGTAAGGCACCTTTTACATTATAAATGTAACCTAACGTAATTACGTTAGGGTTCGTATATTCTAAATCCATCTGGTTGTATATCTTGAAACAATTAAAACAAGGAGTACGAGGCAGATTTGCTCCGCCATTTCGAGTTTCGTATCTTTAGGTACGTCGCGATGCCTTTTCAACGCGCAAGGTGTTAAAAAGATGAACCTGTGTCCGTAACCTTGAGCTGTTAATAAATACTTTTTACGTATCGTATATCGCTTCCGCGGCCGCGGGTGAATTCTTTAGCGATTATTACGAAAAAGGGGATTACTCGGCTCGTTATCACCATTACAAACGAATTGGAAATTCATACGTATTCGTTTTGGTAGTTTCAAAACCGTAAGCCGAAGATGTATTACACCTTCGCCGGCTTTTGAATAAACTTGAACCGTACTCTAAGAATATCTTTCAGCAAAAATAAATTTTCGGGGCGCTTTAAAAAATAATCACGGTCTTACATAATTAAAATACACCAATATCAATTAGTCATAGGCGCTAACCAGCGATTTAAGGAAACAGAAACCGTTGTAGCACCCTAAAAACAGAGCTTACGTATAAATTACTTAAGTCAGTTCAACGACGTTATCGTACGTCATCCTAAAAAGGGTAATCTCTCCTTTACTCTTTTGCCCAAGGGTATAAACAATAAATTGCAGGGACATATCCTTACTGACATTAACAAAGTCAACGGTTGAAATAATGATAGCGTTAGTATAAGGGGCGAAAGTGACGGGGAGGATGGAAATGATGCGATGGCGTTGCCTCCTCTTTTTAATAGTAATTAAAGGCCTTTTGGGCTGGGAAGGCATACCCGTTTATAATATAATAGGCTTCATAGTGATTTTATGGCTTTTTATAAAATAATCGTTAAAAAAGTTACAAATATAATTTGAAATATAAAATGAAAAAGGCAATATGTCGGGATCGGCACGATATTGTAAATTCAAACAGGGAAAAAAAAGAATAGCGCAGTTCATCGCATCAAATCATATAAAATAAAAAGTAACAAAATTTCGCAAGCGGTTCGAAACGGCGGTGTTGAACAAAAGTAAAATTGGAGATCGGTGCAAAAATTTGAGTTGAAGAAAGATAAAATTGGGGATCGAAACGAATAAAGTAATGCGAGCCGATCTAAGTTGGCGAAAGATAATATGGTGGTTTATTAGGGTTGCAAAACCTTTCTAGTAATCTTGATAAACAATATACTTCTCGATATATGTGTTTTTAATACTCCGTTCAATATAGCCTTGGTTATCGAGTTTACCGGTTTCAACTTATTATTAATTTATCTTATTTCCTCGATGTCCCGGCGTCTACACAGTTCGCTTATTATTATGATATCAATCATTAACCGTTTTTCATTTATAACAACCAACTTAACCAGGCATTTATAAATATAAAAAAGTGAGTATGAACGACAAGGAGAATAGAACGTAATCTAAGGTGAAAAATGAATATCCGGACCATTATTACGATAATAATCCCTTAATCGAAACCTTTAAGTATACTATAGGTTTTGAAAATTAGGACGCTTTTTATAATCTTTTAGACTTTGTAAAACTCTAATACAAAATAGTTTTTTTCGAAGCGTGAAGCTGTTTCAAACCGGTGTTTGGTTGCTTAAAATTAAATCGAATTTTATTCGTATGTTGCAATCGTTATTATTAGATAAAAGCTTTTAGTGAAAACAAATCACTTCTCAATACGAATATCCAACGGTAAAAATTGTAAGCCTCGTCTTAAGTTATATATTCATCACGAAAAACGTTGATTAAACGTCTTATATATATCGTTCTTTGGGTTGGTTTGATATTACACGGCGATAAAAATGTTAAATATTACCTTAGGTTATATTATAAAAGCAACCCAAACGTCATATATTCGTTATCATTTGAAATCGTCGACCCGTTGCACGCTATTCATAACGATAAAAGCAACTGCATCTAATTATCCCTATTGTATAAGGCCTAAAACGCTGGTTCGAAGGGTAGTAGTAACGTTATGAAAATCTATTATACAGTCCTTTGTTTAATACGTCTTAGGTTTCGTTTTCATACCAGCTTTCAAAAGTTTCCATTTTTTAAAGCGGAAATTAAAGTGTTATACAACGTTAAGGTATCGTCAGTCTGCATATCTATTTATATAGAGCCCTTCGAACGAGTTATTCATACTAATAGATATAGTTCGAAGATGAAGTTGGTTACTCCAAGTCGTTACTTATAATACCTTTGGTAAATATTATACTAGTAAATACATGTTTTGATTAAGTGGTAATGAGGTTTTATTATATATATAATCATTATAAAAGGGTGGTAAATTTATGATCTTTGGGTATATCGACTTAAATTCGTTGTTGAAGCCCTTTTTATATTAGGTGTATATTGTTTTCATATTTTGAAATTCCATGTACAAATTTTATAATATGTTAAGGAATGCCGCGAGTGTAACAATTAGGCCATAGTTTACTTGTTATGACGTAGGCGATTAGGTTGCAATATCTTCTTTACTTCTGTCATTATATCCTTTAACGACTATGTAGTTTTATTTCGTGAGTTTTGCAGTTTTTCTTTAACTTCATAAACGAGGCGGGTTAGGAAAATCCTATAAATACCGAAAATATTCGGGTCAAAACGCTTGAAACTACAAACGCTTCAATTGATTAAGGCTAAGATTTACGTCTAAGTAAATTACATGATTAATGTACCTCAGATGGTAACAATACCTTCGCAATAAAGCTTTAAGTTAAGCTCGCGATTTATCATTTCCTTTTACTTTATACAAGAGTATGTGGCAAAGCTTTTAAGGTGTTTTCTGTTTCTTACACCGAGAGAGCGCCTTTGGCGGCAAGGTTCTAATAAAGTTACTATAAACGGGCCGTTTTTATTTAACGTAGTGGGAGTGGAATCGGATTTCGGGGGTAAAGCTAAAGTTAGGTTCGGTTTTAATTAGTCGTTTTGAAAAGTGATTCATAAACGGTTTTATTTGTTTTACGATTCCGGGCCGTTTTTTTGATCGTTTTTTTTATATTCGCGTACTATCGTTTGACTAATCGAACTTATTCCGTTCGGTAAATCAACGAGTATATTATAGCCTTTAAATTAGTTAATTCATCAAGGGCCAGTTTATCCATCTTTTTTTAAAAGAAAAATAAACTTTTCATTACAATTGTAAATTTAGAACGTTAGATTTATACAGACTATTAATTGTGGATAACGCTTTGGATACATCGTTTTAAGCTCGTAGGGAGCGTAATGACGCTTTAGCCTTCGCTATAATATTAGCCATTTAAATTGTAAATAATCATTATATAAAGTTTATATCGATTCTTGGGTAGGAATAAAAGACAAAAAACGTGAAAATAAGCCGACTTAGTTTAAAAGTTTTATTAACGTTGTTAACCGTTATCTAAAAAAATAAATTCCTAAAAACTCATACCCTTTAGCTTTTTTAATAATATTTTATACAATATTTTTAGTCGTTCTTATTATCGCTTACACTTTGAAATACCATATAAGGATTGTACTTAAATTTATTTACACTCGTTACCGGTTATTAGTGCCTTAATAGGTTATTCGATAAAGTCAAAAGTCTCATTAACATCTTATGTAATTCAATTTAAGGGCTTTGAGTAGACGCTCAATTAATAGTTAATGAAAACTTCCTTATAATTTATAGTTAAAACGTTTCGTAGGTATTGGAGAACCTAAAATAGTGGTACAGCGTCGATGACTTGAAGAACCAATTATCCATTACAATATATAATATTAATAATGACTTCGCAATGAAAATTTACATAGTTTTCAAAACGAAAAATAAATCGTTATAAGGTATGTAAATGTAATTCTTCTTGATGGAATTTTTTTTCGATAACTTTAAATACGTTGTTTCCTACATTCGTATAACTTGTAACATGAAGTAAAAATAAATGGCGTTTCATAGTTGGGTATCCGAGTCGTCGATATAAAGTTCGTAATTCTAGTTAAATTAAATAAATAGCCTTCATTATACTTATTTCAGGAAAAAACTATAATAGCCGAACTTAAACCGAAACGATACGAATACGATATTTAAAACGCAGACAAGTTAATTCGTCGTTTTTTTGTCCTTAATTCCGAGCTTAATTTTATTAATCAATAAAAGTAAAAATGCTATTTGAAATTCCATTACATAACTCTTAATCTGTTCGAAACGCGTATTTAGAACAACCGTTTCGAGCGATAACTTCTTGCTTTTATCAAATAAAACCTTTCGGTATTTTCCTATTCGGTTTAGCTAAAACTTCTGGAACTTTACTGTAAACGCATTTGATTACCATATCTCAACTGTCAAGATTTCAGTTACGTAATATTACGTACAATATCCTAAAACCTGTTTTCGTATATATTAGAAAACGTGAATTTCGATGTAATCGAGGAGTTAAACATTTCGTTTAGGCAATTTAGTCATACAATATATAGAAAGTAGGTGTCCTATAAACCAGCAAAAATATCTTAGGCGGTTTTATCATCGTAAACTAATAACTAAGCACGATTATACTTAGGGTCGTGTTTTCCGGATATATTTTCGTAAAAATAGACATTGACTCTAATATTTATACTTCTATACTCGGCTAAGTATATTATAAAATTAGCTTTCATTGGCCCCTTTAATATATATAAGCCTTAAATTATAGTTTAATTCGAATCTACCCATAAATGAAGTAGTTTATTAACTAATAGCCGATTTTATCGTATGCGATAGATCGCTTTTATAAACCCGTAAGGCTCCATACATCTTTTCTTAAGTATTGCTATAGTCGCGTTACATTTCTTATATTTCCGAACAATCGTCCCAATTCCTTATTATTAAAATTGCCTTTTTAATACCCATATTTTAGGCGTTCTTTTTTCTTTAAGAAATCCGCAAATATTCGATTAAAAATGTGGTAAATAGTTTCGGCGAAATTTTCTTTAGCAATCTAAGCTTCGGCTCTAGTTTTCTTCTTTATAAATATTGATCCTAGGTTTTCTAATCGACGTATAAAAGTTCAAAGCAATGTTGTAAAACTTATAAAAAAGGTCTTTGGGTTATTTTTAAGTTTCAAAAATATAAGGTCGAAATCCTAGTTTTCGCGGTAAGTTTTCATTGTTATTTAGATGCATAATTTATTTCCTTTGAATTTAGGTTTAAGGGTTACTTAATATTTTCGGAATTCATATAATAGGGCGATAAGAATTTCTTTCAATTTTTCTATTGGTGTTTCCTATTGAATTTTAATGTATCTTCAAGTTATAACGGTTCAATCGTTCTCGTTAAGTTTGTAGTTATCGGGTATTAGTACGTAAGGAACGTATTATTGTTTGACGCCGTTTAACATTTCCTAGATCGAGTTATTCTTCGTGTTTCAGCAGATCGTTGTTTTTAAAAACAGGCTGTTCGTTGAGTTCCGGCCGATTTCGTCATAGCCGAATAGCGTGTATCCAGTATTGGGGAAGTGGTAATATATCCGTCTCAATTCGAAATTACGTTTTATGGAAGGTTTATATTCGACCCTTGTTATGAATAATTGTTACGGTATCTCCCTTTTTTCCGTTGATTCTTCTAGTTTTGTTTCCAATTTAAGGCGGGCGTTTAGCTTTATGAAACACATTATTTCAGTTTATGGTAGTTTTTTGTAAATCTGGCCCGTTAATTTAAGTAAGAGTTTTTCACGTTTTTCAGGTAGTATCTTTCTATAAACTTCCCTTGTATTTTTTTATAGTTTATTTACTTTAGTATTTATATAATTAAGATCGTTATTAATAATTTTTTACGATACGGCTATTAACTTAACCCGTCGTATTAATACTTTCGTTTCGTCGTGGATTTCGTAGTAGCCTTGAAATTATGCTATCTACTATTCGCTATATATTCAACGTTCAATTCGTAAAGTTCTTTTAAAAATCGTCAAGTAAATTGCGTCCTTTATTTCACCTCTTGAATAGTTTTAAATTATATTAATAATATACGGATTTGCCGTATAAAAGTCCAAATCCTCTATCGGTGCTTCTATTATATTATCTTATAGGTTAAGGTATAAATACACGATTATATCATTACAAAACAACACATATATAAAGCGATACTTAATATACTCGTTAGCGTTTACTAAATCCGTCGCTAGTAAGGCTATCTTGTTTTCGAAAAAATCTAGTTTTTATGTAATTTAAGTCAATTTATAATGGAGGGTGGTTTAAAGTTTGGGGTAATCTGGAAAATATAAAGTAAATAGGATAATTAAAGCGATCATACAAAGTTTAACCAATAGTTATTAGTACGAATAAATTTGAAATAATACGTAAATAGAACGTGATTATAAACTAGTTCAATTTCTTGAATTAGTTTCATGAACGTTTAGTAACGTTATATTAATTAAGTGCTCAGAAAAACTTAAAACATTATAAGTAATAAACTTAGAATATACAGAGAAAACGTAGGGCGAACGTAGGAAAGTCGGTAAGGTAAAGGGAATGTAATTTTATAATCCGGTATTTGGTAATCGGTTCGAATTAGCGTGTCGGAACCGAAATAGGTAACGTAAACGGTGCAAATGCTTTGTATGTAACCGATTTTGTTCAAGCGATCGGTTTGGTTACTTTATATGTAACCGATCTTGTTATGGCTATCGGTTTAGTTGCTTTGTGTGTAAACGATCTTGTTAAGGCGGTCGGTGTACATTGTCAAAAATCGGATGGGTTTTAAGAAAGGATTCTGAAACTTAGTGGTTTTTAACTTATGTGATTTGGTATGCAATAAGAAGCTTTTCAAAGAGCGACCGAGTATATTTAAAAGGCTAATATAAGTTAAATGTTAACTAATTGGAGATTTCTAGTCGATACGGTACTAATTGGTTAATAATATCGTACTAACGGTGGTCTTTTTTTAAAACTACTCCAGATTTGACAGTTTTGTTACGCTTCGAGTTTCTTAGAGTTCCCGCGTAATTTTACACTCCCATATTGTTTTTATGAGTCGTAGTATTAAAATACAAATCGTTAGGACCGCTATAGCATTCCGCTACAAGTATTTAATTTCTATTTATCTTTTCTTTCTTAACTGTTTGTAGTTGACCTTATCAATTACGAATTAGTATCGGTAGGATTTAAAACATATTTATTTAAATAAGGTATTTAGAAAAGTAATTGTTAAATTAGTTTAATTGTAGTCAAGATAATGCAAAGAAGAAACATCTAGAGGTGCACGCAATCGGTAAAGGCTTATAAGCCCTCACTCAGAGAGTACCACTCTAGATCGCTCCCCGCATTGCCGTTCGGTCTGGTATGGCCATTCCAGATCGATCCATGCATAATGCATTTTGCATCTTGCAAGAGTGCAGCCTGAAGCGTGACACGTTATCGTGCACTCTGCAAGAGTGCATCTTGCAATACAGTGCACTGCTACTTACTCTATGTATTCTATCTATAAAGGTATGTTGTAATATCCACACATTCAATAGCTGTCTTAGGTGTTTTCAAAATATGTTGGAGCGCTTGAAAAGTTGATTTTGACGTTTGGCATGTGTTTGGTGGGCGCTTTGTAAGCTATGTTAGGCGTTTTCTAAGTGAGTCAGCGCGTTTTAAGAGTTGCTTTTGTCGTTTCCAAAGTGTAAAAAAACGTTTCCGGATAGGTTTTAGCGAAGTATTTCGATATTTCATTTCTTACGTGGCCGATAACTCATAGATCGCTTGCTAAAAAGTGCTTGGATTAATCTCAAACGCTAACCGAGTTGACAGTAGCGTAACCGGGCTTTTAGTAGTCATAAGACACTAACAGAGTCAATGATATTATACTGAAGTTATCTTTTTCAAAGTTACTTCAGGTTTTATATTTTTTTACGTTTCAGGTTTCACAATCGCTCTTGCTTATTTACACGTTTCCACGTATTTCTTATAAATCATAGTGTTGGGGTACAGAATAAATATGAACGTTATAACATCTCGCTATAGATATTTAACTAAGGTTCGTTAATCCCTTCTTAATCTATCTATACGCAATTTGGTTGGCTACTAATCAGTGTCGGTACAGTTTTTACGTCGACGAAAAAATAAAATCGTATAGTATTTATATGGTAAGGTAAGATAATTTATGTGAAAGGAAAAAGAGGTATCCGAAGAATATACGCTTTATATGATAGCTGATAAGCTCTCACCCGGAGCGTGGCACTCGACCATACCCTCTGCTTACATCCTTTCTGGAGCGTGACACGCTATCATGCACTCTGAAAGAGTGGTTCTTATAGCGTGATATGCTATCATATACTCCGCAAACGTGGTCTTATATGTTGGCTAACTACGGTGATATCTAATAATATTAACATCAACCAATAGCCTATTTTCTATTAAATCTGGAAAGTTATTTAACGTATTATTAAATTTTCTTGATAGTCCTTTGCCACGGATATTTCGAGGCGATCAGGGAGAGTCATACTATGTAAATTCATGACTGTTTGCGTATACGTATCTGTATTATTATGTTTATGAAGGGTGAACATACTATTAATATATACCACTCAACCTACTGTTAATAAAATCATTCAACGGTAATTCATTCTTTCAACTGTAAGCGATTTTATTGAAAATTCAATTCTTGCTATTATTACTGTATCTTTGAGTATCAAATTATTTTTTTACGGTTTTTCTGTAGCCTTTTCTTTGATTTCGTTGCTTTATTTTGAGATGATGATGGTAATATTACGGTCGTCCAACTTAATGTCCCATTGAAGTACGAATGAATCAACTCTTCGTATAAAACTCACTTAACGTTAACTTTAATAGTTTTTTGTAAAAGGTTATTCCCGGAGTTTTAATAATTTATTGTACCTAGAGCTCCTTTTTTCTAATTCCATTGAAGTTTTTTTTTTTTTTTTTTTTTTACCTTAGTGATAATATATATACGTTCAAGTCGTGAATTTGTATTTTTATGTTTTCAATATATGTATTTACATATCATTATACCTTCTTTACATGTTTTTAATATTTCTCTTTTTGTACCGTTTCTTTTTGGCGGACTTATGGGAAACTGCATTTCATCAAATTCTTGTTCATATTTTCATTTTTATTTTCTTATAAAAAGAACGTAGAATGTAATAACAAAATTGGTGTATCGCGCGAATGAAATATGTTTCTTTATCCATAAATAATTTTGCAATTATGGGCACCGTATACATTCCCATTCTATATCGCATACTATTCAATGAAAGTCGCGTGATATTTATTAAGGTTTGTCCTTCTTATAACTCGTAGTGATATTTATGTTTTGAATTTTATCAATGTTATTGAGGTGACAGTAATACTTTTACATTCCAAAATGTTAACGATATATGATACCTTCAGGAAATGATTGCGGATTCAGGTGAAGTAAAGTTAAAATAACGTAAAAAATTTACGAATAATGGATTCAATGTATTTCAATTACAATAAAAGGCTAATCAATTCAAATTGATGTTTCAATTTGATTTGATAATGAAGATTGACGGGGTTCTGAGGAACAAGGTAAACAGTTAGTAGAATATCCAGGCGATTTCGACGAGTTTCGAGTAAACAAAAATATAAATTACCATTCGTTTCTGTAGTTACGAAAATCATTACCTAATACCCCCAAGTTATAATATTCCTATCGCCTATAGTTACAAAAGCAGTAAATTGTGATATAGTCAAGTTGACTGTTTTTACTTTACCTCGTTCGCAGTGTGATGCTAATTCAATATAAGGCATGTTCTAAGCAGTTGCCCAAAATAATATTGAGAAGACTGGTTGAAGGTCTGCGAAAATTATAAGAATATATTCACTATCAGATCCTCAAACTGTGAACTATTTCTTCGACCAAGATTCTAATCGATAATTCGTTGTAATATTGAAAACCGTATCAATACTAATTAGTGTTTCATAGATATGAAAGCACGGGTAACAAATATAAATCAATAAAGACTCTTCCTTAATACTTCTTATGGTAATGAAGGATTTTTGTGAAAATATTTAATGAATTATTTTTGTTTTTTATGTTAGCAAGTAATGCAGACTTTTTGTAGTGTGTTTGTTTTAATGGTAGTCTCGAAGTAACAATGGTATCGTTTTTAATATCAATAGAATATTTTGATTGAATCTATTTTGAAGAAAAAGTTTAGATGAGCTTGAAGACTTTTCAAACTTACCAAGTTCATTCCAAAATATGTTAGCATCATTATTTGACCCTGAGTGGGAGAAATTTAAGTCGTAACCAACAATAAACACGCTAATCTTACGAGATAGATCGATAAGACATAATGAATACGCTAAAATTGTTCAATACATCGTCTAATAAAAATTAATATGGTAATCACCAAGTTGTGATCAAAAACCACATTACGCTAGATTTTTAAATCTTTATCTTCCACTGAAAATTAACGTTAGATTTCTATCCAAAACATTGAAATAGTAGCCAACAACGACAAAGAAAGTGAAATTAATGCGCTCAGGTCCTTGTTCATCTAGAATTAAATAGAAAACCTGTAGTTTCAAGAATACTTTGATCAAGATTCTATAGAATTTAAGTTTGTCAATCACATTAGATAGTATATCATCAAGTCAAATACAGGTGTAGATTTAGACAGCAACGTTGAAGTTTTGAAAGTGTTTCTGAAGTTTTTAGCTACTAGTTCAATGATATGTGGGGGAAAACTCTAAAAATGTTTAAAACCAGGCTCAAAGCAAAAGATAACAAACGATGAATTTACATTTCCTATAAAACCATAGGTAAAGTGTTGAGTGACCAGTTAAATTTTATTCAACTGGAGGAATAACCTCACGACTTTCAAGTTTAAGCTATTAAAACTCAAATCAACAAGGTTAAGGAAAAGGTATTACCCTAGAGAATCGTTACTATTGCATGTGTTCATATGTTCCACTCCGTAATATCTAGTTAAATTGAACTACTAACCTCCTCGGTGTTCATTCCTTACGTTTTGGCGACGGAGAGAAACCTATTAATCTTTTAGATAGTTTATTCTCAGGGTGAAATAGTGCTGAATATGTATTTGAAAGAAAACTAACGCGTGAAGCAGCTTTCATTAACGCGGTTCAAGAAACCAAACTCGGCTCTATTTAACGTTCAGTTCAAAAACATCGTCGAGAATTTTGAGGAACATACTAATATCTTAAAAGAAATGAGGGCGCTTGGGGCATGACTACGTAAAAATCTGAAAACTTGTTAGATGATTATAACCTCAAACGACAAAAGTGAAGGTATTTTTATACGAGAGATACTACCATAAGTTACATTATAGAATTTTGTCAATAAAGATAGGCTAATAGCTATTAAACTCAAAATCTTCATTTAAAATAATATGAGTTGATAGTCATAAATTTCAACAACGATATAAACGATCATCTAAACCTATCTCCAAAACTAATAAAAATTATGGACATCGACTACAACCTGCTTAAGGATATCGTTAATATATATATTAACGTAGACAATTATATCGGGAAATATTACAATTTTCTCGATACGAAAAAAATGTTTTGTCAAATATTTGAAAATGAATAGTGATTTGGTTTTCATACTTCCACTTGTCATTCGAGTCCGACATCACTAAAGGCTTCAGAATATATTACCTTATATTTCTCATTAACGAACATATTTTTTGCGAAATATTTCAAGTTGTAAAGAATTGTTTTCAATACTACTTACCCTTCAATCAATGTTAGGAGGATTCGAATATCAGACGCTAAATAACGATAATAGCTAAGAAAAAAAGAGGATGAAATACCGATCAATGTCCTCAATTATAAATTTAATACGTTAATGTTTTACTAATAGGCAATAGGAAAGGCGTAGGTTGTGAAAGCTATATTGTGCATGTAGGTTCGCATAGTTGTTACAGGCGTTAACGAGTTTCAATACGCGATTGATGCTTAGATGCTACTTCCAAAGGGATTTTATAGCTAATTGAGGTTCTAGTAAACAACTCTAATAATATATGCAAAAAATTATTTAGTGAACTTTTTAAAAATTATTGTTTTCATGAAGAAGACAATCAAGACTTTTAGTCAATGTATTAAATCAATCATAATTATAGCCGGCTAAAGTATTCAAAATCTGGCTAAAAAAACATGGAATGAAAATAAATTCACATGGAAGAAGAAGAATTAACGGATATAGATACCCTAAACAATATTGTCTTCATAGTAATACAAGATGATAAATCTATAATAAATTAAGTTGCTTGTCAAATCGATACTCTGCTGCTAAACATCATAAATAACATGTAATTTATGATACTGAATACCATAATATTACGTAAAATTATTTTTTAGATTGGTTTATAAATTAAAACAATGAACACATGATAAACTATGAGGATAAACTGTAAAAGTAAGTTGGAAAACGCGAAGATATTACTCCTCAAGAATTGTATTCACCGTTAAATCATGCATTCTTATATTATTCGATAGTTAAAGACTTAAATTGTTGTTAAAACGTCCAAAGCCTAAATGCCATACACTTGTTCAACCTTTGCAATAGTTATTTAGAACACATGTTTTGATAATTATATTAGATATAATGGAAGTAAGACACTGAAAAGAGAGCTATCAGGAGTATATTATATTACAATTAGAAAGTATTATCATTACGGATATTGATTATTAATAGATCAGACAATCTAAAGTTGGCTTCGTCTTACGAAAGGAATCATTATCATTCAGTTAACGATTATGGTTATAATTATTGACCTTTGGTAGCATGGAGGATTGGTATACATACCAAGCATGACATATACAGGGGAAATGGCTGCCTGTGATCATAAAAGGAATGTCTTGAGGATGAAGAGGTACCCGCAGGCGCTAGTTAACATAAATAACAACAACAATACAAATACACCATCACCCTAAATACTTCTCTGAGCCCCGTACTTTCTTCCCGTACCCATCTAGTGACCTGTGCAGAAGTGATTTGCCTTGCAAACATCCTGATTCGCAGTCAGAAAAACTTGAAGAATTTACTAAACGAGGAGATAACAAGAACAAGAAGAAGATAAATAAGATAAGAACAAGAAGACGACAAGGACGATAACAAAGACAACGACAATAAGAACAAAAACCACGAGAAAGAGAAACCACAAAACGAGTACGATGCGAACATGAACGAAAACAAGAAAGCACTAGACGAAAACGAAAAGGCAGCGAACGAGAACCCTACAAACATTACAGTTAGCTCGAGCTGGCTATTCAAAACTGGACCGAATTAAGTTGGAAAAACAAAAAGAGGAAGTATTATTCATATAAATAAACCTTATACAACAATCTCGACCACCGAACACTTACACTACTTTAAGAGATTTTATCATTTTATTAATAAAACTATACCAACTTACGACAAATACCCTTTTATTCGAAAAAAAGTCATAGATAACAAATCCGCCCTCGTCATAAAGACCCCCCCTAACCTTTTACTCTCTCCCTGTAACCAATATATTGTGTTTTAAATTTTGAATAGGGTTATCCCCGGTTTTTTTTTTCTTTTATTATTAATTTTTTTTTTTTTTTTGCATTAAGAATATGAAAACCCTTGGCATTAACGTTAATATCAATACTAATATTGTTAGTAGTCCTTAGACATTGCAACGTTATCGATTTGATTGGTCAAAGTAACAGGAGGATTGCGTGGTCAGATGGTGGACGTATTATTCTAGGTTAGGTAGACCGCTAGCCGGTCTGCACTATAATTTATATGACCAGTTGCTTGGCCCATGCCTTAGAGTGAAGTGTAGCGAACTGCATTCGACTTACACCTAATGCGGTAAGTTTCCATAAAGCAATACACTTGCATTATAGTCAACTTTACTGTAAGTGAAGTTGACCTACTGTACTGCATATAATATTATTCCCATACTGGCAGCTTTTTAGTTTGTATGCATACGCCAGTGTGACTGATCAATCTTTTCGAGTTGTCACTGAATTGCTTCATCGTTAACTGGATAGACCCCTGTTAATTCCAGTTGACTATTATACTGAATTGCACCTAATTGCTTGTAAATTAACCCTATTTGACCCGTTGTTCTGAGGTCCGAGTTTATTAGTTCCTATAAAAATTTCTTTCTCAATTAATCTTTACAAGCCTTTACTTCAACCGTACCACTTAAACAAGTTATCATCAATCGTCTGGCAATATTTTAGTTTGTCAGCTCATTTCTGTTCGCCGTTACGTGATCCGGACTGTCTGGGCGGTCTATTAACGTAGCCCTAGATTCGTATGGTTAGTTTGTTGTTGTTCATAAACCTTTCCAAGGCTTGTTTTGGTGATCCCTTTGTTATGGTATCAGCGGGGTTATCTTTGCTATCGATTTATTGAAATTCCTTAATCTCCCTCCCGTTGTAGGCTTTATGGAGTACTATTACGTCGATTATTCAGCGCTTTTCACTGGTGGTTCTGAGTCTCAAAAGGCATTCAAAAAGGCTCCTTAAGTCGGTATAAATTACCACCAGGATAAAAAGAATACGTAGCTACTTGGTGATGAGGTTGAGGGTCTTTTATAGTACTTTGCCTACGTTTAAACGCGCTATTATACTATAAACCTCTAATGCGAGCACGTTTCATGTCATGCTTTTGCCCTTGACGGAAAGCTAGTGGATCAGATTACCGATAATGTTAAATTAATCTTCATCCTTATTTTCGTTAACGAGGCCTATCTCAACGCCGATTTTTAAAGATAAGTTAGCGTTATTTGCAAAAGACCCGTCAGTAAAGATTATTAAGTAAGCCTTTATGAGATCGAGTGGTATCATATTAATTTCGCAGTCTTGGTTCCGCATCTACTACTCTAATCTTTTGTTTAGTTGATTAAAGTTTTTATCGGTTGGTATAAATACTTATACTGTAATGGATAAATCATGAAAGGCTTTCGGTTAGCAAAGAGTGGTAATATAATTACCCCTTATACGCTATTTCAAGTACCGTTAAGCTTAAGCTTTTTTAGTCTTGTCGATTGTAGTTAGAATAACGCCTTCGCCTTTTTTACGAAATCTTGGACTGATATTAATACTGAATATAAGGATTAAGAATTTATTAAATTTAAGTTGGTTATTTTCTGTAAAAATCGTTATTAGCTTGCAATTTCAGAACTTAAAGTCCTTAATCGTTTATTATTTTAGTATTATAAATCTAACTGTTGCGATAAAAATGGTATCTTCAATTTATATGCCTACTATATCGAATTCCATCTTTTTGTATTATTAGTAAGTACGGGTCGTATATTCAATACTTTATCGTTAACCGGGATGAAATGTACGACTGGTAGGCTAGTAACCAGTGGACATTTGCTTTAATTAGTTTATATCGTAGTTTAATATACCGTATTATCGTTTTGAAAAGGTAAATAACACTTAGCCTTTACGGAAGTTTTAGCAATACAATCCTTCGTAGATTCGCTACTAATTATATATGGGCTTACGTATTATTACGACCATTAAGTGTGAACTTGACTTTGGTTTTAGCTAGTAAACTTATTATTAGAGTAACTATTAAACGCTGATTAATATTTGAAATCGTTGATAATTATATAAGTATTTAATACTTGTCTTCATCACCAAATCCTTAAGCGATTAATTGTGATTTTTCGTATAGCCTTTTTGTAGTTTTAGCTTTAAATTTATAGATAATCCCTGACTTAAAGATTGTGACGTTCGGGTTTCGAAAGATAAAGTCGGTTTTCGATATAAATTGTATACCACTTCGAATAAGTAGGCTGTTAATTTCGAATTTATCTATTTCTTTAAAAGGTTTGTCGAAAAGCTCAATCATCTCTTGTACTCTAAATTTTAATGTAAAGTTTTTGTTATCCTTTTTTTTCCTATTTATTCAAGTCGTATTGTCAATACGACCCGGTATATTTTCCTTCTCTTTAACGTTATCGTTTTTTATTTCGGAGGTTGCTCGCGCTTGCGTCTTTTCATTGGCTTATTCATAAAAGGTAGAGGAGGTTCGTTTTAAATCACTCGTTTTACTTAAGAGGCCTTAGTGTCTTTATTTTTAGTATTCATAATATAAAGCTTAACCTAGGTGATTCGAAGAGGTACAAAGTCGTTAATAATTTTAATAGCTACTCTCAGGTTTATAATACTTAATATTTTATATAGCCTTTTCTATTTTTCTAAATTTCAACAAACGAAGACTTTAATTTATAACGGTAATGTAAATACATCGATCGTTAAGTGACCTTTTTTGGTAATAAGGGCTTTATTAATTTGTCGGCGTGTTGATTCCCTTCGCAGTTCTTCTAGGGTTTTATTGTGTACCATAATACGTTTATGAGTTCTTGCCGAGGGCGGAGATTTACTCATTAAACGTAGGTACGCTTCAAAGACTAGGAGTGTTAACACTAAGCCGTCAGAGCTCACGGTGTCATTAAAGCCTTTCACTTCCATTTATAAGCGTGCCTTCGGATCCGTAGAGCATCCAATCTCTAACGTAATAATGTTATACGCTTGGCGAAGTAGGGAGTGTGCCCTTTTAACCTTTTTAATGCTTTAGTATGCTTCTATAGGTACCTGTTTAAATTAAATACCTATTATCTTGGAATCTTTCTGAAAGTCCTCCGCCGTAAAGTTCGTACCGGTATCGTGGATAACGACGTTAAGTGAACTGAGATACGTGTCAATCTATAACATATTTAA
Organism: Anisogramma anomala; assembly: GCA_038502455.1. NCBI lineage: Eukaryota > Fungi > Ascomycota > Sordariomycetes > Diaporthales > Gnomoniaceae > Anisogramma > Anisogramma anomala. The sequence continues at coordinate 10,431,446 of JASMMZ010000006.1, read as the reverse complement.
CGTTTTCAACGTATCTTTTGCCGAAAGAGACTTAAGGAACTTAGTTCCGTAAAAAAAGGTTACGGAGTCAACGATGTAAAGAACATGTAGAGGTAATAAGGCTGGAGCTGTCGCTCAAGGTGGTCGGATTCTGTCTATAAACCTCGATGAAGAAGAAGAAGAAGAGTCCCTGCTAGGTAGCGGCTATAGAGCTAAGATGGTGTACCCCCCCCCCCCCCTTCTCTAGTTATGTGACGTTTAGTGGCGTGTTTTTAAGCGACCTCCTCTCTGCTTTAGAGTATCGCGGGAGCGTGTAGAACTATCAGGGTTGGATCCCTGGTAATATTATTCAAGTACTAGTCTGTAATATTACCCCCAAAAACACCTCTGTCATTCCTTCCCCCGTCGTGTTTTTTTTTTCTTCTAATTGCGTATAGACGCCATAAGTATAAGAAGGGTACTCGCGCCATTTAGAATATCACGGTTTCATATAAAATGTACTAGACCAACATCGCAAGAAAGTGCTTTAACGCCTTCTCTGCCCCTTTCCCTCCCTATAAATAATCCTTCAAGTCCCAATTGTAAAGATAAAACTTTCTCCTTCTTTTAACCTTTAACCTCTTTGTATAGCGTTAGTACCTATAGCTATTAGTACAACACTTGTTTGTTCGTAATCTTAGTATTTTTTTACAGTTCCCCTTATAACGTTACGATTAATCCCCAACTCGTAGCTGAGATATATAACGCTATTAGAGACGTGGATTACTTGTTTTGAAGCTGTTTGGTTTTTTTTAACGAGTATGAAGTTCCATGCGTTAAAGGTTATCAACATGTACCCCGACGGAATTCGCGAATAAAAATGTTTTGAATGCGTTTATAGGATGGCATATAATCCTAAAAAGTTCTGTTAAAAAACTGAGGGTAAGTGGTTCCAATAGCTACGAGAAAGCTGCTAACAAGTGGTTAGATACTAGAGTTCGGTGCCGCTTTTGTTTTGTTGGGGCTACAAGTCGTAATTCTGGTTATACGTGTACTTCGTTGGATTTAAACCCTAATATGAACAAGGTTATTAAGGAGTAGTTGGAAACGTGTCTGGCGTTTAACTTTTGGAACCGAGGTAAGTCCACGTTTTATAAGCCGTTCCCTGGGTGCTAACGAGCGGTTAAAAAGCGTATAAACTTGGGTAATCGCCGTTAAAAAGGCTATAAAAATCCATCACCTTACGTAATATAAGGTTGATACCCTAGGCGGGAGGGGTTTTATCCCCGTTACTCCCGTGTGTTTTAGGGGCCTATAGGCCGTGTAATTGATAAATGAGGAATGTAATATTTGGGTTAGTTCATTTAATCTAGGTGAAAATATGAATGGCGCGGCTAACAACTAAATAAGGAGAAATGTTAAAATTAATAAGAAATCCTGTGGAGGTTTCAGAGCGTATTAATGTTAAGTGGGTCGTATAAATATTAAACTATGCCAGTTAATTGAAATGAGTAAGAGAATGTTGGATAGGGATTCGGACCAGGATTTCAAATATATTTTTAAGTAAGTTCGGTGATAGTCCATTGTTCTTAGTTATCGATAATATTAATGCGTTTGTTCAATACCTGTTTCTTAGTGGTTATACATCGTTTCGTTTAATAAAGGGAAGTGTAGAATTTATACCTGTTTGCGGGTTGGTCGTAATGGCTTATCATTATATTTAAGTAGTCTATAACTCGATTCGAAGGTATCGAGTACCACGATATTAAAGAAGTTTAAAAGCGGCTTTTTTGTTAAGTATATATATTTTACCAATTAAATTAAAACCTTTCATTTCTATTGATTATAAAGTCGTGTACATTCGATTTAGGATTAGTTGCGGGTTCTTAATATATTTATACCTTGGTATTTTGATTTTATCTTATTATCATCGTGTTTAATTCTTGTAGTTTACGGATAAAAGTTTCGAATTTATTAGCTTATGACTTGATCCGTAACGGCTCGGACAAGTTAATTTATATAAAATCGAAGATGTTTCCTACCCGGTATATTAATTTTAATAACGTAGAATTCGATCATACTCGTTATTTGGTACTTATAGTAAAGTTAGTTTAACTTTTTGAAAAATTCGTTTAACTTATAGTTTTTAAGGAGAAGTTCAACGTTGTTGCCGACTCTAAAACGTTTCGAGAGGGAGAGCCGTTTATTAGCGGTTTTTTTATACGTTGTTGCGTAGCCGTCATTACGGTTTATACCAATACCATAGTTTCGCTGAACCTTTAAATAAAGTTTTTAACCTTTACACATAGTGTCGTCGTCGAAACGAGAAAACATTATAGTGGTTATAAGAGATTAACGTAATAACTGTAGGTCATGAAAAATGAACCAATACCGATAGTAGTTGTATTTTTATTATTTATTATTATTTAATGGTAAGGTGGCAGAAAAAATTAATCTAGTTACTTATAAACGAAGAATGAACGTAGATACTTCAATACCTTTTGATTCATGCATTTGGTTAAGTCGTTAGTTTCTGGGTAAAAAACGGTATTAAAGGCGTTGTTCCAGCTTAGTTAGGTTATGAAGTCGGTTTTAAAATTTATTAGTTTAATTCGAATTACGATTGTTAATAATAGTACGTTGGAAACTATAGAACACTTAATAACAGTTAAAAAACCGTTTCGTATAAGCTTCGACATTTATAGTAATTATAGACTCGAGGGTAACGGCTTTACTTCAAGGGTCTGTAATAATAATAAGGTAACGTAAGTTATTCGCGTATTCTTAAGGGAAGTAAATTATAAATTTAAAAGAAAATTCGCTTTAAAGCTGTTCGGAAATTGGAAGGGATTTAAGGAATCCTTTTTGAAAGTGTTTTTAACTGGTTGTACGATTACAAACGTCATAGTTACGGAAAAGGCGGCGGACCGGACGATGTAAGCCTAGTTAAAAATACTATCTAGAAAGAAAAGCGATAATGTCTTCACGGCCTGGATAGTCAGTAAGGAGCTAATCATGGGTAATTTAAATTAACGTGGTAATAGGTGGTTCGTAAGTAGGTATCTAAATTCGATGGCTAAACTTTGAAACTCTATCGTTGTTTACCAAATATTGAGAAATTAAAACCGTTAACATACGGTCGTCGTCGGTACGGATATTCGTTGGAAAATATAAGACGCTTATACGTACCATACGTACTAGGCGGGGGTAGATGGTGTTATATGTCATAGCGGTTTCATAATCACTTTAAAGGTCGACGTTGGTAAAATGTTTACAGCCTTTTGGAATTGATTTGCCGGTGACGGTTAACTGGGAGACGTACGTATACTGGAGCGGCTTGAAAGTAGATTATTCGGGGTGTAATAGCTAGAGTTTTTGGCCCAGATAATGTGGGTCCAAAAGGCCCTTAGGAATATCTTGATTTTGTTGTAATAATGTATCAAGTCGCGCATGATTTATTAATTTATAGTACATTAATCAAAAGTGGAATTACGAAAGGCGTTTCAACTATTGGACTTGTCGTTCGGAAAGCCGCCATGCTATTATAAAGTATTTCAAGTTCTTATAGTTAGTTAGGATAATAAACGGGCGTATCATACCTCGGAGCTCCGCGTTCCATACTTTTAAATAACTTATAATTCTAAATAACTTCTTATTGTAGATTTCGTAATTACATTCGGCGGATGATGAATGACGAAAGTAATACGTTACTAGGCGTAGATTACCGTAGTCGTCACGTTCAAAAAACCTTTTAGGTCCTAGTTAAAATAGTCGGCTTCGGAAAAGGTATCGCGGTTAAAATCCTATCAGACGAATACGGGTTTAAAGAAAATGTTAAAGTTAAGTTATGAAAAATAGCCATTTTAAGCCATTTCACAAAATAAATCACCTTTACGGGTTAACCGAAGTAATAATCCTATAATTATAAAATAGTCGCGAATGAAATAACGATAAAAATTTACGAATTGAAGGAAGTTTCGTATTTCCAAAACCGTCGTGAAAGCCGCTTATTCCCAAATGACGCGTAGCTTTTCTTGGTTTATACGGATACTAACGTCAGCTTAGATAACGAATTTTAAGTATTTAGTTTTTTAAACGTCAAATTCGTATTTGGAGATATTCCGGTTAAGTTTCGCAGTGTTAAAAACGTTCAGGATTTTCTTAACCTTAGTTATATAGTTGTTAAAGAAATCGTTAAAGTAAACGAAGACGTCGTTAAGGTGAGAAAAACAAAAAAAGAATATGGAAAAAAGGCGTAACGAATTGTTAATATAACGTTAAAAGGTAATGAGGGTATTAAAAAGGCGGAAGGAAGTAATAGAGTATTCTAAAATTGCGAAACGTATACAAAATATAGTTATATATTTATTTCTCCTTCTAATACGAAGTACGTAAAAAATGAATTAAATATTTAACCTAGTAAGCCGTTTAGTTTGCGGAGTTTTTATCAATGTTTTTTACGAGGGGAAGCGGGTAACGATTTTCCTTTATTATAGTATTAAAACGGCGATAATCGATACAAAATCGTAACTCTTTTTTAGTTTTTTTAACAAAAATTACGAAGGCGCTCGTTAAAGTGTTATTTACTGGAATATAGACTTGTTTAATAAATTCAGTCAAGTCCTTACGTAATATAAGGAGCTTTTTCCGCGATATACCGTATAAAAAGCCTTACAGTACTTTTAAAGATTTCCTTTGGTTATTGGTATAAAGGAAGATTTCGTAATGTGCTTTAAAGCGGTAAGGGGGTAGATTGTCGCTAAAAGCTTTATCGAATAAGGGCGTGAATTTCCTAAAAATGGCGGGAAGTTTATCGTAAACGGAGATAAATGGCTTCTGAGCAAGTGTTTTATTAATATTTTCGAGGGAGATAGCGACGAGTTACGTGATAACAGTTCGGTTTTCGCGGGCTTTTTATAAAATGGCGGGGAATATAGCGGCGTTTATCCCGTTCAACACTTGTTAAATAGGCGTAAACCTTCGTTTTTAAACGCGGTCGTTACCAACTAACCTTAAAAGTAATTGAGTAATCTTTTATTTTGGGTTTACTTAAGATAACGTCGTATTATATGAATTGGACGATATAAGCTTATATCCGGTAACGATATTAATCGAAGTTGACGTTTAAAAGGGTTATAAAGGAAATAAATCGTACGGAAAAACCAGGCATATAAAACGTAATTTCGCCGAGTTGTTATAGAGAAAAAGGAAAACTCGGTTACTTTAAACGGGTTATAAGTTATTTATTCGTAACGTTATAATATTTATAACGTATATTTACCAAAGCGTAGATAAAACACATATAATTGTAAAAAAAATCCATTATAAACAGAGAGATGTTTAAAATTTAGAGCGAAGCTATTAAGTCAAATTAAAGTTTTATTAACTTTTGTATGCGATTGTATATAAAATTTATGCTTTTACCTTTTCAAAGTCGATAATGTTTTCGGCTGAAGTGAAATAAATCCTTATAACGGCTTTGGCGTTAGAGTTATTCGAGTATTACGTCGAGTCTTATGAGTATGTACGGATTCGGTAGCTGTCCACATTGTAGCGTATATATAGCTCGAGGTCATTACGGCGGAAAAGTTCCGCGGGGTTAACCGAGGCGGCGCGCCGCTTGGAAGCGGTTCGGAAAGCGTTTATGCCCGTTAGGATAACATCGCTCTAGCTATTTAGAGCGGGTACGTTACCGTCGTTATTTCTACTCCGGGAGGCGCCTCCGGTAGTAATAGTACTAATACCGCCGTAACGAGTACGGATATTGTAAAGGCGTCCGTCGATAAGTTAAGCACGGGCGACTTAATTATTATAGTTCGCCAGTATCTTCAAGGGTAGTAATGTATTAGTAAGTGTATCATCAATAACTCTCTTTAAGATGACGAGTTGAGCGGTGGATTTTTAAGCTATATCGTCAGCTTTTGCAAGCAGGGTTTTTCAAATGTTTTAAAAAACGTAAAATCGTTAACTAGTTCTTTATTTTAAATTCGTTAGCCGAGTAATTACTATTTTAACCACGTCAAGGTTATAGTAGTAGGCATGAAGCATAGCCATAAAGGCATTGGAGTCTTTACTATCGTTGTCGCCTTCGCGGGTGTATTAACTTTTTATAACGGTTATCGCAAGACGTTTAAGCTATTAAAAGATAACGTAAAAATAATTTTTTTTAAAAAATCGATGAATTTATGGTTTTAACGTAATTTGAGTATTATTTTAGCTTTTTATGCCAGAAATCGTGGTTTAATACCAGAAAGCTTAACTAGCTAGTTAAAAGGTTTACGTTTAGGTCGTTAATACTCATTAAAAGAGGCGTTAATATCGTAGTCGGAATTAAAAGATTCGTCGTTATTTAGGAAGCTTACTCGGTCTCAAATAGGGAGCGGTATAATTACAGCATCGGTCGTAAAGTGCATAGGGGAAACCTTTTAGGAGGAATGTTAACCCGAGGGCTTAGGCGTGATAGAAACTTCGAGTTATCAGATTATATTAGTTAAAGCGTTTAGCGCGTTGGTATTTAGTTGTTTTAAATTTAAAGCGTTCTTTCGAATGGCTTGGTTCAGCTCAATCAGTTTTACACGTAGGGCGTTGGTAAAGCATTTATGTTAAGTCGTAAGGTAATCATTATGGGCGGTTAAAGAGCTTTGAATTTTCTTTTTAACGCACGCGTTAAGGAATTGCTTTAGAGCATGAGGGTTTGGATTTAGTGGGTCGGAGGATGAAGAAGAAGAAGAAGAGTCCCTGCTAGGGAGTAGCTATGGAGCTAAGATGGTGCAACCTCCCCCCCCCCTCTTCACTCATGTGAAGTGTGGTGGCGTGTCTTTAAGCGGCTTCCTCCCTGCTCTAGAGCTTCGCGGGAGCGTGTGGAACTACTAGGGTTTAATCTCTGGTAGTACTGGCGAAGTGCAAGCCTATAACAGGACAAATTTATTATTTAAGTAAAACATAATAACAAAGACTTTATAGTCAAAGTTTTTGTCGTCTTTTAATGTAAACTTAAATTTCCAGGAGGCTTGAGTATACGTTTGATAGTGGAGGTATAGCCTTTTAATGGCTTCGAGATCAGAGTATTCTATATCGTTATATCTTGCGGACTTCAGGACTTTATATAGCTAGTTAATAGCTTGGTAATTGAAACGCCGGAATAGTTAACGTATTTACGACTCCATAAGCTTTAAAGTTAACGCTTTCGGACCCTAAAGATAACATTATAAGTGCCTTTACTTGAGATTAAGTGGAAACCTTTAGGAATTTTTAACTAGCTCGTTTGTATTGACGTTAATGTTAAAGCTGAGAGTTTTATGTCTTTTAAGCAAAGTAGGAAAGGGGTAGAGGATTTGATCATGTGAAACGTGATCGTTCCCATAACCGCTTGGATTACTGTTATCCCTAGTAACGATAGTTGCTTGCCTAAGCCGAAGCCAACTTTGGCCTTACATGTATCACAACAATTAACCATAGTAGCTATAGTGCTTTCCCTTCGAAATGCTATATATTATGAATATCCACCTGTTAATTACTTTATTTCCTCTATGTCTGGTAAAATACCCCGGAACATATAGTCCGCGTAACGAATGCGAAGGTTAAAGGTGTACAAGGTATCAAGTGTTAGGTTAAAGTAAATGTAAGGGTTTTTACTACCTAAATAGTATAGGAAGGCGTGGTCGGTTAGTTAATAGGCCGTATTAAAAGAGGTATTGTTTTAATACCATTAAATCTACTCAGGGGCGTTAACGTTTTTAATTGGCTCGTTGACTTCGAAGTTAGCGATTTGAATTAAGTAGTACTTTTTAAAAGTAGTAGGGTATTAAGCGTGATATTCTTCTCTTTTGTTATTGCGTTCTAGAAGAAATTATCGAGTTGACTAGTAACCCAACTTACCATAGATTTAATATTTTTGCCACTATTACGACGATAGTGTTGGAGGTTAGCTTTTTCGCTTAAATCTTATTCTTATTAGCGTTAACGTGAATATTACCTTTAGTCTGAAGTTAACAGTAGGCCTAACCTTGGGCGATTTGGGCGCCCATACTTGCGGTCGACGTAATCAATCACCTTAAGTTCTTCTTTATCCACGTTAAAGAAGTTGCCATCTTGGGAATATATACTGAGAGAGCTTGGTATACGTACTATTATGGTGGAGAACGAGGAATATAACTGGTTAAAAAATCTTTTTTAAGTAGTATCTGGACGTTACAGAGCGTATTTGAATTCACTAACACCCGTAATTAATACCCGTGCCTATTTGTGAGGTGTAGCTTCGCTGGCGTAGGCATTCCCCATTGCTTTTTAACATATTATCCACTTATTAAGCATTTAAGTAAAACCATTTATTGGTGATTTATCCTATTTCCCTTTTGTCATTATTATAGTTCACCTGGTAATAGCCCAGTTTTTATGGTATTACGTAAGGTAGACATCGTATTTGAAGTGACACTTTATGCTATCGTAGATTTCGAGAAAAGTATTAACGCTGGTTGAAAAGGTTAAGTAGTAGTTATTGGTGTAACCTGTAAATATTTCGGGAAACAATAAGTGAAAACCAAAGGGTATGACCTCTATCCACCTGTAAATATTTAGAAAGGGTATTATTTTTGTGTCGACAAGGTTATAAGGCTTTCCGTTATACTTTTTTATATTATTTCAGATTTTGGAGAAATCCGTTATAAACTTTAAATTAATATTAACTATTTTGATAGGTATTGAGGAAAGGTCACGATTGTTATCCCAGCCTTATATGAGTTTTCCGGGTGGTTTAAGCCGCAAGGCTTTCGAAACACACTTTTAAGAGTAACTATCAATCGCCTGGCACAAGGAGTAAAGTTTTATGATATAACTTGTGGTAGATTTGCGCGCGTAGGCGAATCTAAAGGGTGAAGGTTTTTAAGGGTTTTAGCGATTGAATTGCCGAAGAGCGATGGGTACTTAATGATTTTGGTGGGCTTGACGATCTTATTTAATTAACTGGTGAAGAATACTAATATTAATACCTCTAGCTGCATTAGCGGCCGCTGCTTCACGTATCCTACCGCTGCCAAAAGCATACTCCGCGTTCTTACGTGATGGTACTTAACCGCGGAGTAGGTTACCAAGTTTTTTATCGCCAGTGCATAAAGAGGCTTAACATAGTTAAGGGTAGTTTGTGAGTCCTTTGGAACGTGTATATGGGCATTGGAATCCATTAACGCCTTTCTTTTTTTCTTAAAGATCTTAAAGATTTGGATTTTAAAGGCAGTCTTCCTGTTGGGCCAGTTAAAAAAAGGTTTTTGATAGATCTACCGGTGTTTTGTTAGGGATATAAATACTACAGCGTGTAACCTCCTTTTTTAACTTGGTTTTAACCGTCCGTTGGAATATCTTCCACGTGTTAAGGGTCTAGTGGCTAAATAATTCGCGGAAGTTGTGGAAATCGTGGGCACTGCGACCGTATTCGTCTTCGAGATTTACGTCAATGATATACTGCCCAACAAAATTGGTCAGGTGGGCTTTAGTTAAGGTCTTATTAACGACTGTAATCTAGAGCTACTAGTGGTAGTAATCGAGGAAAACTGATTTAAAGGCTTTAAGTTTCTTTATATATTCCTTGATTAGGGTCATCTTGATGTTTCGACTTGTGTGGAATGTATAAAGTAAGTGACTTGGTGATCTTGGACGTAGGAAACTTGGTTGGCGTGAAGTCGTGTAGGGACTTGGCGACTTGACAACTTGATGACTTGGTGTAAAGTCGCGTGACGTGGCTTTTTTGGCGTGATTTAGTGTTTTCTCTCAAAGCATCGAATTTGACGATTAAAGTGACGTGGGGAGTAAAAAAAGTGAAGTATGGGTAAAAGTTTGGTATAAAGGGTAAGGTCGAAGGTTTTGAGGGGAGGTAGAGGTCGAAGGTTTTTTGTTGTAGTTGTTTGGCGTAGAGACCTAGTCGTTTTAGTAGTAGTAGCACCCGTAGTAGTACTAACGTAGCTGTTTATCCACTTGCTGTATTTTAAGACTTTTTATAGTTAATTTTAACGTCTTTAAGAAGGATTAATAAAGATTTCTTGGTGTTTTTAGTAGCGATACCGTCGCTACCTCTAAGCTGTCATAAAAATCGATGCAGCCTAAAAGTTTTTTTAACTTACTGCTGTGAAAACCGATGTTGTAGTAAAGACCCTTGGTAAGAATCTTTGCTTTACCAAAGCGGTCGTTTGAATTAGAGCGTAACCAGAAAGAAGCCTTTTCTTTTACTTAGCTTATTTGTGCTTAACTTAGCAGGCAAGTACTGATCAGTGTTGGTAAGCCTTCGGCGTTGTAACGTTGTCGATTCGATTGGTCAAAGTAATAAGAGTATTGCGTGGTCAGATAGTGAATGTATTGTTCTAGGTTTGGCAGACCGCTAGCCGGTCTGCACTGTAATTTATATGACCAATTGCTTGGTCCATACCCTAAAGTGAAGTGCAGGGTACTGCACTCGACTTACACTCAATTCGGCAAGTCACCATAAAGTAATACACTTGCAGTACAGTCAACTTTACTGTAAGTAAAATTGACCTACTGCACTGCAGGTAATATTATTCCAACAAATAAGTTAATGTAAACTGATTCAAAATTTCCCTTGGTGTCCAAATTTGGGAATATATTGTTTTACATGACTGCAGACAAATATAAAATATATAATAGAGTAAAAAATGCATGAGAGATTCTAAAAAATCAATTACTCAGTTTTTCACTCATTATATGAAGTTTTTTAGTCCATTGGATATCAGGATATAGATTGCTTAGTTATGAAAGTAATTGAAAAGTTCTATTACTATTATTCAACGTAAGTCTAAGTATACCAGAAGTTCTAGTTTATATTGAAGAACAATACGCTTATCAATTGTAAGATTTGAGCTAAAGTCTGTGATTTAGATAATGAACCAGTTTTCGAAGTTTTCGTTACAAAAATTTTACTTTATAGCATTTTGTTCATGAAATCATTTACAACAAAAGATACAAAAATAATATTGAGGACACTAAATATTATTAGGTACCTAAGATTTCCAGATGTTTTCGTTCTAGATTAAAGTATAAACGTTTCTGAAATATATCATTAAGGTAATTTCAAAACAATAGCGACTCCATTTAAAAAGATTTTATTGAAATTCAACTGAAGTATTCGGAAGATCAAAAGGGTATTCAAGTTTCCTTTTGGGGCGTATAACATTCACACCTGAGTAATTTGAAGTTTTAGAAACTGTTAAGCAAGATATTTAATTACAGTCAATAATGAATGGTAATTTTGGTATTAATGGATTAATACGAACCTAGTTCATTTTGGGAGTATAATTGAGTGATAAATGCTAAGCTTCATCATTATAAAACAAATAAAAGAGGGTTGCGGTTAATGAAAAGATTTTTATAGAGATTCGAAAAAAGAATCTGCAAAACGTTAAATTAGATATATACAAACAACGACAGAAATAGTACATCAACGATTTATATACTTATTTTTCCACGACAAAATCAAGTTTTCGATTGGCGCAAACGAATTTAATCTAATAGTTTATTGAATATTTCAATTATCATCAATCTAAAAAGAGTAGTTGAAACTGTTCACGGTTTTATAGTATTTCGCATTAAACAGGTTAAAAAGTTCATTTTGATGAATATCGATAAGGATCATAAATCGGGAAAAGAAAGTTAACACGGTTTACCTTTTAATAATAGATGATTTAATGAAATAATAAAAACGATTTGAACTTCATCAGAGAAGGAAATATAAAGAAAACAGCAAAGAATAGATGTTTGAATAGTTATATGTAACTCTTTAATGTGTTTCAAAAAACCGGCCAAGCGTAATTTAGATATCTAGTTAAATACGTAGGAAATTATTTAATCTATGGTTAGGTTTTCAAGGAAAGAGATATAGATGGGATTTGCGGATTATTTATAAAGGAATTTTTTTTTTTTTGGTTTGTATTGAATCGCATATAGGATTTGGAAATACTAACGTGAAGATCTTAAAATCAAAAATAGTTTATAAAGTTGAGAAAATAATTACTAATAAACCGTGGGAATAGTTTGAATTTATGGTTTAAAAATGTAATAATTGTGTCCAAAACTAGATAATTACATAATTTCTCATTATTCAAACGATGAATTGACTGATATTAGTCGTTTCAAGAGCCAATTTGGTAACATAAATGAATGTTAAGTTTACCGTTGAAACCCGTGATATTACCAAAGTATAAACGTAATCTATTACTGATTTAAACCGTATTATTTGTTAAAGAAAAATTTGGAACTTGATAATAAATACCTATTTGAAACGTTGTTTAATATTAAAACCGTTTATATACTTGATTAAAACACGTATCTATCAGTTTTTAACACATTAGTTGTGTTTCGTTCATATTAAATCATGGATTTTAATCTTAGAAATAGTTTTTATTATTTGTTCGAACAGGAAATGTGAATTTTGATATAATTGGCATGAAAATTAACGATGCAAGTTTCTTCGTAATCATAAACTTTGTAACATCAAAGCAACGTGTGATTGTAGACTCGAAGTTCTAAATTTGAAGATTGATTAAAAGGTTGTTCAAAAGACAACACCAGTATTTAAACCAATAGTTAATCTGTTTGAATAGTGTTATCAACATTAATATCAGAAACCTTAGCTTTCACAAAAAAAAGGCAGCAGACTAGATTGGCTAAAGCCAATTACAAAACCATCTTTAAGATTTTAGAATACTATAGGTAACGCCTCTAAGACAATGAAATTGCCATACAATGCTAGAATATGGAATATCATGATTCTTTATTTTCGATTGATGCCTAAAATAAAATTAATTAAGATGAAAATCGGTTCAAAAAAGGCTTATGATAAAAGAAATATATTCGTAAACCAAGAAATTACTATGGTTCCCATTTATTTGTTATCTATGGAACCAGGAATACTTATGAAACCATTCTTTACTAATAAAGCCTACTTATTATCAAAAATCGGATTCTTTAAAATAATAGTAGATAAAGACGATTTATAGGATTAGTATTTCTTTGTTATCGACAATCCAGTTCCCTAGATCCTCGTTAAATTCATAAGGGTTTTACAAACCGTTTTCACTTATAAAGCTTATAGAAAATTACTAAACTTTCATATGTGTACTTATCTTTATGAAACAATAATATTGTCACGATAAATTTGAATATACGACTAGTTCTAGTCAGTATATATATAAATATACAGAGTTAATTGGAATGGCTCACTTAGATCGAAAGAACCTATTATAAGCTATTCATAGTTTATTTAATGATTTTTCTTGATTCTTATAAGAATGCAGATATCGAAAGGTTTCAATTGATCTATGGAAAGAACAACAGGGCTAATAAAATAAAATAAAAGTCATACGAAAAGAATTACTTAAAATATTTATAAATAATAACAAATTAATTGTGAGAATCAAAGGCTATATGAGAAACCCACCTGTTAAAGCTATAGTATGTAACTTTTGACAAGGAAAGAGTTTAAGAGACTTTGGAAAATTGAAATACAAGTAGGTTAATAATGTTTAATTTATCAATTGGTACAGCTAAGTTTGTATATAGAGCAATAGAAAAGTTAGATATCATTTGCGTCCGTGATTACATATTATAGGTATTGAAATTTCTATAAAAAAAGTGTAGAAACAGGGAGAATAAATTTTATTACCAGTGAATTGAGTTATAATATGACACGGCACCACAAAGAACATCGCTAGTATTGAAACTTAAGTTGATTACATGACAGTTAAGTTAACTGTATTTTTCATTTACATATTTTCTTTACTATCTCTGGGTCGAGCCCCTCTTGAGTTTTTACTAGCTGCTTCAAAATCGTCCTGTAAATACCGGCAGGGGGCATCGTAACGTAAGCTCTATATAGGCCCCTGTAAGCCGGAAAGACCTTTCTTCATCCACCCAATCAAAACTTTAGTGAGCCCCGTAATTTAAAGCCCCATAAACGTATAAACTGCAGCCCTGGTTACTAATTGTACTGGTGTTATTTTAGTTATCGCCTAACACCCACGTTCATTTGAGATATAACTATACAAGCACTGAGGAAGGACGATTTATAAAATTAATGTAATAAGAAGTAAAAGGGGCCCATGTAATTGGTAGGTAGTAATTTTAAAACGTACGGGTGCGCTTTAGGGCATATACGTATATACGGGTATGAGTATGTACATATGAGTCGCGATCTCTTATTGTAACGAAACGTGATAGGAGGATCCCTACATACCTCGTGGCTCGTATATTAAGTTTCAGTACAAAAAAAAATTCATTTAATCTACCTCTAACCCTAAACCTTTTTCATAATAATAAATCGTATATATAACAATAAGTACCCCTACCTCTTACGCTTCTTAGTAGCTTTTTAAGACTTTACGATATACTCGATCGTTGACTAAAACCTTACATGAACGTAAATAACTGCCTTATCGTATAAAAATTGAAATTTATGTGCCGCGCGCTACCGAATGCGTTTAACGGCCCAGTTGCGTTGACCGAAGACCCTCGCATAAGCTATTTGTGCCCAATTTGATACCTTTTTCTCGCCCCTTTTTTACCACTTTCGCTGCTCCCCCGTTACCCTTACCCGCCTCCTGTAACTGTACGGGGTATAGTTTTATACGGGTTACATACAATCGTTTTTAACAAGGGCCATTAACGGAGTTTACATTGACGGGGGGGAGGGGCGATCGATACGTTTGTTACGCCGATAAAAGGTGTTGACATTATAAGAAAAGTATAATTTAAGGTCGGATGCTAATTAGTAAATTCTAGAAGTAATAAAACGTAAATGTGGGTGTATCCCCATCTATATTTGCGCCGCAGTGCTACTAGCCGTTTACCGCATCGCCATTACCGTAAAGGTGCCCTCCGAGCTCTTGACCATCTTAAGATGGCCTTTTTACACCGCTATTGAGGCGGCAGAAGGCGGCGCGTCGTAAATGGCGGCCGCGGCGCTAATGAGTCGGCGAGGCCCTATTACCGCTTAGGGTGAAATTAACGGAAAGGATTAAAACAATAGCCTGAATAGTAAAAATACGGACTTTGTTGCTAACGAACCAATATTTACCGCCTCCATACCCTAACCCACCTCTCCCTTTGCTTCCAGTACTATTACTGCTCCCGGTCTAGTCTTAAATTCTATCCTTTCCCGTAAATAGGATCGCGGCCAAAAAGCGACGGCTGTAAAAGCCTTAGTAACGCCGGTGGTAAAACTATAAAATAGATAAAGTAACGGTCATCAAGTGTATAGGTTAGGCCGGCGGGTTTGAAAGGTAAATACCGCTGGTAGGCGTGAAACGATTTTATTGCCGAAGCACGTTAAACATGGTCTACACAAGTAATAATTTTCAAGTACCTTATAATTTTGAAATGAAATCCGTAACGTATTTAAATACCCAAAAGATTAAAGGATTCGTTTATATTTTATACACATATCATTCACGTATTTATCTATTTGAAAGCTTTTAAAACGGTCGAAGTAATAATTTCCAAGCTGTTTAAAAGGTTGGATAGTATATTAGAAAGGAAACGTTACACTCTCTATTACATTGAAGTCAAAGTCCGTTAGTACTTTAGAAACGAAGATACCGGTGGTATAATGCGAAATTCCTGCACCAATGTTTTATGAGTTAAAAGAGGTATAATACAGACGGTAAAAGTGGTAACGATAGCGTAAAAAGGTTAATAGGCTTTAACTTCCGATACTTTAAAGCTGGATTTTCGAGTATAAAAGGCCCCACTTTTTTACTAATAGGAGAGACTTTCTTCATATTAGTCATATTTTTTGTACTACATAGCCTTTATGTGGGCTTTTAAAAAAAGGACTTTATTACGTTAGCGAAAGGTTTTTTATTATCGTTTAAACGAAAAAAGGCTTTGACGCTAGTATTCAATAATTTATCTGCAGCATCGTTTCTGTTGATCATTATATGCTCCAAAAATTTTTTACAGTAATGCGATCAGAATATGTTTTGGCTTCCTAGTGAAATTATCGAAAAGCCTATTATAAAGTTATCACCGGAGTTCCGCTTAAACCTTACATTATAAATATACTATTGACGTATACCGTAATTTGGCTATCGTAGTATGGGCGGCCATTTTTGGGTTTCAAAAGCACTAACAACCTTCTTATTGAAAACGTATATGGTATGGTAAGAGGTACTAGAACCTTTCGTTTTTATCCGGCCCTTACAAATAACCGTATATCTCTACCCTACGAGTTTCAATCCTTGAATATTTATTCGAAACCGTCGGTTAATACAGTAATATAATTACTATTAACATTAAAGTATTTTATCCTAAACGTAAGAACGGCAGTTTTGTTGGTAAGTCCTTTTATACGGAGGTTAATAGATCTCATTATTTATCGAAGGGTTCTTAATACTAGCTATGCAAATTTGAGTAATTTCTTATCGGTTACGGGTAATTCAGGTCGAATTCTACCTCCCGAGCGTCCCTATTTTGTACGACTGGGTTCTCTAAGGCCTTTGGGGGTGTTATAATTTCCTTATATTATTCATTTCCTAATGAATGATAGAGGGCCATTTAAGGTATATAAAGCTATTTTTATACCGCCCAAAGAGGCCGTCTAAAAGCATAACAAGCCTGGATACTATATTCCGATACCTGCTTCCATAATCTGTAATATCAAGGGGTATTAGGCGTGGAGAGATTTTAGGCGGTATATGAAACGAGAACGCTATTATTCGAAGGTGATTTTACCGGAAGGTATTCCAAAGTCCGGAAGGGCGGTAACATTAGGCGAAGTCCTATACAATAGGGTAATCGCCCTAACCGCTACTACTAAAGGGATCTTAATCCAATCTTCGAATGCTTTTGACTCGTGCTCATAGAATTAGATTTTAACGTAATACTAAAATATAAGTATAAATATAGTAACGATAACGGTCCGTAACAAATAAGGTAAAAACTCGTATTGAATCCACACGAGACTTTTGTAATATTTAGTAACCCTTAGGGCCTTCGCAACGCGTTTCCCCATATAAGCGTTTCTAAATAGGACCCTATTAAACCAAAACCTTAACTATGATATACTAGGAAACTTAGTATTTAAGAGGAGGTATGTAATTAAGTAAACAATTTCCGTTTTCGTGTGGACGTATAGTTTACCCTGTTCAACGACGTTGAAAAGTCTCTAACAACCAGTGATGTATAGTATTTCGGACTCTTTCAAAGTAAATACGAATTTATTATCAAACACCTCCTAATGAATTTTACTCAAGTTAGCTTTCACAGTATTTATGTTTTGTTTTTAAAAAATTTCACGTTTGTGAAAAGAGTAAATTACGAATATGAAAAAAAATATACTTTGGCTTAACTTAGTAAGGTCCAATATGTAAACTATATACAAAACCAAAGAAAAGCCAAAGCCTTATAAAGTCCTATAGTGCAGGTCCAAAAAAACCCGTAATTATAGTTTAATATCGTACCCGTATTACCTTACTAGTAAGGAAACCTTTAACTAAAGTTAATAGGTTTCAGTAAAATCTTGAAAGTCTTGTTGTTTAAGTTAGGTTTTTGTAAAGTAAGATATTAAAAGCGCCCTATATATTACGTAAGAGGATTGATACTACCATTTTCTCGACTAGTACAAGTTGAATACCGTATGTGAAAAATATAACTAGGTCGGATATGTAATGATCACACTAAATACCCGTGAGTAAATAGAGGGTATCAGGGGGTTTATGTTAGCAGTAAGGTAGCAGAGGTAACAAAGGTGCAATATCAGAAGATGTTTGTTCGTGCTATAGAATGATCACTAGCCGTTAGGCTATTCAGGTGTGTAGACTGAATACTTAGATTGACAACTGAAGAGCTATGAAGGAAATACTATCTATGTGGTGCTGACCGTGGCCTTATATCCCTATCCTTCATACCGTCTTCAGTACTGGACCGCTAGAGTCGCTGTTAGTCCCATCGGTCCTTCCTTGTCCAGGGTTGCTGACATAAGAGAAGTTCCCCACCTGATTCTAGACTTCAGGCTTTCTAGTGGCGCAGTGTTGCATATGGGACTGCTTCCTGGTTCAACCTCTGTCTGGGTTATAACATATTACAGAGTAATACGCTCTAGATAGAGGACTTATAAGCCCTTACCTGTAGCGTACACCTCTAGATACTTCTTTTTAATCTCGGCTACTTTAATTTCTTTTACTATAATATCAATTATCTTTTGAATTTTTTTTTCCTTAGTTTATTTTACGTAAACAAGTCATTAAACTCTACCGATACTAATCAATTTCCGACTCAGTCGAATATAAACAGCATAGGAAAAAGAGATAAACACATGTTCAATATTTATAGCGAGATGCTATAACAGTAGTAACTACCTATGCTTTAATACTACGCCTTATAAAACTCATATGGAAGTAAGGAATTACGCGGAAGGGACGAGAAACCCAAAGCGTTATAAGCCTATAAAATTCGAAGTGACTTTGAAAAGATTAGCCCCATTCCATCAACCGCCAACTTGTATTCACGCTATAAACAATTAACCTAGGCCCTTTTTCAAAGGGCGTCTTATTACACATTAGGTCACGCAAGTCAAAACATCAAGATTTGGAACCCTTTACTGAGACCTACCGGATACCAGACCACGAAAACTAAGAACACCAAGTTTCGAAACCCTTCGTTGGGACCTAACCCATTTTCGTCACAGCTAACATCGGTTTCATACAAACAATTAACCTGATGTCCTCAGCAAACATCGGTTGTACACAAACAATCAACCTGAGCGCCTGAGTAATATCGGTTGTATACCAAAAACCCAACCGATCTTTCCTCCAGTTTCTGCTACGGCACGCCAATAAGGATCGATTACTAAACACCAGATTACACAACTACATTCCCTTTATCTTACCTACTTTCCTACATTCGCTTTATGTATTTTGAGTTTAATATCTGTAACATTTTAAATTGCATTTGACATTTTCGCTAATATACCGTTAATCACGTTAGCAAAATTATTTTAAAACGTTTAATTAGTCTGTAAATACGCTTTATATACGTAGCGTTTAAAATCATTTACATCAACAAGTGTTAGTAAGGTTTATTCTAACCGCTTAAATTATTTTACTTCATTTTACATTTACCTTACTACTCCAAACTTTAAACTACCCTCAATTATATAAGAACTCCCCTTTATACACATTTGAAACCCCCACCAGTAACAAACCCGGCAAAGACCAACGACTTTATGAATTACCTCTTTATATACACGTCGTTCCTAAAGAATATCCTTAAACATTTAAACCTTAAACATTGAAAAAATAAAACCAAAGCCTTAGTAAAGGAATTTAATCACTATATGGCAAATATATATGTTACGAATGTAATCTTTAATTAATATAGTAACAACATTAGAGGATGCGAACTATTCGATACTTCTATAAAACATTTTTACAGATTGGACGTTAACTATGAGGCAAATGGTAAATAAAACGATTATAAGAATCCTATGAAAACTATTAAGAAATAAAGGTATTAATACACATGGTAAAAACAATAACAGTATTACAAAAGCCTTTTTTACAACGGCCTAAATTATACATATAACCCATTGAATGGAGTAAACATTTATAAAACAAAAATTTATAAAAGAATACTATTTTTAGAAGCGAAAAAAACACCTAATTGAATCTGTAAACCGAATTCATAGAAACCTTCTACAAACTGGGATACGGCATTCGTTAAAATTATTCGCCTGACGAAAAACATAAATAAATCAAATTAACAAAAGAGGAGAAGGTACCGTAAAGATTACCTATAACAAGGGTATAATACGAAACCCCTTTGGAACATAACTTTAAACTGATGTGAAGATAAGGATATACCCAAAACGTTAGAAATAGCCTATTTGACTATAATATTATCGGTTAAAACGCAAATAACAACACGATCTAATGAACAACAATCGGCCGAAACACGGAAAACACCCCGACCCAAAAGGCAATAAACGGCGTAAAACGCTAATACGTGCCATACGAACGAATAACCTTTAACCAGAAGCCTCACCGCAACCTTCCACCATATTGCTTCCCCTCGGATACAAACGATCCTACGAAGTTAACCAACTATACTAGGTTTTAAAATAGGGATAATGATGATAACGGCGAGCCGTACGACGTAATTGATAACAAAATACGCGTAATACTTAATACATACAAAAAACTGGATATTAAGCTATTATAATTTTATGTTATCTTACCTAGTAAACTTTCTAGACAAATTAGAAACTAGTATATATACCGCCTTATATAAGTAAATATATTTACGAAGTGTTATAACTAACTTACCTCCCACTTGAATACTCAAATTGACTACGAGTTATACGATGAAAACTAAGCTGATTCGATATAGAAATCCGGAAAAACCCAGTAGAAAAATACCGATAAAAACCCTTAGAAAATTCTTACCATCCTATTGAAAAAGTTTCTCAAACGTTAAGTAGATTTTGGAACGTAATATAAAAACGATAAACTATTTATTGAAGTAATAATAAAAGCCTGTGGTAAAAACACAAATTTCGACCTTACATATTTCAAACCAAAAAAGGACTTAAAGACCTTTTATACAAGCCTTAAAATATCGTTCTTAACCTTGATACGCCGATAAACAAGCCTTAAATCAGTATTCGTAGCTGATGAAACTAAAAGCAACGCCTAAAATACCAGAGAAAACTTTACCGAGACAATCCACTATATTTTAAACCAGAAATTTAAGGTTTATTTCAAGTAAAACGAGGACACAAAATACTAAATACCAAGGAGAAAGCCTTGGCATCAAGAGATAGAACGTTCGTTCGAAAATGAAAAAACCGCACCAAAATCACAATAATACTTACGAAAAGATATATGACGCTCTATAGGTTTATAAAAGCTGTGTATCGTAGGCAGTAAAATCGGCTATTAATTTATAAACCACCCTGTTTTCGAATGAATTCGTATTGAATAGAAATTTCAAGCCGAGTGATTTTTGAACATCGGATAAAAGCTAGTGTTGTAATATACGTAACCGAATATCATGGCATAAATAATAAATATATCATATACTTTT
This sequence comes from Anisogramma anomala, assembly GCA_038502455.1. NCBI lineage: Eukaryota > Fungi > Ascomycota > Sordariomycetes > Diaporthales > Gnomoniaceae > Anisogramma > Anisogramma anomala. The sequence continues at coordinate 10,410,410 of JASMMZ010000006.1, read as the reverse complement.
ACTAAAAAATATCCGTAAAAGACGACCTTAAATAAGATTACGCCTACTTATTAATCTATAACGATAAAAACGCCTGACATATTTTTACCGGCTTATAGTATATCTTCTTTTTATATTTTAAATGCTTAGACTGCGAAAATAAAGTATTTAACGCCAATATAACTCTGCAATTTACTTTTTTAAACAAATACAGAACCATATTCTAAGATATTATGCCTGATACTAACGTAGCCGGAATCAAGAAGACCGAAAAACGATAATTCGACGTACATACGACGAAATTTCCGAAGTTTCGGTTAAACCGAATAGGAAAAAACCGAAAGATTCTACTTAAGAAAGGCAAGGTGACGTCTCTCGGATTGGTCGTAATAAATAAGAGTTTCGAACCGATTGAATTTTACGTAATGGATTTTAAAATGCCATTTTTATTTTATTAAAGAATATAAAGAAACTCGAAAAGAAAACCCAAAATTCGACTGATTAACTTATCCGCACCTCAAATAATATATCCGTATCTATTAAGCTTAAATTTGGTTATTTATAGTTTTTCCAGAAAACATATACAATTCAGGCTATTTACTTAACTTATCCAAAATTATGAACTTTACACTAACTATTCGAACACCTAATTACTAAACGCCTTTTACGACTGTTTTACCTCATAAGTTATATAGATATAAGGAAGAACTTACTTAAAGCCGTCGAAAAGTTCTGCTACAAGTGACAACTTCATTTATAAGCCCTACGACGGTTTAAATTCCGCCTTCAAAACGATATAAGCTTTAATTACTAAGTGATCATTAATATTATATACTTAAACAACTGACTGGTACTTTACATCGTCAATATGAATACATTATATCAAGCCGTTGAATTTACACGAAGCGTTTTTACTTTGAACTATTTAGACGTTTTAGTAAACTATTGGTTCAACATTAACTTTGGGCATTTAAATTGGATTACGTACGACGTTGTTACAGCTTTTAATTCCGCAAAACGACGTAAAAAATATCGGATAACCGGTATCAAGTGTAAGTAAATCTTAGTAAAAGACTTATAAGGTATTCAAAAGTGTAAACGATACTATGAATCATTGAAAAAAAGCGTACACAGTATGAATGAAAAACTTAAAGGGTGTTAGTTTGAAGGAATCTATCCTTTAAAAAACGGTTAGCGCTATTAATAACACTTTTGGCCCAAGTAGGTTTATCCTCACGCTCCTTATCTTTAGTACCTACCCGAGGATCAAAATGAACTTTACCTCATTATTATTTACAGTGTAAAGGGCTAATGTTGTAGCTAGGTCTATAATGGCTCTAGGTTTACTACAAGCAAAAAAAATGTATTCAGGGCGTTGGCTACGAGGAATAGTTTATCCAAAATTAACGAATTGGACTTACTATTGTAATTTAAAGTTTTACTTTGGACATCGAAGGAGAAATAGATTATTCCTTCGATAATGAACGGATTGAGAAGTTATAATACGCTAGTTAATTTACAAAAGGTAAAGAATTCGTTTCGTTAAATAATAGTACGAAAATATAATAAAAAGGTTGAAACAGACGGTATGAACGTATAGGACGAGCAGAACCACCTATAGATTATTACCTAAAACGACGAATTGAAACCTACCTTAGCTTTAACTTTACCCTAAAACGCGAATCCAACCCAACCACACTAAACTTAATCAGCTTATCTATATCAAACCCGCCAAAACCTCGACATCGAGGATACCCCTTCGGCTTTAAAACCAATAAACTTCTTAAAAACTTTGTTACCAACTCCTTTATTATGTAAAAGAAAATAGTAAATCACGAGCTTAAATTAAAGCTTCGCCGCGAAGATATTATAACAACCTTAAGTACCCTATTCGTATAATTTACCTAAACGGAAATCTTAGCCTCTATCGATGATAGCGTATTTCGCTTTCAAAGTTTTATCCTAATCGTTTACGATACCTATAGATTTTTACCAACCCGCCTTATCTATAAAGTAAAGGATAAATCCGAAAAGACTTTCGAAAAGACTCGCATAGTTATAAACGTTTATATCGATAAAGGTAAAAAATATATAATAACCTAGCTACTTATATTACAACGGGTTAACTATTGTCTGATCTTTGCGTTCATTACCTCCTTTGATAATTTTTAGAATTTCATATAGCGTTTCAATCAACCAACGCCCTTGGAGTGTATATCTCGACCTTGACGGGCTTTCCGAGCCTGCCGGTCCTGCTGGGCTTGCCAGGCCTGCTGGCCCTGTTGGGTTTGTCGTGCCTGTGGCGCCTGAGTCTTTTGAAGGTCTTCGGCTTGAGGGACCTGGAGGTCTTCGGTTTGAGGGACCTGGAGGTTTTCGGCTTGAGGGACTTGACGGTTTTCGACTTGAAGAACTTGGAGGTCTTCAGCTTGAGAGACCTGGAGGTCTTCGGTTTGAGGAAGGTCTAGATAGTCATCCCAGCCTTGAGTGGTATTTCCTAATGGTTCAAGCCTTGGGGATTCCGAGGTACGATGTTGGGGGTAATTTCCAGTCGCCTGGCCCAAGGGGTAAAGTCCTGTGGTAAGACCTGTAGTAGGCTCGCGCACGTAGGCAAATCTGAAGGGAGAAAGTTCTTGAGGGTCTTGGCGATTGAAATACTAAAGGGTGATAGGTACTTCAAGGTTTTGGGAGGCTTGACGATCTTGTTCAATTGATTGGTGGAGAGTACCAATATTAATACCTCTAGCTACGTTGACGGCTACTGCTTTACGTACCATGCCACCGCTAAGGGCATACTTCGCGTTGTCACGTGGTGGTAGTAAACCGCCAAACAAAGTAATCCTTATCATTAGCACATAAAAAGGCTTAACTTAGCTAAAGGTAGGTTAGAGGTTCTTTGGAACGTATATATAGGCGTTAGGATACCTTAACGCTTTTCCCTTTTCCCTGAAGGTTTTAAGTATTAGGATCTTAAGGGTAGTCATTTTATTAGGGGTCCAGTAGTTAAAAAAACTCGCGAAAGTTTGGAAAAGAGCGTTGCCGTGGCCGAGCTCTTTACCGGCGTTCGACTTGAGGATATACTGGCTAACGTAGTTGGTCAGGTAGGATTTAGTTAAAGATTCGTCGACATCCGTAATCCGGAGTAATTGGTCGTAGTGGTTAACGAAAACTAATCCGAGGGTTTTAATTGCTTTCTTCCAGGCGGGACTCGTAATAGCTTTAAAGTGAGCACTTGCAGTAGCTTTCTTGATGTTCTGACTGGTATAGGACATGTAGGATACGTAGGACGGGGAATTTGGTAATTTTGGGCGTAAAGATTTGGTGTTTTGATGTGAAATCGCGTAGAAACTTTTCGATTTGACGACTTAAAGATTTGGGGTAAGGTCACGCGACGTGACTTTCTTGACGCGACTTGGTGTTTTCTCTTAAAGCAGCGAACTTGACGATTAAAGTGATGTAAGGAGTAAAAAAAAGTAAAGTAAAACAAAGGTTAAATGTAGAAGGTAAAGACGAAAGTCGTTTGGTAGTAGAGGTTAAAGGTTGTTTGTCGTTTTGGCGTAGGGATTTAGTCATTTGTCTTACGGTAGTAACACCTGCAATAGTACTGACTTAGCCATTTGCTAACTTTCTGTACTTTAAGACTTCTGACAGTTAATCTTAACGTTTTCAAAAAATATCAATGAAGATTTCTTAGTTTTTTCGATAGTGATACCATCGCTTACTTTCAGATTGCTGTTAAAAGACTGATGCAACCCAAAAGTTTTTTCTGTTTTCCTGCCGTTGAAAAACTGTCGCAGTACTAATAAAGGCCCTTCGTAAGAAACTTTCCTCTACCCCAGCGATCGTTTAACTTAAAGCGTAACCGGAAAATAACTTCTTTTTCTACTTAGCTTATCTGTACTTAATCTAGCAGGCAAGCACTAATCAGTGTTGGTAGGTCTTAGACGTTGCAACGTTGTCGATTCGATTAGTCGAAGTAACAGTAGTATTACATTGGTCAGATGAGGAATGAATTTTTCTAGGTTTGACAGACCGCTAGCCGATCTGTACTGTAATTTGTATAGCCAATTTCTTGGCCCATGCCCCGGAGTAAAGTGTAGCGTACTACACTCAACTTATACCCAATGCGGTAATTCTCCACAAAGTAATACACTTGCAGTACAGTCAACTTTACTGTAAGTAAAGTTGACCTACTGCACTGTATGTAACATTATTCCAACAATTTCAAATTTTATTACGTAAAGTGCGACCGGTTCGAATCGCGTGTTTATAACGACCATTCTGAATGGTAACGCTTTACTTTTACTAAATAAAACCTTTCGGTATTTTCCCATTCGGTTAAGCTGAAACTTCAGAAACCTTACCGAAAATTTGTCGAATTATTGCTTTCCAACCGTTAAGATATCGTCTATACAAGTATTAGGAATAATACCTTAAAACTGGTTGTCGTATTCATTTGAAAATGTAAATTACGACGTTATATAGGCGTTAAACGTTCCTTCTTCGTTGTCTTGACCTATTATATATATAAAAGAGGCGGCCTATAAACCTGTAAAAATACGTTAAGCAGTCTCGTTATTTTAGTCTGTCACGTAAATATCTTTACCTTCAAAATCTTTTTTTCCCGAACGTGTATTCGTAGGGGTAGTTGTTAAGGTTATTATTTACACCTTCGCATTTAGCTACGTATATTACAAAGTTGGCTTTAATCTGGTCCTTGGATGTATAATCGGCTTGAAACTATAGTTTCATTCGAATTTACTCGTGAATGGAGTAGTTAATAGACTAATAGCCGATTTTTCCGTATACGATATATTATTTTTGAAAACTAGCAAACATTTATATGCCTTTTTGCAAGTATTATTATAGCCGCGGTTCGTTTAACCTGTTTCTGAACAATGATCCTCATGCCTTATTATCAAGTTTCTTTTCTTATGACTAATATTTTAGGCGTTGTTTTTGCCTTAGGTATACTTTGAATTTTCAATCTAAAACATAGTAAACAGTTTTAGCTAAGGTGGCTTTGATAATTTAACCTTCGCCTTTAGTTTTATCGGTTATAAATATCAATTCGAGACTCTTCTGTATTCGTATAAAAATTTTCAACGATATTTTAGAGCTCATATATAAGGTTTATAAACAAAATTCAACAAAAAAAGAGTATATGGTCGAAATTTAGGTGTCCGTATTATTCTTTTGATATTACTGAATAAAAAGTTTATCATTTTACTATTCCGTTTTAAAGGTTATTTAGCACTTTCTCAACTTAGTTAATAAAGTGGTAAAAACTTTCTATGGGTTTTTAAGAATTTTTGCTAAAGGTTTTTTATGTATCTCTAAGTTATACTAATTTAATACTCATTGTGAAGTTCGTGGTTAATTTTTATATCCAAGTGGGATTTTAAACGGTTTTATTACTTCATCAATTTATTGACCTGCGTAAAGTAACACATATAGAATATTTTAACTTGCCAGAATAGTATACTGGGCCAAATAACATAAAACTTAAACGGTTTAATATCTAGTCCCTTCTATATATTAGATATGGCACGTATCTTATCCTTTAGTATATCTTTTTTTTACCACTATGGTTCGCGTCCCTTTTTTAAGCCTGGTGAAGCTGGTAAACTTTGTAGTATTTTTTTTATTAGTGGGAATGTGGTGCGGTAGAAGGTTACGGTAAAGGTTATTGTTAGCGGGTATTAGTTCATAGGGTACGTATTGGCGTTTTACGTCGTTCTTCGTTTTCTGAAGTGGGTTATTCTCGGTATTTCGGCCGCTCCTGTTATAGCCGAACGGGCTATTTTTGGTGTTTCGGCCGCTTCTGTTATAGTTAAGCGGGCTATTAGTCGTATTAAGGAAGTGATTTGGTGTTTGGTTTTACTTTATAGTGTATGCCGGTATGGGGGTGTATTATATCCGAGTGTTAAATGAGGATTGCGGCCGTGTTTCATCCTTTCTAAGGTTTGTGTTTTTGATCTGGGGTACGGGTATAGTATTTGGTCGTCTCACACCACATATTTTTCGTTTCGTCTATATATTCTTTACCACTTGTTCTTATGCTTGGTTAGGTCATACCCTTTTACAAATTCCGTTTGGTATGTATTTTATCTTCCTAGTTTGGCAAGTTATTAAGTCCTATTTTTTAGAATAGTATTTTTATAGAGCGGTTATTGATACCTTATGAGTTATTAATACGTACATTTCAAAATTGAATTCGTAGGGATTTGATAATGAAGGGGTTAACTATTTGCCATATACCTAACATTAAATTCGAAAATCTTTTGTGAAGGCTATTTAATATATTAGGTCCTTAGGGTTTTTTTCTTTTAATAGCAAAATATTAGAGCTTAAATGTACGTGTTTACTGTATATAGGTTTAGGTTTTTAATTTGTTTATCGATGGTATTATTCTAAAGTCCTAGGTTTATTTCGTGTATTATAGCTTTTCTGATTCTCATGTATTGGACTAAAAGGTCGATGTAAGCGCTGGTTTCATCTGATATCTTTAGTGTTGATGCTATAGCTATAAGTGTTTTAGTAATGTTAGAGATAGTTGTTTTTGCGTATACCTAGTATATTAGAGCAGCGTAAATTGGTGGTTTCGCATTGTAGTTGGATTTAGGTGCGTTTGGGTTTCAAAGTTTACTATGGTTCGGCAAAAAAAAACTAAATAAGATAATTGATGCGGTCGGAGTGGAGCTAATAAAGTTTGTTAATGTAAATCAATTTTAAACGATACTTAAATAAAACTTAGCTACAAACTAGTTAGGCGTTGCAAATTAGTTTGTTTTAGAATTTAGTAACGCTAATTTAGCTTCATGGTTAGAAAAGCTTAAAAGTTATAAATACTAAATTTCAAATATGTATGGCGAATATGAGAAGGCGATTATTTTAAAGGAAGTATGCGTATGGGAAGGTGTATTGTATGATCCAGTGTATGAGTTTTGTTTCGTGTTTAGTAAGCGGCCCAGATTATTGTGTCGTAGCCGCTTTTGGTTTTCGTGAGCGGTTTGAATGCTGTATTCGTAACCGCTCCTGTGTTTTGCGAACGGAGTGAATTGCTGAGTTTAAATCAGATGGGTCCTAACCAAAGGTTACAGAACTTAGTGGTTTTGGTCGACGTAGCCTGGTATGTGATAGGATGTTTTTTAAGAAATTTCTGGGTACGTTAAAGAATCAAATAAGGGTCAATAATAGCGTAACGAGGCTTTTAGTAGATAAAGCGCAAAATAAAGGTTAATAATGTCGTATCAAAGTTTTTTTTTTAAAAAAAAAAAAAAAGTTATTTAATTTTTATAGTTTTTATGTATATTTCGCGTAATTTTTATAAATACGTAGTGTTTGAGTATTGACAGATTGAACCGTTATAACATCCTATTGAAAGTATTTAACTTGTATTTGTTTCTTTTTTCCTAGGTTGTCTGTAATCAACTGAATAGGCTACTAATTGGTATTGGCAAGATTTTTACCAATTTATGTAAAAGTAAACGATTAGAAGAGTAATTATAAGAATGGTATAATTGGAGTAAAAGATAGATTAAGAAGGAGTATTCCAGACAGTGCACGCTACAGATGGGAGGTTATAATTCTTCCATATAGGCAGTGACCTTTTTGCCGTATGCTTTGGAATATACATTCCAGACCGTTCTATGCGTTGCCATGCGGTTTGGAATACCCATTCCAGACCGCTTTATGCATGATACACTTTACGTTTTGCAAGAGTGCAGCCTTCAGCGTGACACGTTATCATGTACATTGTAGGAGGGCACCTTGCATTACAGTGCACTACCACTTGACCTATGTATACTATCTATGAGGGTATATAGTAATATTCACATCTACCTTGATTTTTCATAAAGAGTAACCGGAAAGTAGCCTTTTTTTTTCATCTAGCTAATTTTTTCTTGATCCAATAAGTACTAATCATTGTTAATAGGCATCACAAGTGATGATCCATTAGATGTCATAACGTTTTTGAGTCGAATCGTGGTATAAGGAACAATAATATTACATATTCAAGTAATATTTGTATTGTTCTTAGTTTGAGAAACCGCTAGCCGGTGAGCAAACTAATGTGTATGGTAAATTTCATTGAAAGTACCTTAGTAATAACTGGGTATATACCGTATTTAACTTTGAAATCAAACTGTTAACCCATTAACAATACAGTCTACTTTTAGTGAGTAAAGTCAATTCATTCAATAGTAGATTGACTGACTGTACCGCAATTAACTACTTTTCCAATACATAGATCTTTACTCTCATTTCTAAATACACTGAATTTTACCTATTTCAATAACATATTATTTCATTCTGACAATATCTTTAATGCATGGAACGCCAAAGTTCAATCAATAGTACACGCAGTGAACGCTATTGAACATAACCTTAATATATTGAAATACAGACTGCAATATGAAAAGTAAAATTATTGAGAGCTTATTTTTGATATTGTTGTCGAGGTAGCTGGGAGTTGGGAAAATCTACGAGTTATTGGAAATTAAATGGCTTTCATTTCGGTATTAAAAGTATAGGATTCAGTATGGTTTGCCAACTTTTCCCATCAACTTATTCGAAATTATTTTGAAATTTCCTGTCGCCATATAGTATTGGTTTAAAAGAAATTAACCGTCTTCTGAGTACCCAAAGAGAACAAAATGTTCGAATAGGTCAAGTTTTCGTTTTGCAAGAAATATAACCTCGTTCAATAAAATATTAAATGAAAAAAATCTATGAGAACCTATTATTCCAGATGGACCTTAAAGATTTTTTTTTTAATTTAACGAGGAGAAGGTCTTTAGCCTTATAACGTAATACTTCCGTAGTTTATCGCTTGCTACATATAAAAATGCAATTCACTATAAAAAAAACACTTGAAATTTGACCTTATTCAAAATTATAAAACGAGTAACTCGAAAATACACCTAGCCTGTTTACAATTTTTACTAATGAAAAAACTCTAAAATGATTTACAATAAACAACCAATTTTTGAAAAACAAAAATTTTTCATTGAAACGAAGCTTCCAACTTCATTTCACATTTATTCAGAATCATAAAAAGAAATACGTAAAACCTGAGATACTATTACGAAAGCACTAATCCCATGATGTCCATTAAGGTGATTGGATGCTGTATATAATCCTCGATAAAGAAATAAGGAGATACCCTTGCTAAATAGTTGTTACGAAGCTATAAAACAGGAGTTTCCCGGTTATATTATAGGTAAAGGCATGTTTCCAAACGGTTTTAGAATATCATAGAAGTATGGCAACTACCAAAACTATATCCCTAGTATCTGTTAGCCCAGGCACTAGCCTGTAACATTACCTACAGCTTACTCCTCTGAGTTTCCGGGGTTTTAAAGACGATATTAGTAGGTACGCGCGAATTTGAAAGGGTAGCAGAATGTACCTACTTACCGTAAACTATTTTGAAAGGTGCATAACAAACGTTTAGAAACGGTTTGGAATGTTGTGGAATCGTAAGAAAGATTTTAGATGTCGAACTTTTTGTAACAGCGTGGAAGAGGCTGGCACTAGCATCATTTTCACCTTTTTCATTACAAGTTCCTATAAATCTTCCCCTAAATATGAAACTTTTCCTCTTAAAAAAATCTTATATTTACTGACTATTAATATAATGCATCTGCATGGTCGTACCTATTACGTTCCAGGGGTTTTTTTTTGTTGCTGTTGTTGCAAATGTTTCAGCCGCTTAGATCAACTTTACCCTGAAAGAAGAAGTCGATGAAACTATTAGAGACGTTAATTTTAGCTTTAAAGAGGTTTAATCTCCGAAAATCAGTATTAAGTTCCAGGTGTTACACCTTGTCAAAATATATCCTCATGGAACTAAACACTAAATTGGTTTCGAATAGACATACAGGATGGTTCATAATTTACGCAAGTTTTGCTAAGAGAACGCAGTTAACCATAAATCTTAATAAAGGATAGAATACTGTTAACCAGCAGTTAAACATTCGTCTTAAATACCGCCTATACTCTATTAGTATTTACAGCCGGAGCTTTCACTATACTAATACGTCCTTAATTATAAATTTTAATATCAAGAATGCTGTTTGAAATCTATTCAAGACTTGTTTAGGTTTCGACGCCTAAACAAGAAGTAAATTTCCCGTTTTTGAATAGTTTTATAATTGTTAACTAATGGTTCAATATCGTGTAGACTTAAATAGTCGTAGTTAGACAAGCTATAAGAGTTTATGGAGCTAGTTAATACGAAGTTGATTTATGTGGTAGTACCAGTTTATACTCTATACTCCTATTCGCTTTAGTGGTCTTTGCGCCGTGCAGTTCTTGAATAAGCAGGAGTAGTTTGAATTAAACAAAGAATTTTTGTATTAAACATAGGCACCGTAGTTAATAAGATGGTAAGGAAATTATTAAAAATATGGTTCAAGTCGCGAAGTGTATCGATTGCAAATTAGATAAGTTCATTAATATGTGTGAAGAATTACTTAATGCTAACGGCTTAAAAGATGATTCGGATGATAGCGAATATTCTGGTATAGTTCAAACGTCGTAATAGTAGTAATAATATAAATTCATTACTGTGATCAGTATTAGTGGAATGAACACTCCTCAATGGTTTAGTGATATAGGATAAAACTAAATTAAGCTTGCTGGCTAGTTAGACAGAAAGGTACGTTGTTATTCATGATCGAATTATAATGGGATTCGAAAACATCGAGGGCTGCGGTATTTGCAAAGATTGCTAGCGGCTTTCAAATCGAGTATATATAACCCTGGTGGAATAGTACTACGTGCGGTATAGTAGGTTAACTTTACTTAAAGTATAGTTGACTATACTGCACTACAAGTTGAGAGTATTGTTTGTGTGGACTTACTGCATTGTGTGTTAGTCAAATGAAATATGCTACACTTCACTCTATGGCACGAGCTAAGCAATTATATATACAAATTACTAGGTAGACCGGCGAGCAGTCTGCCGAACCTAGAATAAAACATCTACTACTTGACTAATACAATATTACTGTTACTTCGCCACGACTCTAATCGATAACGCTGTAATGATCCAAGTTTTTATTAATACTAATTAGTGCTTATTGGGTGAAGCAAAGATTAGATAAAGAGAAGAAGAAGCTACTTTGCGATTACGCTTTATAGTTACAAAAACGGCTAGGGTAAAGGAAATATTCTTGCGAAAGGCATTAATTAACACTATATAAGTCTACAACGGCAGAAAAACAAAGATTATTTTTAGGTCATATTAGTTTTATAACGGCAATCTGCAAGTTAGCAACGGCGTAATTGGTGCCTAAGTATATATTACATAGTTAAGTTTAACGGCGTTATCTTTCGTAGCTGTAAAGAAGGAAATCCTTCTCCTATGATTATACCCAAAAATATAACCAATGAAGCGTAAGGCCACATCCTTACTAGTCCTAATAATATCAAGAGCGGTAATAACGGTGGCGTTAACATAAAAGGAGAGAGTTATGAGGAGGATGGTAAGGACGCGACATCGTTGCCTTTTCACTTTAGTAATGGATAAATACCCTGGGAACAAGCTTATGCCTCCGGCTATAGTATAATATACCATAAAATAATATTATAGCGTTTTATAAATAATTGATTATAAGTAATGTAAGAAATATAAAACAAAAAAGGTAATAGGTTGAAATTGGTGTAATATCGTAAATGTGAATAAAAGTTAAAATCGGAATTGATGCGAATATTAAAAATGAAGAAAGAAAGAAACGAATAGGAAATTCCGTTGGGTCGAAAAGAGAAAAATAAAGAGTGCCAGAATTTCGGAAGCGGTGTAACATGGTAGGGTTAAATAGAGGTAAAATCGGCGATCGGCGCGAATAGTTAGGCTTAACAAAGTGAAAAATCGTAAATCGGTATAAATGGTATAATACGGGCCCATCGAAATTGGCGAAAAAGTGATGAAATAGCTTATTAAAATCGTAGAACCTTTTGAACAACCTTGATAAATAGTGTACTAATCGATATAATTATCGCTAATACTACGTTCGGCATAACTTTAGTTATGATATCTGATAGACTGGATTATCCATCGATTTATCTCCTTTTTTTATATTTCACAGTGTTTAAATAACTTGTGTAAAGATATAATATCGACTATCAAACTTTTATCGTTTATATTACCCAATTTATCTTGGTACTTACAAAGTAAAGAAGAGTTGGTATTTACGATAAGAGGGATATGAGGTAAATTAAGGTTGAAAAATTATCCGGAACGTTATCATTATAGTAATACCAGAATCAGATATTTTAATTATGTTATAGATTTCGAAAGCTTAAGCGCTCCGCGTTATCGTTTTAGACTTGGTAAAGTTTGAATCGATAATTTTTCCTCAGAACGTAAAGTGCTCTAAGCCGGAGTTTTGTTGCCGAAAATTAAAATTTAATTAATTTGTAAACTCTCGTCGTTATTATTAAAACATAAATCGTAGTAAAAACGAATAGCTTTATAATACATATATTTAATGGTATGAATTGAAAATCGTCTTTTGGATTATGTATTTACTACGGAAGTCGTTTAACAAGAGTTTTGCATATATAGTATATCGGATCTGTTTGGTATTACACGACGATAAAAAGGTTAAATTCTATATTTTGTGATGTTATAAAAGTAAGCTCGGTACTATATACACATTAGAACTTATATTTATTAGCTTATTTTACACCATAAAATGCAATAAGGGTTAATTTACCCAATTACCACTTTTATATAAGTCCTAAAATACTGTTCCAAAAATTAATAATAACGTTATTAGAATTGATTACATGGTATTTGGTTAGAGACGTTTGAGGTCATGCTTTGAGCCGGCTTCTAGGAGTTTCCTTTTTTTAAAAACGGAAAACGAGGGGTTATATAATGTTAATATGTAGTCCACCTATATACCGATTAATATAAAGCTCTTCAAACAGGTTATCGATACTAATAGGTACAGGTTGAAGGTAAAATTAGTTATTTCGAACCATTTTTTATAGTGATTTTCATAGGTATCGTATTAGTAAATAACAGCTTCGGCCAAGCCGAAAAGTGGTTTGAAAATACGTAAAATAGTCATAGGCGAGTAATATTACCCAAGGTTGATAGATATATAGGCGTACATCCATTGTTTAAACCGCTTTTTAAATGAGGTATATACCTATATTATATTTCGAAGTTTCATATGTAAATTATATAATATGATAAGGAAGATCGCGAGTATAAGAATTTGGCGATTATTAGCTCGTTATATGTTAAGTAATTTGGTTATAATATCCTTTTTACCTTTGTCGTTGTATCTTACAACGAGTAAGTAGTTTTTTTCGAACGTTTTTTTCGGTTTTATTCTTAATTTCGCAAACGAAACGAGTAAAGAAAATCCTATAAACGCCGTAAATAATTAGGTCGAAACGTTTAAAACGAAAAACTTTTGAATCGATTAAGGCTAAAATTTCCGTTTAGGTAAATTATACGAATATAGTACCTAAAGTAGTAATAATACCTTTGCAGCCGAGTTTTAAGTTAAGCTTATACTTTGCCGTATTTGTATGTAATCATAGAGTTAGTAACAAAGGTTTGAAAGCGCTTTCTTGGTTTTTTAGCTCAAAAGCGCCTTTGATAACGACGTTTTAACGAGGGTAATAAAAATAGGCCGCTTTTATTCAACGTAATCGGATTTGATTTGTATTTTAGGTGTAAGGTTATGATTAAGTTCGGTTGAAATTTGCCTTTTTAAGTAATATATTATATACTGTTCTATCAATTTTACGGTTTTAGGCCGTCCCTTTTAACTTTTTTCTTATATTCATATACTATTATCCAATGAAACTAACTCTTCGTATTTGGTAAGTTTACGAATATATCGTGACCTTTCAACCCGTTAATCCTTTAAATACTAATTTATCAATTTTTCGTTTTTCGAATTAAAACTTCTAATTATAATAATAAATCCAAAAAAAATAGTTTTATGTAGGATATTCTTTGTATCTAACGTTTAAAATACATTATTTATTTCCTATAGAAAATGTAGTGTCGCAATAAGTTTTACCATAACATTGGCTTTTTATACTATAAACGGTAATAGGGTAAAATTTATATGAATATTCGGGTACGTATCAAGGACGAAAAGCGTTGGGATAAGCCCACTTAGGTTAAAAGTATTGTTGATGGCTTTATCCTCTATTGAGAGGATAGAATTTTTAAAATTAACAACTTTTAACTTCTTTAAAATTACTATATACGCTTTTTCATGTAGTCTGTGATATCGTTTACAATTTTCAATACCTTACGAATATTTCATTAAGATTTACTTATACTCGTTACCGGTTATCCGAACTTTTGTACGCTACTTAGGAAAATTAAAGGCCATACCGGTATCGTATATAATTCAATTTTAAAGCCTCAATAAACATTCAACTAGTAATTAACTAGAGTGTTTTAATAATTCATAACAAAAACGCTTTGTAGGAATTGAACGACTTAAGATAATATTTCTGTGTCCATGACATAAAAACCCGATTAGCTATTTTAATATATAATATTAATAATTACTTTGTAATTAAAGTTTATATTGTTTTCAAGGCGGAAATTAAACCTTCGTAGGGCTTGTAAATGTAGCTAATACTTGTAACAAAACTTTTCGATAACTTTCAATACGGGTTTTTTTACATTTGAATAGCCCTTAACGTAAAGAAAACGTAAAAGACTTTCTATTATTAAGTCTTTAAATCGTTAGCGTCAGGTCCGTCATTTTAGTTCCGTTAAGTAAACAGCCTTAATTATATGTTTTTGAGGGAAGAATGACAAATTGCCGAACTTCAGTCGAAACGGTACGAATATGTTTTTTACTATATAAACGAGTTAATTAGTATTATTTCGAACGTTAATTCCGAACTTGTTTATATTAGTGTTGGAATAGTATTACATGTAGTATAGTAGGTCAAATCTATTGTAAGTAAAGTTGACTGTAATGCAAGTTGAGTGTATTGCTTTGTGCTGACTTACCGTATTGGATGTAAGTCGAGTGCAGTACGCTGCACTTCACTCTAAGGCACGGGCCGAGCAATTAGCCATACAATTTACAGTGTAGACTAGCCAGCGGTCTGCCAAACCTAGAACAATACATCCACCATCTGACCACGCAATACTACTGTGACTTCGAAGACCAATCGAATCGAGAACGTTGCAACGTCCAAAGGCCCATTTATAGGCAAGTCCTACCAACAATTAGTAAATAAAAGCAAAAGTAGTGTTTTTAAGGCAATTACATAAAACTTAACCGATTCGAAACACGTATTTACAACGAACGTTCCAATAGACGTCGTTTCACCTTTACTAAACAAAAACTTTCGGTATTCAGTTATTCGGTCTAACCGAAACTTTGGAAACTTTGCCGTAAACGCATTGAATTTCTGCTTGTCAACCATCGAAATTTCGGCTAAACTAATATTAGGAATAATACCTTAAAGCGTGTTTCCTTATTTATTAAAAACGTAAATTATAACGTTATATAGGAGTTAAACACCTCGTTTATATAATCTTGGCTTATAATATATATAAAGGAGGCGTTTTATAAGCCGGTAAAAATACTTTACGCGTTATTATTGTATTTTGGGTCGTTCTTTTCAGGGTATATCTTCGAAAAGGTAAGCGTCTCGTCCGTGATTTATTTCTTTGCAGTTGTCTACATATATCATAACATTTGATTTCAGTAAATCCTTTAATATAATATATACTTTGTTTAAAATTGTTCTGCAATCTGAATTCCCTAGTAAACGAGGTGGTTTATGAATTAATTTCCGACTTTTACCCTATACTTTACTCCGGTTTAACAAACTCATAAGGCTTCGTATATATTTTCGTAAGTATTGCTATAATTTCAATATAGTTTTTTCATTTTCGAATGATCGTCCTTATCTTTTATTAACAAAATTTCTTTTTTAATTACTATACTTAGAGCGTTTGTTGTACATCAGGTGAACCTTAAATTTTCGGTTTGAAACGGGGAAAACTATTTTAGTAAGGTTCACTTCAATAATTTATTATTTATGTTTAGTTTTATTAGCTACAAATACTCATTCGAAGCTCGCCTATCGTCGTATAAAGCTTTTGAATAACGTTTTAAAGCTTTTATAAAAGGAATAAAGGTTTTCTTGTCTGCTTTAAAAAGTATAAAGTTTAAATTTGAGTTTTTCCGATAAACTTTTATTATTATTTCAATAAATAATTTATTACCCTTATATTTTAGTCTCAAGGTTACCTAATACTTCTTGAACTCGGATAATCGAGCTGTCATGATTTCTTATAAGTTTTTATCGACGTCATTTTATTGGTTTTTATGGATTTTCAAGTCATACTGGTTTAGTTTCTTTCGTAAAGTTTATAATCAACTTTTATATCTAAGTAAAATTTCAAACGGTTATAATACTTTACCGATGTATTTTCATATATAAGGTCATATATACGCTACTTTTTAACTTATTCGAAAATTATACCAGGTAAAATATTATGGAATTAGGATCACTTAATATTGAATTTTAAAGAAGTATTAAATATTTTGCCTATGTTATTATAAAGTACATCGTATGGTTCAACTTTCTAATTATTATCCTTATTTTATAGTTTAGTATAATTATTAAATTTGTCAGCTCGTTTTTATCCATGGGAAAGCAGTGTAGCAGGAGGTCGCGGTAAAAGTCGTAATTTATAGGTATTGATCCGTAAGGCACGTATTAGTATTTTACATCGTTCGTTAATTCCAGGATCGGGGTTTTTTATATCCTAGTCAATCCTTCCGTAGTCGATCACATTATTTCCGGTGTTTCGACCGCTCCAGCTATAGTCAAACGGGCTGTTTCTTTTATTCGGAAAGTAGTTCAGTATTCTATTTTTTTTATAGTGTATATCGGCGTAAGGGTATATTGTACTTACGTGGTAGATTAAGATTATAGTCTTTTTTCTTTTCGTAGGTTTTTATTTTTCGCTTAGTCCATAGTTATTAAATTAGGTCGTTTTATATCTTTTTTTCGTCGTTTCAATGACATTTTTCTTTTTCTCGAAAAGTAATACATTTTTATAAATTTCGGTAAGTATAATTTTTTTTCCATTTAATACGTTGACGAGTTATACTATTTCGGATATAGACTTTTTTAAAACTATTATTCTTACTTCCTAGTGTATTACTACCTTAAATTCGTAGTTGGATTCGTAAGGCTTTAATAATGACAAGATTTATTATTTTGTCTATATTTAATGTTTAATTCGAAACATTCTTATCAAAATCGTCCAGTAAGATAAGTCCTTAGTTTTTTTTATCATAATACAGAAATATAACAGTTAACATGAATATATTTATTGTATATAGGTCGAGATTCTTAATTAGCGATTTTATAATATTTTTTTCAAATCCTAAGTCGATTTGTATGTTATTCCCTTTTCAATTACCATATTTTTGACCATAATATCGAAGTAAACATTAGTTTCCCTTAATAATATTGAGTTTAAGGATAAAATTGAAGGCGTTCAAGGGTGGTTTTTATACGTATTTGGTATATTAAAACGGTTCAAGTTAATAATATCGCGTTGCAGGTAAATTCAGATTCGTTTAGCATTTAACGTTTAAGGAAATACATTTGAAGTATTAAGTAAATAAAGTAATTATAACAGTTGAAATAAAGTAAGTTAACTTTTTTATTAATATAAATGAATGTTGAATAATAGATGGGACGTAATTATAAATTAGTTAGGCGTTTTAATCTTTTTTTTTAAAAAAAAATGGTAACGTTACGTTAACTAAACGGCAAAGAAAACTTTAAAGTTAAAAAACTAAACTCAAAACACGTAGGGAAAATCCGAAACGGTAAAGAAGGTAAAGGAAGTGAAAGGGAAATAATGAAAATAAAAGGTGTAATTGTGGGAAGGTATATTGTGAAATCTGGTATTTGGTAGTCGGTTCATATTGGTATGTCTTGACCGAATTTGGTAAAGTAATCGATTTGGTTATTCTATGCGCAATCTTTTTAACAAAAACGATCTTTTCGGATAAGTGTATCGTAACTTCCTTTCGATTAAGGAAGCGGTTTAAAGATTACAAATCGGATAAAATTGAACGAATGGTTTTGAAACTTAGGGATGTTGGCTTACGTGGCCCAGTACGTAATAAGACGCTTTTTTAAAATTACCCGGGTACGTCAAAACGGTAAATAAGGGTTACTAATAACATAACGTGGCTTTAGAAATAAAACTTTAAGTAAAGATTAATAATATCGTATCAAAACTATTCTTTTTAAAGTTATTTGATTTTTATGATTTTCATATACGTTAGCGTGGAATCTTTGAATAAACAAGGTTTTTAAGTATTAACAGTTACAATTATTATAATATCTCGTTATATGTATTCAATGTATATTTATTTCTTTTGTACTAGGTTACTTGTAGGCAACTGAATCAGCTTTTAATTGGTATCAATATGGTTTAAACCTTCGGTATTTACTCAAATTAAAGTTTGTAAAAAGTGATTAAAAAAATTGTATTATTATGTAAAATATAAAAATCTAAAAGGTCATTTAGAGATGAACGCTACAGGAGAGGGTTTATAAGTCTTCACCCGGAGCGTACTATTTTAGACCGCTTAATGTATTGCCGTTCGCTTTGGTATACCTATTCCAGACCTATCCATGCATTTCCGTTCGGTCTTGAATAGTCATTCCAAACCGATCCATGTATGGAGCACTTTGCGTCTTGTAAGATTGCAACCTGCAGTGTATCACTTTATCATGCACTCTGCAGGAATTCACCCTGCAATACAGTGCACTGCAACTTGCCTTATGAATACTATCTATAAGGGCCCTCCATCCAGAGCGTATCACTCTGGAATACTCATTCTAGACCGATCCACGCATTGCCGTCGGCCTGGAATACTATTCCAAACCGATCCATGTATGGGGCACTTTATGTCTTGTAAGAGTGCAGCCTGCAGTGTGATACGGTATCGTGCCCTCTGCAGGAGTACACCCTGCAATACAGTACACTGCAACTTGCCTTGATAATACTATTTATGAGGGTATTTAGTAATATCCAAAATTTCCGAATAATTGATTTCCACTACTGTTAGCCAATTTAAATCCGAATATACCCAAATTAAGACCGTAATAAAAGTATCATTAAATTTTTCGAAACTATATTCCTCTTATTTCGTTCAAATCTAACGAATTTCGTACTTGCTGAGTCTAACAAAATAATTTCTTAACACCGAAAAATTATAAATAAAATTACTATTAAAATTAGCGAAAACCAAAGAAACTCAACCCTTTTAAATAATACGTAATAAATTCTAGACGCGAATTACCTGGACTTTTTTAAGGTTAACCCGAATACTTACCCGAACCGTTATCATAAAACCTAGGCATCTTACCTTTCTAATTACGAAGTCATACTCTTTTAAATTCAAATTTAGCCTTATATTACGAAAACGTCCTAAAACCTCTCGAACTTTCGCTATGTAATTTTATTTAATATCGAAAAAAATACCTGAAAATTCATCCAAGTACGCCGTAACGAAATTATCCAATGTATCCGTCATTACACAATTAATATATTGCTAAAACGTCGTCAACGCTCCCGCTAGGCTTAAAAGGGTACCCAATTATTCGGATAACCCGAACCGCGTACCAAACATCGTTAATTCCTCTTTTCTATATATAACCTAAATATGGTAAATGGCCGCCCGAACATCTAAATTCGTAAATTATATTGACTTCGATAACGCACGTAAAATCCTCGTAATTAAAGGTAAGGGTAAACGGTTTTACTCAGTAATCTTATTTAGTATCCGGTAATTGATATAAAACCGTTATCTCCCCCCTCCCCCCCCCCCCCCCCACTGGTTGAAAAATGAATAATACCAGCGTTATAACCAATGAAAAAAACTTACCTAAACACAAATTTATTTGTTAACTCCATAATCTATCGTCGAAACTTAAAAGGTTAATATCACAATATCGAATATAATAGCCCCCAAAGTCGTTATAATAAAAATCCAGTTTTATTCGGATTGAAATAAATGTAATAATCAAGTTTCGACCTGTATAAAGGTAAAATTATACCCTTATCCTTATTGAAAAGGTAGCGTAATTTCGTTCATTTTAATGAATAACGAAACTCATATTTTTACGTTTTATCCATAATCATCGTTATCGCTTATGAAATTCGGGTTATTGCGTAAAAACTTAAAATAAAAGCAAATCAGGACTAATCCCTTATACGTTATATCTCCCAGTACAAACGTTACGATAAGCAGATGAAAACTAATCCTATTACGCCTCGTATATCTACCGACCTAAATCGTACCATCATCGTATTGATAATTAAGCCTTTTTAACCATAAACTATTAATCGATTTTCGCCAACGTTAAAAATCACCTATTAATATCGTATCCAAAGTATCCTGAAAATTATATCACGTGTTATTCCAGAAATAATATATATTAACGTCAAGTTCAACTATTTATCAATATTGATTCGAAAATTCAATATTTAGGTAATATAAGTACTATACAGTAACTCTAGTATCGTATCAAAATCTCGAAAATATAATAACAATATATACTTCATCATTAAACGTTATATTAAAGCCTTACTCACAGCATAATGATAAATACGGCTGCAATCGTCTTGAATATTCAAAAAAAAAATTATTAAAAAGCAAAGGAACAAGCAATGAATCCTCATTTATCCATATTGTAATTAGATTAAATTCCTTTTTACCTGAATTTATTATTATGCCGTTAAAGCTATATAACCCCTAACCAATACTATATCCAATAGTTAGACTTCTTTCGTCGCTGTTAATAGAAAATCTTTATCCACCTTTTCGACTTTTATTATATATACCCACGTAAAAGGTAATACCGGGCGGAATTTGTAACGACGTTAAAAATAGTTCAATAAGTCATAACGTATGTAATGAATTATAACCAACTTAGTATAAAGTTCCTTTACCGTCTTCAACGTCGTCTTACGTCCTTAATCCTTAACGCGTACCAAACGAGATGATTGAAATAATTATCCGCGGTATCAAATTAATGAGCCATGATTACGACGACCCTTTATCGAGGATTTTTAAAAAACCAAAAAAACCCGTAAAAACTGTATTACCATTCGGCTATTAAGCTTATATGAATCTTGTCAATTAATAATTAAAACGTCTTTTTAAGTTTAAGGACTCCAATTCGTCGACAACTTTACGGTACTTCTTAAAGACTACTATATAATCTACCTAGCTAACGTTGACTGTAATAAATTTATCATGAATACGTAAATATACGCGAAGACGTAAGTATTTGCATTGTATGGCCGAAGTACAATCCATGCTAGCCGTTTAAACCAATGGTATTTCGAGCCTAATAACGTATAATACCCATAGGATTTTATTATTCATAATCAATCCTTTTAATTTGACCAATGCTTTATCCGCGCGATAATAGTCGTTAAACGAATCCTCGATATAATGGAGAAACTCGCCTATATTAAACAAACACTCGTATCGCCTAGCTTCGTAATATACTATAACCGCCTACATTACCGCCGCCGTATAACAACCCTATACGGAAAAAATGTATACCGACCTTTTTCAATTTATATTTTATCCGCTTTTAGCATTAATTTAATCGTTTAACGCGTCACCGCCCACGTATAAGTCAATCCGTCGAATTATGGTTAGTTATATCCCTTTTGACTTCCCTAAACCGGTGAAAAGATAGTTCAAGTCGCGGTTAATTTAGCTTTAAATTATAAAATCTTCGTTACGACATAAATGAAATCGGACGTAAAGTAGATAAATAAGTTAATGAACCCGGTAATAATGATTACTTTACAACCAACGCGATATAATCTACGGTATTTTGTAAACGAGAAATATTGGCGTAAATTAGCCTCGAAAGGATAGGAGGTGTATTTATAAAGATAAAGGACGAGGTATTCAAGTATAGCCTATCCTCCCCAATGAAGCTAAAAAATCATTTAAAATTATTAACATTTGTTATCGATTAGCTTATAATAAGTAATGTTTTTTCGTTGAAAGAAACAATAATAATATATTTTAATCCGATCTACTATTATAAGCCATTTAGATAGCAAATGATGTTTACTATTTAGGTATGGTAAAAGACTAGAAGATTCTACCGTAAGCTATCGTATAGGACCTATAGGCATGGCCAGTGCCCAGCCCATCACGTATCCTCCCACGTACAGTACACAGTCACGTAACCTATAGACTCAATAGCTAATGGCCAGAGTCCATAATAATTTCAACGTTTTTAAAAAAGATCCGTCAAAATTTTTGGTTTTTTTAATAGTGATAGCGATGCTACCTTTAGTTACGGTAAAAACCACCGTAACCTAAAAGTCTTTTCAACTTACTGCCGTATAAAACGCCGCAGTTTGTAGAGGCCTTTGGCAAGAATTATTCCTCTACCCTAGCCGCTATTATTAACGTAGAGCGTAACCGGAAAGTAGCTTCTTCTTTTACTTAGCTTATCTGTGCTTATCCTAATAAACACTAATCAGTGTTATTAGGTGTTTGGATATTGTAACGTTGTCTATTCAATTTTTTGATGTAACAGAAGTATTATATAGTCAAGTGGTAAATGTATGGTTCTAAGTTTGGTAGACTGTTAGCCGGTTTTCGTAGTAATTTATATAGCCAATTGATTGACCTGTGCTCTAGAATCAATCGGTCACTCTACAATCAACAGAATTGCAGTTAGTATAGTCAACTTTACTATAAGTAAAGTTTACTGACTGTACTGCAATTTTCATGATAAAAATAGCAGTCAATATTGTTCCAACAATATGTAATTATATATAAAAGTTATCTTTTTCCTTTTTAAAGGTCAATAAAATTATTTATAAATATAAGATAAATGTTTGTGTTAGTTTCAGTAGAGTACCTGTCCGGGGGGTACGTGCGGTCTGGTGGATAGTTAAAAATATGATAATGATTCGCTTATTATCGTACGTATACCTTCAAAGTTTTGTGAAAAAATAGTTTCAATCGGTTAACCTAGGTAGTTTGGTAATTGGTACCGGTTCGAAACCCATCCAATCCTGTTATAATGATACTTCCTCATCTATCGCGAGTAGATTCATCACTGTAGCCAATAATGTCGAGGATAGTATCGCTAGTACCAGTAGTATTTATATAACTAATGATATCGTTTCGAATGCTGAGATTATAAGGTCTTTTATTAATAAATTATGTGTGGTCAACCCACTCGTTGGAGTTAGTAGCGTATTTATCGGCCAAATCATTGACTTTCGTAAAGAAAATTGCCCCAGTATTGAAAAAACGTAAAATAGTTTATAAACCCTTTTTTTAAATTTGTTCGTTGGAGGACAGCTATTTTCACAGAGTTTAGCTCATTGTAATAAGTACAAAGTATTATTATAAAGGAGTTAGGGTTGTTATTACTGCCATTATTGTTACAAATATAGTAGCTTTTCATAAAGGTTTTCGTAAAGCCTTTTGATTGTTGAAAAATGGTATGAAAGTGATGTTTCTTTATACTAATAAACCATTGATTTTTATATAATTTATGTAATAATGCGGTTTTATATAAACGGACATAATTGAATGTCAGAAAATTTAACAAGTTAGTCAAGGGGGTTATATTTAATTCATTCGCGCTTTATGGTATCAAGTAGGCTGTTAGTATTAGAGTCGAAGTAAGAGTGGTTCTCGTTATCGTTATCATTAGGTAATTCGAAACGGTTCTTGTAGGAAAGCGATATAGTAAATACTTCGTTCGTAGGTAACGCAAAATCGGGATACCTTCAAGGCGTAGTTTGATCCTAGAATAAAGGCGTGTCGTCAATTTTAGGTTTTCGTATTATATTTATTAATGTAGTTGATACGTTGGTATTACCTTTTTTTATACTTAAAGCGTGTTTACAAACTATTTGACCACACTCAACCAACTTCACACGTAAAGGTTTGGTAAATCATCCGTATTAAATAGTGAAATCGTCGTCTTATATAGTTAGGACGCCTTAGATATGGTTTCGTCGGCTTAAGTTAATGAATGACTTGAAAGCCTAGGGCTCCATGTTCAAAAAGTCATGAAATATAACGCTAAAACCTAACTGCTAATAAATAACACACCATCGGGAAATCTAGAATCATATATAAAAATATCAAAATAAATCTATCGTTTGAGGCGGTCTTATATTATTTTTAATCCTTGATGAAGAAGGAAGAAGAAACTACTTCCAAGAAGCTGCTATGAAGCTATAGGAAAAGGAGTGACCCAGTTGCGTGACAGGTAACAATAGGCATCCAAGCGGCTCCAGAGCATCATATAAGCATGGAAATTCCTAGTGCTGAAACCTTGGTGATCATAAACTCAGAAAATATTCTGTGACAATTACAAGATTCTCGTCCGTAATATCTAATTACCTCCACGTTTCCGAATTTTCTTATCTTCCGTCTCATTATCAACGGCGAATCATTTCCCAACGGTAACGAATTCTTTACAACCCATTTTTTTCAAAACTATTAGGACGCTGTCAATACCCGAAGATTACATTTTTGAGTCGGATTTGTATAATATACATAATTCATTGTAATCTCTCTGCCGAAATTCGCGATAGCAGAAACTAAGAATTCAATGCATCTATTTTGCCATATGTGATAAACGAGAATTACTTCTTATTCTTTCGCAACAGTACTTAGGTTCTTACTTATTAAGCGTTCACTATGGCCTTATTTTAAACTACCCATGATTCGTTGATTTACGGCCTCACAAGCTGTGACCTTATTATAGTTATATTATTTAAAACGAATTTTGAACGTGTATTCAATCGTGTTATTAAACGCTTTCATCGGGATTATAATATTTATTAGCGGACTAATTATTAGCAATATTAGTTAATAGAACATTTCCACCATTCAGAGACCAATGAATAGCTTTAAACAAAATTAGCCGTTGACTTAATGATTAATTTCTTTTTAAACTCATTCGAAAAGGTTGCTACCTTATAAAGATTATAAACCGTTTATAACGATGGTTACGCCAATATCCGCATAATTATGAAAGTTTAAATCTATAAAAAGATATATTGAGTAATTAAGATTAATTTTATTAACGTAATCCTAAAATCGTTGACAACTGTAGCTTGAATTCAATTAATTTTTTTCCGAGCGCCTTCATAAATTAACTAGAGTGAGAAAACGCCTAAACATTCCATTTGTCCACGAAACGAACTACTTTACTCAATAAGCTAACCCGGAAATTATTATTTGTATTCCTACGTTAGTTACATTTAACTCAACGAATGAAATTAAATTCCGATTGATGATTGTTCTTAAGTGATAAAAACAATACAATTATAGGTATTGACATTATTATAACGTAATATCAATACGTTTAGTTTATTTCACCGGTTTAACGTTTAATTTTACTGGTTAAATCGTTATATAAAAGAGGTATGAACTTTATAAAATGTATTTGCAACGTAACGGAGGTTTTATTCACCGCGAAAATGATTCGGCAAAAACGTATACAGAAACCGACTGATAAATGCCTTGAGCCATCAAAATAATCGACATTGTAAAATTGTTTCTTTTTTCGAATGGTAGTTATTGAAATATAGTTAATCAACTATACTACGATATTAATTGATTATACTAATTGCAAGTTAAGTGTATTGTTTTTTGGATTTACTGTATTGACTGTAAAGTTAAGTACCCTATGTTCCTAATTAAGAATAGGGTAAGCGCTAAGAAATTAGCTGTAAAAATTAGTGGGCAGACTATCTAGCAGTCTACCAAATTTATAGCAGGAAATTCACCACTGAACCACGTAATATTACTGTTATTTCGACCGTTTTGAATCGATAATGCTGTATCATCTAAAGGCCTATCAGACAAGATCTATCAATTCTGATTATTGCTCATTAGGTTAAGCACTAATTGATTGAGTAAAAGAAAAGGCTATGTCTTAGTTATTTTTTGTTGAAAACTAAGGTGGAGTAATGAAATTAGTGAAGGGTTTTTACTTGTATGTTAGTCCATAACAGTAGTAAGTAGAGAAGACTTTTAAATTGCGTCAGTTTAAAATGGCAGCTCGGTGTTATCGATGTCATCGTTATTGAAAACATTAATAAATCTTCATTAAACTCATTTTCGAAGCAATGAGATTAACCGCTTGAAAGTTAAAAAGATCTTCAAGTTAGTAAATGGATGAGTTTATAATATTACGGGCATCATTATCAAAAATTTCAAATTACAAAAACGAGGAATTTGCAGGAACATCAACTATAAACTACAATGATAAATCATCATTTACGCTATTTACTTCGTTAAACTAACACTTTACACCACGTATTTCACCCTAAATTAATATATTATTTATCTCACACGTGAGAAAATACTTCAAGGTTATTACTACGTGCAAAAGAAAAAAAGAAAAAAAAAAGAAAAAAATCGCCAAGTCGTCTTAAAGAAACCATTTCATATAACCCTACACTAAATCTCCAAGTTCTCACGCTCTCAAATCAACAAGTTCCATCGCCCAATTTAACAAGTCAAAACCCCACCTAGCTAATAATATATATTGGAAATTAAGGTTTCTGGATTAATTTTTGTGATAATTATTATGAGATTCTTGGAGGAACAATGTTTATGATAATAGAACTTATGATTATTCAACCAACTGCATTAGCTATTACATCTTCAACCGAAATGACGGCGAAAACGCTAACTATAACGCCTCATTTTTTGACAAATTTCTTAAGTCGTGTTACGGTTGGTTAATTAATATATGGAAACTGATATGAAAAGGCTTTAGATCAAAATGAAGGATACAAGTTTATTTTTGATGAATTACCATCCCGGATCAATCTATTATCAACCCTGTTCATGTTAATTTTTGAAATAATCCAATTAAACCATTACTTTCAAGATTTTCAACCTTAAGATTCTTAACTTCAAAACCTACGAAGGATAAGGAAAAGGTGTTAACGATTATTATCGCATATATACACGTTCGAAAATGCCACCACCTTCAAATTACATTTTAATTTAAATCATAAACCTTGCTAGCACTCATTTTTAACACGTCTATAATGAGGAATCTGTTGATCTGCTTGGTGGTCCAGCACCTCTACACGACCACGCGGAGTACACGTTTTTCAGAAAGAGGGAACGGAAAGTAACGGCTGCTAACGAGTCAAAAGGATTAAAAATTAATGTTATCAAACGGTTCATTGAATGAGATCGTCAACTTTCTTAAAGATTTCTTGAAAATCCTCTAGTTTTTTAAGCTCTTTAAAGTTTTCCTTCAAATCATTAAGTTCAAAGTGATGCTTCCCATAGTAGATACTTCTATATATATGAAACTATTAAAAGTCTGATCACAAGCCTGCACCCCTCTGGTAAGGCGACTAGTAACTACTTTTGTTACAGCGATTGTGAGGTATTAAGAAATACCATCGAAGACTATAACAGTCATCGTAATCTTCTCCATGGACTTATCAAAATGTTCAATATTAATTATAAGCTTTGCACAGACTTCACAAATATTTAGATCAATGTAAAGAAAAATGACTTGAATCTTAAATTGGGCTTAATTATAATATAATATTCCTTTTTAACATTTATAATTGAATTGAATTTCCCTCTTGAAGTTTCCACTCACTATTGAGGGGAGTTAGTCAGAAGTGAAGTTGATAATTACCTTCACACCAAAAAAGTCCTTACGACAATCGACGTGCTGACTTGGCGGTTATAGAGTGAACGCCGGGTGTGGAGAAAACTAGATGAATAAGATGGATTATTTAGGATTTTCAATATTGTTAACCCTTTAGTAATTATTAAAACTACTAAAAATTTGGTGAAGTATCGCATAAGCTAAATTAAACCATATATTGAAACAACCAACGGTGAAGATAATAAAGAGAATAAGGATCTTTATACCAATCGAATTATGAAAAAAAAAAAATCCCCCCTGTTATAATCAAAAAGTCAATAAACTGTCGACTACGTAGCCTACCATTAAATTAGGGAAATACATAGGATCGGGAAAATATATTTGTGAAAAATTACTTCATTGCTTAAGTAAAAAGAGAAAAAGATGTGGCTTGAAACTTACCTGTCAACGTCCGCTAAATATAAATCATTAGAACTACAGTCATAATTTTGAAGGAAAGTAATAGTGATGGAGATGGATGGATTCGACATTGGAAACGTCGTAAAATTTATTGCCAAACGTGACTTTAACCATCAAAACGAAAATATTACGATCTTTAAATAGAATAATATTCCTAATTTTAAAGGTAAAACCATGAGAAGGCTATACGAAAATTCACACCTTTTCGCTTAATGATACAGTAATAAAAACAAAAAAATGTATCATTACATAATCGCTAACGATTGATAATATTGGTCGAAGTTAGGTATTTGGATTGAAAAAAGGTTCATTGGTAATAACAAATGAAAAATTTACCCCTAATAGCAGGTATATTACCTAAACGTATACTTAATTATCGACTAATTTACAAAAATCGTTTTCTTAAAATTACAGTGAAAATTCCGTACTAAATTCGAATTGGTAACAGTTATACAGTATGTTAAACCATTGTAAACACTAGCTAAAATGATCTTTTATTTCGTTTCGACTTAGTAACTCACTTTAAATTAAGACTAAGCATGAAATGTTTAACCTACAACCCATGTTTGTTATTCACGTAAAATGAAAGTTTCGACCTGGTAATTATATAAGTTCAAGATATTTTTTTCATTGAAATTGCTAGTTTGGTTATTTAAGAAAAATGTGCGATTCATAATTAACAATTTTGGAATTATAGGCTGGTTACGAGTATAATAAAAGGTTAATATTTAAACTCAACGAATCGTTAATTATGAAGAATAATATTAACAATGGTTATATTGACTATAACCGCGTTTAAAGGAGTGAGAATTTTAGCTTGATTATAATAGATAAGATTAATATTAAAAAAGCTTCAAAATGAATAGAGTAACAATCTCATAGAGGTTACATTTCGATCCTATATAAGCTTGAGTTATCGTATATTTTTCAGTGACGATATAACCACAAAACCTATTTGATGATAACTACGATCGATTAAGTAAACGGCGGAACTTATAGATTATAAACTTGGACTGTGAAACCAATATAAACCCAGTTAATCTGTCAAAAGCTAAGTTGATATTCTTTACAAACAGCTTCGTCCCAACAATACTAACCTTTTTTCACAAATCGGATTCTATATGACGATCATCAGTAATGATAGATTATCACAAAATCAGCTCGAAAATTTTCAAAACCTAATCCTCTATATCTTTATGAAGTGCGACAGAATCATAAAAAAGGTGTTTACTTGAGAGGTTTACGGTATCATAGCCGACTATAACGTAGGTATAACGATATTGGAAACCCTTAATATCGTCACTAGACAATTACCAATTTCAACTATCCCGGTTATAATTTATACCTATTTGAAAAGCCTCTCTGAATACCTTTTCACACTAGGTATAATTCGCGAAAAACGTCTAATGATTAAAGTAATGACACTTTCTGAAGGCTACCAATGTAAAGATAAACCTGGGGACGCTATAACACAGTAGGTATTAAACAATGTCCAAGCAAGGTTTATAAATAATAATAAGTTAACCATACATATTGAAGGCTACGTCAAGAGGCTGTCTGGTAAGGTTGGGTCTTGTGATGATAAACAGAAAGAAAAGCAGGGGCACTCTGACAAACTAGACAACTGTCAGGTAATTAAAGCCGAAGACTTGATTGATTTACCAGGTTAAGTTTAAGGTACATACAAGTTTGTGGAGAAAGACTTTTGAACAGTAGTAAATGAGGTAGAAACTCAGAACCGTAAGGAAAATGGGGGTAATTGGAGACAAATTGTGTATGAAATTGATAGATGTCTAGCGGGTAGATGAGGAGACACCTCAGAGGCAACCGCAAATAAGTATTCCACTACATTAATATATGCGAACAAAACCAAAACACGCCAGTATTGAAACAATAGTAATGGCAGCATAGTTAATCACTTATACTATCAAGTAAGTTAAATGTATTTGCTGCAAGTTGAGTGTATTATTTTGTTAGTTAATAGTATTGATTGTGATGTTAAGTGCAGTATCTTCCCAAATAAGATAAGGGCGCGAGCTCGGCTATACAAATAAATGTGAAAACCAACTGGCAGCACTCCAAACCTAGAAAAATACATCCACTACTTGACCATGCAATACTACTGTTACTTCAACGAATTCGAATCGACGAAATTGTAACGTCTACAAGCCTATTAGTGAAAGTCTATCAATAATTCTATTTGTTTGAAAACCCAAAAGAAAAAGTTGAGAAAGAAATATTAAATTTGCTCTCAACATCAAATAACGTAAATCATCACCTTATATATTATCAAAATTGATACTCTGAATTGAAAAACTTGTTTCTTTTGTATCGATTAACTTATTTTTACAGCGACCTATATTCTTTCAAACGAATAAATTCGTAATTATCAATTATCTTTAATTGATATTGTTGGCTAAAAAGGTGAAACTGAACTAAAGTATTACTTTAAACCTATTTTTAAAGGTTTCAATTGAACTTTAAACCATATACATTCGAATTGAAACCACAAAAAATGTTCAATATTAATTAAATGGGAGAATGAAATTTGTTCAACTACAGATTTATTTTCAAACTTATCCAATACGCTTATTTTCGAAGCTTTTGAAAAACCTTTCTTTCCCCCTAAAATATTCTCTATTTTTCTCAACTTACTGATAGACTTCATTCAATTATTAATTACTTACTGAACTGCTTTTATGCGAGTACTTTTCCGATTCCAAATATTATAATCATAAATTATTTATTTCCTTTGTAATAAATATTACGTTAACTTATTAAATTCTATCTCTATAATAGTTGATACAGTGCTAGAAATTCATGTTCATACCCCTATTTACAAATGATTTCTCGCCAATCCTCTTTAATATACTCCTTTTTATATATATTTCCAACGACTTCAATAAATTTCTTTTTAACCTTCAATTTCAGATTTCAATCATTCGTTAACCATTATATTTATATTTTGTGACGGAACGCTTTAACCATTTAAATTTTATCCTTTTCGTTTCATAATTGGATAATAAAGTGATTATAGAAAAAGATAAATGTAAACGGATCTATAAAACCTTTTCTACGTATGTTAACTTTACCTTAAATAATATTACAAACCTTTTTTACCTTTTTAATGGTAACGATATAAATTTTATGTGATTTCTTCTCTCGTTGATAAAGAAGAAAACCTCGAAGACAAGGTTACTTAAATTATTTTGAGTCATTAAATGATAGGCACGGCTTCATCAACTTTATGACAACCCCATTCATATAAAGATTAAGATATAAAGGGATACATATAAAACCAGATTGTCTACCGGTGACATTAATAGTATAAAGTGAATATAAAGGCCAGTATTCATATTATTCAAAAAGATTAAAATTTATTATTTAATATCCATCACGCATTCCGTCTTCAATAAAATAAACCGTATATAGCTTATAAGTTATATAGTGAATATATTGAAAACATAATCACATTATAATATGGTATCGATAAGCGCCAATAGACATTTTATGTAGAACTTAATTTTTGGTTCATGGGATTTGAATTTTATTAGAAAAATTATATATATCTTCAATGATTTAATAAAGCGTCACGAAGAATCAAGAATTGATATTAACGGAGAAGATGAAAAAGAGAGAAATAATACCAATTTTGAATACCAAAATAAAAAGCGGAATATGACTTGTTCATTTAGTAAGAATAATTATTATTAAAAAAGATGTTTATCAATATTATTATATACAAGGAGGTAATGGAGTTATTTATACTGGGGGGACCGCGTTAACATCGTTATTAACCTCAGTACCGCCGGCACCTTCCATAATGACTAGGGTTTTCTATGCTCAATGGTAAAGATAGGGCCTTCTACGACATGAAAAAAAATTCTAGGCCGCCCATCATCGGCTTAACAACCATTATAAAGCATCTTAAAAACGCAAGATGTTTATAACGCGTTAAAATATTCCAAATGAAATGTTCGAAACTTCGGTCAGTAGGGGATAACATTATAAGAGGATACCTAGGCTAGTAATTATAATGAATTTATTACTAAAGATTACCATGTTCTTACACTACTCTCAAGATACTCCCAAACATTTTTAAACCATGCATCTAATTATATAACCAAGAAAAAACTTATCACTATTTCCAAAACAGCTCCTTAATAGTGGCTTCTCTTCCCTTTCAATCGAGGATAATAAATAGCATCTAAACAACTTAAGTGACAGCTTTAACCAAGACCCTTTATACTTTTACGGAATAATAAAAGATTGTCGCTGTGATTTTGACTATTTTCGGAGTAGATTAGATAAATTAGCAGAACTTTTGAATAATTCAAGTAGAATTTAAAAACAGATCAAAGAAAAATAGATGAAAATCGAACAATATTAATCGTAATTTTTTTTTCAAAACAAATCCTAATCTTTATTCACAAATAATATTGTAAATGTGTAAGGATTAATGCAAAAAAAAGACAAGTAAAAACTAATGAGTGCAGCTGTGAGAACTGTACTTATATAGAATATGGCCAATCAGTAAGTATTAGTTATGTGCTAGCGATTGTATATTTGTAATTATCCGAACAGTATTCAATTGCAGTACACACTAGTAAACTATACTGAAAATTAGTTGATTTTGCTGACTGCAAGTTAGCTGGATTGTTTTTGGGATTGACTGTATTGACTGCTGGTCAAATACAGTATGTGCCTTATTCAGACCAAGACACGGTCCAAACAATTCACTGTACAAATTAGTGTACAGGCTGGTTAGCAGTCTACCAAACTTAGAAGTAATACATCACTACCTCTAATGCAATACATGAGTTACTTTGACCACGTTGCTAATTTATTACATTGCAACAATGACGGCCTCATCTTTCTCGACACATTCATAGGTAGCCCCCACATTTGTAAGTATTGCCACCAGACACATATATAGTCCCTTAATATTGTAGGAATCATTTTCGATAGCTCCCTCCATATCTACCACTAGAGGACGCAAACCGACTACGCACGCCTTCAGTGCGTTCACAAAGGATTCCCGAACATTGAAAATTACCCAAGGACCCTAATACAAGCGTCAGGTAACTGGATTGCCCCCGGCGAAAAAAAACGCTTCTACGTATCGCTTTTAATGTTTTAATGCTAAGTCACCACATAGAGCATCCGATACATAGAAACGCGACCTTGAAGTCTGTAAATCCAGCTATAAAGTATACAAATAGGTTAATCAAGACTTCGTTACGCGGTTTAACGGCCCCGGATTTACTAAAAACCGAACGTTAACAATACGTATCGCAGCTTACGCCACTGATCACCTTTTCGACAGGGGCTTAGGGATACAGGTAATAAAGCTCGTATATCCCCTAATTATTCCTTTTACTCTAGTAGAATGAGCGTGAAATCCCCCAATGAGGGACTTTTCGTATACCTTTTCCTAATGCCTTTACGACGAATTCAACTTCGCCGGCGGCTACGACGAATTGAGATCCTACGCTCTTTGCTTTCGCCACGCCAATAACGACCACCTTATAGGTTACGGTAATAGGCCGAAATAGGACTTCGGTCCTCCTAACGCCGCGAAAACCCTTTATAACCATAAAAGAACATTAAAGCTCTAGTTAAAATCGTTCAAAATACTATCTCGTATAAGGTATTACTCCCCAGAGAGTGGAGGAAAAAGGGGACTTTCAGGTCCTTATTATGGTCCCTAAATGATTGAATCCAAATGTTAAAAGGTTTTTCTTCCGGTATACTTTCCTAAAAAAGTTATGACTAAAACCTTTCGTTATAAATTGGGTAAATGAATTCTTTACTAGGTTCGTTACACATTATACTGAAAAATAGGAGTAGAAGATAAACTTCTATTTCTAAAAAATACAAATTTTATTATATATTTTGAAATATATATTCGTAATCCTTTTCCATACGACATGTATACATGTAATTGAATAAATCTATTTTACTACTTATACTAATTAAAAAAATATAAATCGAGGTTATGAAAATAAACGAGAACAAAATTGATATCTAGGCTAAAACCGCATTAATTGACACCTATTTATAAGTATATATATAAGATATTAATATAGGTTTACCGAGGGTAATTATCTTTTTTTAAGATTAGTAAATGATTCCGCTCTTGCGTAATTAAGGAAAAATCGCGGGTAATAAATAAAGGATACAAGCTATCATTTTTTGGCGATAAGTGCTTAAGGTAATATAAAAATAGACGTTAGATCCGTTTACTACGTTACCCTAATTACTCGGCTCCGGTAAAAAACTACGTTTTGGGGGCGTATATAACGCCTTTACGATTTCATAACTGCTACGAATCTTTTCTTTTAACATACAAAGACTACCTCTTCGCCTTAAAAAAATAGTGGGGAGGCATATTCGTATTTCGTGGTACCAGCTTGAAAAATTCCGCTTTTCGGTAAAACCCAGTATAACAATAAGGTAATTACGAAAACATTGCCAAGGAAAGTCTCTACCGCTTCTAAACCTACATATACTATTGATCACTAGTTTAAAGGGGTAAAAAGTTAAAACCCTATTACATTAATGGCCGCCAATTTTTCGTCCGCAATAATATAATGCGCCCCGCGCTCCTTATATATAATCCAGGGACCAAAGATTACGTAACTTCGCTAAACTATACCACCCGATTATATAACCAAATATATTCAAACTCTACCTTATAAAAGGTGGTTGAGCCTAAAGTTACTCAGTGTAAGGCTGTTATATAAGAATTTATTAATAAAAGCTCCAAGCCTCCTACTAGAAGGACTACGGTTCTTAAAATTCCTTCGTCTAATAAGCTCAGCCCCATGTCTATAGGTAAATAGGTTGTCGATTCCAAATTAATGTTAATGAGATATCTTGCTATTAATGTTAAAAAGATTAGCTCCGAAGCATTTCAAACCCTGGCGACTAGAGACTAAATTATATTGATAATCTTTAACAAGGTATTAAATAATAAAGCCCCCCTAATTTTGGATTCGGCAATTTTTATAACCGAATCCTAGTTTCCGTATTTTTCTCCTGCCAGTTTTATATAACAAAACCCCGTAAATCTTACGGACTAATAAGAAGTTTTTCATAATAGCCTTATTATTCACGTGAATATTACTATCTTTAACAGCCTTAAATGTTGAATACACCCTCTTTGAGAATAAATGATACAATTGAGCGTTATTGAATACTAAAACCAAAAACGGGACTTCAATTATTTAGGTAAATATAAGTAAAATCACTACCGTATATTAGGCCATGTTTATAGGTTACACGGATCAATACATTAATATTTTTAATCTATAAAACCTGTAGTATGATATAAAGCGTAATGGCCAAAATTTAATATAACGATACTCAATTTACGCCCTTTTTTTATTGTTAAGTAATGAAAAGGGCTCCATAGCTACTCAGTAATAGTGGAGTAATTAATGCTAAATACTATGCTTCAGGTTTTAACATACGTTAGAAAAGTTGCCTTCTTTATTGTTACGTATTAAATCATAAGTCTAGGCAAGTATTTCGTACAGTTATTTCTTAACCGAATGGATATTATTAATATTTATAAATATTGGTTTTCCGATGAATTTTCAACGGATATTTTTAACTTATTACCTGAATTTCGAAGTATGGTAAACAGCGACTTTAACGTCTTATAAAACTGGGAAAAACCAACGTAAAACAACACCTACAACAGGCTTACCATCGATATATAAGTACTTATTACCGACATACACTTTAATAGGGAGGTAAAAGTACTGACAAATCGCATAAAACATATTTTGAACTTTACTTTGACAGATATTACCGTCTCCAGTAGGTCTAATTATAAGGTACTTCTAATAACTATTTCAGCTTGCGGGTCCCATTTTCCTACGATTCCGCGGATTAGGATTTTTGAAAACCAGCCTCCTCAGATTCGGAGATTTAATCATCAAAAGTTTAGCCTCCCTACCACGTATCTCCGATATCAAGGGTAAAGTAGCGGTATACAGTTAAGTAAAACTATTTACTATAATGTATTTAAACGCCCTATATACAGTCGGAAAATCAGTTGTCATACGTGAAAGTTCCAAAGTAGTAGACTCATAGGCCAAATTAACTTCGTTGCTATATAAGAAATGTTAACGAGGCCTGGCCCCAAAGGTTAGTTTTTATAAAACATGAGAATTTCTTGGCCGAAAAATGCAAAGTTCGGGCTAATATATGAAACGATAAATTCCATTAGGTTACCAAACTCGGAAATATATATAGCATTATAATTTAACATAAGTTTCCAATATCACTTCGTATTCTCATTTTCAAAGCCAGGGGCAACCTCGTTTGTAACGCCAATTAATAAGTCAAAATGCTTTAAAATAATATCCTTAACAGGTTTTAAAATACTGACGATATCAATAAAGACTCCCTTAACAACAAAAATAATTTTGAATATACGGTCCTATATGGATCCAATTTCTTCACAGAAGTGGTATAACGTAGTACCATAAGAATTCGCAATACGTTCACTAGAAAGAACGACATCATAGTACGATTATTGAAGACTTATTAGGTCTATATTATAAGACCCTTTCACATCCTTCAAAACAAGTGCCATCGTTTAAGGATTTTCCTATAAGTATCAAGATAGTCGAAAATTTTAATAATACCTAAGTTAGGTGATCAGAACCCTTTATAACCACGATTATAAACGCTTATTGCACTACTAATGGTGTATTGTGAAAGAATTAAACTTATTATAACCCGGCGAATTTCTCCATTATTTAATATTAACGGGCTGATGAACGTTTCTAATGGAGGAGATATAACTAAAAAAAAAACGCCGCGGACCTGGTTACATCCCTAACATACGATATTCAATCTGCCCTCGTCGACGATACAATCGTATTAATTATATCCCAGGACGTTTAAGGGGTATTCGACGCCTTACTTAATAAACTTTCAGTTGAAAAGATACGATGTTTCAAGTTCTACCATAACATGCTTACCCTCGTTAAATTTTTCATAATCAAAGGGGTAAAAATAGTCTAATAATAAACGGCGATTTCTGTATTTTCTCACCTTAATAATAATACCTTATAATATTCCCCCTTTTTCACGGCTTTTTATATCATATATATATTAGATTTTTCCAAGTATTATATAGGTAGGGGTTTCATTAACGTTAATAATATGTTTTTCAAACTAACCGCGATTTGATTTAAATTAAGCATCATTGGCTTCGAAACCGATATGCGGAAGGCTATCGTGTAAACGACAAATAACCGGTTAGTTTTCATACCAAAAGAGCTGAAGATATTATATATTACTAGACGTAAAGGTTGAAAACCCTTGTTAAATACAGTAACCTTTTTTTTAGATCACCATGAAACTAGTTTACTTAATTATAAACCTTTTACTTAATACCAAATTTCTAGGTATACGATAATTAGAGTTTTAGTTCGAATACTTTCTATCGGGGCAAGTTTACGTTGGAAAACGCCAGGTAAAACCTTTAGAAGTTATTATGAATGATAAAAATATAAGATACGGGCCCCCTCTGTATCTTTTACGTATTATAATTATCGCGGCAATTATCACTATTTTTATCTATTACTTCGAAAGTTAATACTTTGATTACAGGTAAAAGCGTCTTAAAAATAGATTACAGTTTTACTTGACAATACGGCAAGGGTGGTCATCCTGTTATATAAGATTTTATTTAACGTTGTCGCCCTTAAGAACTTCAGCCTGTCATCCAACAAAATCTCTTTTAATTAAGAATTTCTCCGTTTTACGTATTAGTTAAAAACACTTAACGCCGAGTATCTAGTCGTATAATATATTGCAACGGCGTCCATAATAGCGCCTACAAAAGCTGAAGCCTATACGGCTACAGTTACTTTAACCGATAAAGGAGGGGTTTTTCACGTTAGCATTACACACAAACGGTTTACACGAATTTATGTACGTATAACTTAAGTTACTCACGTTGAACTTAAAGTCCTGCTATTTCTAAAAAAACGAACTAAAACAGTTAAAACACATCGACATCTTTTCGTAACCAACGACGAGTTTCCCAGCTTTTTACGACTTGTTTTACTAGCATAACAGTTTTCTTCAAACTTCCTCAAAAACCCTTATAGAGGAAGGGGGGGGGACTAAGAAGAACTTAACAATATATTTTTGGCCTAATACTGGAATCTATAGTAACATCATACCGCAATTTTCACCAACTGATCCGAATCCCCTTTCGATAACAGACGTTTGATGTAGTATGGATACATGGTTTATCGAAACGTATATACGATTGCGAAGGGTTCTGGTAACCTATACCTTAAAACGTACATCTTCGATTCAAAAGCTATGAGCGTCTTTCGAGTCCTTAAATGAGCTACTCAGGTTGCCCTGGGCGAAATGACAGTATACTTAGATAATGCCTTTATAATATAGGGCCGAATTGGTAATTCCTCTACATTTTCCCAATGAGCTTTACAAGGTTTCCACGACGTAGAACTAAAATATACAAACCATATTACAGTCAAATTAAACTTCAGAAATACACGAATCGACGGAAACGAGGCCACAAAAAAACTCGATATCTTAGCTGCCGAATCTTCTACCTATATTCAAGGTAACGACCAACATTTTATAAACGAGGTAGAATCGCTACTTTGGTTCCACTTGAAGATCATTAAAAGGGCGTAATACGTTTAAAAAAGGCTAAGTTATTTAGATCATATAAGTGTTAGGGTTCGTCGTATACAACTAAGCCTATGTTCAAATTCGGTATATTTCGCGAATCTAATACGACTTTAAATATAATACCGTTATTAAGGCCCCCATTATAACGGTTAATAACAATAAAACACGAATATAAAAACCTTGCGCAGTATTTCCGAAAATTTCGGTTATTTAGAGCAAATAAACGCTATCTCCTTTACAATGGCAATTGTCACGCGTTCCATCTAATACATTACCCAGCGTTGGTAAAGCTTTAAGAACTTTATTTACGGGCCCCTAAAAAGCCTCCAACATGGAAAGAACGCGATACGTATATAATAAGGATCTTCGTAAACCAGAGATTTACCGGAATTTCTCCTGCGTTACAAATTATTTTTATAATAATAAATAAAGTTAAATTAAACCCTCATTAAGCCGCGGTCAACACCCACTGAAAATAAATACGTTTGACTCCTGTTGTCGTTTATGTATAAAGCACGCCGGTTCGCGTATACATATTTATTACTATTACTTCCACAACTATCACTACTACTAAGGAATTTATCCTGTCGTTATGTTTACTATAGCTGTCATTAAATATTTAACGGCGGCTACCCAACAAGCACGTCTTTTTCAAAAAGGAGTTACAGGTCGTAATGAGGAACTCGGGGTAACGGTGGGGGTAAGGGCATGAAAGGTGGTAAGAAAGACAATGAGAGAAGGAATAATGGGCTATTTAAGGATGAAACTCATTTCCCCCCATTATTAATCTCGTCGTTCCCGCTGGCGTTTATTTACGATTCTTTAGTAATAGGGCCTGGTTGTTCCAATAAAATCGTTATAATGACATATGCCGCGTTACCCTTTGCCGCCTTTAAGACGGTATGTAATGGTTGTTGTAAGAAAGTTAAACGCTCAAAAAGTGTCTTCTTCACAAGGGAGGCTCTATGGACCACTAATAGTTCGGGAACACTAAACGCGATAGGAATATACCCGTCTTTACGTTGAATTACTACCGCTACCAGTTAGGTTTGATCTTTAATAGCAAAGAGATTAAAGGGTTTATAAACGTATAACGGGCGTATTTATCGCCCTTCTATCCACTAATATAAGCCTGGTTACTAGCCCTTATTAGTAGGGACCGCATTAAACCTATATATGATTACCCTCTAATATTTACGATGGAGCAGGGGTTGGACGAAGGGTCTAGAGGGGTAAAAGGGAAAAGTGAGGGAAAAGGAGAGGGGAAGGTCGAAAGTATTGAAAAGAAGGTCACACTTAAAGCACGATTAACGCGTTTAGTGTATAACGGGTTACAGGTTTTAGCGCGACGGGCACGGATGTGTACAACACGGCTTTTACATGTAAATATCACTAGAAAACGGGGTTTAATTAGGGTACCCTGGTTAATGGGAAGGTAGAGGCACGAAGGTGCTAGGGTGCAAAGGAGCGCTTACTTTTTTTATTTACTTTGATAATGAATTAGGTGATGATTTAAATTTAGGAGTTGAGTCAATAAAAGGATCCTCTTTATATAGGGCGGCGATGTATAAACCACTGAGTATGTATAAAAGACCTTATTATTCATGCGAAATATTCTCTAACGCTTTCGCGTAACTTCACACGCGTTTCTCTTTCGCTATTTTAGGGGCTTATTTTTTCTCTTTTAAGCCTAACGGGATCCTTTTCCTTTAGGGGACTAAAACGGTCACATCTATGGCTAAATTAGGCGTTAGGCAGGGACTGCGATAGCTACATTACATGGTTTGACAAGTGTAGACGTCCATACACCTACAGGTCTCCAAACTATAGAGCACTCTAAGGTCTTGTTGGAGGGATGGCGGGAGTCATAAGGGGTCGAGTTAGGCTGCAAAGACCCCGTGTTACGATCCCATCCACGAGTATCTAAAGATATATTTCGTAGCAGCTGGGGTACTTCCTTGCGGCAGGAACAGCTCGGTGATGTTTTAATACAAAACAACCAGTAAAGGCCAACAAATAATTATCAATACATGTTAGGTTAATTACAGGTAGTCTAGAAAGAAGAAAATATTACTTTTCGGTTGTTACGATTTGTTTGGGAAAGGTAAATAATTCTTTTTTGTGAAGTGCCTTCATAAGCCATATAGTTGTACATGGCAGAAATTATAGAGGGTTTATAAACTCTGAAGTTGTTCGTATGAGGACGAAGGTAGCAACAGTATCGCTAATGAATTGAAAATACTAAGAAATTTTCATTAGTCTTGTTGAAAGAAAAGCGTTAAGATTACCTGTTTGAAGGTTTTAATATCATCAAGTTTCCAAAGTTATGAAACAACTAAGTCAATACTATTGTAAGTACTCATCTTACAAATTTCAAATCGCAAAAGCACCCAAACTCTTCCAAATGTATCTATATTACACACCAACTTCAACCAGAATTTTACAACAAAAAAAAAATCCAAAGTGTGTATACGACCAATATATCACTCTTTTCATTCGCAATGTTCCCATTGTGAATATTATTTACGTGGCAATTACAACTTTCATATAAATTTGAGATGAAAGGGAAAAGTATTACAAAGAAATCTTTAACCGTTTTGACGTCAAATGACAAACGTTCTTAATCATTTGACAACAGTGAAAAAATTTGAATATAAAGCCATTGCTAACTTTTTCACAATGTTCTCATCAGTTGAGCGCATAACAACTATTTTCAGTACTTATCAAATTACAAGTAGTTTTAAGAGACTTACGACGATTTTAAAAGTCACTTTTGAACATGATATGAATCTTGATTAATAATTTACCGATGAAAATATCATCGAGTAGTCACATATGTTGAATGAAAAAAAGCGGTCGAAAAACTAGATGATTGTTTTAAATTTAATTTTCAACAAGCTCATATTTTACAAACAACCAATAGAAAAGATAAGAGTTGGTGGAAACACACTACGCATACAATATAATCAAGGTATCAAAGGTTGCGAAAAGTTCGAATACTCCTTTGAACGTTTTGACATCAGCTATATAGGGTTTTTGAGGCATTTACAATTTTAGCTTATAATTATAATAACACATTTATTGACCTCTACCAATTTATACCCCTTAATTCACGATTTTAATTACAACAATGAAGATTTGACCCATACTGTTGAGATATAAAATAGTTACAGTTTTTTTTGGCACAGAACACAACAGAAGGGACAACAGGGACACTCAGTACATAGTACTTTCAAGTACCTAAACACCTCAACACCAAAAGATAAGGAATTCACTGGAGTTGTAGATACCTCTACCAGCACTAGCGTTTTACTAGTGCAGGTACTAGTATTGATTATTACGGAGGATTAGCATTGGAATGATGTCTGAGATAGCATTTACTAGCACGGAAAAATTAGTATTTACTAGTATACACTAGTATTAACTAGTAAAGGAATCTCGATCCTAATCGAGATACTTATGAGGACATGTTTAATTATATATCAAGTCCTTCATATAGATTCTCAAATAATTAAATTTACAAGCCTATATAATATCTTTTTGTATAGCAATTTGAGCACATCATCAGTACGGTCATTCACTACTGCTTATGAAATTAGTTACTCCCTTTTATATATATTAAATTATTCAATTTTTTTACCATTCAATACCTTCAAGGATACCCCTTTTGTATCCCCAAAACGCGGCTTGTTTTCGCCACCAGGTTTACCTTACCGCAATATCAGTAATAATGGTTTTCCTTCATAAAGGACTGATATTGATTCTGGTCCCTTAAGACTTACTGGTTCTTTTGCTTCGGCTAAATCAACATCCCTTCGATTCCTATGCTTTTGGGCTAATACTGTTGCTTTAAAAGACTTAGACCCTGAAACTATGTTAAGGAACCAGACAAAAGAATATCGTAAAGCCCATAAGCCTATGCTTCAATGAGAAATTCAAACTATTAATTCTGATAATCTCGTTGATAAGGAAGCAGAAGCCAGGATTAGAGCTACAAGTTCCCCAGAATTAGTAAGACTTAAGTCAGCTATCGATTTGTACGAAAGGCTATCAGTTAATCTTAAAGAACAACTTGAAAAAACCAGAACAACTTAAATCGATAAACATCACTATACTAGTAGAGGGAGAGGAGAAAAATTGAAAACACCTTCTTCAACGCTAAAGAAATCATTTTTTGAATACAAATCATGAGTTACAATGATAAAAGAACTTTAAGAAGTTAATCTTTACAAATATCATCGTGTGGGTAACAGTTATCAAAGGCTATTATGTTAGTAGTAACTATTTTTAAATCTTAAAAAGGATATTTAATATTAAGATAAATATCATCTTTACGGAAAAAGACAATATTTACTTATTCATACCTATCGACCACAGTCTTGCAAATTTTTTGGAAATTATGCGAACCCGAATCCGGGTTTATAGGATAAGTACTTGTTTAA
This sequence comes from Anisogramma anomala, assembly GCA_038502455.1. Taxonomy (NCBI): domain Eukaryota; kingdom Fungi; phylum Ascomycota; class Sordariomycetes; order Diaporthales; family Gnomoniaceae; genus Anisogramma; species Anisogramma anomala. Next base: position 10,367,124 of record JASMMZ010000006.1, on the reverse strand, counting down.
TTAGTTTAAACCATTTAGCCGTTATCGTAGGTATTAAAAACTCATATAAGGCGTTATTAATGTTAATTGGCATATCCCCAGGCATTAGACCAATCCACTATGAAATTTTTTTGAAACCCCATCTTTTTCTTCGCCCTTTACACTATTGAGAATCAATATTTTATAACAACATTTAAAAAAACCAAAAGAAGTGTAGTTTATTAAGGACGTTGGGTTAAAGATATCAAGTATTTCCTACGGATTTTCAATTGTATTCAACCTGTGTTCTCAGTCTGGATAGTCCGCATACGAAATCAATTAATGAACAGCGTTCTTTAATTGCTACGGAAACTGTAATCAGACTTCTCAGATGAAAACCGGCTTTGAAAAGGAAAATGAATAAATTCTATCCTTTAAGAAGAACCCAAAAACAAGTTATATATCAATCGTCACTAGCGTATTAATCAATTAACAAAAATTACTTATAAGCTTCCATCATGAATTTTCGGTATGACATTATGAGGTGTTACATTTAAATTTTCGGCCTTCCAATAATGATAAATTGATGAGTGAGGAAGAAAAAGCGAATGTTCATGCTGTTAATAATGGTAATACAAAAATCTTCTTTACTTACACTATTATAACTTTTTGGTGCAATCATTATTACTTGTGTATTCAATCACCCAAGACCCCGTATAAGACCTTACACTAAGTAATTCTGGCCAATTAAAGGCCGTATCATATACAAGAGAACCCGATTTAGAGTATACACTTTCAACGTTAAATTCTCCACTTTTAACGCTATAGTATCTATTTTCAACGTTAACGACTCCATCTTGTACTTCAATATACCAAAATAACCAATTCAAAGCCGTACTAGACGCGGGTATTGCCGCAGTGTAAGCCCCACTTTTAACGTTAGGATTTAATTTATTACTTTTTGTTACAAATTATAACATTGTGTTGCAATTCATAAACGTCAGTTTCGGAATTTTATTAAAACTAATTTTGGCCAATCCTGTCATAGTTTTAATGAGACATGGTTCATACATTTCGAGATGTAAGGTAACAACTACCCTGAATTACGAATACGGGAATATTTTAAATTTCAGTTATTTTTAAAATGGTTTATATTTATAATATCCTGCCTTCCCATAACTGTTTTTATTACCCTAAGTTCATTATTAGTTTTATTAACCTATTGGAGCTTTATAGCTTGAGTATCAAAGTCGACAACTTATTGTTGGTTGACTTTAAAACTAAGAAAATAGTTGTCATTATAACTATCGACTATACCATTGTTAAGGTAGCGTAATAGTTTTATTATAATATAATTTTCATAGCTTTCACCACATCCTTAGATATTTCCTTTAAGAATACTAGGTTTTGTTATACTAACTCAAAGTCAGTAGAGAAATTATTTTATTTATTGGACGGCCCAAAAAAGGATCAAAAGACGGAGCGTTTCGACTTTATTTATACCTTGTGTAAACCTTTTGAAAGCAATCGTTAGTAACGAAGTTTCCAATACGATACCCCAGAAAAAGGAAAGTTTATATGAATCCTTAACAGCTTTTTGAAAACAACTACTGAGCTAAGGATCAAATACCATAACATAATAACTATCAAGGTTTAATATTGCATAGAGTTTATAACACAGCTATTATATTCCTTGGTAAGGGACTAAAAGGAGTTTATCGTATGTTAAACGAAACAATTGAACGTATAGGGTATATAATAGATTTTTAATCGTCGAGAGACATAACGCGGTTATTAACTATTGAGAAAGGTATATATTTATCTACTACGCTTTCACACCTATGTTATTTTTACTATATACCCCTAAAGAAAACGGCACTTCCGAACGGTGTAATAGCTGAATCTTGGAAAGGATAATGACCTGGGCTGTTACCGGAAAATTACCACGCTACTTGAGGCTCTAGTTATTCTAAGCAGTCGTTGTCATAGCTAATTTAACGGTTAAAGAAAGAGCAGGATCTAGTACAACACGCCCTATAAGGGTCTTTACCTTAAAGTAAAGAAGCATAAGGGTTATAAACCTAACGTTAAGTTTGTCTTTACTCACGGCTCTACCGTTATCGTACACATACCCTTTATAAGACGGGTAAAGGGTCAAAAGACTAATTCATCAGGAAAAATAGTAATCCTTTTTTTTTTACCAGTTTCTTAATATGACCAAGCCCTAGCACATCTTTAAGGTTGAAGAAAAAGACTGGCTAGGGAAAAACTTGACGAGGAAAATCATGAGCACTTCTAGCTTAATAGCCCTAAAAAATATATATCATGGGACCTAATAAAGGAGTTGTAAGGAAAGAAAATATTAAACCTATTAAGGTAAATATCCCTTATTCCACATTAATAGCAAATTCATACTTTAGGCCAAAAAGGATATTCACTAAACAGTATAAAAAACAGCCAAAAAAGTACTGGCAAATCTGCCAACAAATAATGTTATTGATAAAGACAAAGTTTAGTTTGTCATTTCAGTCAGTAAACTATAAAATCAGTTAATCATAAAAACGGCTTTGTAGGACCAATATACAGAACACTGAAAAAAAGCTTCTCCATAATAAAATACGGAGTCTTCCGTCCCTCAATGTCTTTAAGGCTATTAAGAGGGATATCACACGCCATACCTTAACTGTAAAGGAAGGAACAAAGGTTAATACTAATTTTAAAAGTCAGATCGAAAGTTGTAAAGTTAGGATCGTGATTCCAAAATTTAAATAAAGGTATAGTATTAATGACTCTACAACCTTTACTGTTATAGCAAAGTATTATATGTAAAGGATCCTTATTACAATTGCTGCTTCCTACGGATGGAATATCGAAAAAACCGACATCAACTTGGATGTCCTTGACGGGGAACTTAAAGAACTAGTGTTAATACTGATCCCTGATATCAATAACGAATTATTTTTGAAATAATAGCATAAAATATTGTAGGTATCAATTTAACAGTCTATCAAGTCTTTCAGACACTTATGTTATATTACGGGCTTAAGCAAGATCTAAGATAATATTTAAAAGGGTTAAGATAATTATTTGATACCTTCAATATGAAATATTCAAGCTTTAATAACGCAGTATACATTAACTATAGATGTTAACTCATTATATATTCTTACGTTCATAAGTTTCTCATAAAAGGCTCTAACTTAAACGCTATCAAGACCGTTAAAAGGGATATTAGAAAATACTTTGTAGGGGTGCGTATCTTAAAGAATAGGAACGCACATACGATTGTATTTTCACAAGATACGTACGTCTAAAGGGTGCTAGATTCAAAAACAAATGAAATAAGTAGATATCTGGCTTATATCGCCATTATAACCGGATCCCTAGTTGAAATCATACCACATAAACATCAAGCTAATTTTTACAATTCAAAAAGTATCAGCTATATGTAAAGGCGTTTATCTATATAATATACCAATCTGAAACGGAAATTACCTTCATTATATTAGTACTTTTAGGCTTTTACTATAATCCTTTACATAAAAACATTTTACTTAATAATTTTGCCTTCAAGCACTTCAAATAGTACAAGAACTATGGACTACAAGTAGGTAGTAAAAGACTTTTAGCAAATACGCATTCAAACGCCACAAAATACAGACAAAATCACCATAAAAATATACAAAGACTTCAAGTCAACGGCTGGTACAATTCCAACGAAAAGATGAACAAGTTCACTAGAACTTCTATCTAAATATACACAGGTCAAATCGTTGACAGCACAGTTAACTAGGTATCCAAAAGGGGACCCAAAGTATGCCTCTCTTTTATGGATACTAAAAGTGTAGTAATGATAAGAGTTACTCAAAATACGCTTTGAATAAGACCCTTATTCACAAATCAAGGTATTTCTATCATCGTTATGATATACTATGATAATGAAGGAGCTATTAGGTTATTTAAGAACTTAAAGTATCACCAATGCACTTAATTCATACTCCTTAAAAACACTTCATAAAGAATTGAATAAAACGTGGCACAATTTAAATCAACTGGGTTCCTACTGATAAACAATTAACTAATAGTTTAACAAAATAATTGTCCAAGGCAAAAAAAGAGTCAATAATGTAACGGCTTACTTAGTTAATCCGTGTTCATGCTATAGGCTAGTGCCTAACTATTATTACTAGGGATGCAACTAAGGTAGTTCTACACGCTCTTACAATGCTCTAGAGCAGGGAGGAAGCCGTATGGATACACGCTTCCACACGTCACGTGACCTGGTTGCACCATCTTAGCTCTATAGCAGCTTCTTAGCAGAGACTTTTCCTTTTTCTCTTTATCGAGGTTTGTAGACAGAATTCGGGCACTTTAACAGATATCTCCGGCGTTATTCCTTTTACATATAAACCTCTATTCTCTCCCCAACAGTGTCTGAACTATTTATTTGAATGGTAATAGCTTAGATATATATTATTATCTTTATACCCACCGAATTTAAACCCTAGTTTTTAGAGTAACTTCTCGACGTACGCGTTGAATAATCGTTTTAAAGCGTTTTAACAGATTAATACGATTACACTACGGCTTAATACGATCGTTTTACAGAAGCCCTACGCGCGAAATTGATCGAGTGGGATCAAGCCATTCGGAAACAGGTTATACATCTAAAATAACGAAACACCGATATACAAAACGCGATAAGTAATATAATCCGATAACTTGAGACTTCTAGCACGCTTACTTCTTCGTGATAATACCTTCCTTAAAAGGTTTTCCCCACGAACGCCACTAACAACGTAACTGTTACACTGCTCCTTACCGGAGACTATGCTAACTTTCTAAACGATAACCCGAACTCCTTTGATTTTAAATAAGATTCCTTCACTCCTTATGACGGGCATCAACGAACTAAACTTAAGCTTTCTAATTAGTTTATTAAGTTTTCCTATACTAAACTACGATTCCTGGTATGAAAGGTTATAATAATACGAAAATCACATAGGAACTGAAAGTTTATCAGTACCAAAAAATAAATTTAAGTTATATTTTAACAATGAAAAGGCTTTATAAAAACTATTATAAAAGTTATTACGTTGGCGGGGGCGACGGCGGTATTAGCGATCCTTAGGCCTTTATAACTATACTCAGCGCCTATTATTACGACTCTAACGCGGCTAAACAAGTTATAACTTAGCTTACAGGTATAAAATAAGGAGCTCGTAAACGATTTCACTCTTTTGCAACGTTTAAAAGGCCCAACTTGCGGAAACTGGCGGTAAGACCTGGAAATCCACCGCTAAGTTCACTATCTTAAAAAGAGGTATTAATGAGATATACGTTAATATACTACTCCCCCTCGATATACTCGCGAACTATGACGAATAGATCACCTGAATTTAACTTATAAATGACCGCCTTTAGAACCTTTATACTTATTATGGCGGCATTGGTATTGATGCAACTGGGAACGTTTTATACAGTGGGAATAATAACGGTGATGTATCCGTTTAAGATAGGTAGGGCAAAGTTATTATAATTGGAGTTAACGCCTTTCGAGCCGCTTTTAAAAGACGCGCTGTCTAGGTTAATCCCTCAAAACTCTACCGCCGTAAGGACTTTAGGCTATGCTTGCATTGCAGCGCGAATGGCTATTGTATCCCCACCTACCCCTAGGATACAGCGTAGCGCCCGAACGGTTTTAACGTTAACGACGCCACGGGCATCCGTCTCACTTTAACCGACGATTTAATCGACCTTTAAGAAGAAAAGGCGTAACTATTTTATATAGTCGAGTACATAAGTTAACAGGACTTTGATTCGACTTAGGATCTTCGTCCAAGCTTTTAACAAGCTGCCCAATAATTTTCAATTTACTTTATAATTCTATTTTTTTTATTTATAGTTTAGTAAATTCAGGTTCTAAATGTTATAACATCACGAGTCAACATTTTATTAACGGGTTAAAGTTATCGCGCTTCTCTATTTTAACACAACAACTCGGCAAAGCTACATATTACGCCCCGGTTTTTTCCTACAACTTATTTCTTTAAGAATTTTTTAAACGTCGACTTAAATAGATACCGCTACCGGATATAAGCTCATATAGTAAAATTTTTATGATGTAACGTTATTTTAGGTTAACATTAAATAAAGTATGAATAAGTTAATAACGACGCTCCAAACTATATATTACCTTTAGAACCAGCTGTTAATTATCGCGTTTAGAAGTAGGGATTCGATTCAGTTTGAAAAACGTTAAAACGGGTTGGCGTCTCTTCATTTTACGCTATTTTATGGAGAGCCCGTTGGGACCGAGCTGTTTCTCCGCAATTCGCCGCCATCTCCTTCGAAGACATTATTAAAACACTCGCCAACAAAACCGCCCGTTTCTATTTATGACAAACTTCCCAACGACTTTAAAAGTTCGCCCCCTTATTTGATAAAGCTTTTAGCGATAAACTGCCTCCATACTTCTCCTAAGTAAATTTTGAAATTAATCTTCATATCGATAACTCAGTCTAACCCTTCAAAGTTTCATAAGGCCATTTATACGGATTTTTACGAAATCAACTCCTTATTTTACGTAACATGTTAACCGAGTTATTCTATTAAGGTTATATTCGAACGAGTAGCTTTTTAACGGATACCCCTGTTCTTCTCGTTAGGAAACTGGAAAGTGGTTTACGCTTTTATATCAATTATCGCCGGTTGAACGTTTCAATGAAAGCGGATCGGTACTCGATTCATTTGATTAAAAACCCGTTGGCTAATATATTCTAAGCCAATTAGTTTACTTAGTGAGATATTTAAACCACTGTTTATAATCTTTGTATTTAAAAGGAAGACGAATAAAAACGGTATTTTATATACGTTTCTGAATTTTCGAATAACTTATTACCTTTTTGGATTTTTAAACGCTTCCGTCACCTTTTAATGGTATATCAACAATTCGTTACGCATTTTCCTTGATATTTTTCACTTTGCTTATCTCGAAGATATCTTCGTTTATTTACAAGATATCTTTAATAATTATATTATTAAAGTTCAAAAAGTTTTTAACGCCTTAAGGGTTTCGAGACTTAACTTCAACATTCTAAAATACGAATTGGGCGTTTAAAAGACGAAATACCTATAATTAGTTATTGATGTTGACGCCGAAATAGGTTATGACTTAGAAAAGCTACGCGTTATACGAAAATTAGTAACTTTTACTTCGGTTTTGTTAATATAAGGATTGTTTTAAATTCGCGATCTTTTATCAGCATTTCATTTGTAACTAATTCACGATTATTACATTATTACTTCAGTTAACATGTAAAGGTACCCTTTTCCATTTGGGGCACAAGGAAAAGCTGTTTTAGAATAAATTAAGCTTTTCCTTTTTTCGAAATTGAATTCGCTTAATGAAACTCCGATCGCGACACTTTGTGAAAAACTGACTGTTTCGGTTAGTTTTTAGGGGGCTTTTTTCTTTAACATAATGACTACAATACCCTACTCCTAGTAACCATTTACTCCCATCGTTAGTCGCCCGCCGAATGTAACTATCAAATTCACGATACGGAGCTATTCGAAATTATCAGTTACTTAAAAGTATGGAACGAGAAGTTCCGGGGTACGGCACAACCATTTACGATTTTAACAAACTATAAAATCCTGGAATATTTTTGACTATACGACGGCTTTTCGAACGATAGATCTGTTAGTTCAAAAGCCTTTTTTAATTTTGGTTTGGTTAATTAAGAATAAGGCAGCAGATTATACGTGGCCGGATACATTGTTACCGCAAAATTAAGATATTTTTAAAGGCTTTTTCGATTTAAGGTTTCTTGGTCCAAAACTTTAATTGTGACGTTCTAAATAGGCCATTTTGGAGATATTTTCGCGTACATATATCTCCTGTTTAACCATCGACGGCGAATTTATTCCGAAAAGTCGTAAATGTTTTACTCATATTAACTTTTAATGTTGTTAAAATTTCGTTATTATACGTAATGTTATTTACCACCGACTAGTTCATATGATACGTATAAGGAACAGATATTTCTCAACCGATATTCGTACCGATAACGACTTAACGTTAAAGGTTTTGATTTCAAAATATTCGATAAACGATGATAGGGTTTTACGATTTCGCGACGGTTTTTAGGTACTTACTTACGAGTCGCTTATTATCGCGTTAATTTAAAATACTTATAATCTACTTTGATTGGTTACCCGGCCCGTGACGATCCTATTGTTAATTTTCACATAATTTCCTTTTGGCCCGGCTTATATCCCGTAATACGCCGCTTTTACTGAAATTGCGACGTTCATAAGCGTATAGCCTATTGAAGATAACGTCGAAAAGGTTTTTTCATATCCCTTCCAGTGTTCGAAGGGATTTAAAACGAGTTTTCCGTCGACTTCATAATGAACATACCCTAATAATAAATTAATAACATACGTTACCTTATATGTATTACAAACCATTCACGTAAAGCCGATACCCTTAAAGCTATAACCATCATAAATGCCGAAGCTTACGCGGAGTGGTTTTTAAACTGCTATTAACGATTTTATAGGTTTCTCCATACGTTCGTTAACCACCGTCAGTTAAATCTGAACAGCGGATTTTAAAAGCAACTTTACGACTTTATTGGCGTAACGTAACGCCTAAATACTACCTTTTGCCACGAGTCTAACGGCGTAATCGAACGCTTAAATTGGAAAGTTTTGACGTATTTACGATCCTTTGTTATTATTATCTAATTCTACTGAAGCCATGTGTTACCTAGCCATTAATTAGGGCTAAATAATAAAGATACGACTTCCATTAGTATTAACTCGTTTTCTATAACCTACGACTATTAAAACGACTTTATATAACCAGTATAACGTTTCTTCGTCCCCGTTATAATTCTATGCGCGAAGGCTATAAATCTCGTTGAATTATCTGCAAAATGATAAAATTAGTATAAGCCGTAATAACGATTACATAATAACGTAAAAACAAACTAGGTAATAAGCGGCGCTCCCCCTTAAAACGTTTTCAAGTCGAGGACGATATTAAGCATTTTTAAAAAAATAAAAAATTAAACGAGTTTTCTAAAAAGTCAAGTTAACTTTACGATAAATACTGTGTAATGCAAGTAATCGACTTTTATATTGTGAACCTCGACGTAATAGGTGGAAAACACCTTCGATTCTATATAAGTCAACTAGTACGAGCCGTTGGATATCCACTCTTAAGCCAGTACACTAGCGACTTTTAACCGTAAGTCGTCATTGTTATCAGCAACTAAGGCGAAATGAAGCAGTAATACTATGTCAAAAATATACTACGTACCTATAACAAACCTTAAGTCGGAAGTATTCAGTTTTATAACTTACCGAAACGGTAAAATTTGGTTCAATGGATAATTTATGTATAGCTAATGTAAAAGTAGCTTTTCATTTTTTAAACACAGTAGTACTTAACACTTTCGAACTATGTTACGGATTAATAGTATATAGTAACGGATCCTTACGTTCAGCATATTGGCTGGTTAAACACTTTGCACTTTACTTTATGAAGTGGAGCTACATACGAACCGCTAACAAGCGAATGATAAGTAAGCGTATTAGTATTAATAAAATTTAGACTAACATAAAGCCTACTTAAGCATATGTTTAAACTTACCGTCCAAATTATCACCTAAATTTTTTTTTACTTTTTTCAACCAACTTCCTTAACTTTACGTTTATACCACTCAACTTCTCGTTAATATACTCTGAAACCTTAACGAGCTTTTAAATCGCTTTTAACTACACTCCCTAACCGCTCGTTAAGCGCGTTCTCCACCCTTTTACCTTATTATAAAAACCCTACTTATACACCACGCTTCTTATTTATCAGCTGTACGACCTGTAGGCTACCGGAGCGCTTAAAGATGGCGGGGATAAAGCCCCCCCCGCATCGGGTATTCACTTTCCGTTGCGTAATACGTTTGACTTTTATAGCCTTTTACGTAACGACCACTTAGAGCTACACTCTTTTTACCCACTCGTTAACACTTACAAAAAAGATATCGGACACTTTAACTTACCCCATTCCTAAGTATCAAACATTAAATACGCCTCAGACATATCATTTATAGCCTTATTTATATCAGGATTCAGATCTAAGGGCCTACACGAATATCCAAAGCTCTGGCTTATAACTCCGACGAAACATAAACGACATCAGGTACTAGTATTTAAACATTCGTTAATAATTTTTTCGCGGCTATCAGGACCACTTACCTTTAATTATTTAATAAAAATTCCTAAGGTTATACGCTATTATGTAAACGTACTCGAAGAATATTTATTCATGGGCCCCGTTAGGATACATTTGAATAGCGCGTAAGGCAGGAAACTTCATGCTTATTAATTACTACTAAGAAGCTCTCAAGTAGGCGAACCTACGTCTACAATAGCCCTATGGATCTCTACTGCTAATTGAGGATTCATTGTATTGGACCATAAGGTAGGAGAAAAGCTATAATACCTGGTACTATATTGTGGGTGATATTATAGGGAAAAGGTTAAAGGTTGAAAAGATTTTTTTTGTTTTTTGAAACTGGAGTTTACGAACTATTCATGTGGGCGGRGGGGGGGGGGGGGGRKGCGCTGAGGCACCTTCCACATAAAGCTTCGGCCTATCACTTTCCACATAATATCACAACGTTTTAGACGTCGCTTTTGCCTTTTTTCGTACTTTTCATACAAAAAGGRGGGGGGGGGGGGTTGAGGTGTCTTTAGGGGTGATATTACAGGCTAATATCTGGCTAGTATTACCAGAGATCTAACCCTAGTAGTTCTACACCCTCTTAAGATTCTCTGAAGAAGGAAAGAAGCTGTATAGAGATACGTTTTCATACGTCACGTGACCTGGTTGCACCATCTTAGCTTCATAGCAGCTCCCTAGAAAAAACTTCTCATTTCTCTCTTCATCGAGGTTTATAGACAGGATTCGACCTCCATGAGCGACAGCTCCGGCCTCAGTCCCTTTACATTCAAATTAAATTAATAATTTATAAACCTTGATACTCTCAGTTACCTTATAGTATTAAAAGTATGAGATAATGAAGTGATTTGGATACAAACTGAGAATATTAACAAACAAGATAAAGAAAATGTTATCTGTTTGAATCGGACGATTCAGGTCTTCTTGCTATTGGCATCTACGGCTTCTCATTTATCCGCACCACGGTTCCTTTACTTTACCCATTACCTTCAGCTTTTTACATCTCTTTTTTTTCTTTTTAAGTCGAGGGTACCACTCATGGAATTGTGTTAAAATATACAATGGGTACAGTTATACGAAACACAACTTGACAAGAGAGAATCTCGATCCTGATCTTGATCCTTATGAGGATATGCTTGATTATATATCGAGTCCTCTATGTAGATCCTAGAATACTTGAATCTAGAAGCTTACAAAATATCTTCTTATAAGTACCTTCAACACATACATACTGAATGGACAGTAAATACAACAAACCCAAACAATATAATTAACATAAAATCCAAATTTGGAAGTCTAACCAGCGTTGGAAGAAAGGAGGATATTCATCTTTTTCAATATCATCAAACCAACTGCATTAGTTTTGTTCAAACACTAAAAAGTAAAGAATTTAATACAAAAAAAATTAATAGTTACCAGGTCACACTATTTCCGAAAGAAAACCTAATCAAATAATATAACATAGCTAATACCCATATATATTTAACTGTTAATACTTTAAACTCATTAAAAGCCTTAGAGATACGAAGGTACATAATGAGTTAAAACCTAAGGTTATCGCCTAAAACAAAGATACAAATACTAGTTTTTAAGTCACATAATAATTGGTCAACCATATATTTCTAATGCGCCTAATAAGTGAAGACTTATATTATTATTATCATAATGAAAATTTTGGATACACTCATTCATTTATAATTTTCAATCGTTACATCTAAGAATTCTTTTTAGTTATCATACAAAATATTAGGGAAAACCGGTACTTAACTTAAGGTTATTTGTAGTACTTCGAACTGTAAATAGATATTGATATTATTACGAAACTTAACTATACAAATTCCGGTGAAGCCAAAGTTGGATTAATCCTTGGAAATAAATTCTACTTATTGGGATCGAGGATTCTAAAAACAACGGCTGAACCTATTGTATTTCACATTTGGAAATTCTCTACCGCCTTCTTCTTTTACCTTGAAATTATAATGAATCTCGGTTTTAACGTGGATATCGAAACCTTCAAACTAATAAAAGATAACAGCCAGATGTTCCAACTCAGTTTGAAATTGGGACACCTGGAATTCTATATTTTAATGCCAAAATCATTGGTAGAAAACCTAAAGAATTGAGAACTTTTTAAACTATATCAACGATTTAATTATCCATCAAATACTAGGCTATACAATGCTCTAAAAAGAGCTGGTAATAAAAATGTAGATTTACCAGTGCTAAGAACAATCAAACGGCTTTACTATTAATACCAAATACATTCTCATACCCCTCTGAAATTTAAATTCAAGTTAAAAGAGGATTAAAACATCGATTTTGATGTTTTCGTTCACGTATTTTGTTTCAACGGTAAACCTATACTTTCTATTATCTATTTTGTAGTAACGTTTCATACCTTAAAATTCCTTCAATCTATTACGACCAATTAAACGAGGAAAGCATTACGTATTTGGTAGATTTATACGTACCTACAACCCCAGTATAAACTTTATTATTATAAAGATTTAAGTACCACCAGCTCTAGATATCGGCCAGGTCCAAATCAAGGTTACTGACGGCTAACAGGGAATTTTCCATGTTTCCGTGAACTATACTATTGGTGCCACTATCCTCTCCTGTATCCATGAAATGCCTCGCATGCGGGAAAATAAAGGATGTTAAGGTCTTGATTTTGAAGGAGTGGTATTAAAACCCCGATCAAAACCATATCTTGGTGTTTACTAAGGAATCCGAACCACTTTTCGATGGGTAACAATACGTCGAATACAGATACGTGGTTTTTCGCAACAGCTGAATAGTCTCAAAAGGATCTGGTAACCTAAATCCTACTATACACATCTTGAATGCAAAGGTCATTAGCCTATTTCAGGTTCTGGAAGCGGCTGTTTATATGATATTAGGCGAGATAATAGTCTATATTGCCAATATATTTATGCTTTGAGGTTTGAAATACGATCTGGTCACATGTTTCCCATAAGGTTTTCAGAGTTATTACGTTTCAATTGAGTTATATCCGAACATTTTTACGCTGAAATAAAGCCCTAGTTATATGTATATCGACGGGATCAAAGTTACAAATATACTTCTTAATATCAGCGCTAGGTCATCTACTTGCTATAATAATTACAACTAACACATCGCTAATAACGTAGAATCTTTAGTCTAATTCAAACTGAAATTTCTCATGCAAGAGTAGTATATTTCAAAACATATTAGATTGTCATTTTAATACAAACGGGGAGTTTTTACGTATGTTATGCAATTTCGAAAAAAATTAATAAGGAAATACGCGAAACCTATATAAAACGGAGGTTTTCAAACCCTTGGAATCATCTGGTTTCTACTCGAGGAACGGATTTCTTATCGACAGAAAAATGTTGAATTATGATTTAGTAAAACTAAGTTTGCTCTTGTTGTAAACGATAACAATTTACTACCGATGGCGTTTATATATAACGTCTGACGGCCTGAATACATATAATTACCATTATTGTTGGTAGGGCTTTAGACTTTGAAACGTTGTTGATTCGATTGGTTGAAGTAACAGTAGTTTTGCAGTAGTTAGATGGTGGATGTATTGTTTTAGGTTTAGCAGGCTGTTAGCCAGTCTGCACTATAATTTGTTTAGCCAATTTCTTGGCCCATTCTTTAGAGTGAAGTGCAGTATGTCGTACTCAACTTACACCCAATGCGGTAAGTCCGGATAAAGCAATACAATTGTAGTACGGTCAACTTTGCTGTAAGTAAAGTTGACCTACTGTACTCTATATAATACTATTCCAACAATAGCGATTTTTTAGTTTATATGCGTACGCCAGGGTGGCTGACCAAACTTCTCCAGTTACTACTGAATTGCCTTTTGGTTAACTGGTTAGACCCTTGATAATCTTAATTGACTTCAATACAAAATTTCATGCAATTCAATGAAAATTAACCCCATTCAACCTTAATTACTCCGCCGTTCCAAGTTCCTAGTTTATTAACACCTATACAAGGTTTACCCATCATAGGCCTTTGTAAGCTTCTAATTTAACCGCGTTACTTAAACATATTACTATTATTAATCCCCTGGTAGTCTTTGTGTTTGTTAGTATATCCTTGTTCGCCGTTATGTGATTTAGGCTTTCCGGACAGCCTATCGTTGTAACCCCCGATATATATAGTTAGTCTATTGTTATCCACAAACCATTTCAATTCCTTATTTTGTATTGCCTTCTTCATAGCCTATGCGGGATTATTTTCACCAGCGATTCATTGGAACTCCCTAATTTCCCTCTTTTCTTAAGCTTTAAGGAGTGTTATTATGTTGATTATCAGGCGTTTTTCGCTGGTGATTCCGAGCTTCTAGAGGCATTCGACAAGGCTTCTCGAGTCGGTATAAATTACTACCGGGATGCGAGGAATCTTCAGCTGCCTAGTAATAATTTTAAGGGTTTTCTATAGTACTATCCCTACGTTAAAACCTGACTCTATACAATAGACCTCCGATACCTATACATTTCATGTAATCCCCTTACATTTAACGGAGATTTAGTGGATTAGGTTACCGATAATATTAAACTGGTCTTTTTGTCTGTCTTAGTTAACGAGGATTATTAGGAAACCGATTTATAAAGACAAGGAGGTATTATTCATAAAGAACCCGTCCATAAATATTATTAACTTAGCCCTTAACAGGTCGATTAGAACTATATTAATCCCGTAGTTTATGTTCTGTATTTATTACTTAAGCCTTTTATTTAGCTGGACATAATCCTTATCCTTTGGGTTTTGTACTTATACGGCGATATATAGGTCGTAAACGGCTTCAGGTTAATAAAGGGTAGTAATATAGCTACCTCGAAGACGTTATTCAAAGTACCGTTAAGCCCTAGCTTTATTAGTTTTATTAATTGTAATTGAAATAGCGCACTGGCCTTTTAGGTGAAATCCAAAGCTGGCATTAACACTAAGTATACGGATTGAC
Source organism: Anisogramma anomala (assembly GCA_038502455.1). Lineage (NCBI taxonomy): Eukaryota > Fungi > Ascomycota > Sordariomycetes > Diaporthales > Gnomoniaceae > Anisogramma > Anisogramma anomala. The sequence continues at coordinate 10,351,945 of JASMMZ010000006.1, read as the reverse complement.
GTTTTATTAAAGTCAAGTTGACTGTCTTTCGTTAACGTTGTCACCGGTCAGCAATTTCAAAACTTAAAGTCTTTAATGCTTTCTATTTTAGTACTGTAAAGCTAGCTGTTCCGACGAAAAGGTTATTATTAATTTGCATACCTAATACGTCGAAGTCTTTCTTTTACGCTACCAATCAATACGAATCGTATGTTCAAAACTTTATCGTTAGCCTAGATTTGAAGTAGAATTAATAGAATAAAAACCAATGGATTTTTATTTTAGTTAATCTATATAATAGTTTAATTAATTGTATTACTGCACCCAAAGTATAAATTATACGGAGTTTTTATTGTAGTTTTAGCAATACGATTCGTTATAAATCCGTTGTTAATTATGTATAGCTTTACATTATATTTCGGGTATTAAGTATAAATTTTCCTTTAATCTTTGCCAGCAAATTTCATCTAAAAGCGACCTTTAAACGTTAACTGATTTCCTAAATCGTAAACGACTGTATAAAAGTATATTTTTGGCCTTTATTACCGTATTCTTCAGTGATTAGACGTGATCTTTTGTATGTTCGCCCCGTGGTTTTACCATTGACTTTGTGGATAATATTCGACTTGAAAATCGTGACATTCGGGGTTTAATGGTCAAAGTCGGGTTTCGGTACGAATTATACAACCCTTCAAGTTAATAGGCTGTTAATTTCGACTTTATTACTTTCCTTCAAGGGTTTACCAAAGGCCTTGATAATTCCTTACGCTCGGAGCTTCAATGCCAAGTTTTTTTTATCCTTTTTTCTACTTACTTAAGCAGTATTGTAGATACGGCCCGATATATATTCCTCCTCTTTAAAGTTTTTCTTTTTTAAAGGTCGTTCGTGCTGCCCGCTTTCAATCGACTTGTTGATAACGAGTAAAGGGTCTTCGTATTAACTTGGTCGCTTAGCTTGAATGTGTTCATCGTCAGTAGTCCTAATATAGGGCTTGACCTAAGTAGTTTAAAGGGATATAGGGCCGTTAGTAGTTTTTCACTACTACTTCGGAATTCGCGATATTAATATCTTATACGAGCCTTTTTTTTCCCCGTGCCTACCATACAAAGACTTTACTTTGTAATGGTAAAGCAAGTAAATCGATTGTTATAGGGCTGTTTCTTATATTAAAGGCCTTATTGATTTGGCAGCGGGCCGATTTTCTTCGCAATTCCTTTAAAGCATTTCTATAGGCCTCAATGCGTTTTTGAGTACTTGCCGAGGTTGGGGATTCACTCGTTAAGCCTCAATACTATTTAAAGACTAGTAATGTTAGCACTAAGCCGATAAGGCCTATAGTGTTGTTTAGGCTTTTTATTATTATTTATAGGCGTATCTTCGAATCTGTCAAGCTCCTAATCTCTAGTGTGAGGATATTATAGGTTATTCGAAGTAAGGAATGTACCCTTTTAACTTTTCCAATGCTTTAATGGGCTTTCAAAGGCACCTGTTTGTATTAAATACCTATTATTTTGGTATTTTCCTAAAATTCCGCCGCCTTAAAGTTCGTTCCGGTATCGTGGACAACGACGTTAGGTAGAACTAGGTACGTGTTGATTTATAGAATCCTTAACGTTTCCTACGTATCTTTTGTCGAATGGAATTTTAGGAACTTGAATCCGAGAAAGGAGGTTTCGGAGTGAGTAATATAAACAATTAGCTTTTTATCCAAAAAAAAAAAAACATGAAGGAAAATGTCTTAGTTAAAACCCATATTGTCCTTTAGTGTAAACTAGAATATCTGGGGGGTTTGAGTACAGGTTTGACAGTAGTAACAAAGTCTTTTAATATATTTTAGGGTGAAGTATTTTATCATTTTTCGCCCAACGGACTTTAGGACTTTGTATAGCCCATTTAAATATGAGTGATTGAAGCGCTGGTATAGTTAAAATATTTCCGGTTTCATCAATTTTAATACTATTACTTTTAGGCCTTGAAAACAAATATATAGGTGCCACTATTCAAGGTCGAATGAAAACCATTAGCCGGTTTCAACCAGTTAGTCTACGTTAACGTCGACGTTGACGTTAAGAGTTTTTATATATTTTGAACAAAGTAGGAAAAGGGTAGAGGATTCAAAAATACGGAACGTAATCACCTTAATAATAGTTTAAAACACCGTTATCCCTAATAACAATAGTTATTTACCTGGTTTAAAGTCAACTTTGACCTTGCTAATATCGTTACGATTAATATTAATAGCTGTAATACTTTCTCTTCGTAATATTACATACTATAAATAACATCCTGCTAAGTACTTTATTGGTATTATATTTGATATAATACCTTAAAATGTGTGGTTCACGTAACGATTACGAAGATTAAAGGTATATAAAGGGTTAAGGGCTTGGTTATGGCATAGGTAGGGGTTTTTACCACCTAAATGGTATAGGAAGGCGTGTTCGGCTAGTTACTAGGCCGTATTAAGGGCAGTATCTACGTGCAACTTAATCTGTTTAGGGGTGTTGACGACATCAATTGGCTTGTCGCCTTTAAATTTTACGATTTCATGTAAGTAGTCTTGTTTAGAATTAGTAGAGTATTAGGCGTAATATACTGACTTTTCATTATTATGTTCGGTAAAGGGTTATCGAGTTAACCAATAGCCAGACTTACCATAAATTTAACTTTTTGGCTGTCATTACGACCATAGTATTAATTGTTGATAGGTTATCCTGAATTTAGGCTTTAATAGCGCTAACGTAATTGCTACCTCCAGTCTAATGCTGAGGTTGATGGACTAAACCTTCAGTGTTGTAGGCGCTCGTACTTGAGGTCGACGTAATTAATCACCGCAATGTCTTTTTTATTTATGTTGATAAATTTGACTTCTTGAGATTATATAAAAAACGAGTTTTGTATGCCTGTCATTAATATGGCAATTGAAGAACGCAACTGGTTAAAAAAGCCTTCATAAGTGGTATTTAGGCGTTGTAAAGCGTATTCGAATTCGCTAAAGCCTATAACTGTTACTTGTACAAGCTCGCGAAGTATGGCTTCGCCAACGTAGGCTTTACTTATTGATTTTGGGCATAATATTAACTTGTTAGATATCTAATTAAGCACATCCATTAGTATTTTCTTCTTTTTTTTTTCCTTGTTATTATTGTAGTTTACTAGATTATAACCTATTTTACGTAATATTACGCAAGGTAGACGTCGCATTCGAAGGGACCCTTTATGTTATCATAAATCTCGCATAATTTAGTATATTTAGTAAGAAATGTTATGGAATAGTCTTTAGTGTTCTATGTAAGGATTCTAGGAAATATTGAGTGAAAACCTGAAGTTGAAATCTCTATTTATTTATTTATATTTAAGAAGGGCATCATCTTGGAGTTTAAGAGGTTGTAGTGCTTTCTATTATACTTTTCTACGTCGTTTCAGATTTTGGCGAAGTCCGTAAAGAGGTTGAAATTAATATTTACCATATTAATAGATCTTGCGAAAAGGTCGCGATAATTATCCCAGCCTTAAGTGATATTTCTTAGCAGTTTAAGATTTAAATCGTTTGAGGTACAGTGTTAAGGATAATTGCTTTTCGCTTAGCCCGAAGGTTGAAGTTCTATAGTAGGGCCTGTAATATGCTTTTGCATGTAAGCTAACGTTAATGTGGAAGGATCTTAAAGGGCTTGGCGGCTAAATTTTCAAGGAGTAATGGGTATTTATAGGTGTTAAAAAACCTGATGATCTTGCTTAATAAACAAGTATAAAGTGATAATATTTACACCCTTGGCCGCGTTGGCGGATTTTACTTTACATGTTTTTCTACCGTTAAGGGAGTATTCCGCGTTGTTATATGGTGGTGATAGGCTATCGAGCAGGTTAATATGCTTATCGCTTGCGCTGCTGAAGGCTTGACTTAACTAAGGGTAAAGGGGATGTCCCCTAAATCGCGTGTGTTGGTGGTAAGGTTTTTGAAGGCTTTTTACTTTAAGCTATAAATATTAGAGGCATTTTTAAAGCTAGGTTAGTTTAAAGAAGGTTTTTGTCGGATTTGTAAAGCCATTTTCTAGCACGTAGTTCCCTCGGCACTTAAGTTTAGCTTTTAACCTTAACTTAATCATTTTCTGAATTCTCTTCTACATATTAATAGTTAAGTCGTCGAAGACGTAACGGAAGTTTCGAAAGGTGCGGGCGCCGCTGTCAAGTTTTTTGCCGCTGTCTTGCTCGACAATATAGTAGCCAATGAAGTTAGTTAGGTGCCCTTCGGTTAAATATTTGTTAACATTTTCCCCTTAGAGATTACTTTTGTAGTATTTAGTAAAGATAGGTTCGACTACCCCAATTCTTTTTTTCCTAGCGGGATCAGTAATAGCGTTAAAGTAAGCGCTAGATGTAGATATCCTAAGGCTTTTGTGGAAAGTCATAGGCGTGTAAGACATATAGTAAGTGTAGGGAGAGGGACTTGGTAATCTTTAGGCGTGTGGATTTAGTGTTTTGGCATGATGTCATGTCAGGACTTGGTGACTTGGCGTTGGATTGCGTAACGTAGCTTTCTTAGCATAACGTGGTGTTTTCGCTTAAATCAGCAAACTTGACGATTAAATTAACGTGGGGAAAATAAAAAGAGTAAAGTAGAGGCAAAGATTTAGTTTAAAGGGTAAGGTCTAAGGTCGTTTGTTAGTAGTAAAGGGTAAAAGTTGTTTATTGTAGTTATTCTGTTGTGGGACTTAGTCGTTTTTATAATAATAGCACCCGTAGTAGTACTAACTTAGCCTTTTACCAACTTTCCAAACTTTAAGATTTCTAACAGTTAATTTCAACGTCTTCAAAAAAGGTTAATAAAGATTTCTTAGTGTTTTTCAATTGGTGATACCGTTGCTTACTTCCAGATTGCCGATTTGAAATGGCTTAACCTGAAAATCTTCTCTGTTTTCCTGCCGTTTTAGACTGACGCAGTACTAATAAAGGCCTTTCGCAAGAATCATTCCTCTACCTTAGCCGGCATTGCTAACGTAATGCGTAACCAGAAAGTAGTTTCTTCTTTTACTAATCCAATCTTGAATTAATTTAATAAACACTAATTAATTTTGATAGAGCTTTAGACGTTGTAACATTGTCGATTCAATTAGTAGAAGTAATAGTAGTGTTACAATAATCAGATACTGGATGTCTTGTTTTAGGTTTGGCAGACCGCTAACGGTTTGCACTGTAATTTGTATGACCAACTGCTTGGCCCGTACTGTAGAGTGAAGTGTAGTGTGCTGCACTCAACTGACACGCAATGCGGTAAGTCCGCACAAAGTAATACACTTGTAGCAATGTCAACTTTACTGTATGTAAAAATGACCTACTGCACTTCATGAAATACAATTCCAACAATTGTTATAATAACGTTGATAATAGACTGAAAATTTACCCTTAAACTAGTTTTACTATGACCGTTACCAAAGCCTTAATGATTATCGCCCAGCTAATTCGTCTGTACTAGTATAAAGTAACTATTTTAGGGGAGGAACTTGGGTCGGCGAAATATCCGGAAATGAAAGTGATAATAAAGGCTATAAAGGGGGTAAGGGGACCAGATTAAGTTGGCATGGAGTTAACATCCTTATTATCATTAACGTCGTCGTCGTTACTTCTTAAATAAATTTTCGGCCCAATCGGTAGTAGAGCTCCATCGTATTATTAATGCTTCGGCCACAATTTGGATTGCGCCTCCTTTCGCTACCTTAATATCGACGTGAAAGGGTTGTCGTCAGACGGGTAGGCACCCAAACGGCGCTTTTTCTGCAACAGCGGCGCGGTAGGAAGCGAAAAGCGTAGTGGCGTTGGAGACGATGTGAATATCCCTAATTTTAAGTTTTATGGTTGCTAATTGTTAATATTAAATATTTTGAAATCATATTCACCAACAAAATTAGAATATGTATGTATATAACTAACGATTTTAATGTTCAGCTTCTCCCTATGAATGCAGGCTCTTTTGTTGGCCCCTATGAAAAGTTGTATATATTCCATGTAAGGCAGTTTTTTGTTAGTAGTAACGCGGAAGTTAGGAGTTACATAGGTAGAGGATGATAAAAAGAATTAGTGGGAAAAAGTTGAGCGGAGGGGGGTTATCTAGATCGCATTCTATTCTTTTGAAATCCAGGCGCTTCCGTATACAAGCTAGTATATGTAAGGCTTTTATAAGTATAACTCGGTCTTTATTTAATGATATCATTACTTTTGTTAATATGGGAATGTTGGTGAAAATGTTAAACGGTTATAAAAGTTTATAAAAATACTTCTTACTTTAAGTTACGATTTTTCATCATATAAAAATAATTTTCAAGGTAATGATCGTATTAATAGAAGTTCCCTTTTTATTTGTTTTTTGGACGTAGCTTACGGGCCACCGAAAACCTACCAAGGTCACCTAGTAAAATATACAACGTACTACACTACGTATACGCACCTATATACACGCGTTTTAGTTACACCTTTAATTCGGGCCTTTATTTTGTATTTACATTTTATGGGTCATTTTTTTCCTTATAAATTCCTCAAAGTCGTATCTCTAGCGCGAGTAGGCGCCGGAAGGGGACTGAAATCGCCGCGTTTAACAGCCTGATCAGGGCTATAGTTCACTCGCCTTCGGGTATCCAAACTGTTAGACAGTTTAAGTTCTTCATTTTAGGGATAGAAAGGGGCCTCAACGGCTGATACAGGCTCCAATGACGTCGAATTACTATCCCTCCCGCTGATACATACAGGATTATTTTATAGCATCTAGCGTCATATCTTATATTGGACACAGCCCAGTGATAGTAAAATATAAAGAGAGTAGTTTCAGTCCAATATTAAATCTATGAGAATTTAATATAAATGAATTTTCTCCAAAGCCTATTAGGTCATTGTTAAAGTCGGAAAAACACACGTACTATTAAGTAAAGTTTACGATATCCTCACTTTAAATATTGGTAGTTTTATAAGTCCAAAGGCACAGCTACTAATGGTAGTAAAAGTTCTCAAAAACGTTGTGAATATTAATGGTTTCATACAAACTTCGTTAGTATTTGGAGTATATCTGGGAAGGGACAAGGCCAGAGCTATCGCTTAAGGCGATCAAATACTATATATAATCTACGATGAAAAAAAAATAAAAAGGACTCCTGCTAAAGAAACTGTTCTAAAGTTAGTAAAAAGGAAAGACTTGGGGGTTTAACTGATAACGTAACTAGAGAATGTTTTGAAGTAGTTCGGAAGCATCGTAGAAGTATGGTAACTTCTAAGGCTCATTCCGTAGCGATCATTACCCCAGGCACCAGCCTGGAATATTACCCTTAGCCACGAGATTTTTTTTGTAGTTTTAAAAAGGGAATTTGACCCGTGAAATTTTCTAGTACCCTGTAAAATATAGTAAATGGTGTTGGCATAATAGTAGTCGCGGGTTACCTAGACACGAACGGCGTGAAACATTATAACGATATTTGAAAAGTACTATACTACCGTATATTGTTTTTAAAAGGCGTGATACTCGTTTATAAACGGCATATAACGTTGTAGTAACATTGATAAAGTTTCTGATATAAATTTTCTAAAAATATCGCAAAAAACACCAATATTAATATATTGTTTTCCTCCTTATAAATAATGCCCGTCATTCATCAAATATCAAAACTCTTTTCTTTATTGATAACTTTCTTTTTTTCAATTAAAATACTATACCATATTATATTATACCGTACCTCGTCTATCAATCTATTTTTTTTCATATAATTTATTATCTCGCCAACTTATAACGAGGAACATTATTATGTCTACAAAGGTTAAAAAGACTATTCTAAATGTAAATTTCGTCGTTTTGAAACCATGTATCTCTTTCTTACTAACAGCAAATTTCTTTACATATGATTTATAGATATGTACTCGGATGGTGTACGTAAATAAACGTATTTCGCGCATATTCATCGTATGATGTAATACTCGCGAAATTATGTTGAAAACCGGAAGTTAACGTAAATTGTAAATGAAATTCAAAATTATCTTCACGAAAGCGAGTTCATTAACGTTAAATAATGGTTTCATGACATTAACATCACGAGCTAGAGTTTCGGTTTCATTTATATTACTTTCAACCTTAATACGAACATGAATAAGAATGTGGAGGAATTCTTAGACGCGAATATAACGTTCGATATTTAGAATAAGAGTAAATAAACAAGGTTTTAAGCCGTTTCGATATTGCTAACAAATGATTAAATAATATATAAGCTTAAGTAGTCGCCGGTTAAAATTATATGAGTATTTGGCGCGTTTATTGACTTAATGTTAATATATGAGGTGGGAATAGATTCGTACCTTTTACATTTATATGTTTAGGTGGTTTTGACACCAAATAGCACTTTCATAAGAAAAGCAAAATTCACTTTAAACAAGGCTTCCTAATATCTAACGTCAATAGTATGGTTAATAAAAGCTTAGAAAACTTAAATTCATATAATTAATGAATTAGTTGAAAGTATGAGCAACAATTATTATAAATTAGATGAACTGATAATCATAAGCGCAATACTGTTGGCAAAAAAAAAAAACTTCTATATAGATTTGGATAATAGCATTGGTAAATACGAATATGTTCTGGGGTATTCTTAGTTCTTATAAACATGGAAATCTATTATCTGTGTTTATTATTGGTAAATTAATTGATCTTAAATGGTTTAGTAATTAGTAACAAGTCAATTAAACACGCTTACGATTTTGGAGGGAAGTTTCCTCGTTATTTTCGACGAGTTGCAGCGGGAATCGAACGATTAAAAGGTCGCGATATTTAAGAATATTCAAATTGACTCGGAACTCAGGTAAACGTAATCCATTCATTAAACTAAAACTTATCACATCAAGAAGTTTTTGATATAAAGGCGATCTATTTGAAGATTTTTTCTAATTCACAAGATGTTTTCCACTTCATCTTCTACCTTATATTATCTTTCTTGGTCCAGATGCACGCATCACTTTGTTAAAGAAGGTATAGGGACTATACCATAAACTTTAACAGTACCCACTTCGGAGAAAAAATTTCAGGTCCAGCTGCTCTTAACACCATCACTTCACATGCATCTTAATCCACCACAACATCACTAATCGGCTCTATCACTACTTCAATCTTTTCCGGCGAACTATTTTAAGTAATGGAGATCGTCGTCGGCTCGGCGCACCGCTCTTGTAGCGGTGCATCCAGAGAACAGCTCTCATATCCAATAATTCCGTCCCTCATTACTTGTGCCAACGAGGTCCTTGAAATTTAAACTTGTAGATACAAATTTTATTTATTTTGCAATTTAAGATTTTGAGACAAGACCTTTATTATAAGCGTTCGCACTTGACGGCTATATTCATTCATTTATTTATTCATTTTTGAGCTATCTCCACTCACATCGGCGCCCCGCACGCTAAATGGGGCCTTCGACTTTACTTTAGATACCTTTGTCTGGATATCCATAGAAGACCCTTGACGGAATACCACCCTATAAGTGGTGTGCTCTATTTTACTATTATTTTACCCTTCCTGGGTTGGTAATTCGTAGTAAACAAATAGCTAAGTTGTAAAGTAAATCTTATCCTTCGCTACGAGCCTCCGATCAAGATATATGTGTTTTATAAGCCCTTTACTCTCTCAGGGCTGTCAGATCCTCGATGAGAGTAGGTTTAAAGCTGGAACTGAGATGGACGTATAGTACGGCTCGGCTAAGGCTATAGTTTTCACGCCCTTGCGGGTCTCTAACCTGAAAGGTACTCCAAGGCCTTGATTGGAAGGTTGGCTTGAGGTTCGATTCCTAGCAAAAGTTTAATTTGCGTTTCCTTTCTATAGGAAAAGTTTTTGAAGGGAGATGGACTCATTTGCAACAGTTTGTTCAACGGATTGAATGGAACAACATGGAAAAAAGAATTTTCGAATAGGATGGTTGTTGAAAAATAGGAACACTTAAGTGGTAAACCTTTCCTCCGACATTTGTATCTTTAACATTAGCGAGGGTCGCACTATAATGGCTATATAGTGGGCACTTCCCAATGATAGTAAATAAAAAGGGAGGTTTTTAACGTGATATTTAGACTTGGTCTCAATATTTAAACCAATAATATTGATGGCGGCCAACTAATAATTATGAGTTTATTATTTCGAAAGCGGGTTGATAAACTACTCGCATGGGTTAATTAACTTAAAACCTAGAATTTCGTTCAACTGAGATACTAAATTTATTCGTGTGCAAATCATTAATAAATGTAATACGGTATTTATTATAAAATTAGTTCATGTTTTTCAAGACTGAGTCTGATTTATAATTTTCGAAAAAGAGTTCAATGTTATGTTCAACCTTTAACCCTTTTAATGAAAAGCTTTGTTTATTGGAAACTTCATATATACATAGTTACTTGGCTAGTATTATGGTTTATAAAAGTTTAGTAGTATTAAGAATACGGTCAACAGAATCCTTAACCCTGATAAAGGGTTTTATAACCGGAAGAAGTCAATGGTAGACGGGTGATATAATGTTAACATATTAATTATCCATTATAGAAAACAGGCTAATATCAATATTAACTATATATTTATTGTTGAACATGAATCAATATCCGGATAATAAACGGTTTTACTCGAGTTAGGTATAAGTAACAAAAAAAAAAACGTAAATAAGAGAAAACCTTTCAATTGGTACATTTAGTAACACCATATTTCACAAGGTGGAAAACAGGTTTTAAGCGTTATTTCCCCCCCGTTAGGTAGCAAAATCTTTATCAAAACCCATCTGTCTAATTATAATTTCGATCGCTAACAATACCGCAAAAACCATCAGTAAAATCACAAATAACAAATCAAAAACCACTTTATGCAAGTTTCAACGTTAATAATTTGCATTTATTTTAGAGTTACGGTTTCATTTCGACCATTTGTAATGACTATCAAGTAACGTGAGTCGCCTGCTCGTTGTTAAGGGAGGTCAACTATAAAGTCAATTGAAACTCGTTTTGAAGCCGATTTAAACCCTATAAGGTTTTCAAAAATACTGTCCGGCTATGTCACGAACAAATTATCCGTCTATTAATATTTTGAATATGGTAAATGCGACGAACAGAACTATATCATCTAATCCAAAAGTTCAATTCAGGTAATATAACGATCATAACTTTACGGCTTAGATAGCTAGTCAAATTAAATGGTTTATACCTTAAATTAACATGATCCTAAATGGCTTCTCAATGGGTGTCCTAATAGAATACCTCAGTCTTGAGATATGATCATCATTTACCTAATATGTAGAAATTAAAACCTTGAATACCTCATTTCTATTGACAAGAACATTAACGGGAAACCTGCAGTCACCTATATATATTACGCGAACCAATTGAAGATAAGTAGTATTCCAGGTAATAGCGACGTTTCAGGTATTTTAAAATCGGTATTATTAAAAGAGTCATGACTTTCTGGAATACACTCGCTACTATGGTTAACCTAGAAACACTCGCGTTCGAAAACTGCTTAGACAATAACTCTTACAACCAAAAAATACCAATATTAGGGCTAGAAATCGAGTGTGGAAAAAGATTTAAAAAATATCCTAATGTCGTCATAATGATATATTTCATCGTGTATGATTTAGATCTTTTGTGTAAATAAATTTCAAACGAAATAAAAAAAGGCTTCATAAATAACGGATTTAGCATTGAAGAAGCCATCATATACTTTTGAAATATATGAAACTTTGATAATTTATAAAAGAATTAAACGGGCGAGCCGTACCCCGTAACTTTACTTTCCATACACTTAAACACTTTTCACTCTTTGAAAATTACTTATCGTTTATTTCGTAATTGTATTCAACAGATATCGAATAACTAAAGTAATACGTTGTTAAATAAAAGTTACTATAATTATTATGTTGAAGTCATCATCCCCAGAAAACCAAACCGTAACATTCGGCTTCCAAAGAGGTTTATAGTTTAATGTTTCACCAAGTCATAGTAAGTGTTATAAAGAAGAAAAACGTAAGCCACACACAAGCTGGTTTTTCTCTGAGGCCTCTAACGAAAGAGGGCTCTTATTTATTAGTCGAATCTAGAAGCCTCATATTGACAAAAAATTTAAAAATAATTCAAAGTATAAATTAGCGAAGTCAAAAAACTCTCATAACCCTATCACGGACATAAAAAAACGCCTACTCTTGGGTAACATATGATTTCCTCATATCTATATATATTTCGACTTCTACTTCAATAACGAACCCTTAACATTTGTTTTTTAGACGCCAAATTCGTTTTTAGGTATAATCAAGTTTATGTAAACAATATTTAAAGTGTTGAATACCTTATTAACATAACATAAAAATCATTTAATATTTTATTCAAATAAAATACAAAGTTGTCAAGATCAGTAAATTAGAAAAATTTAAAAAGTTGATGTTACTAATTGGTCATATGACTTGAACAGTGGCTAATATGCCAGAAACCCTGAGAGTGGTAACAAGTTATTTGAAAATTATGAAACGGATACAAAACGTGGATTTTTACTTGTCGTCTTTTTTAATATAAAGTTTTTAAAAAACGACCTTAATATCGAATTTCGTAAATTACATAATTGGTAACATTTTTGCAAGCATTTTCTGAATTATTGAAGAAGAATATAAGTCGGATTTTTGAACCACGTTACACCGTCAGTAGTTCCTATAAAAAAGTATACCGCGTTCAGGTTTCTGAACGAAAAGCACAGGGTATCTATGAGAAAGATACTCGCACGAATGTAGTATTAATTAAATAATGACTTTAATATCTTTCGTAATATCAAAAGTTCTTCTCTTCATTTATTAGATAACTAGCCTTAAGAAATTTTGAAAGACTTTTTTAAGTGTTTGGTTTAAAAGAAAAATCCTTAATTGGTTTCGAAGCGGTGGGAAAACAGTTTGTTCTTTATAATCTTATTTAATAAAATAGTAAACTTTTAAAGATTTCTAGGAGTTTGTAGTTAACGGCAACGGATAAATTTGAGGCTAACGCCTATTAATATCTTTACAAAAAGGCAAAATCCAGCTACGTAATAGCGGTTTGATTCCTATGAATTGGGCGGAATATAATATTCAAAAACAACCGGCACTAATACCCGAGGGTAGCTGTTATGGACTTAGGCTGTGAGCCATCAGTTAGAGTTATGAGACATGTGCATGTTGAGGTACACGATGTTGTGTCGTGTCATGTCCCGTCCTTATAGCGTGGTTAGTGTAATCCAAGATGTCTGGATTATTAGTACTTTTAACATGGTGCAACGGCCAAGAGAGCTGACTAATATCAGCTAATGGAAGCCACGCTAACCTGCTTGAGCTTACTTAGTAAGACCATCACATATATTATAGTCCGACCTACGATGGTAATCTTTGTAGGTGACAAATGGGGTTTACCATTGAGGTACGTAGGAAGACTAGAAGTGGCTACCATAGCCCAACATGCAGGACCTATGAGCAGGACCAAAGCTCAGCCCGTCACGTGCCCTTACACGTGCTGTGCACGGACCGTGCCCATTCGGTACCCAGACCGGGCACCAGCCGGGTACTACCTATTCCGTTATATGTACAATCACGTAACTTATAGATATAATGGCCAATAGCCTGGGTTTATAATATGCCCCCCTACTTCTCGGATGCTATAAGGGTTACGGCGCCCCGTTAGATAAATACCGGACGTGAGCTATACCCGCCTAGTATGCAGGTCGAGCGTAAGATGGTAACACTACGTTTAACACATTATATAACGCTTTAGCCGGTTTAACCATAGGTTTCCGGCGCAGTATAATACGCCCATTAATCTCATCGCCTGTGCCCTATAACACATCCGTTGGTTAAGTATATAATATATCTCTTTTACTGCTGGCGCCGTATAACGCACCTCTTAATAAGCCGTCTAATATATCCTTTTTACCGCCGATATCGCATAAAGCGCCGTATAAAGTCGCGTTCCTTCCCTTTATTCCATATAATGCGCCGTATATAACACGTCACCTTAACTGAATCCAGCCCGTTAGTTTTTATAAATATAAACGCCTCCTGTAATGTTTTAAACTTCCTTTTTTTCCCTTTTATAACGCCACCCTCTTTCTTCTACCACCTTTTTTATAACCTTTCGTTAATTACCCTTTTTATAAATATTTCACCTCCTTTTTATATATCCTAACGAGATATTCACGCTAATATATTTTAGCCTTTTCTTTTAGCTTATCATTATAACTAACGTATATAAAGGGCCTAATTTAGGTGACGTTATCGCCGGCGTTTCTAAAGATGATAACGAGTTACCCCGTCTGGTATATTACTTCATTATATATTGATAGCCTGGTCTTGATTAACTGTTATAACCGCTTTATGTTATAGAAAATATTTTCGTCTTTCAAAATAGTAAGCATAAAAGTAAGCGTTTTTTGTTATAGGCTAAACATGTTTATATATTATATATTAACCGCCTATTGAACTTTGGCGTTTCTTTTTTTTATGTTTAAATTTATCGAGCGAAATGGTATGCTATATACCAGAAAGTTTATAATAAGGTAAACAAAAAGATAAACCCTATAGGGGACCTATTCGTAAATTGACTCCTTTTAGTAATATATTTAGGAAATCAGCTTATTTACGGCTTCACCAGGTTTACGTACCTTTTTAAGCCAATTAATTACTACGGTAAAAGATAAGAACACTATCTTATCCCTTATACTTAAGTATTAAGGAGATATTACGGGTTATCGACCCGTTTTTCCCCCCGCCTTTTTAAATTAATTACTTAGTTTACATGATTTCGCGATATCGTTTGGGTTTAAGGAGTTTCCACTATATCGGTCGTATAAGCCGTCACTTCTTTAGATATACGTTCACGTCGTCCCCTCCTCCCGAGTCCATCCTTACCTAGGACTTTTCCATTACCCCTTTTTATATAGCTTATTTACAAAGATAAGACGTTTTCGATCGACTGGATTTCAACATGTAATGTTTTTGCTCCGGCCCCCTTTAGTTACCGCCATATACTTTTCCGTAGTTTTGACTAAAAGAGACAGAATAATATAGCCACATAAGGAATATATTTTATGAATAATATAGGTTACGGTTTACAAAGTATAGCAAACGATGTTCAAGGATTAATTATACAATCCCCGATTTTACCCGTGTTTTATTTATTAACTTTAAAAGCGAGTTAATATGGCCGACCGTAAACGTGTATAAGATTGTGAACAGGCCAACCGCGTTACCTGAACCCGAATTTATATATTATTTCTTTTAATAACTCGTTTAAAAGGTCGCTTTTCTTATCCCGCCCCCGGTTTTTTTTTCGTTTACCGTTATCGTCGGTTTTCTTTAACGTCCGTCCCTTTTAAGGTTATCTTTTATCTTCGGCCTCCTTTAACGTCTGTATTTTCTCGCGTTATCCACTATCAGCTATTTTCAACGCCCGCCTCTATTCGCGTTATTCGACTTTCTCGATGTTGCCTCATATTCGTCCCGCTTTTTACCAACCACTTTTTTGGCGCCTACCAGTTTTCGCTATATGTTTTATTATTACCTTCTCCCGAATTTTATCAAAATCCGAAGATAATCATAATAGGGCCCTCAACGTTAATAACGTAAGTATTTTCTAAATCCTATTAATAATAAGAATAATAAATAGATAGATTTTCGCTCCATCTTGATATGAGTTACTTCATAATCGAATACATATTCGAAAAAAGTTGTGCAATATTTATTTAACCCTATTGATCATATTATAACCTCGTATAAAAATAAATTCTCTTATGCATCCATAAATAAGGTGTTATTTTAAAGGTATAGGCGACTCAGCTCGTACCTGTCGCTTAGGATAAACTCGATGCCGACATTGAAATACCGGGTTATTGTAAACCAAAATAGTTCCCCATTTCGCTTTAAATTTGTCTTACGCTATATTATACTAGTAATTTGCTAGTATTTTTCAATTCAGCTTATTGTATCCCTTTTACTGAACTAACATATAACGAACCCCGTTTCGCTCCGTTTTATTGTAAGGACTTTTTATACTTTAAATTACTCGTATTTAATTTCTTTTAGGTTGTTAGTTATGAAATCTGGTCCCGGGAAAATATAGGGTCAAATGTGTAAAAAGAGAAAAGGGATTCAAAACCAATTGTTAACCAAATTTATATAAAATATAAGTTATTTATTAAAAATATTTAACACAACATTAAACGGATTCGAAATAACAATTACCTGGTATTTATTATAAAATTAATCGAACTTATTTTTCGGGCGGTTAGTTTTAATATTACGATAGTTTAATTAAACCTAATCCTCTACCTTATATCGTTTCGCCGAATGCCGCCTACGATTCGCCACCGATTTTCTTTATTATTCAATATAAGTTATCGTCTTTTAAGTTAAGTCCTCCATGGCGTAAAGAAACTAAAAACGTAATGATTCTCCCCGTAGAATTAGTTAACAATTTCGTATTTTATTTTACCTTTAAAATTAGTCATATTTCGTACATATTTATGAAACGGTTCACGTTAAACTCGGTAACAGTTGATTTCCAGTTATTTTACGCGAAAAAAAATCGGGTTAATATAAAGCCTTTTTATATTACTAAAAGGCGATAACAATACGTGAATACTTTCGAACTTTTTAAGTTACCCGTTTAATATCGCTATCTTTTTACAAATAAAACGCCATAAAAAAAGGTTATTTGACTTTCAATAAGGAATATGAAGTCATTTGAAATATGTTTATGCATTCCGAATCGTGGTCACTAATGATAAAAGCTAGGAATTTATAAAATTTCCATTGTATATTTGGAAAACGTTTCGTATACGTATCGACATTTATAAAATATGTAACTTTTAGCTAAATAAATTTAAAAAGGCAATTCGTAATAAACAGTAAATATCAAAGGCTTTTTTTAATGGTTGCTAGGTCAATCATAAATTTAATCGAAATATACTCTTAATACCGGTTGAGAACGGGAAAAGGTTAACAAAGGTCCTACCGCAAGATACGACGAGGTTTCGTCCCGTTATATTCCTCATATATTCAATATAAATGTCTAATATTTACGATTATCCCCTTTAATAATAAATCGGTTAGAAAACGCGAAATAGGATGTTTTTACTCATATAACCTATAATTGGCGAGTCATGAGTTTACTATAAGATCCTCGTCGTTAATTTTTTCCAATTTAGTAATTATAAACGACGACGGTAACGTAATGTAACCCGTAGGTCAATTCCGTTATTCGTAATTTGTATTAATTATTCTATTTTAGTTAAAAATCGTTTAACGCCTTGTAATCCCGTTTAAAGACAAACTTTTTATAGTGAGTCGTTCGCCAATCTTTAGTCTTATAATTCTGCTAACGTATCCGGACCGAAAATAAGGTAATCATTTGGAGATAATGATATCTACAGGCTTAACGTGGGTTGGGCCCGCGGAAATATTACTGGTACCACCGTATTAAAAAAACCTAATATTATTCTTAATAACGACTTGGACTCGTGTTGGGCCCAGGGCGATATCGCCTTTAATAGACTTTTAAAAACTCTTAACCTACCTTTAGGATATATATCGTCGTACTTTAATAACCAAACTTCCGTTTCATTAAATTCTTTTACGTAACCTTCCTTAATTTGTATCTTTTTAATATATAAGGTTATTGATATTACGTTTAATATAGTCATAAAAATAGGTTTTACATCCGCACGTTACATTCCTTAATTTCAGGTTTTCCTTATGACTTACGGGTCAATTTATTCGAGCGGGCACCAAAGTTACGAGTTTATACCGCAGGTAGTATTTAAAAGGTAAAAGGATTTCGACATATTTACCCAACGTTCCTAAATTAAACGTGGTAAAGAATAATATTTTAATACTTCATGGCTCGTTAAAATCCTAAACGGTGTACTTATAATACGTAATTCGGAAAACTACGCCTTTAAATAAGATACTACTGCGAGGGGAGCCTTATTATAAATGGTATAGTTATGTTCCGAACCTATTGATAGTGTGGAGTAGTAAGCTATTAGGTTTAAGATACCATTTTTATTCCGTTACGATAAATACCCTCTTAACGTAGTTCCCGAATGATCTGTTTTCACGATTATTAGCCAATTGAGATCATAATACGTAAAAACCACGGCCGTAATAAAGGTATTTTTTAAAAATTGAAAATTTATATATCTCTCGTTGTTTTTAAGCCTAACGAATACCCTATTTCGTTAGCGGGCCCAAAAAATCCGCCAATTGAAAGAAATTACAAATAAAATTACGATAAAAATCGGAAAACCTGAAAATCTTCAAACCATCCGGATAGTAAGTAATAACTCCTACTCGTGAATTATCATGACTTTTGGAAATCGACCCGAATACCTACCGTAACCGCTACAATGAAGCCTAAGTATTCTACCTCCTTGACCACAAAATTACACATTTTCAAATTTAAATTTAACTTCTCCTTATGAAATCGATTTAAAATTACGGGAATTTTCATCGTATAGTTCTATTTAATAACTAAAGAAAAAGATCAAAAAGCCCTATAAAAACGTCGTAACGAAACTATCCAAAATATTCGTTATTATAAAATTGATATATCGTTAAAACATCGCCGGCGCTTTTGCTAATTTAAAAGGGATAACTAATTATTTGAACAACCCAAACCGCGTATAAAATGCTGTTAATTTCTCTTTTCCGGGTATTAATCAAATACGGTAATAGGCCGTTCGAATATTTAATTTCGTAAGTTATATCGACTTTAACAATGTACGTAACGATTTTTTAATTAAAGGAAAAGGAAAACGATTTTACCATATAATTTTATTTAATGCCCGGTAATATATATAAGCTGTTATTTTATCCAAGGCTTAAAAATACAGAATACCGAAGTTATAACTGATAAAGTGTTTGCTATAACTTAACCCTTGTTTATCAACTCCGTAACCTATCATTGAAACTTCAAAAAATATTTCGAGGTATTGAATATAACGGCCTTTAACTTCGTTTTAGTAGAAATCTATCTTTATTCGGTTTAATGTAAATGTGGTAATCTAGTTTCTCTCCTTAACCGTAGTCGTCGCCGTCACTTATAAAATACGCGTTATTTCGTGAAGGCTTATAACATAAGCTATCCAAAACGGGTCCCCTTTATGTTATGCTTCTAGGTACGAACTTTATATTAAACTAAGAAAACCTCAACCTACTACATCTTATATATTACCTATCCACAAGTGTATTATTATTACGTCAATAACCAAATATTTACAATTTTCAAAACCTAAATTGCTATCGTTAACGTTTAAGGTTACTTATTAGTATTGTATCTAAAATATATAAAATGTTATATCCCGCGTTAGTCCGAGAATAATGTATATTAATATGGGGCTCGACTATTCATTTATATTTATACGAAACTTAGATTTTTAGGTAATTGGTTTTTTTTTACCATAATCATATTATCGTATCGAGATTTTGTAGATATAATAAATGGATGTACTTTAATTTGCATCTTTATTTAAAAGCCTCGTTCATAATATAATAATAATTTTATTCAAATTGGACTTGATTATTGAGAAATATGTGATATTGCAATGTAGTGAGATAAAAAATCAATTCTATTTTATACGTATTTTAATTCAATTAAATTCCTTTTGCTTAGATTCTGTAACTACGTTATTAACGCTATATAACCCCTAAACGAAACCGTATTTAGGAATTAAGTTTTTGCCGTCGCCGTTAATAGGGATCATTTCTTTACCTTTTTGACATAGACCATATATACTTAATTAAGAAGCTATACTAGGCGAAAATCGTAGTTACGTTAGTAATAGTCCGATATGCTACAACCTATGTAACTTTTCGAAGTAAATCTAACCTAACGTTTCTTTATTATCGTTTACATTGTTTTACGTCCTTTTTACTAAACGTGTATCGAATGAGATTATTGAATTAATTAATTACGGTATCGAAATTATTAACCGAGATTATTACAACACCTTAATAAAAGCAATTAAAAGGTTTAAAACTTTATCATAATCGTATTATTATCGGGTTGTTAAACTTTTAATGGTATCGTTAATTAACAATGAAAAAGCCGTTCTAAATTTGAAGACTTTAACTTATCGGCGAATTCCCGGTATTTTTTTAAGATTAATATATAATCCACTCAGCTAACACTTGCCTAAATGGATTTATCGCGGATACGTAACGATACTGAAAAGCATAAATAATTACATTTTACGGCTGAAAGCTAATTTACGCCGCCTACTTAATTTAAAAGTATTTCGAGCCTAATAACTAATAGTATGCACAAGTCTTTATTGCTTATAACTAAACCTTTGAATTCAATTAATACCTTATCCGAGCGGTAAGGATCATTGAAGGCCGCTTCGATATGATCGAAAAACTTTCTTATATTATATAAACTTTTATACCCTCTGACTTTGTAATACGCTGTTACTGGTTTCTTTACCGCTTCTATATAATATCCGTATACATAAAAAAACGTATACCGACTCTTGTTAATTTATTTGTATCCCCTTTTAGTTTGAATTGAATCGTTTAACGCGTCGTCGCCTACGTAAAAGAAAATCCATCTAATTGCGGTTAATTATGTCTTTTTCATCCTCCCTAAGCCGGTGGAAACCCAGTACGAGTCACGACTAATTCGGCTTCAAGTTTTTAAATCTTCGCGATAATTTACGCGAAGTTAAAAGTAAGTACGATAGTTAAAATTAATTAATCCGGTTATTATAATTATTTTATAACCGACGCGATATGGGTTACGGTATTTTACAAAAGAAAAATATCAGCTTAAGTTGGCCTCAAACAGGCAAAAGGTATATTTATAAAGGTGGAGGACTGGGTATTCGCCGACGGCCTATACTACCCGTTAACTCTAAAGTATAACGCCAAATTATTAACGTTCGCCATAGATTTATTTATTACAAGGAATATTCTTCAAAAAATAAAACTTAATAGTGTATTATAATTCAACTAAAAATAGTAGGCTAAGTAGGTGCTAAATATAATTTATTTTTAAGCTACTTAGAAAGACTAAAAGAGGCTTCCGTAGCCCAACATGCGGGATTCATGGGCAGGACCAATGCTCAGCCCGTCACGTGCTATCACACGTACCGTAAACAGACCGTGCCCAGTCTGCACCCGGACCGGGCCAAGGCCGGGTATCGCCCATCCCGTTACGTGTATAGTCACATAACCTATATTCTCAATGGCCAATAGCCGGAGTCCATAACAGTAGCTTTTATCTCGGCGCGAAATCCCGATTCCATTGGCGGTAGTTATCTATTTACCTGAAAAATAATATATAAATTGGAATGATGCAAGTCACCTTTTTGCATTCCATTGAATATTTACTCAGAATAACTTTGTATTGCAAATCAGAAATGACGTAAACCCAAATACTACATCTATATCCGTCAAAATGAACGTTTGAATAAATTTTCAATAAAATAAGTTGTAATTCAGGATTGATATGGTAATTAATACCCCTATAGAGTTATAGAGAACAAATTTTAATACACAAAAGTTTTGATTAGCTGCTCGACCCCTTATTGATAACACTATAATATTTACAAATCGTATTTTTGAAAACGTCAAAAAAGTACAATAACCGAATAAATTTACTATAAATGCAAATATATATACTATCTGTAGATAAACCACTGGGCTAAATTGAATTTCCGCCACCTCCTATACTCGATCATATGTAAGAGTTACGCTATCCTCCTTTAAAAGTCGATAAAGTTATTGATTAAGAGAAGTTTAATATCCGTATAAGCTTTAATACTGAAGCCGCACGGAATTTAAACAGAATCTAAGAGGTAGATCTAAATATGATGATGACCGATCATGTCATATCTCGGGAATAATTTAAGGTTCTTACAATGTAAAAATTTGGTTGAGTTAACCTAAATAAAGTATTGTTAAATACCGGTTCAAACAACGTTTACTCCGGTAATAGCAACATTTCCTTATTTATCGCGTGTAAACGTAGTATCATTGCTAACCCCGCTGAGAATAATACCTCTACTACTAATATTGCTAATATAAACAATACCATCATATCGAACATAAAGTTATTAAGTGGTTTACGAATAAATTGGATCCAGGTAACTTACTTGTTATCTCTTTTAGATATATCTAGTGAAAGTGATTCGTTGATTAGAGTATTTATTGATATTACCATATTTCCTTACAGTTGGTAAGTGGCTATATTGCAGATGGAAACTTTGCAAAGTGTATGGTAACGTACTACTTTTCAACGTTCATTGCTTTATAGTGCGTGATATCGGGTCACTGCGTAGAAGTAGTATTTGAAGAGTGTACGATAGACTGCCACTACCCAGATGAGTGATTAGGAGAGTGCATGGGAGAGTGTCAATGCCTGGGTAAGAAGTTTAAAACCTCTCACTTGTAGCATGCACGCTCCGAATGCCTCGTCTCCTTTGAATATCTTATCGATACTACTTCAATATACACCAATCTTTATGTTTACTCTTCTGCTTCGTTAACGTAATAAAGACGTTACGGACAGTATTGTTAATTAATTCTGGAATATAACTAGCTCAACAGTAAATATTTAAGTTGTATTACTTTCAACAAGAATAAAGTTATTTTATTTTTGAAAAGATGTGAAACCTTTCGCAAATTCATCATTATAAACTTCTAAGCAGTACAACAACAGCTTTCGCTGTATTTTTATGATCATAATATACACTATACTTCTTTATAAACATATTGGTGTTGTTTTTACTACTATCGCCGCCGCAAACGTAATGACTGTTTAAACGGGTTTTCATGTAGCTATTTAATTTTTAAAATAAATAAATTCGTTTGTCTTCATATAGATAAACCTGTTGTTCTGTTTACTTTAGGAAGTATCGTAGCGTTTTATACCGGAAATGTAATTTAAGTTCAGAAATATTAACTAATTAGCTGAAGTATTTATGTTTAAGTTGTTAATAGTTAATATTATCGAGTTTATTATAATCATTTTAATCTCAGTTGGAGAAATTTAGGATGTAATTGTTATTGTCAGGTGAATTGATGCAGCCCTTAGTTGTAAACGGTGTAATAGCTACTTTGGCGTTATTTGTAGGTCACGTAGAAACGGTGCCCCCTTAGGTAAGCATATGCTTCGAAAACTTAAGCGTATAGGAAATAGCTTTAACGTATCGGGTTATATATTTGAATAGGGATAATACGTCGGCGTTGGAATGTTCTATACCTCCAGAGTATTTGAGAGCGGATAAATCCCGCTTAGTATAGTCCTTTTATTGGTTTTCAGTAAACTATTTGAATTCAATAGTTCATTGTTTTTATCAAATTTGTAAGAAATTTCAAAGTTGGTTTCGTAGGCATACGTTGAGGAAACGCTTTAAAGCCTAAGGTTTTAGGTTTGATAAGTCGTTAGATATAATTTTTGCTTGTAGCCCCCTAGGCGTAGCTAAAACACCATCGGGAGGCAAATTATCGAAGATTATATTTAAATTTTTTAGACTAAATTTGTTGTTTAAAGCAGTCGAATTTTATCTATCATTCTTTATGAAGGAACGAGGAAGAACCCTTGTTACGAAGCTTCTAATAATTTAGTGAAAGGGAACAATTCAGTTGTGTTATTTATTACATTACTAGGAAATGCATAGAATAGGGTTAGGAGTATTATAGGAGCATGGTTACTGCTGGGGATAAATCCCTAGTGATTACTAGCCTCGTCACCAGCCTCTACAAATACTCACGTATAACTAATAAATCGATTTTTTCGTCAAATACTTAAAATTGGGTTCCGGCATAAAGCAAAACCTTCGAAATATTATAATAGGAATCGGTACTTGAACAAATCAATAATACTTTGAATATAAGAAACGGACCATTAATATAACACGTGATATCTTTACCTTTTTGAAGTGAAATATTTACTTACAGAAAGCTGTATGAAGGGAATGAACCTTATAAAATATGAAGTATTGCTAACCCAAATATATTGGTTGAAATTGTTAATAGTTACGTTACTTTTCTCATTGCGAAGCATAAATCTTATCAAACAACCTTTCAATCTAATACAAATCCTCTGCCCGAACGTTCCTAAGCAGAATGAATTTACTAATACAACCCTCTCAGGCAAATTGTTCAAAAACCGATAAAACTTTGACAGCGTAGAAAACCTCCCAAAACGAGTAAATACGTTCAAGAGGAGAACGATGACGAAAACGACAAGCATGGAAAAGTATATATAACAGCTTGACTGTTACAAAAAAGAGAACTATAACATAGATCTCGCGATTAGATAACGAGTTGAAGGTATTGATAACATACCGGGTAACACTTTGAAAGAAAATGAACGGGTTAAAATCAAAAATATACTTATATAAAAAGTTATTAAACTTATCCTGTTAACGCAATTTGATAGAGACAACATCATGATTTTAAATTCAAAATAATAAAGTAAATACTAATATTAGAAGCTAAAAGTATAAAAAGTCAAGGTTCATGGATTAAGAATATAGTGATCAAAATAAAAACAAAATCATTAGTTAATCCCACATAAGATAAAAAATCAGCTAACATTTCATCGTCGTAATTGTAACCAGTTAGAGCATTAGAGTAAGCGGTAATGTCTCCTTTAATAGCCTTGATTTCGAAGGGATTAGGTTAGAGCTGTCGCTCAAGGTAGTCAAATAATGTCTATAATCCTCGATGAAAAAGGAAATTAAGCTACTGCTAAGGAGCTTCTATAGAGTTAAAGATGAGGAATAGCTTGGTTACATAGTTATTTACATGGTGCGGGAAAATTTAGGATCAGTTTGGGAGCGACGAAAGAAAATAGTAATCGTTAGGGCCAGATTTCTGGCAACTACTAGCTTAAGTACTAGTATGTAATATCACCTCCAGATTACTATCAGTTCTTTCCTAAAAAGTTGTAAAAGGTGTTAAACGGTTGTGAAACGCTTTACCACCTTGTGAAAGGTATTGGAATGTTTTGTAGTAGCTGGCTAACTGTTTACAAGCGGTGTAGAATGCTATGGAATGGTGTAGAAGGTGTTTTACTATTGTGTAACGCTATGGTATATCGTGGAAGGTGCCGGTGTCAATTTAGTTAATTTTATCCTTCTTCTATATTAATGGCTTTCTCAGTAGAACTACAAACGTGAACTATTCTTCAATAATAAAACTTTTAACCCATTATAATGTCTTAGTACTACGTGAGGCTATTTTTAACTTATTATTCTTATTCATTTTTTTACTTAATACTATGAATCTATTCCACTGGTAAAATAAATATCACCTAAGATACTGTTGAAGTTACTTCATAAGAAGATGTTATGTAGGCCGGTAGATTCAAGTATTCTACAATCCATGTAGGAAGAGTGGGATTGATGTATAATCAAGTGTATTCTCATACTCTGTACTAGTTAGTGCTAATTTGTACTTGTAAGTACTAGTTCCAATTATTAGTAAATACTAGTGTGGCAGCTCGTTTTCAGCTGACTAGTCCTCTATAATAATCCCTGTATCAGTCTATACTAATACTTTTAGTGGATGTCATCATCATTAGCTCAGGTCTCCGCATCCTACTTAATTCCACATCCTTTAGTGTTATAACGTGCTCAATACTTGTGGTTATTCTAACTACTTATTGGCCCTTCCGTGACTCTGTTATTATGTATGGTAAGTGACTGAACCTGTTATGTTTTAACACCTCCCCTCAAGAGGTACTACACATTTGAAAAATGAAAAAAATAAAACAAAGGGACGTAAAAATAAAAAATAACAAGTAGATTGAAAGAGACGTAATATAGAAAAGAAAGTAAGTCGATGCAAGAAGAAAGAAGATCTGTATAGTCCGATTTTAACCGATCACCTCCACAGTATCTCGTTTCATCAGTATCCAAACTTTGTATCAAAACCACTAGACTATCTACACCTGCAATAAAAAATAATGTCTTAAGGCACGAAAGTTCATAAATTAAACCATTAATCTAAATTCAGATGAACCAATCAATCACAGCCGTTATATAATCATTCCGTGTTTTGACCTTGGTAATGGCTTCATTGACCTTTCGGATAATTATTGATCCGTAGGTACCGACTAAATTTTATTCTGCCACGCTTAACTTCATCCCATGGAAAGTATTTTTCTATGGGCATTCATTAAGTACATTGGTAATACTCACGGTTTCCAATTAACTTTACAACCCCTTGATTATTATAGTATATAGCGAGTATGATAGGAATACGTAATTCTATACATAATTTCCTTATTCAAAAGGTGTTCTGAGTGACTTTAATTACTACCACGCTTTTAACATGTATAAAAGAGAGGCATGCTTTGAATTCTCGCTTTAAAGTCCAGTGAAGAGTGCGGTTAACGATCTGAAATATATATCTATAGGTACATTATCCAATGGCATTATCTCCGTGCTAGTAGAAATTATATCAGCCGTTAATTTAAGAACCATGTTTATGTTAATCTTGGCTAAAGTTTGTATCGTTCCAATACGGAAGTACTAATAGTTTTCTACCACTCTTTTATGGTTTATGGTTCTTATATTTCCCAGAGAATTTAAATGGGTAACTGATATATGTAGTGTTCTCATGTGAAGTATTGTGGCAAAACCGAGATAATATTGATATGAGAAAGGCGATATTTGGCCTAGTCTCGTACATTGTATAGCCTATATTCCCAATAATTGACTGATAATTATTGGTGTGTTAAATATTAATTTGACCATTATGTTGCATGGCATGGACTAGTGATCAAGTTGCAATGAAAATGTAAGCCTTTCGTTTGCCTAATTCCTCTACCTTGTAGTTCAAGACTTTTTGAATATAGGTGTTTTGGGTTACAGTAATCGTATATACATCATTATTCGTAGATATACGTACCCCTAGGAAGTTTTTTACTTCTATCAAATCTATTAACGTAAAGAGAATCCCAATAATCATCTTTAATGTTTGAATAACTTTTGGGTTAAGGCAAATTATCAGAAAGTTATTAACGTAAGTATATATAATGAGTTAAAAACGATAATTAATGTATATCATGTAATCAAAATTTGTTTTTTTTGAACTTCAGTGTAATGAATATTGCCTTTAACCTTTGAAACCATTGGCTAAGAACCGGTTTTATTTGTGAAAAGTGATATCAAGAATAGAAAAATCTGGGTGACTGTAGGGTTAAAGCCCAAGTTGTTTTTGTCTCCGGATATTTCAACAAAAAGTCCTTAATAGTATACGGGATCTCTATTATTATCAGTTTTCCAAGCTCTCCTTTAAGAAAAGCCGAATCTACGTAAATCTAACCGATAATTGATACACAGGCAGAAGTTAATATAATAAGGATCCTCTTTGTTAAATTTTTATTATAACTGTTGGAATAATATTAACTGCTATTTTTATTAGGTCAGTTGCTGTAAACTGAGTCAACTTTACTTATAGTAAAGTTTACTATACTGACTGACAGTGGAGTGAAATATTGAGACTAGGGTACGGGCTAAGTAATAGACTATGAAAATTACTGCGTAGACTAGCTCGCAGTCTGCTAAAACTAGAACAATACATCCACTACTTGACTACTGCAATACTACAGTTACTTCGGCCAATCGAGTAGACAACTTTTCAACGTTTAAAGTCCTACCAAAACCTAAGATAATAACTTTCGCGATATAAATAAAGAAAATCACGTTGTAATATATTATGTAGATCCTCAGTATGAGCGGCCTTAACGCTTAAAATCTGGTTCCATGCCTTCAAATTGGAAGTAACAATCGCATAAGCGTGAACAAAACAAAAATTGAAGCGGATTTATTAATTTTAAATGCTATCGTCATAATAATAGCCAAGAGGTTTATTTTTAAAGTAAGTCCAATTGCTTGTTTACAAGTTACCCTTTGGATAAACACCACAAACAAGAGGATATATATCATAACTCATACCATACTTGTTTTAAACAAAATTATTTTAAGTTTATCTTAAACTTCGAAGGTAAAAATAACTCGAATGATGAAGATAAGTTTGAACGAGTCATGTGGTGTAACGTTAATACTCTTGAGGCGGCTTAATAACTAGCATACCACGTCTTTTTATACCGTTGAAGTGGCGAAAACCCTTATCTTCACCTTGAATGAACCCTTAACTCATTATATACCTTGAACTTTCACAGTTTCTACGCGGACAATACGTTCTAAAGGAAGATGCCAATTATAGGGGCGGTTAAGTATTGATTAGGAGGCTATTCGCAATATGTAGCATTGCGGAAGGAAACTGTTACTATTGCCAAGATCAATCGTAAAAATTTCAATAAGGCTAAAGTTGGCTTCAACTCAAACGAATATCTATCGTTATTAGAAACAGCGGTAATTTAAACTGGTTTTTTAGTTAATTACGTTTTACATTCTTGAATATTCTACTCCATTCCTGTTTTACTTAAAGTATATAAAATCTCTTGGCACTAACGTTAATATTAAAGCTACTAAGCCAGTTCAAAACCTCAAAAAGTTTCCCTTCAATTTGAAGTATGAATATTTATGGTTTTATTTTTATGATCTAAAAGCAGCTGTACTAAAATCATCGAAGTTAGAAAGAGGTTATTTGTATCAGCCCTCGAACTTCTCACAGATTAATAAATTATACCAAGTTTAAAGGACCTAATAATAAAAAAAATTAAATACTTTACTTTGAACAATATTAAATAGTTTTCGTTTTGTTTTTTGAATATTTACCTGATCTCCTTAGAATTTCAATATACACTAAAATACGATAATAAATTTCATTATGAAATGTTTATTAACATATTCTAGTCATACAATAAGCTTGTTATTTATGTCATTGACTTTTTAATCATTTTAAAGAGCTAAATTTTCAAAAGCCATATCTGCAAATAGTATCCGAGAAACGTTAAAGATATTGTTGAGAATTATACAGAAAAGTGACGGGTTTTAGCTGGGTAATCATATAAATTAACAACACTATTAGTAGGGCTTTAAACTTTGAAACGTTGTCGATTCAATTGGTTGAAGTAACAGTAGTATTGCAGTAGTCAAGCGGTGGTCGTATTGTTTTAGGTTTGGGAGACCGCTAGCTGGTCTTTATAGTAATTTGTATAGCTAATTACTTGGACCATGCCCTTGGGTGAAGTGAGCGAATACTGTACTTTACTAACATCCAATACAATTTCCCCTTACAAAACAATACATTTAACTTGCAGTTAGTATAGTTAACTTTACTGTAAGCAAAGTTGACTCACTGTACTTTGAATACTTCTATTTTAACACTGAAGGCTTTATATTTTGTGCGCATACGCTTTTATGGTTGACCAATCTTTTCTGGTAAGCATTAAACAGCGAACTCGTCAACTAGCTAGACTCCTGTCAATTCCAATCGACCTCTTTATCAAATTGCACACATTTCTACTTGAATTGACTCCAATTTCCATCGATTGCTTTACAGCTTCGAGGCTCGACTTTATCAATGTCCATATATAATTCATTCAATATAGGCTTGTGCAAACTTTCAATTTAGCCGAGCTTGTTAAAGAAGTCGCCATTAATTCCCAGAAAAATTTCTTTTACCATTAGGCTATAAAAACTTCCAATTTAGTCATTCTAATTAATCAAGTCGTTATCGTTAGTTTCTTAGCAGTCTTTTAGTTTGCTATTATATTATAAGCCGCTATTACATGATTTGATCTTTCAGGGAGGTCTTTGAACATAACCCTCGATACGTATGGTTATCTTATTTCTGTTTACAAACCTTTTAATGTCCTTGTTTTGTGATGCCTTAGTTATAGCGTTAGTAGGATTGTCTTCTCCATTCATTCACTGGAATTCCTTAATTTGTCTTCGTAAAATTTGCGGAGTATCATTACGTCAATCATTGTGCGTTTTTTGCTATTGGTTTAGAGTTTCAAAATTAATTCTAATAAGCATTGCGAGTCTGCATAAATTACTACCATTATAAAAAGCATCATTAGCTACCTTGAGATAAATTCAAGGTTGTCCTATAGTAGTATGACTATGTTAATGATTACTACTATACCATAAACCTTCAAAGCTAATACGTTGTGTATTATCCTTTTGTATTTAATATAGTTCTAATATATTGGGCTACCAATAATGGTGAATTGTTCCTTCCTATTATCATCATTAACGAGAGTTATTAGAAAGTCGATTTAAAAAGATAAATCGGTGGTGTTTATAAAGGACCTGTTTATAAAGATTATCAATTTGGTTTTCAACAGGTTAATTGAGACTATATCAATCCTTTGGTTTTAGTTTCGCATTTGATATTTCAATATTTTATTTAACCGTTTAAATTCGTTATCTATTAGGTATTTATTTATGTCATGGTGGATGGGTCGTAAGAGGCCTCTGGTTATCATAAAGTGGTAATGTAAGTGTTATGGAGTCTTTGTTCCAGGTACCTGCAAGCTTTAATTACGTTAGTTTTATCGATTATGGTTAATTTAGCGCTTTAACACTTTTCACGAAAATCAAAGCTTGTATTAATACCAAGTATATGAATTAACTATCTGATAAAGTTAAGTTTATCACATTTCGCTAATATCGTAACCGGCTTACAGTATTGAAATTTGAAGTCTTTAATCGCCTGTCGTTCCAATATTATCAAGCTAGCCGTTTTAACAAAAAGAGTATCGTTAGTTTTTATATTTACTAGTTCCAATTTCTTTTTTATGTTACTAATTAATATAGGTTGTATATTAAAAACTTTATGTCAAACTTGTACTTAGAGTGCGATAAATAGGTTAATGAATAATGGACGCCTGTTTCGGCTACTTTGTATAGTAGCTCTATATATTTTACCACCCTGCCCAGAGGGTAATAATACGTAGTTCCTATGGAAATTTTAACAAGACGATCTGTTATCACACGGTTATTAATTAGAGGTATATTTTCGTTTTATTTCGGCTATTACGTGCAAACTTTCCTTGGATTATGACTAAGAAACTTATTATTAACTTGATTACAAAGCGTTGGCTCATTTCCTATATTATTAGCTATTACGTAATCATTTAAATCTTGCTCTTATTGGTATATCCTTAATCTATTAGAAGTAACTTCTTATCCGATCGCCCCGTGGTTATTCCTTTAAACTCGCTAATAACCTTCGACTTGAATATCGTAACATTTTTTCTTTAGAGGTTAAAGTCGACTTTTGATACAAATTATATAACTCTTCGAATTAACAGGCCGTTAATTTCGACTTTATTTCTTTTTTAAAGGTTTTTCTGGATATTTTCAAAATGACTTATACTTAAAACTTTAGTTTTAAATCTTCGTTATCTTTATCTTTTTTACTTATTTGGTCATTATTGTAAATCAGGCCAGGTGTATTTGTGCTTTTTTAATATTCTTCTTTTCGGAGCTTGTTTTAGTTAGCGTCGTTTTATTGGCGTATCGAAAAAAATAAAAAGAGGTTCGTATTAATTCGGTCGTTTGGTTTAAGGGTTTTTTTCTTGAGTTGCCCTGATATAGGGCTAGACCTGGTTAGTACTTAACTTTATTAAGCCTTTAATGGTTTTAATAGCGATTTTAGAGTTAGATAATATTAAGCTTTTGTATGTGCTCTTTTATTTGTCCGGCCCCATTTATACAAAGACTTTGTTTGGTAATAACTAATTAAGTCTTTAGATAATTGTAGCACCGTTTTTAGTGTTAGGGGAGTTATTTACTTATCAACGTATCGATTTTTTCCATAATTCTTCTGATAATTTACCGTAGGCTGGAGCTTGTTTTTGTGTATTTGTTAATGGTGGATATTTACTTGTTTAACGTAGGTACTTTTTAAGACTAAAAACGTTAGAACTAATACGTTAGGGCTTACAGTATTGTTTCAACCTTTTAACGCTATTTGAAGACGTGTATCTAGATCTGTAAAGCTTTTAATCTTAAACTCAAAGATATTGTACGATCGACGAAGGAGTTCGTAAACCCTTTTAATCTTTCTAATTCTTCAGTGTTCCTTAATAGGTACCTGTTTATATTGTATTTCTATTATCTTAGCATTTTCGTGGAACTCTGCCGGCGTGAAGTTAATACTGGTATCATGAACGACTACGTTAGGTAGGCCTAAGTACGTGTTGATTTATAGCATTCTTAATGTTTTCCACGTATCTTTTATTGATAGGGACTTTAGAAATTTAGCTCTATGAAACGAGGTTGCGGAATTAATGAAGTAGAAAACAGGCCTTTCATTTTAATAGAATACATTAATAAAGACCTTATAGTTAAACTCTTTGTCTTTTTTTAATATAAACCTAAACCTTTCGAGAGATTAGGCATGTATTTAAAAGTAGTGACTCTGCTTTTCAATGGTTTAAGGCAAAGTATTCCACATTTTTATGCTTTTCTGACTTTAGGACTTTAAATAGCCTATTAACGGTCGATTGGTTCAAACTTCAGTGTAATCAGCGTATTTTTTGGCTCCGTCATATTCAATACCACTGCTGTTTCTTCTTAAAAATGAAATTATAGATGACTCGACTTAAAGATAAGAGGAAATATTTAGCCGTTTTTGACCAGTTTGTTGGTGTTGATGTTAATATTAACATATAAAGTCTTTATGTTTTTTGAATGAAAAAGGAAAAACGGAAAGAAAAACTTGAGGATGTGTAACGTAATTGCGTTTATAATAGTT
The DNA here is from genome assembly GCA_038502455.1 of Anisogramma anomala. NCBI lineage: Eukaryota > Fungi > Ascomycota > Sordariomycetes > Diaporthales > Gnomoniaceae > Anisogramma > Anisogramma anomala. The sequence continues at coordinate 10,319,278 of JASMMZ010000006.1, read as the reverse complement.
TAAACTACCGTTGTCCCTGGTAATGATAGTTCTTCGTCTTTTTTAACGTTAAATTTAACTTCAATAGTACTGTAACAATTTATTTTAGTAGCCGTAGTTCTTTCCCTTCTCAGTTTCACTAATTGTGATTAACCTCTTGTTAAGTACCTTCCTGCTTCTTTGTTTGGTATAATAATTTGAAACATGTGAATCGCGTAACTATCCCGAAGATTAAAGGTTTATGAAGGGTTGGGGGTTTAATTATGATAAATGTAAGGTTTTTAACCGCCTAAATAGTGTTATAAGGCGTTATCGGCTAGTTATTAAGCTGTGTCTGGAGTAGTATCTTTATACCCTTTAATTAACTTATGAGTAATAGTATTCTTAATCATCTCGTCGCCCTCAAAGTTTGCGATTTAATTCAAGTAGTCTTGTTTGCAAGTAATATTGTATCGGATATAATATATTACATTTCTATCCTTTCGCTCGCGAACAGGCTAACAATTGAACTAATAGCAAGATTTATCATCAATTTAATATCTTTTAATATTACTACGACGATAATTCTTAAGGTTAATAGGTTCGTTTAAATCTTAACGTTATTAACGCCAATATAACTATTACCTCTAGTTAAAGGCCGTAGGTCCAAACATTAGGCGCTAAGTTTACTTATAATAGTATTTTTGTTCGTTGTAAGTAACTTTTGTAAGGTCTTTTTTTATTTACATTAGGGTAGTTGCAGGCTTAAAGATATGTTTTACGCGAATTTAATATACTCGTTATTACTGTTGCTAACGAGGAGCGTAGTTAGCCAACAAAACCCTTTATAGGTAGTATTTATGCGTTATAAGGAGTATTTCAACTCATTAACACCTGTAACTGCTACTAGTACCTATTTATGAGGTATAACATTGGTATTTTAAGCTTGCATCATTACTTATTAACAAAACATTAACTTATTAAACATCTAATTTAGCATATGAATCAGTATTCCCTTCTCATTTTTCTTCACTATTATCCTAGATTATCTCGTGGTAGCCTAGTCTATATATTATCAGGAAAAGTAAACGGTGTATTCTAAATATCTTTTTATATTATTGTAGACTTTTCTCAAGGTATTTGCTCGAGTTATGAAGGTTAGGTAATAGTTTCCGGCGTTCCTTGTAAGGATTTTAGGGAATAGTAAGTTAAAACCAGAAAAGTTAACCTATTTTCCTTTACAAATGTTGAAATATGGTATGATCTTTGTATTAAGAAGGCTATAGAGCTTCCCGTTATACTTTTTTATATCGCTCCAGATTTTAGCGCAATCTGTAAAGAGATTATAGTTAATATTAACCATCCTAACAGGTTTTGGAGGCAGTTCTTGACAGTTATCTCAGTCTTTATTGCCATTTCCTCACAGTTAAAGCCTTGGAGTCTTCGAAATATGGTATGAAAGGTAACTGATAGTCGCTTGGTCTGAAGGGTAAAGTCTTAGGGTAAGACCTATACTGGGTTCATGGGTGTAGGTAAACCTGCTATTAGAAGGTTCTCAAGAGACTTGACGATTTTAATTAAAGGTCTGGGCGTCAATATGGGCTTGTTTCAAGGCACTTAACGATTTTTTTCAATTAACTTGTGGAGAATTCTAATGTTAATTCCTTTAGCCGCGTTGGCGACTGTTGTTTTACGTGCCTTGCCTCCGCTAAAAGCATACTACACGCTGTTACGTGACGATGTTAAGCTTCCTAACAAGTTAATAGATTCCTTATCGTTAACTCGTAAAGAGACTTACATTTGATAAGGTAAAAGGGGAGATACCTTAAAACGTGTATAAGATTCTTTAATACCCTTTCCTTTTAGGCTTAGGTTTTAAGGGTATTCTTCAAGCTGAGCTAGGTAGAGAAGGATTTCTACCAGATTGGAAAAGCTCTCTTTTGGTATATAAATTCCTCGTTTCTTAAATTCTTTCGTGAAATTTGACTTGATACCCTTTTGAACCATTTTCTATATATCAATAGTCCAGTCGTTCAAAATCTTACAGAATTTATAGAAAGCACGGTACCCGTAGTTAAGTTTCTCGTTTCTATCAAAGTCGACGATATAATAAGCGAAAAATTTAACTAGGTGTTTTTTTGTTAAGTTTTCATCAACATTGAACTCCTCAAGTTATTTATCTTAATACTTTAAGAAGAAGTGTCCGAAGGCTTTATTTTCTTCGTTTCTGGTGAGGTAGTAAATATCTTTAAATTGGGCTTTAATTGTAGCTATCTAAATGTTTTGTATGGTATATGACTTGGTGTTTTGGCGTAAAGTCGCGTAGGAAGTTACGACTTAGCATTGGATCGCATGAAGTAGCTTCCTCGGATTGACTTAGCAAATCTTAGTACTTTCGCTTAGGTCAGTGAAATGGGTGATTAAATTAGCGTAGGGACGGTGAAAAGAGTAAAGTAAAGGGAAAATTTGGTATTAGAGGCAAGGTTGAATATCGTTGTTATAAGTAAAGGTCGAAGGTTGTTTAATATTTTACCGTAAGACTTGTTTTTACAATAATAATACCTGTAATAGTAATGACTGAGTCGTTTACCAACTTGCTGAACTTTAATATTTCTAACAATTTATTTGAACGTCTTTAAAAAGATCCGTAAAGATTTATTAGTGAATTTACTAGCGATTCCGTGGCCTGTTTCTCGATTTTCGTTATATACTGATGCAACCTAAAAGTTTTTTCTGTTTTTATGCTGTTGTGAACTGACGTAGTAATGATAGACGCGCTTTGCAAGAATCTTTACTCTACTCTAGCCACCATTATTAACTTAGAGAGTAACCATAAAGTAGTTTTTTTCTTTTTATCAGCTTATTTATGTTTAACTTCATAAGCACTGATCAATATTGGTAGTGTCTACCTGTTAATAGGCCTTTAGACTTTGAAACATTGTCGATTCGATTGGTCGAAGTAACAGTAGTATTACGTGGTAAAGTGGTGGATGTATTATTCTAGATTTATTGAACCGCTTACCGGTTTGTATAGTAATTTATAAAGCCAATTACTTGTCCTGTGCCTTAGTGTAAAGTGGAGTCATACTGCACTCAACCTACTGTCGAATACAGTGAGCCTACACAAAACACTTCACTTAACTTGCAGTAAATATAATTAACTTTAATGTAAGTAAATATGACCTATTTCACTGCAAATACTACTAGTCCAACAAAGTGACTATAGCTTTCTTCTTAGAATTTGCTTTTATACCGTTACTAGTGATGTTGAAGGATTTATGTAAACTTTGATATAAATTCTAAAGATAAGGAGTGTTGGGATTAGTTTATTCGAGCTAGAAGTGTTTTTAATAACGCTTATTGTCATTTGTAGAATCAATTGTTTAATATCATTATCTTTGAGTTTCCAAGGTAATACTATATACGCTTTTTCAATAGTTCATAATGTTGTTCGCATTTTCCGATCCTTAAAATGCCTTTATTGGTATTTGCCTATATTGTCTTTAATAATCATAGCCTTAGTTCCCAATTTAATCCAGTCGAAAGTTATATTTACATCGTGAGTAATTTAGTCTGGAGGCCTAATATTAAAGTTGGTTCATAATTTTACTGAGGTATCTAACAATCTCAAACGAAGGCATTTCGCGTGAATTTCACGGCTGGAATTAATGATACTAAGTTAACGACGTAGAATATAAGTTAAACAACAAGTTTTATTATATCTATAACAATGTTGTTGTTAAAGTCCATATCGTCTTCAAAGCAGAATTTACACTGCCGTGAGTGAGCAAATGTAACTTGCATTCGTGATAAAACTTCATGATAACTTCTAGATATCCTTTTCCAATATCCTCATAACCTATTATATAAAGGAATCGTAAAAAAATGTTTTACAAACGGGTATCCAAATAGTCGGTTTATCATTAATAATTCTGGTTATATTAGGTAAATAACTTCAATTATACGTGTCGTTGGGAAAAACCACAGATATCCAAATTTTAAATGGAATAAGAGGGATACATTAATCGAAAAGTAGACTAATTAATTAATTTTATTGTAAACCTTTATTTTAAACTTTGTCATGTTAACTAATAACAACAATCATAAAGTTTTGAAGTTCATTAAATAAAACTTGACTGAGCCTCATTGTTTATCTACTAGTACGGTACCAAGTGACAACGCCCTATCATCTTTGAATAAATCTTTTCGGTATTTGGTTAACCGATCGAGTTAATATTTCCAAAACCTCTTTGAACGCAGCTAATTATGGGTTTCCAACGGTATATATTTTTGTTTCGTTGGTATTTGAAATAATTTTTTGAAATCGGTTACTATACTTGTCAAATAATGTAAACTGAAACATCTTGTGTATGTTTAACACGTCATTTTCGTAATCTTGGCTTATAATATGTAAAAAAGAGGTATCCTTTAAGCTTATAAGTACTCGCTAGTCCGTTTCCTTATCGTAGTTTGTTACGTAAATCCTATCCTACTCCGAGTCATTTTTTCCAAAGGTGTATTTTTAAAGTTAAACATCGAAATATTTTTCAGCGCTTTCATAATCGGTTCTATATATTGTAAAATAAACTTTCGTTTGGTATTTCTCAGGATATTCGGACCAAAATCATTATTTTACCCTAATCCGCGTGTATATCGGATGCTTAATAGACTAATCGCCGATTTTTAATATGTAATATATTGTTTTTAAAAATCCCTGAAGCCCCATTTGATTTTGGGTGGGTAAAAATAGTATACTTGATATGTTTCATACTAAGATATAGTGGTGTTTTTTGCAGGTAACTACTTTATTTTCGGTTTCCGGTGCTCCATTCTTAGTGTTCATCACTTTTGTAGCCGTACTTAAGGCGTTAATATTCCTTATGCCTTAGGTACACTTTGAATTATCGATCAAAAACGCATTGACTTATCTTAATAAGGTCTGCTTTAGTAACTTACAGGCTTTCGTCGTTGAATTTCCCGGTAATAAAGGTTGATCATAAGCTCGTTTATCAGCGTACCTACGATTTCAATCAAGTTTTGAGGTTTTCATAAAGAGCCTTCAAGTCCATTTAAAATTTGAATAATATAAGGCCAAAGTTAAGGTTTTAAGAATACACTTTTATAACTTTTTGGATAAATAGTTTGTCTCCCTTTTACTTGAGTCTAAAGGCTACCTAATACTTTCGAAACTTCATTTCTAAGGCGATCAATCCTTTGTATTAAGTTTCAGTTGTTTCCGTATTGTTTTATAACAGATAATCAGATATTACATCGTAAAACGGATAATTAATTTCCGCATCAAAAAATATTTGAAACAGTTATAATACTTCGAAAATATATTCACTAACATCAAATCATATATATATCACTTTTTAGCTTGATGAGTTCATATACAAGGTTAAATTACATGAAATAGGAAATGTTTAATATATAGTTCTTTTACAAGTATGTAATATTACACGGATTATATTATCGAAAACATTGTAAGGTTCGATACTATGATATTGATTCCTATTATATAACTTGGCAAAGTTGGTCAACTTCGTATAGTTTTTTGATAATTGGAAATCAGTATAATTAAAGATCGTGATAAAGGTTGCTATTTCTCAATATTAGGCCGTAAAGTACGTATTATTGTTGAACGCCGCTTATATTTCCGTCGGGGGTACCGTCTTCCTTATTCAAGACTTTTTTAAATTTTCGTAAAAAGCGTTAAATGAATTCTGAAAATTGTTTAGTTTTTATTTCTCTTCCTTTATGAGTATAAAGTTAGGTGTATAATAAGCCTGAATGGAAAATGAACTTTACGGTATTTCCTCCTATTCCGTGGTTTTTATAAGCTTTATACTCCCTTTGCGATGTATTTTTTAGCCTTATCAGGAGCTTTACGACCTATATTTTCGAATACATTTTTCGTTCCACTTTATCCGTTGTTTTAAGAAGCTCGTAATTACGCTTTTCCACCTAGTATTCCTCTACATACATCATATTTATCACCTTATCTACAGTCCATTTTAGCATTCTTGTGAGCTGAGCTGTTACAGTTGATGACTTAACGATGAGACTATTATTACCACCGGTGGTATTAATTCCTCTGCTCCGTAATTCCATGCGCAATATTTTCGAGATTATTCCGTCTATTATACCGCACGTTTCCTATGTTGAATTTTCCAAATCCTTTCCAAAATCATCGAATAAATTGTACTTTTGAATGCCTTCGTTATAATGGTTGAAAATCAAATTTAAAATATACTTATTTTCCATACAAGAGTCTGAATTGTCCATTCAAGCCCATATTTCATTATCCTATAGGTTACAATCTAAATACTTTAAAACACTTTTATAAAGGGAAGTATTATCGAATGAATATTGTATGTATTCGTTAGCTTTTAACAGGTTAACCGTTGGAGAATCCCTAGTTATAAGAGTGCGAGATGTATTGCAGCGCGTTAGAAGCTGATTTGTACGCTTTTCATGATTGCCGATGTGTTGAAAAATTAATTGTGGCGTAATAGTCGTAATTTGGGTTCGTTTAAAATATTATATTTAAAAGGGCCTCCGAATAGGATAGCAAATAAGGTTATATAAAATAGAATAGTGACAATGAAGACGTAAAATATATAGAGAAAAAGCAAATAAAATGTGATAGAATATTTAAAGTACGCGTTTAGCGTTTGATAAAATCAATAAAATATAAATAAAACCGAATTATTAACGAATGAATTGTTTTAAATTGGTCGCTGAGTGTTTTGTATATGGTATACTCCTCAAGTTACTAGTTAACTCAAATTTAGTAAGTAATATATCCAAAAAAAACGGTATAATGTAAATCTAAGAAGGGAAATGTTGTTAATACTGAGTGGGTAATTAATGTATAACAGTTAAAATGGTGTAAAAAGGCGAATTGAGATAGTGTTTAAGAGCGAATTGAAATGATATATATTTGATATGCGGTTCAAATATTGCTTTTAAAACGTAAATAAATTATGAAAGCGTTTCAGTTATTACTTCAAGATCTTTCCAATTTTACCAAAGCTTTAAAAAGTGGTTTTAATTGCTTCCGAAGTGTGTTGAAGCGGTTCTACAGCTATCTTTTGGTCGGATAAATCCCAACAAAGGGTTTCAAATCTTAATATCCATCGTATTTTTTATATAATAGACCACTTCACAAAAAATACTCGAGTAAGTCCAAAAGGTTAACCTAGTTAACGGTTAAAGAAACGGAGCCTCTAATAATTAAGGGGTAATAACCGATTTAATAATTTCGTACTAAAATGGTCATTTTGAGCGTTTCTCCGGATCTTATAATTGTTCTACGCTTAAGGTTTCAAATATACTTTTGAGTATTTCTATACTTTCGTATGGTTTTTGAAAATCATTTTATTAGAGTATTAGATTATTAAAACCGGTATAATATCCCTCCATAGGTCTTTAACTAAATTTGGTTCTTTGTTACTATGCTATTTATAGTTAACCAAATTGGCTACTCGTTAATGTAGATAAAGTATAATATCTTTTCATTGTATCGTAAAAGGTAAAACAGTAATAATCGTACGATTGATATTATTAAAAATAGATAGATAAAAGAAAGAAAAGGCATCTGGACAGTGCACGTTTCAGGTAAAAGCTTATAAGCTTTTACCGGGAGCGAAACACTTTACCATACACCCTACTAATGATCCTTTTGAGAAGTAAGACAATATTATGAACTCTGCAAAAGTACACTTTTCCGAGTGACACGTTATCATGCACTCTGCAAGAGTAAATCTTGCAGTAAGGCACATTACTGTACACTTTACAAGAGTACACTCTACAGCGTAGCCGCTTACTAACTATAGAGATATATGATCATATTCACAAATACAAATCATATACGAAACTTCTTGAAAAACATTCCTTATCCTTGACCACACCATATACACAACACCAGATTAAAACTACTATTCTAGGTTTGGAATTTGTGTGATATAATTGACTTTACGCACAATAAATAATCTTAAATAAAAATATCAAGTTTATATTAACCTTCAAGTAAAAGTTTGAATAAGGCTTAATAATACGTATAATAATAAAAAAGTTAATTCCTTATAAGCAAACAAACAAATGAAAAAAATTGAAACAATGAGACAAACTTTATAGCACTTCGTCATAAAAAATACTAAATGACCTTGAGTTGATATTATACCGGATTCACAATGAAACTTGAACAATATATACTCTTGTACCCTCAAAGTCAATCCCCATAAGTATCTACTCGAATTAAAACTTATAATACTAATACATATTCTTATAACAGATTTATCACGTAAAAAGGTAAGAATTCGCCTGATACGAGAACATTTACGACGTGATATATAATTAACGATAAATATTGTTATTACTTAGACCAAAAGATAATACTATAAAAACTATTATGAACACGTATTTACTATAAGTCACAAGGAATAAATAAAACTAGGAAACGTATTGGTAGGGCTTTAGATGTTACAATGTTATCGATTCGATTAGTTAAAGTAACAGTAGTATTGCAATGGTCAAGTAATGGATGTATTGTAATAGGTTTAGCAGACCGCTAACCGGTTTGCACAGTAGTTTGTATGGCCAATTTCTTGGACCCTATCCTAGTATATAGTGGTCGTACACTATACTTAACTTTCAGCTAATACAGTAAGCTCAAAAATAATAAACTAAACTTTCTGCAAACATAGTTAATTTATTGTAAGTAAAAAATAACCTATTTCATTTTAATTACTACCATTCTAATACTGGCGACTTTTTGGTTTGTGCGGGTACGTCCGTATTATCGATCAATCTTTCTCTATTCCCATTAAATTACATCCTCGTTTACCCGGCAAACCCTTGTTAATTTCTTTTGACTTACGTACTCAAATTAGCTCTAATTAACTTTTTTTTCCTCCTACGGTTCCTAATCTCGACTTTACTGACTTCTCTATAGAAGATTTCCGAAACAAACTTATACACACCAGCTCACTGTTATCACTAGGTATTTCAATCAATGTGGGTTAAGCTATCTATTATTCACACTTAATATACGTGTCTTAAGTAATCAATTGCTTCCATGAATTGAACCGTACTAATCAAAAAAGTTATTATCACCGGTTTTATTTTCCTGACAATCTTTTAATTTGCTATTATAATTATGTTCGCGAGTACCTAACTTAGCCTTACAAGGTAGCCTATTAATGTAGGCCTTAATACATAAATTTAGTCAAACAATGTCCACAAAAGTTTAAAGAACTTTTTTTTATCGATGTTTTCGTTATAATATTGATGGGATTCTCTTTGCAATTAATATATCGGAACTTCTTAATATCTATGCTTTGATAGGCTATACGGAGTTCGATTACATTGATTATTAGGCATTTTTCGCTGGTGGTTCCGAATTCTAAAAGGTATCCTAACAGGTTTTTAAGTCGGTACAAGTTAATACAGGAATAGAGGGAATTTCTTGCTATCTGGTAACAATGTCAAATGTTTTTTATAATATTGTTGTGGATATTACTATATACTCTGACAGATAGTATACATAGGCCAATTAGCAGTGCACTGAATTGCAAGGTGCCATCCTGCAGAGTGCACGATAACGTGTTACGCGGCCAGCTTCACTCTTCCAAGACGCAAAGTGCATCATGCATGGAGCGGTCTGAAATGAGTATTCCAGACCATACAGCAATGTATGGAGCGGTCTAGAATGGATATTCCAAAGCGAACAGCAAAAAGGCCACTACCCGGATGGAAGGATGATAACCTTCTATCTATAGCATACAATCTCTGGAATGTTCCTTCCTAATCTATCTTTTACTATAATTATATCAATGCTATAATTACTTTTCTACTGGTTTAATTTAACTTAAATAGTTAAAAATCTTACAAATAATAATTAGTACCCGATTCGGTCGACTACAAATAGCCTAGGAAATAAGAGATAAACATAAGTTAAATACCTATAGCAGGATATTATAACAGTTCTAATTATTTGTATTTTAATATTAAGTTTTTACAATAATTTCATTGGATATATATAGAGACTATAAAAGTTAAATAACATTAAAAAAGATAATTTTAATACGATATTACTAACTTGTATTTAGAGTTTTATTTCCGAAAACCTCCATTACGCTATTCTTAACTCGTATTTGGCGTTTTGACGTACCCGTTCACGTTTTGGAGAACGTTCTATTACATATCAGACCACGTAAGCCAAAACCACGAAGTGTCGAAACCCTTCGTTAGGACCCGTCCGATTTAAAATCGACATTTTACACTGTTGGTAAAATATAGGAGCGGATACACAAATAACATTTCAAGCCCTTGCTCAATATAAGAGCGATTATAGATATACTAACCAAACAACTAGTTTTAGTAAGAGCGGCTATAACATGATAATCTGTATTGTTGACCAAATACAAACCTGATTACATAATATACCTCCTTATACCTATATTTCCTTTACATTATTCGTTTTCCTACGTTCTCTCCATATATCCTAAGTTTAGCTTTTACAAAGTTTGAGTTTTCCGAGTTGCTTGGCTGATGTAACGTTACTAGGCGTTGGTAAAACTAACTTAAAACGTTTAACTAGACTGTAATTACATTCTAGTTAGGTATCGTTTCAAACTTATTTTTACTGGTGAGCGTTCATAACTTTACTTTAGCCCCTTTGTTTTTATTATTTACTTTGTATTTTCTGTTTATGAAAAGAATTACTCCTAACTTTGAAATCTAAAAAAACCTAAATCCAAGCACGGCGCGAAACCACCGATTTACGCTGTTTTAATATACCAAGTGTACGTAGAAAAGAACTATCTCTAACCGCCCCAAAATATTTATACTTATAGCTATTGGTAGGCCTTAGACGTTGCAATGTTGTCGATTCGATTGGTCGAAGTAGCAGTAGGATTGCGAGGTTAGATGATGAACGTATTGTTCTAGGTTTTGCAGACTGCTAGCCAGTCTGCACTGTAATTTGTATGGCTAATTTCTTGGCCCGTGCCCTAGAGTGAAGTGCAGCGTACTGCACTCGACTTATATCTAATGCGGTAAGTCTTCACAAAGCAATACACTTGTAGTACAGTTAACTTTACTTATAGTAAAGTTGACCTACTGTATTACATGTAATATTATTCCAATACTAGCGGCTTTTTAGTTTGTGCACGTACGCTAGTGTGGCTGACTAATCGTTTTCGGTTGCTCCTGAATTGCCTACAGATTTACTGGCCGAACCCCTATTAATTCTAGTTGACTTCCACACTAAATTGCACCTAATTACTTGAAAATTAACCCTATTTGACCTTAATTGTTTTGTGGCTCCGATGTCCGTGTTTATTAACTCCTATAAAATATTTTTTTCGCCACAGCACTTCGCAAGTTTTACTATGTTACTCAAATAAATTAACGTTATTAATTTTAATCCCTTTGTAATATTTTACTTTGCTAGCATATCCTTGTCCGCCGTGACGTGATTTGGGCTTTCCAGGCGGTCTATTCATGTAGCCTTCGATGTGTATGGTCAGCTTGTTGTTGTACAAAAACCTTTCCAGGGCTTTGTTTGGCGTAGCCTTTGTCATGGCATTTGTAGGATTATCTTTGCTATCGATTAATCGGAATTTCGTAATTTCCCTCACTTTGTAGGCTTCGCAGAGTGTTATCACGTCGATTATCAGGCGTCTTCGCTGGTAGTTTCGAGCTTTGATAGGCACTCAAAGAGACTCTTTAAGTCGATATAAATTATCACCGGGATAAAGGGAATTTTTAGCTTCCTAGTAATGAAGTCAAGGGTTTTTCATAGCTTTATACCTACGTCAAAGGCCGTTATTATACCGTAGACCTCCGAAGCCAGCACATTTCGTGTAATCCTTTTACACTTGACGGAGGTAAAGTGTATTAGGTTGCCGGTAATGCTAAACTAATATTTCCGCCTATCTTCGTTGACGAGGGTTATGAGGAAGCCTATTAGTAAAGATAAGTTTGTGTTGTTTGCAAATGATCTATCCGTAAAGATAATCATCTTAATCTTTGAAAGGTCGATTGGTATTATATTAATTCCGAGGTTTATGTTCTTTATATGCCACTTCAGCCTTTTATTCAATCGATTAAAGTCTTGATTCAGTATTATTTGTTCTTTTACCGCAATGGATAAGTTATATAAGGCTTTCGGTTAGTATAAGGTAATAATATACCTATCTCGTACACACTATTTCAAGTACTATCAAGCTCTACGCTTATTATTTTTGTCGATTATAACAAGAATAGCGCCCTATCCCTTTTAACAGAAATTCAGGCCGGAATTAACGATTTATTAAAGTTAAGTTGGTTGTTTTTCGTTAACGTCATATCGGCTTATAATTCTAGAACTTAAAGTCTTCGATCGCTTATTATTTCTGTGTTATAAAGCCAGTCGTTCCGATGAGCAGGATATTGTAAGTTTCTATACCCATTATGCTGAAGTCCTTTTTTTACGTCACTAATAAGTACATATCGTATGTTACAGACTTTATCGCCAGCCGGGATTTAAAGTACGACTAGTAGGTAAGAAATTAGTAGACGCTCGCCTTAGTTAGCCTATACAGTGGTTTGATATATCGTATTACCTTTCCTGGAAAGTAAATAGCACGGAGGTTTTGTAGTAGTTTCAATAGTATCATCCGATTGAGATCCGTTGTTAATTTTATATAGGCTTCCGTAATATTACAGCTATTAGGTATAAACTTACCATTTATCTTAGCTAGTAAACATGCTACAAAAATAACTATTAAGCGTTAGTTAATCTTTTTAACCGTTAACGATTACATAGGGATTAAGTCTTTACTTTTATCGTCGCATTCTTAAACGATTAGTCGTAACTTTTCATACGGTTGCACCATAATCTTACCCTTAAACTCGTAAATGATCTTCGATTTAAAAATTGTAACTTTTAGGTTTCAAGGGTTAAAATCGATCTTCGGTATAAATTGTATAACTTCTCGGGTTAATCAGATATCAATCCCGACACTATCGCTTTCCCCGAAAGATTTACCAAAAGTTTTAATAATCTCTTATACCCTAAGTTTTGCTCCCAAGTCTTCGTTATCCTTTTCTTTTCTACTTAGCTAAACCGTATTATTGGTACAACCAGGTGTGTATTTCTCCTTTTCATCGTTTTCCTTTTTTTTTTTGGAGGTCATCCGCGCTGGCGGCGTTTTATTGTTTTGTCGATAACGGGTAGAGGACTTAAGGATGTAAAACATAATTACTCTGATAAAAGTTTAAATTACCGTTGTCTCCAGTAACGATAGCTGTTTGCCCGGTCCAAAGTTAACTCTAGCCTTACTAGCATTGTAACGATTAATCTTAGTAGCTGTAGTGCTTTTTCTCCGTAGTACCATATATTGCGAATAGCCTTTTGTTGAGTACCTTGCTGCCCTAATGTCTAGTTTAATTCCTTGAAACGTATAGTCCGCATAAAGATCTCGAAGGTTAAAGGTATATAAGGGGTCAGGGTATAGTTAAGGTAAAGGTAATGGTTTTCACCACCTAAACGGTACAAGAAGGTATAGTCGGCTAGTTATTAGGATTTTGTGCCGGAAATAGTATTTTTGTGACATTTAATCTGTTTGGGGGAATTAACGGCGTTATTTAACTTATAGCCTTTTACATTTATAACCTGGTTTAAGTAATTCTATTCCGAAGCAGTAGAGTATTAGACGTGGTACACTACTTTTCTGTTGTTACGCTCGGCGAGGGGGGGGGGGGGTAGCGAGTTTACTAGTAGCCGATCTTATTATAGATCCAATATCTTTTGCCATTATTTCAACGATAGTATTTGCAGTTAATAGGTTCGCTTGAATTTTGTTGGCGTTAATGTAAATATTGCCTTTAGTCTGGGGCCGAGGTTAATGGGCCTGATCTTAGGTATTATAGGCGCCCGTACTTACGGTGGACGTAATTAACTACCATAAGGTCTTCCTTATCCACGTTAAGGAAGTTGCTGCTTTAGGAATATATACCGAACGAGTTTGGTGTACGTGTCATTAAGGTAGTAAGCGAGGAACGTAATTGTCTAAAGAAGCCTTTATAGGTGGTACTTAGGTGTTATAAGGCGTATTCGAACTTATTAGCGCCCGTAACCGTTATCCTTACCTATTTACGAAGTGTGGCTTCGCTAACGTGGGCCTTTCCCTTTGTTTTTTTGGCACATCATAAACCTGTAAAGTATTTGTTTAAGAATATATATTTGTAATTCGGTTTTTTTTCTTATTCGTTATTGTTATAGTTTACCATATAATAGCCCAATATGTATAGTATTATATTGGGTGGACGTCATGTTTAAAGTGGCCTCTTATGCCATCGTAAATTTCGCGAAAAGTGGTGACGCTCGTTAGGAAAGTTAAGTAATAGTCTTTAGCGTAACTTGTAAGGATTTCAGGGAATAGTAAGTGAAAACCAAAGGGGAGGACTTTTATATATTTGTAAATATTTAGAAAAGGTATTATCTTGGTGTCGAAAAGGTTATGAGGCTTTCCGTTATACTTCTATGTGTTATCCCAGATCTTGGTGAAGTCTGTTTTCAACTTGTAGTTGATATTGACCATTTCGACAAGTTTTAGAGGAAGGTCGCGATAGTTATCCCAAGCTTAATTGGCGTTTCCTAGCAGTTTAAATCTTAAAGGGTCCGAAGCCCAGTGTTAAGGGTAATTGTTAGTCGCCTAAACCGAGGGGTAAAGTCCTATAATAGGGCTTGTGGTAGGTTCGCGCACGTAGATGTATTAAAAGGGGAAATGTTCTTAAGGATTTTGGCGGTAGACTTGTGGAGGGATGATAGGTACTTTAAGGATTTGGGAAGCCTGACGATCTTGCTTAATTGACAGGTATAAAGCGTCAACGTCAATACATCTTGCCGCGTTAGCCGTTGCTGTTTCGCGCGCTTTACCACCGCTAAATGTATACTTCGCGTTATTACGTGGTAGTATGGAGTTGTCGAGTAAGTTAACAGGTTCTTTATCACTAACGCATAAAATAGCTTAATTTAGTTAAGGGTGGGTTAGGAGTTCTTTGGATCCTATAAAAGGGCGTTAAGGTTCCTTAACACTTTTTTCTTTGGACCGTAGGTTTTGGAGGTATTCTTTAAGCTAGGCCAAGTTCAATAGGGTCGTTGCCAGCCTTGTGGAGGTCTTTTCCAGCACGTAGATCCCTCGATATCCAAGTTTTTCTTTTAATTTAGATTTAACGGTTTTAAAACCATTTTTCCACATATCTATAATCCAGTCCTAGAAGAACTTACGGTATTTGCGAAAGGCACAGTAATCACAGTTAAGTTTTTCGCCACCGTCTTACTTAATAATGTAACAGCTGTCGAAGTTAATAAGGTGTTTTTCTATTAATTTTCTATTAACGTCTAATCCCTATATGTTATCGTTGTAAAACTTAGTAAAAAACGAATCCGAAGGCGTTAACTTTGTCTATAAGTGCCTAAATTAGAGTCATTTTAACTATTTAGTCAGTAGGGGACGTAGTGGGGCGTGTAGAGCTTAACTTAGTAGTAAAGTTGTGTAAGAGCTTGACGATTTGGCGTAAAGTCGCATAACGTAATGTTTTTGGTATAACTTGGTGTTTTCGCTTAAAACAACGAACTTGACGATGAATATAGGCGATCTTGACGATTGAAGTAACGTAAGAAGTAAAAAGAGTAAAGTATAAGCAGAGGTTTGGTATAAAGTGTAAGGTAGAAGGTCGTTTATTGTTGATAAAGGGCGGAAATTGTAAGTTGTTTATCATAAGCACTTAGTCGTTTTTGTATTAGTAGCACCCGTAATAATACTGACTTAGCCTTTTTCCAACTTGCTCAACTCCAAGACTTCAAACAGTTAATCTCAACGTTTTTCTTCAAAAATGATTAATAAAAATTCTTGGTGTTTTCGATAACGATACAGTCGCTACCTCTAGTCTGTTATAAAAACCTCTACAGCCTAAAAATATTCTTTACTTACTGCCGTAAAAACCGACGCAACAGTAGAAAACTTTTACAAAAATCTTTCCTCATACCCTAACGGTCGTATGACTTAAAGCGTAACCAGAAAGTATATTTTTCTTATACTTAGCTTATCTATGCTTAATATAATAGGCAATCAAGCACGGATTAGTGTTGGTAGGCCTTAGACGTTGCAACGTTGTCGATTCTATTGGTCGAAGTAATAGTAGTATTATATGGTTAAATGGTACATGTATTATTTTAGGTTTGGCAGATTGCCAGCCAGTCTGCACTGTAAGTTGTATGGCTAATTACTTAGTCCGTGCCCTCGAGTGAAGTACAGCGTACTGTACTCGACTTATACCCAATGCGATAAGTCACCACAAAGTAATATACTTGCAGTACAGTCAACTTTACTTACAGTAAAGTTGACCTACTGTATTGCATGTAATATTATTCCAAAAATATCCCTAATACTAATAATACCGGAGAAATCCATCGCTTATTTCAATCTTTTGGTCGATTATATAAGAATCAAAAAGATTTTAATGTACGAAATGTACCTGTGCCTTCAAATTAATATTACCGATACACCAATAAATAAATTAGAACTATACATGATTAATACGTACATTTTGGCCGTGAATTTTCGCTAATAGGAAAATAAAACCTAAAGACCAAATAAGTTAGATTTTTTTCACGAACGATATTCGAACTCAACGTTAGGTACGTGGCAAATGGCAAGCCCTATTATTGCTAAAGATTTATGAATTTATTTACGAACTGGAGGCATTAATACTCTAAGGGACAGAAATGGCCGCTTTACGAACGCCCTATTCGAAATAACACAGCTTATCGAATAATTACACTAGAAGGATAAACATATATAATAAAAGAGTTGTAAAATGATGTTAATTAACGAAGCATAAGAAATAAGTGATAAAAGATATGCAAACGAAACGAAGAATACAAGGGGTAAGACTATTAAATATATAACCATACCTCAAATTAGAAATATAAACCTCGAAGAAAATGAAGAACAGCTATAATCATTATTGATTTCATGGGTGTAATACACCCTTATACCATAACATATTATCATGTAAAAACAAATACTAAATCACTTCCTAGACACGACTAATACCCTGTTTGATTATAGCGAAAATGACCGAAATATCGAAAATAGCCCGTTCCAGAAAATGGCGAGCGGCTTAAAACGCTAATACGTACCTTATTAACCAATGCGCGCCAATCACAACCTTTACCGTGAAATTTTACCACACCGTTTTCCCACTGATAGGAGCGATTCTATAAGGCTGACCTACTTAGTTAAGCTTTGGGTTCAGGATGAGAATTACAGCGGCGAATCATACGATATATTCGACAATACGATACGTATCATGCTTAATATATGTAAAAGATTAGATATTCAACCGTCACAGTTTTATATTATTTTGCCTGGTATATAACTCGGGTACGTTCAAAATGATATATATACTACTTTACCTAAATAAATATATTTGCGGAGTATTATAACCGCCTTAATTATCACTTTTATACGAAAATAAATTACAAATTTTATAATAGGGATTAGATTGGTACAACTTGGAAATACGTTAAAAAACAATGAGAAAACTCTTATAAAAACCCATAGTAATATTTTAGCGCCTTTTTGGCTAAGTCTCAAAAATATTAGCGAGCACTTACACCGGATTATAAGTGGTACAAACTGTTTATTTTAGCAGTAACAAAAATTATTTCGCGAAAACCCGGATTTCGACCTTGACTACTTAAGTTAAAATGAACTGAATAGTTTTTTATACAAACCTTGAAATATGGCTAAAAACCTTTACAAGTCGATAGGTAAGCTGTGGATCAATATTTGTAGCCGACAAGACTAAAAGCAAGGATTAAATTACTAAAGTAGACCTCACCGAAACTATTTATCATATTTTGAATCGAAGATTGAAAGTATACTTAAAGTAAAACGAACTCTTAAAGTATTAATATCAAAGAGTGAACCCTGAAAATAAGAAATAAAAACAATCGTTTATAAATAGGGGAAATATATCACGATTAAAATAATACTTACTAAAAGGCATACGGTGCCCCTCACGTTTTTGAAATCGGTGTATCGTACGCGGAAAGATCGGCTATTGTTTTATTAACCACCCCGTTTACAAGTAAATTCGGATTGAACGATAGTTTTGTGCCGATTCTATATGTAAAAACCGGATGAAAACTAACTTTATACCTTACGCAACTTAGTAAAAAAGGGAGGATAATATCGTTAACGTCTACACTTACGAATATACGTTGATAGAAAAATATTTTGGAAGTAATAATACATATTTAATAGTCCAGAACTATAATATTGACTACCGTATTTTCATAGGTTATAAAATGCCTCTTTGCTCCCTATTACAGGCTTGAACTTCATAAACAAAGCGTTTAGCGCTTATTTTACATCGTGATTTACGTTTTAAGACAGCTACAGTAACCAGTTTTCGGGCATTATAGCTGACACAAGTATAGCCGAGATCATAACTACCGGAAAGCGACAATTCGAAGCGCTCTCGACGAGTATTTCGAAGTTTTTGCTGGATTGAATAGTAAAACACCTAAAGATTTTTTTTATAAAGAAAAAGCGTTATCGTTCGTGACGGTCGTTATAAATACACGATTAAAATCGGTTAAGTTTTTCGTAATAAAATTCAAAATACCATTTTTTCATTAACTAATATAAAAAAACTCGGCATTGAGGTTAGGAACACAACTAATCATTTTATCCGTGCTTCGGATAGTGTATCCGTACGGTTTCGACTTAAGTTCAGCTATTTATATTTTTTCCTAAAAACAGGTGTAATTAAGGCCACTTTTTTAAATTATCCTGAATAGCTAATATTATATAGACGATTTCAATACCCGGTTGTTAAAAGAATTTTACAACTACTTTACGCTGTAAGTTATACGTATGTATTAAAGAACGTATTTAAATCTATCGATAAGTTTTGTTATTAGTATTAATTACACTTATAAACCCTACGCCTATTCAAGTTCTGCCTTTAAAACGATATGAACTTTAATCACAAAGTAATTATTAATATTATGTATTTAAATAGCTAACTAGTCGTTTATTCCATAGATGCGACAACATTATTTTAAGTTGTTAAGTTTACATAGAGTGTTTCCGCTATAAATTGTTAGGATTTTATGGTTAACTATTTATTCAAACTTTACTTATGGGCGCTAAACTGAATTATATACGACTTTAATACGGCGTTCGACTCTCCTAAATGGCGTATTAATGATCGAATAACCGATGATAAGTGTAAACATATTTTAGAAATAGTTTTAAAGGGTATTGGAAAATACGAGCTGTATTACAGACCGTTGAGAAAGACGTATATAGTGCTGCCTAAGGAATTGAAACGCACCAGTTTTAAGGAATATATCCTTTTAATAGCGGCTAACGCTGTTAATAACACTTTTGGCCCAAATGAGCTTACCCCTACGCTTTTTGTTTTTTTGTGTTTACCCGAGGATCAATATAACCTTTACACTACTACTAATCATGGTATAAGGGGAGATTTCTATAGCAAAGGTCATGGAAGCATTACGTTTTTTACGGTCTAAGATCGACGTGTTTAAAGCGTTAGTTTTACGGGATGGTCTACGTGAAACGGGCGTTTTAAACTTGCTATTATAATTTGAGGTTGTAGTTTGGAGAACTAAGGACAGTTAAATTGACTCTAGGAAGAATAATGTGTTTATAGACTATTATTTGTTTGTTAATCTATTAAAAGATACAAGTTCGTTTCATTGGATAATAGTACGAGAGTATAGGAGAATAATAAAAAGAAACGGCCCGGAACCGTAATCAGAATAACACCACTCACGAAACACCTCTTAAAATGACGAATTAAACCCGTTCCTAGCTTTAACTCACCACTCGAATTATATATCTGGCCCGTGTTTACCAAATGAAAGCATCCCGCTAATACTAACTTTACGAATACCTCGCTGCTGGAGCCGCTCATTTGGCTCGGAAATTAAGAAACGCCCCGGAACCTTTGTTATAAATTCCTTTATTACTTAAAAGTAGATAGTAAACCGTGAGCTTAGCTTTATACTCCGTTACGACGGTATTATTACTGCCCTAGGTACCCCGTTTAAATAGTTTACCTAAACGGAAATTCTTTCTCTAATCGCCTAAAGGGTATTTAGCTTTAAATGGTTCGACCTAACGATTCAAGACGCCAATAGAATTCTTTCTATTCGCTTCGTTTACGAAATGAATGATAAGACCAAAAGGATTTACGAAAAGACTCACCTAGTTGTAAAAGATTATAACGACGATGGTAAAAAGAATATTAAAATTTAATCGCCTATTTTATAATTGGCCAGCCACCATTTGATTTTAACGTTCATGACCTCCCTTAACATACCGTATAGCTTATATATCGAACTCTATAATATAATACAGGTACATACTTAATTTAAAAAGCAGCTTAATCGATGTATTTTCATCGATATATGTGGGAACGTTCAAAAATCAACACTTTGCTAAAAATATCTTACCTATTATGAAACTACTTTACAGTTTAGGTAAAACAGGTATTTACTAGTATAATATTTACTAAAGGTATTATAAAAAATAGTTCGGGATAACTAGTTTGACTTTAAATCGATATTTGTCAATATTAATGGCCCGCTTGAAGGGTTGTACACTAACGGTTATATAAATAAACGATACACTAATGTTGTATAACGTTTCGTTTTGCTTATTAAAATACAAAAAATCTTCGAAGATGGCTTAAAAGTGAAGCCTAAAATGAACTTAACAGAGAACAGTATAATCGATTGGAATAACGTCTTTATCCCTTTCCGAAACGGCGTTTGGAGCTTTACGTAGAAGGCACAGTAACATAAAGTCACTGTTATAGTTTTAAACAGTATAAAACAGGCCTAAAAATATATTTTTTAATGCTTATGTAGCGTATAGGCTACTTGTATAGCATAATCGAAAGCGGTATTTAACCTTTCGGTCGTCGCGTAATGCTAAACCGCTCCGTTAAACGATGGGTATAAAGCGCTTGATAAGGGCCTTTTATAGAAAATACATAATTCGAAATGCGGTTTGTAATTTTTATCACGATATATACGCTTAATAAAGTTAGCTATTTCATCACCAACTTTTTCGCTAATAAATCCGACTATAGATCTTACATAAGCTTCTTTTTAGTTTTTGGTAACAAGACTCCAATACGAAACGGCTCTACGTTTCATGAAAACATTGTTTATTAAAACTTTACCAAGTACAAGAGGGTTACGAAAAGCATCCCAACTTTCGAAGTTTATAATATGGTTAGAGTGTTCAATTTGTGTATTATTATAACGATGATGGTCCAGATAAGTATTTTCAACCTTTGTTTACATCTTGTTCCTTTCTTTGTATATATTAACTCTTTTTCCCTTTACAAATGTTAAGTTATACTGGGTATTACGAACGGGAAACGTTTAATAATCGATATTACGGTTTTATGCGAGTTATATAAACTCCGTGAAATCGAGGAAATGATGAGGTTAGAAGGAACGTCTAATCTAACAAACGTAATAACAAAAGCTACCTTAAACGGAGTATTGGAGATACTAATATCGATAAGTAAATTATTTGTTAGGGTTGTTAAAAAAGTTTTGTGATCTTAATAGGCGATTATATTTCTTTTTCTGATTTCAAGCGGTCTGAAATCCGTTATTCGCGCCGTTCCATAATTAATATCTCTGTTTAAACTTATGATTTCGCTTCGTTCCAAATATTCTGTTACTTTTATTTTATCCACCTCCACTGTATCGAATTTCTCATTCTCTTACTTTTTTGTTAAAACCTACTATTTCGCGCCGATTTTGAAATATCTTTATATTTCGATTTACACCCTTTGATCCGACTGTTTCATTTTCTATTTGTACACTTTTAATTCCAATATACGACTTCGCGCCGGTTTTAAAATACTTTCACGCTTCATTCTAAGCATTTCCAACTTTCTAGGTATTTTACTTCTTTCCTTTTTTTTATTTCCATTTATGATATCATATTAATTTTAGGTTATTTCCTTTTTTGTTTTTTATACTTTAAGTTATATTCCTTCCCTATAAGCTATTGTTTTAAGGATAGTAATGATATGATTGTGGCCGGCTACGTTGGTCCAGCCGTCAGGGGTAGCTAGTTATTGTCAAAAAGAGATAGTAAGGGCGACGCTATCGTATCCCTACTATTATCCCCATCTCCCTTCCCCTTTATATTAGTATTACCGTTTTCATTGTTATCGATGTTATTGGCTCCAACGAGGATGTGGCTTTACTTATTAGGTCGTATACTTTTAGGTAAATGGGTAAGGCTGTTTTTACCGTTTTTACGGCGACACGCGATAACGTCAGTCAACTTGCTTACAAAGTATATGTGTTGGCCTCGTGTTCAGGTAAATATGACGGTTACCGACTCGTTGGTTCGCTGTTTGATGCTTAATACCAATTAGTATCGGCTTGTTTTGGTTATTTACGACCGCAGTGGTTTTTCGAAACGCCCCGAATATTGTTTTTTTAACAGAGAAAATTTTGGGAAATCGGTTGGAATTTACTATAAAGTCAACGGACGCATAACAAGGTTTTGGCCTATAACTTAAAATTAACAAAACGGGGATGTATTAGTTACTAATTCGATCATAACGGTAGTAACAGATCGAATAGCTCCTGTGTTCGTAGTAATTGTTAACGGACTTACCCGCGGCCACGGATACGATATACGGAACGTAAAACGTATTTATTAGCGGCCCGGGAGTACGGAAACGGGCCTGATTAACGCTTTACGTATTAAAAAAGCCTTACAGCGTACCTTGGCAATGCGAATCTTTAGGGGACAAAAGAGTTCTGCCTTCTACTTTTTATTTACGAAAACGTTAAAAGTATATATACGGATGGATTTGTCATTATAAACCGCGGAAAAGTTTCGTAAAGCTGCGTTCACGGCGCCCAGATAGGTTTTTCCAGGTAAGGAGTTTTTTATCCGTAGGAAGAGGGTAAGGTTTATAACCTCAGGAGCCTTTCGTTTTTCCCCTTAAAGGCTTAATAGAAAGGGGGAAGGAGAAGGGGATAGGGAGGGGTAACGGCGGCGGCGGCGGGATTTGGGATGGCCGAAGAGGTGGCGGCGACGGACGGAGTGGCGGCTATAGATAAGATTGTACCCGATAAAAGCGAGCTATTAATGGAGATAGTGGCGGCGGCTACAGCGGCGGCGGCGGCGGTGGCATCATGGCGGCGTTCTCACGATAAACGGCGTCTAACTTTCCTGTTTTTACGCGGCTTCTATTTAAAAGAGAGGTTAATATATAGATATTATTTAATTGACCTCCTTATTGAAGCGGCTTAGATTATTTAATCAAAATAAAGGTTGGGTTCAATTGAAATGAGAATTTATATTAATTGGTTATACGAGTTGTTAAAAGGGTGAAGAATAAAGGGTTTTCCTAAACCAATAATGATATATCTTTTTTTATAAACTTAAAAATAAGTAACGACGTAATTACTTTTATGTAATTACGATTATAGAATTTACATAATTTCACCCTTATCGTGATTAATAAAAGACTCTAGCAATAATTATATTGTAACTGATTAATTATATTAACCAAGCCTTTACTATAATTACCACTGCAGCTGAGAATTACTAATTTAAACCTTTATAATCGCTACCGCGGTTAATATCTACTAATTCGAACCTTTTTAATTTGTTCCGTAACCTCACTCTTATTATAAAACCTGCTAAGTAAAACCTTTATAATTTATCATATAATTACACTATCATTACACAGCTACGTATACAGATTTTTTATAATTACATTGTAGTAAATAGGCTATAGGTATATAAGGAAAAAAGAAAAGATTCCCTATATAGATATTATTATATACCTTTATAAATATTATATAAGGAGCAAGTGGTAGTGTATTGTATTATAAGGTGCCCTCTTATAGAGTACACGACACAGTGTCACATTACAGGCTACGCTTTTGTAAAACGGAAAGTCTATTATGCATGAAGCGGTGTGGAATGGGTATATCAAACCGTACGGAAATGTATGGAGCGGTCTGGAATGAGTATTCTAAAGCGCACGGAAAAAAGGCTACTGCTCGGATGGGAGGTTTATAACCTCCCATCCGTGGTGTGCACTCTCTGGAATATTTCTTCCAACTTATCTATCTTTTAATACAATTCAATATCATTCTTATGATTACTCTTCTACTCGTTTACTTTCACGAGTATAGGTAAAGAACTTACGGACAATTATGCTTACATTGAAGCTGCCTAATCCCTTTTACACTTTTAAAGTCAATGGATTTCGTATAATCCTTTCTAATTTAATAAAACCTTAGTAGATGAAGTTTCAAATAATATTTAATTGACTCTGTAGTCTATTTTCATTAACGAGGTTTATCAGGATGCCAATTTGTATTAATAAACCTATGTTATTTATGAAGAACCCGTTCGTACCAATTATCAACTTATCATTTAACATGTTGGTTGGAATCATATTAATTATTCGGTTTAGATTCCAAATTGGTACTCCAGCGTTTCATTTCATCGGTTAAAGTTTTTATTTGTTGGGTTTTATACCTATGCCGTAATTGATCGGTTACAAAAAGCTTCCGATTGGAATAGGGTAGCGATTTAATTGTTACAGGCGCGTTCCTTCAAGTACCGTTCAACTCTAGCCAAGTTGGTTTTATCTATTGTAGCCCAGTTAGCATCCTATTCTTTCTGGCGAAGATTAAGGTAAGTATTAATATAAGGTATTCGTATTGATGATTTGTTAAAGTTAAATTCAATACCTGGCACGAAAGTTATAACTGGTTTGTAATTTCAAAATTTTATATCTTTAATTGTTTTTCTTTTTACCATTATAAAGCAATATCAATAAGGCTTTAGATGTTGCAAAGTTGGTGATTCCATTGGTTGAAGTAACAATGGTATTTCGTGGTTAAGTGTAAGATGTATTGTTTTAGCTTTGGCAGACCGCTAATCGGTTTATACAGTAATGTGTATAGCCAATTTCTTGGGCCGTGCCCTAGTATAAAGTAGGCGCATACTGTATTTAACTTACAGCCAATACAATAGTTCTACCAAAAACAATACACTCAACTTAGAGTTCAGTATAGTCAACTTTACTATGAGTAAAGTTGACCTACTGCACTGCAATTACGCCTATTTCAATACTAGCGGCTTTTTATTTTTATACGCGTACGCTAATCTGGCCTACCAATCATTTCCAGCAATCGCTATATTACGTTCTCGCTAACTGACCAGACCCCTGTTAGTTTCAATTAACTTCTACACCAAACTAAACTCATTTGTACTCTAATTAACCCTATTTTCCTTTAATTTCCCACAACTCCAAAGTCCGATTTTATTTATTCTCGTAGAAAGTTATTTTCCTATAGGCTTATAAAGAATTTCAATTCAACCATGCTAATTAAAGAGGTTGTTATCGTTAGTTTCCTGGAAATATTTCAGTTTGTTAGTGTATCCCTGTTTACTAACACGTACGTTGACTTTACAAAATGGCCTATTAATGTAGCTCTCAATACGTATAGTCAACCTATTACTGTTCACAAACACTTTAAGGGCCTTATTCGGCGTCTCTTTCGTTATGATATTAGTAGGTTTATATTTTCCATAGATTTATCGGAACTCCTTATTTTCCCTGCCTTTATAGTGTTTGCGGAGTACTATTACGTCGATTATCATATGTTTTTAACTGGTAACTCCGAGATTTAAAAGGTATTCGAATAGGTTTTTTGAATCGGTATAGATCACCACCGGGATAAGAGTAATCTTCTACTGCCTGGTAATAACGTTAAGGGTTGTGTATAATGTCATGTTTACATCAAAGCCAGCTATGATACTGAAAACCTCTAGCTTTAATAATTTTTCGTTTAATTATTTTAGATTGAATGAAGTTTTAATAAATTAGGTTACCGACAATATTGAACTGATATTTTCGCTTTTCTTCATTAGAGAGGGATGTTAAGAAGCTGATCTGTGAAGATTAGTTGTAGTTATTTATAAAAGAGCTATTCGTGAAAATCATTACCTTAGTCATCAACATATTAATTGGGACCACATTAATCCCGCGATTTAGATTCTGCATCTGCCACTCCAACTTCTTATGTAACCGGTTATATTTTTTTTCTCTTTTCTTTTATACCTATGCCATAATATGTGGATTAAAAGAGTCTTTGAGTTAATATAAGGTAGCGATGTAGCTGATACGGGTACGTTAATTTAGGTACCGTTAATCTTTGTCCACGTTAGTTTTGTTGATTATAGTTATATTAACGCTTTATCCCTTCTGGTGGAAATTAAATCCAATATTAACACTCAATATGCGGATTGACGATCCGTTAAAGTCAAGTTCGTTGCCTTTTTCTAACGTTATAACCGGTTTATAATTCCAAAACTTGAAATTTTTGATCGCCTGCTGTTTTATTGCCATAATGCCCGTCTTTTTAACGAAAATAGTATCGCTAATTTATATATTTATGATACCGATACCACTTTTTTCGCCACTAATCGATAAAAATCAAATGTTCAGGACTTTATACTTAACCATAAATTGATATACGATTAAGAGGTAAAAAATTAATATATACCTAATTCAGTTAGTCTGTATCATGGTTTTATATATCGTATTATAATCTCTGGAATTTAGGGTCCAAGCAGTTTCTAAAACAACTTTAACAAAACGATCTATTATAGGTCGCGTATTGATTACGTGTATACTTCAGTTATATTTAGACTACTTACTATAAATCTATCTTTTGTTTTACTTAACCAAGTTGTCCTTAAAATGACTACTTACTATTAGTTAATTTTTAAAATTGTTCTCGATGACGTTATTTTCTTATATTTGCTTTTATTACCTTATTTTTTATCGATCAGGCGCGATTTTTCGTACGGCCGCCTAGTAGTTTTTCCGTTGACTTTGTGTATAATCTTTAACTTAAAGATGGTAACATTTTTTTTTTTGAAGTTAAAGTTAGTTTTAGGTACGAATTGTACAATCTTTCGGATTAGAAGGCTATTAATCTCGACATTATTACTACTTTGAAAGGGTTTTTCCAAGGCTTTAATAATACCTTATACCCAAAGCTTTTGTATCAAGTTTTCATCGTCTTTCTTTTTCATACTTACTTAAGTAATATTATAAATACGACCTGTCAGGTAATTTTCCTCTTTAATATTCCTGTTCTTCGGTGGTTCTTTGCATCGGTTGCGTTTTATTAACTTGTTCATAACAGATGGAGGAACATTTTAATGACATAGTCATTGAACTTAAATGCCTTTGTTTTTAATCTCATCAATTTAGGGCTTAATCTAAGTGATATGAAACGTTATAGGGCCTTTAGCTATTATAATGATTATCTTAAAATTGGCGATGCTTAAAGTTTTGTATAGGCCCTTTCATTTGCCTGGCTCCCGATACACGAAAACTTCACTTTATAGCGGTAAAGCAAGTACGTCGATTATCGTGGAGCCGTTTCTAGTGTTAAGGGAGTCTTTAACTTGACGCCGTGCCGATTTTTTTTCGTAGTTTCTTTAATGCTTTGCTGTAGGTCACAGCTTCTTTCTATGTATATTCCAATAGCAGAGATTTACTTGTCAGGTGTTGGTACGCTTTAAAGACTTACAGTGTATGTAATAAGCCATCAGGACCCATAATATTGTTTAGGTCCTTTATCTCTATTTAAAGGCGTGGTTCTTGATACGTAAAACTTATAATTTCCAGCGTAAGGATATTGTACCTTCGGCGAAGTAGTACGTGTGTTTTTTTTCACTTTTTTAATACTTTAGTAAGAATGTCTAGGCACTTATTTTCATTGGAACCCTATCAGCCTAGCATCTTCTTGGAACTTCGATGCCGTAAAATTAATATTAGTATCGTTAACAATAACGTTAGGTGGGCCTAAGTACGTGTTGATCCACAGTATTCTCAGTACTTCCCACGTTTCCTTTGTTATTGATGATTTTAGGAACCAAGCTCCGTAAAAATAGGTTACAGGATTAACGAAGTGAAAAATAAGCTTATTATTCAAGTAAAATACAGTAATGAAAACTTCGTAATTTGGCTTTTTTGATATAAACTTAAATTTTCGAGGGGTGTAACTACACGTTTTGTACTAGTAACAAAGTTTTTTTTTAAAAATTCAAACAAAAGTATTTTATTTCTTTATTACTTACAGATTTTAAAATTTCATATGACTTATTAACAGCTTCATAAATAGAACGCCGGTACAGTTAAGGTATTTCCAACTTCGTCAGATTTCATGCCGTTATCTTTGAGCGTTAAAAATAAAATTATAAGTACCTTTACTTAAAGGCGAAGGGAAACCTCTAGACTTTTTAAACCAGATTATCAGCGTTAACATTAATATTGACGTTAAGGGTTTTTATATGATTCAAGTAAAGAAGGAAAGAGATAAGATACTTGAAGATATAAAACTTAATCGGTTTAAAAATAGTTCAAATTACTGATGAACGAAGTGACTATGATTTTTCATCAGAGACAAGATAAACTTTAGATTTATTAGTATTTAAGCGCTTAATCCCTATGGCCGTAATGTTTTCCCTCTGTAATGCCATTTAATTCGAATAGTCTCCTATTAAGTACGATGCTACCCTTATATTTTGAATAATACCTTAAATTATATTGTCTTCGTAACAATCGCGAAAGTTAAAATTATACAAGGGTTATGGGCTTAACTAGAGTAAAGATAAGGGTTTCCGCCGTTTAAAACATATAAGAAGGCGTAATCAACTATTTATTAGGCCGTATTATGAGTGATATCATTATACCACATAATCTGTTCAAGCGCGTCTTTATCGTTAAAATCCTATTTGCCTTTAAAATCTGAAATACGGTTAAGGTATTTTTTAATTCAAAGGTAGTAGGGAATTGAGAGTGGCATATAACCCATTGTTTATATCGCTTAACTGGTAGGTTTCTAGTAAACAAATAATCGAACTTACTTAAAATCTAATATCTTTTACCACTTCTATGGGAATAATTCTTACGGTTGAAAAGTCCGATAAGGGGTTGCGATTATGAACTGTAAAGTAACTGTATGCTTTAATCTAAGGCCAATAGACTAGAGTTTAAGTGTTAAAAGCGCCAATAGCCGTATTTTCATTCGATGTAGTAAATTATTATGCGGTCTTCTTTATACAAATCTCGGAAATTAATCGCTTAGGAGTACATACCAAGAGAGTTTGATATAGGAGCCATTAATATTCTAAAATGGGAGCTTAACTTGCTAAAAAAAAGCCTTTGTAATAGCGTTTGGGCGTTTTAAGGCGTATTTTAACTCGTTAACACCCATAACAACTGTCCATACCTGCTCGCAAAGTACAGCTTCGCTAACGTAAGCTTTCTCCATTGCTTTCTGATACAGAATAGGCTTGTGAAACATTCAATTAAGCATATTTATCGGTATTTCTTCTTCTCTTTCTTCGCTGTTATCGAAGTCTATCTCGTAGTAACCTCATTTGTATATTATGAAACAAATTTAATACTTTATTCGAATTAGCATTTCATGATATCGTACTTTCCGTAAAAGGTCGTCACTCGTATTAAAAAGGTGAGGTAATAGTTTTAAACTTATCCTATAAAAATTCAGGAAAATAATAAGGGAAAAATGAAAGAGGAAACCTCTATTCACTAACAAATATTGAAAAAAGGCATTATCTTCGTATCAAAAAAAACTATAAGTATTTCCGTTATATCTTTTTATATTATTCCAACTTTTATCGAAATTCGTAAAAAGTTTGTATGTCGGTAAGGTCTAAAACATTTAGGTTTACATGAAAACGAAGTATTTCGAAGAGTAATCATTGGATTGTTATTGTAGTATAAAGTGAAGAATGATGCAACATAGAAGAATCTAGAGGTGTACGCCACATTTGAGGATTTATAATCCCTCACTTAGAGAGTATTACTCTATACCGCTTCACGCATTGCTGTTCGATTTGGTATAGCCCTTCCAGACCGATACATGCATTGCCGTTCGGTCTAGTATAGCTATTTCATACCGATTTATATATAATGCACTTTGAATCTTGCAAAAGTGTAGCCTATAGTGTAACACGTTATCATACACTCTGTAGGAGTATACCCAACAATATACTACATTGCTACTCATCATATATATACTATCTATAAGATTATATAGTAATATCAATACAAGTAATCTTTTTTTCCTTATATAGCGCTTTGTAATATAAGTGTGATTGTAAAGCTTTAAATCAATAGTTTTTGTAGTAATAATTCTATTTCCGTGTCAATTGCGAAATGTCAAAATTAATAAATTTTCGTAGTAACAGTGTTATTGCCGTATTAATTGCAAAAGGTCTAAATTTGCAATTTCGGCTGAAATTAGCAAAGTTTAGCCGAGTTAATATTGGTAATCCGGGTTTAATTCGTATATTTAAATAGGGGCGACATAATTGGTAGTAACGCTTTTCGTAATTTCTAACAAGAGTAACTGTATGGTGGTAATTACGTGTTATGTGAGTATAAAAAAATTCATTGTTATCAGCTTAGGTAAAACTTTCTTTTTTCAAGGTAGGTAGTTTAAAAAAATGCAAGTCTTTATTTCAATTTAACATCTATTCTTATCGAATGAATCAATCTGTATTCCTATTTAACTTTTACTCACTTTAATTAAAACAAACCTCATTTATAGGTAGGTTACTTGACTAATACCTATATACTTATCTTTCGTCTTTAAATAAATACCACGTAAAAACAGGACTATAAGTCGTTGCTTGACGCGTAATTGCCGGCGCTCCACCGCTGTTGCCACCGCTGTTGCCGCCTAAAACATTACTACCACCAATAATAACAGCAACCTGCCCTTATTGGGTACAATTTCGTTAATTGCGACCTCTTTTCCCGCCGCTGCTACGCCACCTAGCCCCGTCACCGCCACGTCGCCCAGCCCTGCCGCCTCCACGCCACCCAGTTCCGCTGCCATCGCTTTGTCCTCCTCCGTCGCCGCCGCTACGATCCCTCCACCTCCTTTCCCTCCTTTCCCTCCCCCTTCCCTAGTTCCTAAAGAAAGAAACGAGGGGCACCTAATGTTATAAACCTAACCCTCTCCCTACGGGTAAAAACCCGATTACTCGTAAGGCGCCCTATACGCTATGAACGTGACTTAGCGTAGTTACGCTAGGGTTCGTATTTCCCAAATTTATCCATTCGTATACTTTTAAATTTTTTCTTTCAAATAAGGAGTACGAGGTGGACTTACTCCGCCGCCTCAAACTCTATATCGCCAGGGTACACCGTAAGGCCTTTTTAACGCGTAAGACGTTAAAACGACGCATCCGGGTCCGTAGGCACGGGCCGCTAATAGATACGCCCTACGTATCATGTGATGTGTCCATAGCTGTGAGCAAGTCCGTTAACGATTATTACGAAAGCGGGGGTCGTTTAACCTGTTACCATCATTATAAACGGACTAGTAGCTCGTATACCCCCATTCTGGTAGATTTTGGGCTGTAATCCGAAGCCGTACTACGCTCCAGCCGGCTTTTTGGCAAGTTTTAACCGAACTTCAAAAATTTACTTTCATAGCGATATATCGTTTAAGGCGATCCAAAAAACAAACATCGTTGTAAGTAACCAAAATAAAACTATACTAATTAGTAATAGACGTTAACCGACGGACCAAGGAGACGACAACCGTTATTACCGCCTGAAAACGGGGCTTACGCATATATTACGCAGGTAAGTTTAACGATATTATCACACGTCGCTGTAAGGAGGGTAATCCTCCCCTAATACCTGTTCTTACAAGCATAACTAATAAGGCGTAAAGCCATATCCTTACTAAAGTTAATAACGTCGACGGGGTTAATAGCGGTGGCATTAATATAAAGGAGAAAAGCGATGAGAAGGATGGTAAAGATGCGAAAATTTCGCCTTCTCTCTTTATTAATAGATAAATACCCCTGAGTCAAACCGACGTACCCGGTCATAATGTAATATGATACATAGTAATGTTATATCTCTCGATAAAACAATAATTTATGAAGTAAAATATATAACTTAAAGTACAGAAAATAAAGGAGAAAAGATGCTATTACAGTGAGATATCGTAAAATTAAACAAAGAAAACAATCTATAATTCATCAGGTCGAGATATGTAATGAAAAAGAGGTAAAATGTTAGAAGCGGTACGAAATAATAAGGTTAAGCAGAAGTAAAATCGGGGATCAACGTAAATAATAAGTTTAAACAAAGGTAAAATTGGGGATCGGTACGAATAGAATAATATACACTGAATCAAATTAGTTAAAATTAATATGATAGTTTATTAGGGTGGAAATACCTTTTCAGTAGCATTAATACATAATGTACTTGTCTAAATAAGTGTTTCAAAAGCTCCGTTCGGCGTAGTCTTGGTTATTACATCTGTTAGTTTGGATTTTCCGTCGATTTACCTTATTTTCTCGATTTTACGGCGTTTTTATAACTCGTATAAAGCTATAATATCAATTATAAACCGTTTTTCATTTGTTGTACCTAATTTTACAAGGTATTCATGAAGAGACAAGAAGTTAATTCAAATTATAAAAGGAATACGGTGTAAACCGAGGTTGGAAATAATTATTCGGGTCGTTATCGCCAAAATAATACTTAAATTGAAGCTTTTCACCATACCATAGATTTAAAAAGGGAAGACGCTCCACGTACCCCTCTTACACTTAATACAACTTTGATAGATACTATTTCCTCCAAACGTAAAGCCGTTATGAACTGATATTTCGTTATCGAAAATTAAGACGAAGTCTATTGATAAACTACAGTCGTTATTATTGGCGAAGGAACCGTAAATAAAAACAAATAACTTTTCAGTACACATATACAACAACACAAATTATCAGTCGCGTCTTAAATTATACATTTTCCACGAAGAACGTGTATTGAACGACTTACATATAACATCCGTCGGGTCAGTTTAATATTACGCGGCGACCGAAAGGTTAAATGCCGCCTCTAATTATACGATGAAAACAATTTAAGTGTCTTGTACACGTTAACATCTAAATTCGTCGGCCAGTTTTACACTATCCAAAACAATAAGGGTAATTTTATTTAGTTACCCCTCTTACGAAAGGCACAAAGTTCCGTTTCGAATAATAGTAGTAACGCTATTGAAATCGATCACGTGGTTTTCCATCAGGTACGTCTTAGGCTTAACTTTCAAACTGGCCTTCAAAAGTTTCCTATTTTCAAAAACGGCAAACGCGGTATCACATAACGTAAAAGTGTTGTCCGTTTATATACCTATGAATATAAAGCCTTCCAAATAGGCTTTCGATACTAACAAATACAGGTCGAATGTAAAGCAAGTTATTCCGAATCGTTTCTCATAATTCCTTTAATAGGTTTTATACCAAAAAACACCAGCTTCGACCAAGTCGTAAAGTGGCTTTATAATCTTTAAAATCGTCATATGCAGGTGGTGTTACTGAAGATCTGTAGGCGTGTTGGCGTAGATCCTTCGTTAAAGCCGTTCCTTAAATTATGTGTATACCTATATTATGTCTCTAAACTCGAAATGAAGTTTATATAATACACTAAGCGAAGCAGCGAAAATAAAAATAAGGCTATAGATAACCTTTTGTAACTTAGGTAATGAGTTTATCATATTTTTTTACCCTTGTCGTTATATCATTCAACGACTAAGCGGGTCTTTTCGTCAGGTTTTCCGGTTTAATCCTTAACTTTGTCAATATGTCGGGCTACAATAATCCTACGATTTCCGTAAAAAACCAATTCGAAACGTTTAAAACAAAATACGCCTTAATTAATTGAGGCGGAAATTTCTGTTTAGGTAAATTTTACGAATAAAGTATTAAAGATGGTAATAATACTTTTATAACGGAGCTTCAAGTTAAGCTCTCGATTTTCCATTTCATTTTACGTAATAAAGGAGTTAGTTATAAAGTTCCTAGGGTGTTTCTTAGTTTTCAAGCCGAAAGGGCGTTTTCAGCGATAAGGATTTAGTAAGGTTGGTATAGCTAGGCCGTTTTTATTTAATTGAATCGAGTCGAAATCATATTACGGGAGTAAAGCTAAAGCTAGAGTCAGTTTAAATTCGATATTCTAAGGGGTATCTCGTTAACGGTTATATTCATCTTACGGTTTCGGGCCGTTCTTTTCTACTTTTTTTTTTATATTCTCGTACCATTATTCAACGAAACGAACTTTTACTATTCGGTAAGTTAACGAACACATTATAGCCTCTAAACCCGTTAATTATCCAAGGGCCAGTCTATCCATTATTTGTTTTCTAAAACAAAACTTCAAATTATAATAGTAAATCCAAAACTCTAGTTTCATGTGAGTTATTCTTTATAACTAACGCATTAAATACGTCTTTTTTTACCCATAGGAAACGTAATACCGTTATAGCTTTCGTTAAAATATTATTCCGATATACTATAAACGGTAATAGGATAGAATCTTTATATATCCTCAGGTAGGCAGCAAGAATGAAGAGCGTAGATATAAACCTAATGAGGCTAAAATTGTTATTAACAGCGTGAATCGCCATTTAAAGGATATATTCCTTAAAATTAAAACCCTTTAATTCCTTCGATAACACCTTATGCGCTCTATTTAATAGTTGATTGTAATGTCAACACTTTCCAATACTTCACGTGGCTTTTACTAAAATATATTTACACCCGTTACCGGATACTTAAGCCTTTATACGCTATTCGATAAAGTTAAAGGCCGTATCCACGTCTTATATAATCTAATTTGAGGTGCTAAGGAAAACACTTAACCAATATCTTACTAGGTCATTCAAATAGTTTATAACGAAAGCTCCCAATATAAATTTAGAGACCTGAAATAATATTACCCCGTCGACGATGTAAAGTAACAATAAGCTATTGAAATATATAGTATTAACGATCGCTATGAAATTAAAGTCTATATCTTTTTAAAAACGAAACTTGAACCGTCGTGAGGATTTTAAATGGAACTGGAACTTGTAGTAAAACTTTTCGATAAATTTATGTTGTTTCCTATATTTATATAGCCTGAAACGTAAAAAAAACGTAAAAGGCGTCTTATATTCAGGTATCCAAATCGTCGGTATAAAGCCCATAATTCTGGCTAAGTTAAGTGAACAACCCTAATTATACGTGCTTTAAAGAAAATCTCTTAGTAGCTGAACTTAAACCGGAGCGATACGAATATACTATCTAAGGCGCGGATATATTGGTTAGTCTTATTTCGATCTTAAGTTCCGAGTTATTTGGATTAGCCAATAAAATTGAATATGGTATTTCAAAATTTAATACATAAAACTTAACCGATCCGAAACGCGTAATCACAACAACTTTTTTAAGTAATAACTTTTCATCTTTACTAAATAGGATCTTTTGGTATTTACCTATTTGATCTAATTATAACTTCGAAAACTTCACTGTAAATACGTCGAATTATCACTTCCTTACCGTTATGATTTCAGATACCTTAATATTAGGTATAATACCATAAAACCTATTTCCTTATCTATTCAAAAACGTAAATTGCGACTTATATAGGCGTTAAACACTTCGTTTACATAGTCTAAACCTACAATATATATATAAGAGGTGTTTCAAAAGCCAGCAAAGATTCGTTAGGCGGTTTTATCGTTGTAATCTGACAAATAGGCATTATTATACTTAGGGTCATACTCTCCTAGTGTATCTTCGTAAGTATTGGTATCAAATACATTATCTATAACTTCGTATCCGAATACATATTTTTCAAAATTGGCATTGATCCGAATTTCAAATATATACTCAAATTAAAACTTTCGTTTAATCCGAATTCATTTTGAAACGGGACGTTTAATAAACTAACAACCAACTTTACTATATAAGATATACCGCTTTTACAAATTCGTAGGGTTTTATGTACTTTTTCTCAAGTATTATTATAATCGCGTTACTTTTAGACCATTTCCTAACAAACTTCCTTAGCCCCTATTATCAAGATTTCCACCTTAAAATACCTGTACATTAGCCGCTCTTTTTACTTGAGGAAAACTTTGAATATTTTATTTAAAACGTAATAAATAATTTCGGCAAAGTTTACTTCAGTAATTTGACCCTTGCTTTTGTTTTTATTAGCTACAAATACTAATACGAGGCTTTCTTATAAGTGTATCAAGGTTTTAAACGCCGTTCTGAAGATTACGCCAAAGGCTTTTAAATTCTTTTCCAATTGAAAAAGTGTAAAGTCAAAATTGAGGTTTCCACAATAGGTTTTCGTCATTACTTGGATAAACAATTTATCGCCTTTAAATTTGAGTCCAAATATTACCTGTCATTTTAGAGACTTAGTCAATAAAGTGGTAAAGATTTTTTATAGGTTGTTATCGACGTTTTTCTATTAGGTTTTTACAGATTCCCAAATCGTATCAATCTAGACCCTATAGTAAAGCAAGTAAGTAATTTCCGTATGAAAATAAAATTCAAGGCGGTTATAACACTTTACAAATGTATTGATATGTATAGGGTAATACGTATACTTTTCTTTCACTGACATAAAAGGTATACCAGGTAAAAAAACATAAAAAAAAGATAATTCAATATCCAATATTTTACATAAATTAAGTATAATACGTATCTTATTATTAAATATATCGTGCGGTTCACCGTTTCAATTAACGTGCTTTTATCCTAAAACCTAACGAAGTTGGTAAGTTCTATAAAATCACTTGTATTGGTGGAACAGTGGTATAGTGAAAAGTCACGGTAAAGGTCTTGATTAATGGGTATTGGTCCGTAGCTCACGTATTAAAGTTTTACCCCGCTTTTTAATTCCTGGATTGAGCTATTTTCTGTGTTTCAGCCGATCCTACCGTGGTCGATTAGGCTGTTTTCAGTATTTCAGCCGCTTCCTCTATATCCGAACGGACTGTTTCCAGTATTCGAAAAGTGGTTTGATATTCAGTTCTATTCTACAATATTTGCCGGTATCAAGGTGTATTATACTTATGTGATAAATGAGGATTATAGTCGTTTTTCTTTTTCGTATCCTTTACTTCTGGCCTAGGGTATAGGTATAGGACTAAATCATCATATACTTTATCCCTTTCATTCCAATACTTTTTTTTTACTCCGTAAGGTAGCATTCTTTTACAAATTCCGTCAAATTCAAGTCTTCATTCTCCCAGTCTGGTATGTCGATAAGTTACGTTATTTCAAATAGTACTTTTACAAAATGCCTATTTTTACCTCCTGTGGTATTCATACCTTTGATTTGTAATTGGATCCGCAAGGCTTTGACAATAATAGGATGCACTATTAGCCACATCTCTAACGTCTAATTCGAAAAAAATTCATAAAAATTATTCAATAATTCAGGTCTGAAAGCTATCTCTTCCTAATAGCAAAATATAAAGGCTAAAATGTATGTATTTTCCGTATATGGGTCGAGTTCCTTAACTAGTAAATCGATAATATTATTCCAAAGACCTAGGTCGATTTCATATATCATAACCTTCTTAATTTACATATTTTCAATAAGTAAGTCGAAGTTGGCGCTGGATTCCTTTAGTAATGTTAGTTTTGAAGCTATAATTATCAGTATTATAGAGAAGTTAGAGATAATAGATTTTATACGAACTTGGTATACTAAAACAGTTTAAGATGGTAATTCCGCGCCTTAGTAAAATTCGCTCACGTTTGGATTTTAACGTTTAAGGTAATACGTTTCACAAATAACAAATACAAGTAAATAGAGTAATCAAAATGATTAGAATAAGGCTTACTAACGCTTGTTAGTACAAAAAAATTTTAAACGATAAATAAGACGTTACCAGGAACCAATTGGACGTCTCAAAATAATTTTTTCAACATTTCATAACGCCACGCTAACCAAATGACTAAGAAAACTCCAACGTCGGATGAACTAAATTCAAAACATATAGGGCGAACGCGGGGAGGTGAACGAAGCAAAGGAAGTCTAAGGTGAATAGGGAAAATGGAGGGTAATTATAGGGAGATACGTTATGTAATTTGGTGTGTAATTCGCATTTGGTATTATGTTCGAATTAGTATGTTATAACCGAACTTAGTGGAATAATCAGTTTGGTTACTTTGTACCTAACCGCTCTTACTAAAGCAATAGGTTCGAATCAGTGTATTGTAACCTCTTTTAAATTAAAAGAGAGATTTAGATGTTGAAAATCGGATATATGCTATCTAAAGGTTCCGAAACTGGGTACTATTGGCATACGTGACCTGGTACTAAATAGAACGCTTTTAAAAAGTGCTCGAGTACATCAAAACGACAAATAAAGGTTAAAAATAACGTAAGGGGGCTTTCAGTAAATAAAAAGCCAAATAAGAGTTACTAATATCGTATTAAAGTTATCCTGTTTAAAGTCACTTAATATTTATAGTCTTTGTACACTTCGACGTGTAATTCTTGTATAAACCAAGTATTAGAGTACAAACAGTTGAAACCGCTGTAATATTCCACTATAAGTATTCAACTTATGTCTATCTTTTTTTCTCTAGGCTATTTATAATCGATAGAATAGGCTACTAATTAATATCGGTAAAGTCTAAAACCTTTGGGTTAACGTGAAAACAAAGTATTTAAAAAAGTAATATTTAAATTGATATTATAATATAAAGTAAAGAATAATGTAACGGAAAAGCATCTAAAGGTACACGCCACAGGTAAGGTTTTATAATCCCTCACCATGAGTGTACTACTCTAAACAGCTCCATTCATTGCCGTTCGATTTATTATAGCCCTTCTAAGCCGATTCATGTATTGCTGTTCGGTCTGGTATAGCCATTCCAAACGATCCTTATATAATACACTTTGCATCTTGCAAGAGTACATCCTGCAGGGTAACACGTTATCGTGTACTCTGCAAGAGTGTACCCTACAATACAGTGTACTACTATTTGTTCTATGTATACTATCTATAAGTATATATAGTAATATCCATATTGTATTGAATTTTATTTATTTGAATAGGTTTTCAAGGAAGATCGTGATAATCATCCTACTGTTAATTAGTGTTTCCTGGTACTTAAGGCCTTAAACCCTCTGAAACACGGTGTTAAAGATAATTATTAGTTACCTACCACGAAATATAAAATCCAGTAGTAGGACCTATACTAAGCTCGCGCGTATAAATATATTTGTCGTGAAGAGATTTTTGAAATATTAAACCATTTTAAGTAAAAGGTTAAGGAGCAATAGCGACTAAGCCATAGTAAAGGATTTATAAGACTCGATAATTATGCTTAATTACCTTGCGGAAAGCATTGAAGTTAATACTTTTTGCCGTATTGGTAGCGTATACTTCACGCGCCTTACTACCTCTAGGAGTATACCTCGCGTTATTACGTAGAGGTGGCGGGTTACCCAATGTATTAATAGACTTTTTATTGTTGACGTGTAAGAAGGTTCAATGTAGCTGGTAATAACAGGGAGGTTTCCTAAAACGTGTGCAGGGGCATTAAGGTTTTCCAATGCATTTTCCTTTCTTTTAAGGGTTTTGAGTATGAGGATTTTAAAGTGTATTTTTTTCGTTAATCCAATATAAACAAGGTTTCGGTTAAGCTTAGTAAATATTATTTTAACGATGTAAATACCACGGTAAGTAACTTCATTTTTTATCATGACCTTAACGCGTCTCCATAATAACTTCCAATTGGTAACTATCTTGTGTTGAAAAACCTTATAAAAGTTTTAGAAAGCACGGGCGTTGCGACCAAACTCTTTATTGACTTCAGAATCGAGGATACACTAGTCTATATATTTAGTCAGATGTTTTTGAGAAAGGTTTTCGTCGGCATTTTGTCCATAAATTATCTGAAGTCCTTGATATCGTTTGTTTGATTTTAATCAAAAATTATCGTAAGGATTTGGCTTGTGTAAAGTTTAGTGGACGAGGGACTTGATGATATGAAGACGTGGAAACTTGGTGTTTTGGTGTAAAGTTGCGTGTGAACTTGGCAACTTAGCGTTAAATCATGTGACGTAACTTTTTTTTGCTCGATTTGGTGTTTTCGTTTAAAGTCGCGATCTTAATCATTAAATTGACGTAAGGGAAGGAAAAATAGTTAAGTGGGGGTAAAGATTTGGTGAAGTAAGTAAAGTCAAAAGTTGTTTGTTGTTAGTAGTAAAAGTCGAAGGTTAAAAGTTATAAGCTATGGAAATTGGGGTTTTTTTTTGTAGTAGTAATATCCTTAGTAATAATGACTTAGCCGTTTATCAACTAGTTGTTGAAGACTTTTAGCAGTTAATTTCAATGCTTTTTAAAAAAGGATACATCGAGATTTTTGGTGTTTTCGACATTGGCTATACCATTACTACCTCCATATTACTGTATAAAACCGACGTAATCTGGAGGTTTTTTTTACTGGTTGCCATAAAGAATCGACGTCATAGTAGAGGCCTTTCACACGAATCTTTCTTCTACGTTGGTCTTTTACAAAATCCAACTGTAAAGTAGCTTCTTCTTTTACTTAGCTTATCTATGCTTAACTTAATAAGCGCTAAACAGTGTTAGTAAGGCTTCAAACGTTATAACGTTATCGATTCGATTGCTCGAAGTAATAGTAGTATTACATGATCAAGTGGTAGATGTGTTATTCTAGGTTTGGAATACCGCTAGCTAGTCTGCATAGTAATTTGTATAGCTAATTGCTTGGCCCGTACCCTAGGGTGAAGTTGGCGCATTCTGTACTTGACTTATAGCTAATATAGTAAGCCCATACAAAACAATACACTCAACCTGCAGTTTAGTATAATCAACTTTACTGTAAGTAAAGTTGACTTATTGCACTGCAATTACTACTATTCCAACAAGCTATAAGTTTTAACGAAAAAGGTATTATGAATTTGTATACCCATTCAATCGAATCTCTTTTTATGTTACTAGTTAATACATATTGTAGGTTGGGGACTTTATACTTAACTGTTGGTAGGACTTGCTTATTAATAGGCCTCTAGATATTACAACGTTTTCGATTCTATTGGTAGAAGTAACAGTAATATTGCGTAGTGAATTGTTGAATGTATTGTTATAGGTTTGGCAGATTGTTAGTCGGTCTGCGTAGTAATTTGTATGGCTAATTGCTTGGCATATACTCTAGTACTAAGTGGGGGCATACTGTACTCGCTTTGTTTCCAGTATAATAGGCCTACATAAAATAATATACTTAACTTGTAGTTAGTATAGTTAAGTTTATTATAAGTAAAGTTGACCTACTGTATTGTAAATACTACTATTTCAATACTGGTGGTTTTTTATTTTGTACATGGATACTAGTGTGGTTGACTAGTCTTTTCCATAAAACGCTAAACTGCGACCTTATCAACTGGCTAGACCTTTGTTAATTACAATTAAATTTTATATCAAATTTCACCTATTAGCCCTTTAATTGACCCTCATTTCTATTAACTTCCCTATGGCTTAGAGGTTCTACTTTAATGAACTTTAAAATGTTCTTCTACTACAGGTTTATACAATGATTTACTTCAGTCATTCTAATTAAACAAATGGTTATCGGTAGTCACCTAGACGATTTCCCGTTTCTTAACATATCTATAACCGTCGCAACGTAATTTAGTCTTACTAGATGGCCTATTAACATGTCACTCAATATATATGGTGAATATATCACAATTTACCAACATTTAAAAAGCCTTGTTTGGTAATACCTTAATTATATCGTTAATAGAATTGTTATTTTCGTCGATTTACTGGAACTCCTTAATTTCTCCCCATTTATAGGCTTCGTGAAGTGCTATCACGTCGATTATTTATCGTTTTTCGCTGGTGGTTCCGAGCTTCAAAAGGCATTCAATCAGGCTCCTCGAGTCAATATAAACTATTACCGGGATTGGAGGATTCTTTAGATACTTAGTAATAGCGTTCAGGGTTTCCTACAGTATTATTTTTATATTGAAGTCTGTTATTTTAGCGTAAATCTTTCAGGTTAATACGCTTTATATATTGCTTATATATTTGATGAATGTTTGGTAAATCAGGAGGCCAATAATGCCAAAATATTCCTCCCGTTCATCTGTATTAATGAGGGTTATCAGGGAGCTGATCTATAAAGACAATTCGGTGTTATTTTATAAGGACTCGTTTATAAAGATTATTAACTTGGCCATCGATAGATAGATGAAAAAAATATTAATTCCTTGGTTTAGATTCTGTATTAAGCACTTGGGCCTTTTATTTAGTCGTTTTAAGTCATTATCTATCAATTATTATACTTATATCATGATAAATAGGTTGTAGAACGCCCTCGCATGATATTGGGTTGTAATATAACTGCTACAGGCATGTTGTTTCAGGTATCATTAAACGATAGCTTCGTTAGTCTTATCGATTATAGTCAAGTTAATATCTTAACCCTTCTGGCGAAAGCTAAGACCGGTATTAACACTTAGTATTCGGATTAACGATTTATTAAATTTAAATTATCTACTCTTTGCTCATGTTTGAACTAGTTAACAGTTTTAGAACTTAAAGTCTTTACTTACCCGTTGTTCTGATACTATAAAGCTAGTTGTTTTAACGAAGAGAGTATTGTTAGTTTATTTACCTACTAGGCGATTTGCTTTTCCTTACGCTACTAGCAAATATGGTTCATATATTAAATACTTTATAGTTTACTCCGATTTAAAATACGATTGATAAAATGAAACTGTATGCAGAAAAACTTCAACCAGTTCATATGGTAATTTAATATATCGTTTTTCCGTTCTTTAAGGTTAAATATCACGTAGCTTTTATGAAAGTTTTTACAAAACGATTCATTACAGGTCGGTTAGTAACTACATATATATTTACGTCATATTTGGGCTATTAAATGTCAACTTGGTTTGAATTTTTTCTAATGAGCTTGCTGTTAAAGTAAATATTACACGCTGGCTAATCTTCCAACTCGTTGGCCACTTCGTAAAAACTCAGTGTTTACTTTTATCGTTGTATCCTTAAGCGATTAAACGTGATTTTTCATACAGCCTCCCCGTAGTTTTTCTTTTAACCTCGTGGATGATCATAGACTTAAATATCGCAATCTTAAGGTAAAAGAGCTTTAAATTAGCTTTTGGTAATAATTATATAACTTATCGAGTCAAAACGCGGATAATATCAACTCTGTCGCTTTCCTTCAAAGGTTTACTGGAGGTTTTAATCATGTCTTGTACTCGAAACTTTAATACCAAGTTTTAGTTATCCTTTTCTTTCCTGTTTACCCAAGTAGTATTTTAAATACGGCTTAGTATGTATTCCTCCTCTTTAATATTCTTTTTTTTCGGGGGTCGTCCGTACCGGCGGCGTTTTATCAGCTTATCAATTATAGGTAGTAGAGGCTTATGTTAGCTCGAGTGTTTATCTTAAGGGTATTTATCGTTGGTTTCCCTAGTATAAAGCTTAAACTGGGTAGTCTGAAAGGTTACATAACCGTTAGCAGTTTTAATAATTACATTGGAGTTAGCGATACTTAAGGTGTTATATGGGCCCTTCTATTTTACCGGTTTCCATTATACAAGGACTTTTTTTTAAAACGGCAAAGTAAGTACTTAGATAATTGTGGGGCTGTTACTGGTATTCAAGGTATCATTAACTTGGCGGCGTAACGATTCCTTCCGAAATTCCTTTAGTGTTTTGCCGTAGGCCATTGCTCATTTCTGGGTATTTACTAATGGCATAGATTCACTCGTTAGGTGTTGGTACACTATGAAGACCAATAGGGTTGGAATTATGCCGTTAATTCTTATAGTATCGTTTAGGCTTTTTACCGCTATTTAAAGGCGTGCTTCTGGTTCGGTAAAGATTTTAATCTCTAACATGGAGATATTATAGGCTAGGTAAAGTAACGTTTGTGCCCTTTCGACATTTCTAATCCTTTAGTAAGCTTTTATAAGTACACATTTACACTGGATTCCCGTTATTTTGGCTTCTTTTTGAAACTCCGTCGCCGTAAAAATAGGGCCGGCATTGTAAACCACGACGTAAAATAAGCCCAAGTCCGTGTTAATTAATAGCATCCTTATCATTTCTCACGTATCCTTTCTTAAAAGGGAATTTAGAAACTTGGCTTCGTAAAATAATGTTGCGGAGTTAATAACATAAATAATAGGTTTGTGATTTTGGTAAAATATATCAATGAAAACATCGTAGTCAAAGTTCTTATCGTCTTTTAATGTAAATTTGAATTTGGGTAGGGATTAAGCATGTATTTATTAATAGTAACATACTTTTTGATAGCTTTTAAAGGAAAGTATTTTATATCTTTATGCCTTACGGATTTTAGGATTTTATATAGCCTGTTAACTGCTAGATGGTTAAAGCGTCGGTATT
Source organism: Anisogramma anomala (assembly GCA_038502455.1). NCBI lineage: Eukaryota > Fungi > Ascomycota > Sordariomycetes > Diaporthales > Gnomoniaceae > Anisogramma > Anisogramma anomala. The sequence continues at coordinate 10,274,877 of JASMMZ010000006.1, read as the reverse complement.
GTTAACGTATATTATGTTCTATCAGGTTTAATACCACTTACATTAAACATTAAAGATGAAACTATAGGTACCCCTACTTAAAGGTGAGGGGAAAACTCTAACAGTTTTTAACCATCTTTTTGGAGTTATCTTCAACATTAACGCCAAGGGTAGTTATATGATTTTGAAATAAAAATAAAAATAGAGCGGGTACTTAAAGATATGGAATGTTATCGACCTAATAATAGTTTAAATTACCATTATACCTAGCGATAATAATTTCTTTTTTGATACGAATTTTACTCCTGCCTTAATAGTATCTTCACGATTTATTTTAGTAGCCGTCGTGTTTTCCCTTCGCAGTATTATGTATTACAAATATCTACATATCAAATACCCTATTACCCTGCTATCCAATACCATACATTCAAACTTGTAGTCCGCGTAGCGATCACAGAGGTTAAAAGATTTATAACGGTTTCAGAGCTTAATCAGGGTAAAGTAAAGGTTTTTATCGTTTAAAAGGTATAAAAAAGCGTGGTCGGCTAGTTACCAAGCTGCGCCTGAAATAGTATTTTGATACTATTTAATTTTAAAGGGTGTATTATTCCCGTTCAATGCCTCGTTACCCTCGAAATTTACGACGTAATTAAATTAATCTTGTTTCAAAGCTTTAAATACTGTATATAATATACAACCTTTCTATTATTTCGCTAGGCTGAAGGATAGTGAGTGAACTAATAGCAAGACTTATTATAAATTTAACATCTCTTGTTACTATTACAACGATAGTTTTTACGGTTAGTAGGTTTTTTTGAATATTGGACTTATTATCGTTAATATGGCTATTACCTTTGGTTTAAGGCCGTTAGATATTAATGGCACCTATAGCTATATTTTCAGTCGATGTAATTAACTATCGTATGGTCTTTCTTCTATACGTTAGGGAAGTTTCCAGTTGAGGAGTATATAACAAGCTAATTTGGTGTACTTACTATTACAGTTACGAGTCATAAACGTAACTAGCTCAAAAAAGTCTTCGCAGGTATCATTTACGCGTTGTAAAGTGTATTCGAACTAGTTGACGCCCGTAACGACTATTTATAATAGTCCACGAAGTGTAGATTTACTAGCCTGACCTTTTCTCATTACCAACTAGTATAACATTAACTTGTGAAGAATCTAATTTAGCACATTGTTAGTATTTTTTTCCTTTTTCTTACTCGTCATTATCGTGGTTTACCTCGTAGTAACCCAACTTTTATAGTATTAGGTAAGGTGAACGACGTATTTAAAGTGGCTTTTTATGTTATAATGGACTTTGGGAAAGGTGATTAATCGGGTTAAAGAGGTCAAATAATAGTCTCTAGAGTACTTTATAAGGATTCCAACAAATATTGAGTAAAAACTAGAAAGGGGAACCTCTATCTACCTACAAATGTTTAAAAAAGGTATTATCCTTATGTCAAGGAGATTATAGAGGTACCCGTTATACTTCTTTATATTAGTCTGAATCATGGCGAAATCCGTAAGGAGTTTGTAGTTAATATTGACAATATTAATAGGTTGTAAGGGTAGGTCGCGATAATTATCCTAGTCTTTATTGGTGTTTCCTGACAGTTTGAGTTTTTAAACCTTCGAAGCATAGTATTAAGGGTAATTTCCGGTTGCTTAAATTAAAGAGTAAAGTCTTATAATAGGATCTGTAATATTCTCTAGAGTATAAATAAACCTGTCTTGTGAAGGCTTTTAAGGGGTTTAGTAATATTCATTAAAAGGTTAGCCGTTTTAGGAGACTTGACTATTATTTTGAATAAACTGGTGGAGGGAATTTACGTCAATTCCTTCGGCTGTATTGGCAGCTATTATTTTACGTGTTTTACCGATACTACAAACGTCCTTCGCGTTATTAGGTAAAGATGTTAGACTACCGAATTGGTTGAAAGGTTCCTTATTATCAACGCGTAAAGAGTCTTCATTTAGGTAAAAGTAAAGAGGAGGTACCCTAAACAGCCCATATACGCGTTAAAAATTTTTAATATGCTTTCCTTTAAGACGTTGTTTTTAATGGAATTTCTTCAGTTAGAATAGTTTAAACAGAGTTTTACTAGTTTTGTAAAACCCGTTTTAGGTATATAAATTCCTCGACGTTTAAGTTTTTCATTAAGCTTTAACTTAATACTCTTTTAAACCTTTCTCCACATGTTAATAATCTAGTCGTTCAAAATACAACAAAAGATTTCAAAGGCACGGTCGCCGCGGTTGAGTTTGACGCCGCTTGGTTAATTAATAATATAGTAGCCAGCGAAGTTATCTAGATGCTTTTCCGTTAAGTTTTTGTCGATATTTTTCCCATAATAGTCTTTATCGTATTACTACAAAAATAGGTATTCAAGGTCTTCAATACTCCTTTTTAACTCCTTAGTAAGTGTTATTTTAAGGGTTTAAGTGGCATGGAATGCAATAGAGGAACTTAGTGATTCGGAGTGTAAAAATTCGGCGATCTAACGTAAGGTCGCGTAACGTGATTTTTTTGGCGTAATTTGGTGTTTTTCAGTGGTTTCACTCAGAGCAGCGATTTTGGCTATCAAATTATTGTGAATGGAGTGAAAAAGAGTAAGATGAAGGGAAAAACTTGATATTTCGGTAAAGTTTTGGTATAAAAGGTAAAGTTATAGGTAGTTTGTTATTATTTATAGAGGTCAAATGTTGTAAGTTGAAAGCCGTAAAATTTAGTCGTTTTTACAATTGTAATAACCGTGATAGTATTAACTTGGCCGTTGACTAAAGTGTTATTTTAAGACTTTTATCGGTTAATCTTAACGTTTTGTTAATAAGAATCCGTAAAGATTTCTTAATATTTTCAATAGCGTTACCGTAGCTACCTCTAAACTGTCGTAAAAACTGTTGCAGTTCAAAGATCTTTTTTAAGTACTATCGTAAGGACTGATACAGCAGTAAAAGCCCTGCCCAAAAATATTTCCTTTAGCCTAGCTGCCGTTGTTAACGTAGAGCGTAACCGTAAAGTAACTTCTTCTTTTAGTTAGTCTATCTGTACTTGACTTAATAAGTACTGGTTAGTGTTGGTAAGCCTTACCTATCAATAAGCCTTTAGACGTTGCAATGTTGTCGATTCGATTAGTTGAAGTAACAGTAGTATTGCGTAGTCAAGTGGTGGATTTATTATTCTAGGTTTGGAAGGCAGATAGCTAGTCTGTGTAGTAATTTGTATGGTGAATTGTTTGGCTTGTGCCTTAGTATGATTCGGGCGCATACTGTACTTGCTTTGCAGCCAATATAGTAGGCTCACAAAAAACTATTTACTCAACTTGCAGTCAGTATAGTCAACTTTACTATAAGTAAAGTTGACCTACTGTACTGAAAATACTATTTTTCTAACATTAACAGTGATTCAAAATACGATTGACAGGTTAAAAATTAATCAACTGCTATTTCAACCAGTTCATATAGTGGTTCAATATATATTATTACTGTTTCCTATGGGTATTTAACATGTAGTATTTGGAATAGGTTTAGTAATAAAATCCATTGTATATTATTCGTGAACTATATATACGTTTTCGTTATATTACAGCTATTGAGGATAAACTTACCTTGGGTATTAGCTAGAAATCGTAGTATTAAAACAACCCCAAACATTGACTAATATTTGAAATTGTTCACGACAATGTTAAAATTTAGGTTTTGATCTTATTAACGTCCCTTTAAGATTTTAATCGTTACTTTTCATACAGCTATCCCATGGTTTTACCTTTAATCTTGTGTATAAATTTTGACCTGAAAATCGTAATATTTTTGTTCTAGACAATGAAGTTAACTTTAGAAACGAATTGTATAACTCCTTGCGTTAGGAATCCATTAATTTTGAACTTATCGATTTCTTTTGAAGGTTTACCAAACGTTTTTATAATACTTTATATCAGGAGTTTAATAGCTAAGTTTTCATCAATAATTTACTTTCTATTTACATACGTATTATTGTAAATACGGCCCGGTATATATTTTTCGTCGTTATCATTTCTTCTTTTTTCGAGCTGTTCATATTGATAGCATTTTATTGGTTTATTGATCACGGAAAACGGAGGATCGTTTCACCTTATTCATCTAACTGAGAAGTCTTTATCGTTTTTGTTAGTCGCCCCAATATAAGGTTTAACATGTGTTTTACGAAACGTTGTAAAGCTTTAAGTCATTTCAATAACTATTTTCAAGTTATTAATAGTTAATAAATTCTAAAAACTATTTTATTTTCCTGTCTTCCACCATACGAGGACTTTACTTCGTCATGGCAAAATAAACACGTTAATCCTCATAAGGCCATTTCTGATATTAAGGGTATTATGAACTTGAGGCTATTTTAATTTCTTCTTTAGTACTTCAATAATTTAATATGGGTTATAACTATTTTTAAGGTATTTATTGTTAATTTAAATTAACTCTTAAAGCGTGTGTATGCATTCAAAACCAATAGTATTGATACTAGGCTGTTAGATCTAACTGTTGGTAGGGTCTTAAGATCTGTTCACGTGAAATAGGGTAACTAGAAGAGTAATCACATGTGATTGGTATTTGTAGTATAGTAAAGATAAGATATGAGTCCAGAAGAAGTATCCAAAAGTATTCGTGACAGGTGAGGGCTTTATAAGCCCTCGGTTAGAGCGCATGACTATGGAATACTTCTTTTAGACCGCTCCACTCATTTCCGTCGGCCTAGAATAGTATTCTAGACCAATCTATATATGGTGCAGTTTGCGTCTTGCAAGAGTACAGCCTGCAGTGTGACACGTTATCGTGCACCCTGCAGGAGTGCACCCTGCAATACAGTGCACTGCCCTTTAGCCTATGTGTACTATCTGTGAGGGTAAATAGTAATATTCACACTAACAGTATTATTCAGGCTTTTTACAGTTATTTAAAGACGTGTATCCTAATTTCTAAAGCTTTCAATCTTTGGCATAAGGATATCGTACGCTTTTCGAAGTAACGCGTATTTATTTACGACTTTTTCAACACTCTAGTACTCATTAGCAGGCACCTATTTACACTAGATTACCATTATTTTTCTATCCACTCAAAACTCCGCGGCTGTAAAGTTGGTATTGATATTGCGAACGATGACATTAGGTAAACCCAAATACGTATTGATCAATAACATCTTTATCGTTTCCGAAGAATCCTTTGCCGACAAGAACTCTAAAATATTGGTTTCATAAAGGTAGGTTACAAAGTTAATAACATAGAAAATAGACTTGTTATCCACGTAAACCACGTCAATAAAAATTTAGCTATCAAAATCCTTACCGTGTTTACTGTAAATTTAAATTTTCAATAGGCTTATACTTTTAGCAAAGGTAATACAGCTTTTTCAAAGCCTTTAAATTATAATATTTGACGTTTTTATGCCCTACGTACTTAAGGATTTCATATAGTTTGCCGATAACTTGGTAATCGAAATGCTAGTATGGTTAATGTATTTTAAACTTCGTTATATTTAATACAGTTACATTTCGGCTTTAAGGATCAAACCACAGATGCCTCTACTTATATTTAAAAGTAAACTTCTAGCTGTTTTTAATTAGCTTATCCACATTAACGTCCATATTAACATCGAGGGGTTTCATATCATTTATGTAAAGGAGGAAAAAGGTAGGGGACTTGAGGATATAGAACTTAATCAACCTAATATTTTTCTAAATAACTGTTATTTCTGGTAAAAATAATTGTTCGCCTAAACCAAAGCCAACTTTAACTTTACCAGTATCTTAATAATCAATTTTCGTAGTAATAATTCTTTGCCTTTGTAATTTTACTTACTTGGAGTATTCTTTTCTTTGATACATTATTACCACTCTATCTGACCTAGTACCTGAGAAAGTTGACTCCGTGTAACAATTTCGAAATTAAAATGTATATCATATGCTGAAGGCTTAATTAAGGTAAAAGTAGTGGTTTTCGTCATTTAAACGGTATAAAAAAGCGTAGTTGGGTAACTATTAGGCTTCGATAAGAGGAACGTCTTTATATTACGTAATTAGATTGAAAATATCGTTACGGTTCACATTTTGTCTTTGTTATCTGAGATACTAATGAAATGATATTACTCGATAACAACGGAATGTTACAATAATATAATAACTATTGTTTATAACTCTCAACCGGAAGGTAACAAGTTAAATAATAGCTTAAATTGTTATAAATTCAATACGTTTTTCTACTATTACGATAATAGTTTATATAGTTAGTGGATCCCTTTAAATTTTCCTTCTTCAACATTTATAGGGTTATCGATTTCAATTTGAAATTTTTAGACCAAATATTAAACGTTGTGGTTTCGCGTAGTAACAATGAACTTAATTCATTACTAGGCGGTCTTTTTAATTTATATTGCGGAAGTCTTGAGCTTGGATATATATATGAAACGAATTTGACATACGTGTTATGACGGTTGTAAACTATAATATTAATCGGTTAAAAAAAACGTTCATAAATAGTATTTGAACGCTATGAAATATATTTATACTGTTTAACGTTTGTAATTACTATTCAAACTTATTGGTATAGCATGGCTTTATTATCGCATGTCTTTCCTATTTCTTATGAACACATTATTTACTTATTCAATATCTGGATTAAAATATTCATCGTTGTTTCTTTTGTCTTTAGCTATTATCATTGTTTATGTCGTCGCAACTCAAATTGTATAATTCTTCGTAAAATATACGTTGTATTCGAAATATATTCTTATATCATTTTAAATTTCGCGCAAGGTTTTCATTCGCGTTAGGTAAATCCAGTAGTTATTTTTTTGCGTAACTTGTTATAATTTCAGGAAATGGTAAGTTAAAATGATAACCAAGGATCTGTATACATTTACAAATATTTATAAAGCGTGTTATTTTCGTGTTAAGGGGGTTATAAGGGTTTTTATTATAACCTTTTATGTTATTTAAGATTCTCGACAAATTCATACGGACTTTATAGTTAATACTGACTATTTTGACAGGTTTGGGTGGAAGGTTGCGATGATTAACCTAATTATTGGTAATATTTCCTGTTAATTTAAGACTTAGAGTTTTCAAATCGCGATATTAAGCATAATTGCCAGCCGTTTAGCTCGAGGGATAAAGTTTTGTATTATGATCTACAATGAGTTTTCGCTTATAGATAGATCTGTTGTAGGAATATTTTTCTTAATGGACTTGGCGATTTTGACGTAAGGATTAAGGGGTAAAAGGGACTTGGTTGTACAAAGGGTTTTACAGAATTTAACAATTTTTTTTATTTAACCGGTGAATAGCGCTGACCTCGATACTTTTTGTCGTGTTGGCGGCCCTTACTTCACGATATTTGCCGCTGCTAAGGGCGTATTCTGCGCTGTAACATAAATGTGTTAAGTTGCAGAGTAAATTAACAAGTTTCTTGTCATTGGCACGCAAAGAGGTTTCACTTAATTAGGAATTGAAAGCGGTTCTTTTGGAACGTATTAAAGGGTATTAAAGGCTTTTAACGCTCTTTCCTCCCTAAGGATGTGGGTTTTGAAGATATTCTTCAAATAAGGCTAACTCGTAAAGATTTTTAACCAATTTGAAGGAGTTTTTACTCAACTCATATACTCTTCGACGAAGAAGCTTTACCTTTAGCTTTTTTTTAACCAATTTCGGATTGATGTCCATATATTAAAAGTCTAACCTCTAAAAAATCCTTGAAAGGTTCAAAAGTTGTTTATATTATGATTGAGTTTGCTACCGTTTTAGTCGAGGATATAATAATTGAAAAAGTTCACGATTTGCCTTTCGGTTAAGTTTTCGTCGACATTTTCCCCCTAGAATTCCTATTGTTGTCCTTTGAAAAGAGGTGTCTTAGGGATTTAATTTCCTCTTTTTTCTTCTGATTGTGTGCTATCTTCAAATACTAGCTAATGTGGAATTTAGTTGTTAAGGAACTTGGTGATTCGGGGTATAAGGATTTGGCGATTTAACGTAGAGTCGCGCGATGGAGCGTTTTTGGCGAAACTTAGCGATTCTTGTTTTTTTCCCCCAAAGTAGCGATTTTAACGATGAAATTAGCGTAGGGAGGGAAAAACGGGTGAAGTAAATGGAAAACGTAGTGTTGAGGATACAGGTTTTATCAAAAGCTAGGTTGGAGGTTATAAGTTGTCGACTATGAGACCTAGTTGTTTTTGTTAAAGTAACTCCTACAGTATTATTGAACTAGTCGTTTTCCAAATTATTGATTGAAGACTTTTGGCCCTTAATCTTAACGCTTTTCTTCAAAAAGGATTTGGTAAATATTTCTTGATATTTTCCATAGCTATATAGTCGTTGCCTCAAATATACAGTAAAACCCAACATAAGTTACAGGTCTTTTTTCCTTACTTGCTTAGAAATTGATACAATGGTAAAGGTTATTCAGAAAAATGCTCCCTCTTCTCTTACTTTAACATGGGGAATAACCGGAAAGTGGCTTCTTTTTCTACATAGCTTATTAGTATTTAACCTAATATACACTAATCAGTATTGGTAGATCTGAAGAAGTTGCAACTTTGTCGATTCAATTGGTTGAAGTAACAGTAGTATTGCAATGGTCAAGTGGTAGATGTATTGTTTTAGGTTTGGCAAACTGCTATCTGGTTTGTACAATGATTTGTATGGTCAATTGCATAGTCCGTGCCCTAGTCTGAAGTAGGCGCATACCAAACTTGACTTGCAGCCAATGAATTAGGCCCACAAAACAATACACTCAACTTTACTGTAATTAAAGTTGACCTACTGCACTACAATTACTTCTATCAAACAAAAAGTCAACCAACCTCTTAATAAACACGGAAAATTATCGTTACCATATATATAACTATACACAATTATAAAAAAGTCAATAATTAAACTTATACTATAAACTTTCCATCTAGAATCGCGTATTCATCCGAGTTTTAACATTACTTACTTGTTACTTTGCCACAACCCTACAAACAATCTGTTTTAAAAAAACTCCACTACTACTTGAACCAGTCAAATACGAAAACGACGCATCAAATTTCGAGAATTAAAAAGTGGAACATATACTAGCTAAACAAATGGATTGTTACCGTCGCAAAAAAGATCAAGTGCAATGGCTACTAAAATAAATAAAAATTACAGCTCACGACGATGAATGAAAACCGATGTTAGAACTAAATTTTCGTAACTTGATTAAGGAATTTCAAAGTGGTAAAGCTAGTTAAGAAGGTCAATTCTGGGAAAGTTTTTGCTATCTGTTATGATAAGGACATCATTTTTTCTTTTAGTCCCTATCATTTGTTGTACCAGGGGGCGGTACTTAACTTTTTACTCATAGGACTACCTTCTCACATGACTAACTACTTATTAGTCATCCTTCTTATAAGTACTGATTGTTATGATGGTCTAGTAGATTTATACTTTTTACCTTAGTCTTTATCTTTTCATACAGTCATGAAAACCACAATACGTTTGCATGTACAGATAGCACAGCACCAATTATATTTTTTTCATTCGAATAAACTAAATTTATGATTAATACAGTATTAAACGTATTATTCATTTGTATATAGTCGTATTTCATGTGTTAGCTAAAAAATAGCTTCGTTTTTACAGAGATCAACTCGTCTAAATTGCCTTCGACCCGCTGATAAACCAATTAGTCCATAATGATTAACTATATCTCGTAATTGTTTTGAATGATGATATCGAAATTGAACCCCAATACCACGTTGAAAACATTTTACAGCCCAGAAATAAAATATGAATAAACCGGTTCTGTATTTGAAACTCTTCAAAACAACAATATTTAATCAAATAGTGTTGGAAAAGCAGTCAAATACAGTACAGTCAAATCAACTTTACTTGCAGTAAAGTTGATTGCACGTACTGTAAATTGACTTCGGTTTTTGGGATTTGAATACGCTGCACTACAATTGCAGTGCAGTAGGTGCCTACTTCAAAGTAGAGCATCGGCGAAAGCTTTTGGCCATACAAATTAGTGTGCAGCCAGGCTAGTAGTCTGCCAAACTTAGAATTCACACATCAATCAACAATATCAACGCAACACCAGTTACTTCGACCACCGTAATTCGAATCGACTACGTTACAATGATAAAGGCCTACCAATACTGATCAGTACTTATTAGGTTAAGCACAGATTAGCTAAGTAGAAGAAAAAGCTGCTTTCTAGTTATACCTTGTCTTTTTTAGGTTAGGTAAAGGAAAGGTTCTTGCGAAGGGCCCCTATACGCTGTGCAGTTGTTCTTGGCATCAAGTAGGAAAGACTTATAGACTGTGCAGTTGTTTGCGGCAGACTATAGGTAAGCGATGGTATTGCTACTCAAAAACACTGAGAAATCTTCATTGATCCTTCTTAAAGGCGTTGAGATTAATCGCCTAAAAGTCTTGAAGATCAAAAAGCCAGTAAGTCAGCAAACGTCTAAGTCAATACTATTGTGGCTGCGTTTACAGATACTACTACTTCAAATTGCAAAAACGACTAAGCCTTACGAACTTTAACATATACTAACTTTAACGTTAAACACATGACCTACCACTCCACACTACTCTTTTTTCACTCCTTACGCTATTTTAATCGTCAAGTTCACTGCTTTATGTGAAAACACCAAGGTACGCCAAAGAAAAGTCACGTCACACGATCCAACACCAAGTCGCCAAGTTCCCACGCGATTTCACGCCAAAAAACACCAAGTCCCCATGACTTTGAATCGCAAAGTCCACTACTACCAAGCCTTACACCAATTAGATCGTTACGATAACTTCAAAACGTATTGAAATCGATGCCTTAACTTATCCTGTCAAAAAGGAAGAAATTATTATCCTGGGAGCTATCTTCGAAAACAATTACAACGAAAAGTTCTGGTTCACCGAAGCCACTAAAGACTTAACCCCAAAGCACCTAACCAACGCAATCGGCCACTTTATTTTCAATAAAAATACTACTAGAATTAGCCGTGGACCTAATGCCCTTAACGAATTTCAAAAACAGTTTTAAAAATGCAGTCTAAATATGTGGAAAAAGGCAGAAAAATAAGTCAAAACAAAAATAAAAATCGAACTATTTACTCGAGAAGGGAAACCCTTTGCGAAGAAAGGAAAGGAAGGTAATTTGACTAACCTACTCTACGAATGCGCCATGGATAAAACCCCTTAATAGCCTTCAGTTGAGGGCAAAGAGATTGTTAGCGACAGAAACTCTTAATGCGTATATATAAGTTCGTAAGGACCTGCCTAAGCTAAAATAAGTGGACGTAAAAAAGCAATGAGTTTACACCTTGTAAGCACTGAAATCTACTAATCAATTAAATAGGAACCTCGGCGGACACCTTAATACTAAAAGGATTATCGCTAAGTTCCCCGCAACGGAAACCAACATGCCTAATTTCTTCAAGCTCCTTAACACGTCCAGTTTTAATAGGCAAATTAAGAAAGGACCGACTTTACAAGCGAGCCTATTATAGGTACGATTACAAGTTTTGTCTATGAAAACTTAGCTAAAGGTAACTATCCTGCCTACTAACACTGAAAACTTTAGTCGGTTTACCAATTAAAAAATCTAAAAGGACCTTATGACTAGTACATTACCCTACCTCCTCGACGCGTTCCTATAAATGATACGAACGATACAGTTATGACCACGTTCAAAAATATTTTGGAAGGAAAAGAAAAGTATATCGGTAAACCGTACTACATCTTTAACTTTAAGTTACGACTATTTTACAACTTCTTCCACCAAATAAGAGTTAAATTATTAGTTTTTTGCTCGCTATTTTCCAGTATTTTTACCGGTTGAGACGAAAATTTATACCTCCGATACCTAACGAATTATTTTTATTTTCGTAAGATTCACAATAGCTTAAAGAACTGTTTCGAATACAATATTCATCGTATCTAATACCATGCCAACTGAAATATTATCATGTAGTCATTCATATTAAATTATAAAGAAGTCAGAAAGTAAGAAAAATCTCCTTAATTAAATGCTTAATAAGCTCATAATTTGCTAATAAGTAATAAAGAATGTGGGAGCTAGCGAGGGCACCTTATTCTAATAGGTCTAAAAAGTAAGTACGGGTTATAAAGAGTTTGAATATGCTACTCAATACCCAAATGCCACTTACGAAAGGTTTTTTTTAGTTAACTGCGTTTCTCTTTGGCGACCGTAATTATTCGAGTCTCCGGCTCGACTAATATTTACCCTTAAAACCCGCAATTAAGTAATGAAGAAATTAACCCGTTTAATTTGTATTATATTAATCAAAGGTAAGAAAGGACCGGCTAATACGGTTAACAGAATATCCAGACCTTTACCTCTGAAAAGGGTTATTTATCTTTATTAAGATCTTTAAACCGGCTAAAATATTTACATTAGGCGTTAAAGGATATTAGATTCACCGTTAACAAAGTTATTAGTTAATACGCCAGATTAGCGCCGAACGTAAAGTGAAATAAGTAATGTTTATATTACACTTGATTCACCTTTACTTCTAACTAGGACTATATCGAGTAAATTATATAGTTGAAAGAAAATAAAGATAAAAATGAAGAAAATTATCTAAAGGATATCGGTTGACACGAAGATATTAATATTATCATAAGTTCGAAAGCAACGTAAAAACTAGTCGACCACGTCTTTTTGTACCACTTTATAGTTAAAATCCCTACAGCCGCTACGACGATAAAAACCCTGGCATTATATACATTTTTACTATTTGAAACTATTACAAAAAATAAGTTTTTTGAAATATTGAGTCAGATATGAGAACATAACGGTATTTAATAGGAGGCTATTCGTGATATATCGCGTTACGAAGAAATACTAATACTATTACATAACTTAATTACACGGATACTAATAAAGTTAAAGTTGGCTATAAACCTAGAGAAAAGATATCTTTACTGGAATCGACGACGGTCCAAATTATTATTAGCTTCTGTTGGAATAGTATTACATGTAGTGCAGTAGGTCAACTTTACTTACAGTAAAGTTAACTGCACTGCAAATTGAGTGTATTGCTTTGTGCTAACTTACCGTATTGAGTATAAGTCGAGTACAGTACGCTGCACCTCACTCTAGGGAATGGACCAAGTAATTGGCCATAAAAATTACAGTGCAAATCGGCTAGCGGTCTGCCAAACCTATAATAATACATCCACTATTTTACTACTACAATACTACTATTACTTCGAACAATCTAATCGATAACTTTGTAACGTCTAAGGCCTACCAACACTGATCAGTATTTGCCTATTAGGTTAAATACAGATAAGCTAAGTAAAAAAAGAAGCTACTTTCCGGTTGTTACGCTTTGTGACTACAGCAACTAGGGTAAAGGAAAGAATTTTGAGAAGGGCCTTTATTATTATTACCTTAGTCTTTAATGATAGGAAGACAAAAAAGACTTTATGGGTTATGTTAGTCCTTGACGGTAATTTGAAAGTAGGCGACGGTATCGCTATTCGAAAAACATTAAGAAATCTTTACTAATCTTTTTTAAAGACGTTCAAATTAATTGTTAAAATTCTTAAAGTTCATCAAGTTATCAAACGGTTAATTGAATACTACTACGAGTGTTATTGATGTAAAAACGGCCAAGTCCCCCTGCCTATAACAAATAACCTTCTCCCTTTACCTATAGTCTTGACCACTAATAAACTACCATCGGCCTTACCCTTTACACCAATCATCTACCCAGACTTCACTTTTTTTCACTTCCTACGTAACTTTAATCGTTAAATTCGCTTCCCTAAGCGAAAATACCGAAAATTACAAATAACGCTAAGAAAACTACGTCGCGCGACCTTACATCAAGTCGCCAAATATTCAAGTTCCCACATGACTTTACTTCAAAATATTAAGTCTTTACACCTAAGATTATTAAGTTCCTTATTGCACACGCCTGTTAAGATTTATAAATTTAGCGCTCAATTTAAAGAAATCACCGACACTGCCCGAAAAGAAGTAATTCAAACCCACGGATACGGTTTTATCAAGTTTTAAGACGACGATCTCTGAACGTTAAACGTTAACGAAAAATTAACCGAAAAACCCTTAACAAACTTCGTTGGATACTTTATTATTAATTGTATCACCAGATACGACTTAGATCAAACTTTTGATAAATATTACGAATTCTTTAACGATTGGACCATTAATATGTAGAAAGTAATTTAAAAGGGGATTAAGTTAAGGTTTTAATCCAAACTGGAAAAACGAAGGATTTTCATTTAAGTATAAGGCATTACTATGTTATCATGAACCCTTTTAGATTGAGCATAGTTGAACGAATACCCTTACAACCTACGGCCTAAAGAAAAAGTTATTAAAAAACTTTGTCACCCTTATACGCGATCTAAGGGACCCCCAACTCACCCCTAACCAAGTTAAACATCTTTATACGTTAACGATGAAGACCCTATTAATTTATTCGTCGATTTAATACCTTTATGTAATAACGCGAAATACGATTTGAACGGCAGTAAAACACGTAAAGTAAGGGCCGTTAATGCGGCTAAAGGTATCAATATCAATGACTTACATTAATTAATTAAATAAAACCGTTATACTTTTCAAAACCTTCAAGTACTTATTACCCTTTAGTAATCCAATCGTCAAAACCTTTAAAAATATTTTCCATTTCAATAAACCTACACGTATAAACCCACTACAAGTCCTACTATAAGACTTTATCCCTCGGGCCAAGCGAGTGGTAATTACTCTTAATACCGTATTTCGGAAGCACTAAAATTTAAACTACAAGGAAACATTACTTAAGGTTAGGATAATTATCATAACCTCCTTCCAAAACCTACTAAAATGGTTAATATTGATTAAAAACTTATAATGGACTTCGTTAAAATCTGAAATAATATAGAAAAGTATATTGAAAAGCTTTATAATATTTTAGATACTAATATAATGCCCATCCTAAATATTTGCAAGTGGATAGAGGTACTACCTTTTGGTTTTCACTTAGAATTCGCAAGAATCCTTATAAGCTACGCTAAAAACTATTACATAATCTTCCTAAAAAGCGCCACCACATTTCGCGAAATTTACGAAAACATAAAGAGTTATTTCGAACACGATGTTTACCTTGCGTAATACTATACGGATTGGGTTACCACAAAATAAACTATAACAATGGCAAAGAAAAAAAATGATAAATTACTAATAAATGTTTTTAACCAAATATTTAACAAGCGAATAATATGTAAAAAGACAATAGAAATGGACTACGCTAGCAAAGCTACACTTTGCTAATAGATACAAACAACAATTACAGGTATCAGCGAATTATAATACGCCTTATAACGCCTAGATACTACTTACGAAATCTTTTTTAACTAGTTACGCTCCTCATTTAATATTGTAATAGCATTTATACCAAACTCACTCGGAATATATTCCTAAGTCAGCAACTTCCTTAATGTCGATAAGGAAGATTTTGGGGTAATTAATTACATTGACCGTAAATACAGGCGTCTATAATGCCTAAGGTAAGGCTTTTCGACCTCGACCTCAGCCATAATTAGGAGGTAATAACTATGCTAACACTAATGAAATTTAGGTAGACCCATTAACCGCAAATACTACCGTCGTAATAGTAGTAAAAGCTATTAAATTTATAATGAGGCTAGCCAATGGTCAACTTAATACCCTCCTGTCAAACATAACAATAGTACGGTAATGTACCACGTCTAGTACCTTATTGTTTCGAAATAAGATTATTTAAATCAAGTCGTAAACGTTAAAGACTATAAGATAATTAATGTGACTAACGCTCCTAAGCAAATTAAGTAACACGAAGATATTACTCTTAATACGGCAGCCTAATAACTAGCGGATCATTCCTTTTTATACTGTTTAGGAGGTAAAAACCCTTACCTTTACTTTAACAATACTCCTAATCCCTTATATAACTTCAAAATTTGCGATCGTTACGCGAATTACACGTTTTAAGGTATTATACAAGACATTAGAGCGGTAAGGTACTTAATAGAACGTTATTTGCAATATATGGTACTACGAAGGGAAAGCACTATAACCATCAAAATTAATCGTTACGATACTAATAAGTCTAAAGTTAAGTTTAACCTAAGCTAATAGTTATCATTACTAATGAAAACTATAGTTTAAACTATTATGAGAGCAATTATGTTTTACATTCTTAAGTCCTCTACCCTTTTTTAACTTCACTTAAAAAATATAAAAACCCTTGGCATGAACGTTAACGTTAATGTAAACTAGCTGGTTAAAAATAACTAAAGGTTTTTACTCGCCCTTAAGTAAGGGTACCTATGGTTTCATCTATAAGGTCCGAAAGTAATGGTGTTAAATCTAATGGAGACGAAAATACATTAATTACACTGGCTATTCAATCATCCAGCTGTCAATAGACTGTAAAAAGTATTAAAATCCGTAAAGTATGACGATATAAAATACTCTGCCCTGAAATCCATTAAAAGATTTTGTCACCATGACCAAATACATACCTAACCCCCCTGGAAATTTAATTTTATATTCAAAGACAATAAGGACTTTAATTACGAAATTTCTATTAACGTATTTTATTGAGACAAAAAGTCTATTTTTTACATTATTCAATTTGCAACCTTTTTTTTACGGAGTTAAGTTTCTAAAGTCCCTTTCGGCAAAGAAAACGTCGGAAAAGTTAAGGATTCTATAAATTAACACGTACTTAGGTCTATCTAACGTCGTTTTCTACGATATTAGTACCGATATTACGGTGGCGGAATTCCAAAAAAAAAAAAAAAAAAATAATAGGTAATCTATATAAACACATACCTATAAAAGCCTATCAGAGTATTAGAAAGATTAAAATTTATATGCTATGCTTCTCCGAACATATAATATCCTTACGTTAGAGATTAAAAGCTTTACGGATCCGGAGGTAGGATTACAAATAACAGTAAAAAGCCTTAATGACATTATAAGCTTTAACAGCTTAGTTCTAACGCTCCTAGTCTTTAAAGTATACCCACGCCTAACGATTGAATTTCCGCCCTCGACAAGTACTTAAAAACCTGTTACGGCCTACAGCAAAGCTCCAAGGGAATTGCGAAGGGAATCGGTACGCCGCTAAATTAATAACGCTCTTAACACTAGCAACGGTCCCTCGACGATCAATGTGCTTGCTTTGCCGTTACAAAGTAAAGTCCTTGGGTAACAAGAACCAGGTAAATGAGAAAAACTATATAAAATATTAAGTATCATAAAATTTAAAGGAGTTGTTAAAATTGCTAACGGCTATATATTCTTCCGAACCACCTATGTTAAATATTATATCAGAGGTACTAAAAATCAAAACCGTTAAGCCTCCTAAGCAAAATAACGGAGCTAATACTAACCTTTTACATCCATTCTTAATAAGCCTAAAGAACGCCGCCGGTGTATGCGACTCCTAAAAAATAAGGAAAACGCTAAAAAGGAAAAATATACACCGGGTCACATTTATAATACTACTTGAGTAAATAAGCAAAAATAGGATAACTAAGACAACGTAGTAAAGCTTAGGGTATAAGGGATTATTAAAACTTCCGGCAACAATTTTAAGGAAAGCGACAAAATCGAAATCGACGGCTTACTAACTTGAAATGTAATATAATTTGTACCGAAATTTAACTTTAATCTTTAAAACCCAAACGTACCGATCTTCAAGTCAATTATTATCTATAAGTTTAAAGTTAAAACCATATTACGGCCTTACGAAATGTTACGACTAAGTGCTTAAGGATACGGCGATAAAGACAAGTACTAAATACTTATATAATTGCTTACGGTTTAAAATATTAGCTAACGCTTGGTAATTACCTTGGCAATAAGTTTACTAACTAGGTCTAAGGGTAACTTTACGTTGCATGACTATAATATTACGTAAACCTATATATAATTAGTACCGGACTTATAAATGATTGTATTACTAAAACTATCATAAGAACTACGTGCCATCTACCCTTTAGAAACGCTAATAGAGTATATTAAATTGCGATATAAATTAGTTACAGTATGTATTTAGTAGTTCCCAACTTACAAGTCGCACTTTGAATCCAATGTAACGACATAGTTTTCAATATATAATCTATACTTATTGGTCATATAAAAAAAGGACTTCGGTATAATAGGTATATAAACTAATGATACCCTTTTCGTCGAAACGGCCAACTTTATAGACTTTAAATAATAAACGACCGACAACATTAAGTTTTGGAATTGTAAGCAGGTAACGACGTTAATTGAAAGCAACTAACTTAACTTTGATAAATCTTTAATCCGCATAATTAATATTAATACCGGCTAAAACTTTCTTTAAAAAATCCAGGGCGTTTTTTTTACTATAATCGATAAGACTAAAAAGACCAAAGCTTAACGGTACTTTAAACTGTATATATGGGGTAATTATATTAACACTTTATACTAACCGAAAGCCTTTTGCGATTCATTCATTACGGTATTAGTACAAATACTAACTGATAAAGATTTTAATCGACTAAATAAGGGGTTAGAATAGTAAATACGAAATCTAGACCGTGGAATTAATATGATGCTAATCTATCTTTTAAATGATAAGCTAATAATCTTTAAAAACGGGTTTTTTACAAATAACACCGACTTATTTTTACATATTGACTTTTTAATAACCTTCGTTCACGAAGACAAACAAGACGATTAGTTTAGTATTATCGGTAACCTAATTTATTAAACATTTATTAAATGTAAAAGGGTTACATAAAACGTACCGGTATTGGAATTCTAAAGTATAATGACGGGCCTCAATATAAGTATAGCATTATAGGAAACCTTTAACCACAATATGAGGTAGCTATAGATTCCTTCTATTTCGGTAGCAATTTATACCAATTTAAAAAGCCTTTTCGAGTACCTTTTCAAGTTCGGAACCACTAGTAAAAAGAGCTTAATAATCGATGTGATAGCACTCTGTAAAGCTTACGAAGGAAAAGAGATCGAGGAGTTTCGATAAATCGATAGCAAAGACAACCCTGGTAACGCTATAACGAAAACATCGCCAAATAAAGCCCTAAAAAGTTTGTAGACAGTAATGGGCTAACTATACGTATCGAGGGTTATGTGGATAAGTCGCTCGGAAAACCACGTAACGAAAAATAAGGATATTCTGGTAAATTGGATGACAGATAGGGGATTAATGATGATCCTTTTGAGTTACACAGTTAAAGTTGCGAAAAGCTGTAACGAAAAAACTTTTTGTAGGAGTTGATAAACTCGAACCTCAGAGCGGCGAAGCGATTAAGGTCAAATGGGATCAAATTACATGAAATTGGGTGCAATTCAGTATGTGAGTCAACTGGAATTGACAGGAGTCTGGCCAGGTGATGAGGAGGCAATTTAGTGGCAACCGGAAAAGATTGGTTAGCCATACTGACGTATGCGCACAAACTAAAAAGCCGTTAGTATTGAAATATTATTACATGCAGTGCAATAGGTCCAATTTAATTATAGTAAAGTTAACAACACTTTAAGTTAAGTGTATTTCTTTGTGCGAACTTATCGCATTCAGCGTAAGTCGAGTGCAGTATGCTGCACTTCCTTCGAGGGAACGGACCAAATAATTAGCCATACAAATTACAGTGCAGACCGGCTAGCGGTCTGCCAAACCTAGAACACATCCACCATCTGACTACTGCAATACTACTATTACTTCGACTAATTGAATCAACAACGTTGCAACGTCCAAAGCCTATCAACCGCTTCATTGTTTTCCATATCTTGAAATCCCCTATCACTTTCTTCTTTTGCCTAAAAAATATAAAACATCTCGGAGTTAAATTAAATATTGAGACTAACAACTTAATAAAAGTTAAGATTAGTAAAAGGTTTTTACATAACATTTAATTAAGGTACCTTAAGTTTTACATTTGAAAGCTAAAGGTTATAGTGTTAAATTTAACTAAGATAAAACTTCATTGATGATATTATAGGTTTAACCACTTGATACCTGAATGGTTTTGCAAGGGTTTTGGACAATTAGTTACAAAAATGTAAACTTATCAACTTTGAAGGTAGTTAAATGGTTTTTCAAATATTTTTTTAATATATATCCAAACCCTCTTAATGTTTAAGTTTAAGTTAAATAAAAACAAAGATTTTAATTCGAAAGTTTTCATAAACGTATTTTACCTAGACGGTAATTTAATATTATACGTTATGGGTTTCGTTATAGCTACTTATAGCGCCAAGTTTTTTAAAATTATTACGGTAGAAGAAATATAAAAAACATTACATACTTTGTAAATTTAAACCTATCTAGGCCTATCAAACGTATTCATCACAATGTCAACCCTAATTTTATTTCGTTAAAGTTTTAAATTAATATAAAGTTAATAGGGATTTAATATAAATATATTCCCATTAAAGTTTACTGAGGTATTAGGGAGACTAAAAAGGCATTCTCTCTTTTACTAAAGGCCCACAATATCCTTATATTGGAAATCGAAATCTTTAAAAGTTCAAAAACCCGGCTTTAAATAGCTATAAAAGGCTTTAACGATATTATTAGCCCCAACGAACTTATAACAACTTTACTGGTATTTGGGGCCTATTTACGTATAATATTTAAGTATTTTTCTTCGTTTAGTACCCAAAGACTTATTATAACATATAATAAAACATTAAAGAGATAGGAAAGGAATCGGTACGCCGCCAGGTTAATAATACCCTTGATACCAAGAATAGACCTTTAATAACAAACGTGTTTTTACTCTCCTTTTAAAGTAAAGTCTTTACGTGGCGCAAGCCCGGAAAATAAAATAGTCTACATAAGATATTAGGTATTACCAATTTAAACTTAGTGA
This sequence comes from Anisogramma anomala, assembly GCA_038502455.1. Lineage (NCBI taxonomy): Eukaryota > Fungi > Ascomycota > Sordariomycetes > Diaporthales > Gnomoniaceae > Anisogramma > Anisogramma anomala. Next base: position 10,254,007 of record JASMMZ010000006.1, on the reverse strand, counting down.
TTAAAAATATTAACGTCCCCATAACTTTCTAAGCTACATAGGTTGAGTCGTACCGAAGACTTCTCGAGCCTTTCAAGTTTAATAAAAGTCCTAACGTCGATGACCTCTAAGCCGAGCGAATTAACCAACATAACCTTTTCGAACCGATCGTTAATAAGCTAATGGAATGTCGACAGTGTAGACTACTACCCAAAAGAAGTATACCTATTAAGGAGGAGGACGATAAGGATTGCAAGCTCAAAAAGGTAAATATAACTGCGTAGGTATTTTAGAAATAAAAGCCTAACGAAAAACTTACCTTCAAGATACGTGCCGAAGGCATTGTTGATATGCCAGGTAAGCCCTTTAATGAAAGGAACTAAGCTTAAATTAACGGTTTTTTATTACGGGAAGTTATATAATTTGTTTTATTAACGTAATTTAAAGGAAGAAACATTATTATATTTAATTCGAAGATAATTGACAAGGTCAAAGGTAAGACTACGGACCGGCCATACAAAAAGTTACGACTAATCGCTTAAAAATACGGTAATAAAGGTAAGGACTGGATCCTTATCTAATCGTTTAACATTAAAAAAATTAGCTAGCGTTTAATACTTATTATTATTATTAGTTTAATTATTAGTATAAAGGTTTAATTTAAACTTAATAACCGAGATATCACGTAAGCGTATACGTAGTTTTCCATGGATTTTTGAAGGATTATATTGTTAAAGTTGTCCAAAAAAAATTGAGGGATAGGTTTTCGGCCGGTATAGTGATATATTCTATTAAGCTTTTATAAGGATTGATGAATGTAGTCGTTTACTGGTTTCTAACGTATTAAGCGCACTTTAAAATATGCTCGATATAAATACTTTGATATTTTACCTGTGTTTATTAATTATGAAGAGTAAAAACGTTAATATCGTAGCTATATAAATAAATGATATCTTGTTTTTCAGCGATATTAGGCTTATAATAATGAAATAGCGTGTTATTCAAAAGTTAGTCTTTCAAAAGTATTAGTTAATGAAAGCGTTGGTTAAAGGTATATAACTTAATTTTAACAAATTGTTAATTCGTATTTATAGTGTTAAGGTTAAAAAGTGCCCTTATATTAGCTTACGTTAAAAAGGTAAATTATAAGCTTGACCATTATCGATATAACAGACGAGGTAAAATTATGAAGATATTTAAAGTAAAGGCCCCATACGACCTACATTGTCACGTTATGTTAACCGAAAGTATCGTACGACCTTTTTATTATAAAATAAGAATATGATTGATGAATTGAAGACTTCAATAAGTTAAATAAACGGATTTAGTAACAAATGGATTATATTAAAAATTTGATACAGTTTCTGTGGTTTTGACGAAGGCGAAGCTAATAATTTTTCAGACATATTATTTTCTAATGATATTTACCTTATATCGTAAATCAGCTTTTTAATAAATTTCATTAACGAGGATAGGTTGAAATTTTTTTTTACAGTTACTGGAAACCTTATATATTGGATATTAGTTAAGTGTAAGCGTGTAACCTAAAGTGTACTAGCTTTGAAAGTATTCTTATAATGGTAAGCTTTAATATTTGTGTGGTAACTAACGGTACATTAACGATAGTTATCAAATAGCAGAAATTGCTACTGATACTTATGGTGGTATATATCGACTTCTGAAGCTTTTACGAATACTTATTAAAACTAGGAACGATTCATGGAAAACACCTAATAATAGATGTAATAACGTTAAAGGAGGTATACAAAGCCCGGGAAATCGATAAGTTTCGGTGAATTAACGGTGAAGATAACCCTACCGATGCTATAACTAAAGCCACCCCTAATAGCGCTTTGAAATGGTTTGTGGATAGTAATACGCTCACTATACGAATCAAGGGATACGTGGAACGTCTGGTACGTGACATGAAAAAATAGGGTTGCCCTGGTAAATTGGAAGACCGCCAGAGCAATGGTTTCGATGGTAGAGGTGGCGATGATAGTAGTTTGAATTACTGGCAAAAGGTGCGTATTTGGTAGTGTACCTAATTTGCATAAGTCTTTGATAAAGGATTTGTGTACGGGATTTGAAAAACAAAGGCCTTGAAAGGGTAGAGGAAAAGGGCTATAAGGGGCGGTAATTGGAGTTGATTTCAGTACAGATTGATCAAAATTGATAGGGGTCTCAGACGGCTTGTGGATTGAGGAGGGATATCAGAGGTTGCTACCAATTGATGGCTAGTCACGCTGGCGTGCAGGCACAAAACAAAAAGACGCCAGTATTGGAATAGCAGTCAAATGCAATAAAATCAAGTCAACTTTACTTGCAGTAAAGTTGATTATACGTACTGCAAAATGACTGCAGTTTCTGGGATTTGAATACGCTGCACTGCAAGTGCAGTGCAGTAGGTGCCCACTTCAAAGTGGGACACAGGCCAAAGCGTTTGGTCATACAAATTAGTGTGCAGACCGGCTAGCAGTCTGCCAAACTTAGAACTCACACATCAATCAACAATATCAACGCAGTACCAGTTACTTCCACTACAGTGATTCGAATCGACTACGTTGCAACGATAAAGGCCTACAAACAAATAGATAAATTACATATACCCGACTTAACATCTACTTTCAAAATTTTCGAATACTGCAACCCTCAATATTTTCAAATCCTATTACAACTCGACCGTAAATAACGACGGACCTTTCCGCCCAACTTATAAAAGATTTGAATTCAATTTTAACCAATTACAATGTGATTTAAAACTAATGACTTTATAAATATTAAACACAACGGAAAAGGTTACATTACTATACTAATTATTCTAACTAAATCATACTAATATACACTTTAGCATTATTATCCGAATTTATATTCAAACCTTTTTTAACAAGGAATTCTCGCCTATATTTATCAATTTGACTAAATTACCATTAATACTCTTTACAACCTTAAATAACTCCTTAATATTGTTAACCTCAATTTCCTACCCATTTGTTAGTAGCAACATCCATATTTCTTATCAAAATACCATTTCCTACCTGGTTACCACACTTTAAATTCAAAAGCTATATAATAAAAAAACTATGCAAATGAATAAACGTAGATAATGAGAAATTACCACCGCTCTATGTATTAGCATTACATTAAATTATGCAACGAACTTTTATAATCTTTGTAATGACAAGAACTTAAACTTACACGCCATCCAATAGCTTAGGAATAACAAAAAAAACTCAAAACCTGGGATATTTATTTCAGTTCTAGGTTCCAAATACAAAGTAAACTTCAAAAAACTCTTAAAAAACTGAATTTATATCAAAACTGATATTAAGAGAAATATATATATTTATATATACCTAAAACTCCAGCGCATAAAGTTAACAACGTAAAAATAACATCTAATACTAATGTTCAACTGCTGATTAACGAGCTCATAACCACTACTATAACTAACACTTACCTTTGCTTTCCTATCAAAATTTACGCAAATTGTATACCATATAATAAAGGCAGTCAAAAAATGTTTATTTACAGATACCATCAATGTAAATATCAATAAGGTATATATATAAGATTACCTATTCGTTAATAAGGGATAAACAACTTCGAGACAATAAAATTGAAGTTCCAAATGATCTAATTGACTTCGAAATTCATATTAACATTCATTTTGCAAGTAGACAACTAAGCCAATAACAATAAAGATATATAAAAAAGTTTAATCCAATAAATAGGTACCATATAAAGTAAAAAGGTATGGAGTTATATCAAAAAAGAAATTGTAAATAAAGGGGGAATTTTTAATATTTTAATAATTACAGAGAACATTTATAAGGACGGTAACAAGGGATTAACTCTAGCGACTTTGACTATATACTAAAAAGATAGACGACAAAGAATATCCACGCGTTACTATATCGTTTTACGTCACTTTTAAATAGATATAATCAATATTTCAAAACTATTTATAGTAGAAAAGTATCTTTTACACATAGACAATGCCCTTTACTACCGTTTACAAGGCGTCGAAATCCTTTTTAGGATAAACTAGGGGTAATGTTATAGGCTGGTTCCTGTGTTAATGGTTGCCAATCTAGTTTTGGCGGTTGCTAGGATTTTGCGATACTTTCAAACCGCTCCTAATTATACTCTCTTACCAGTTACATAACTAAGCCACTCCTTTTCACTAGCTTTATAACAGCTCTTTATAATGGGGGTTTCCCTCTTTTTCTCATCGAGGATAATATATAGTATTTGACCGCCTTAATCAATAGCTTTAGCCTAGTCTAGTCACCTTTTTTATAGATTCTTATTGTAGTTTTTAAGGAAAAGGGGTCTGAAAACCTTCATTGCCTTTATACGTTTTTAACCGAGTGTTTTCTCAACTTGTCGTTAAGGTCTAAAACCTATTCACATGAAATAAGATATTCAAAAGAGTAATCGTTAGATTAATAAAGTTGAAGTAAGTGATGATACGAACGATCATCTAGAAGTACACGCCATAGATTAGGTTTTATAAGTCTTCACCTAGAGAGTATTACCCTAGACCGCTTCACGTATTGCTGTTTGGTCTGGTATAGCCATTTCAGACCGATCCATATATTGCCGTTCGGTTTAGAATAAACATTCCAGACCAATCCATGTATAGAGCACTTTGCGTCTTGCAAGAGTGTAGCCTGTCATGTAATACGTTATCATGAATTTTGTAAGAGTGTTCCCTATAATACAGTTTATTATTACTTATCCTATGTATACTTTTTATAAGGGTATATAGTGATATCAATATAGGCAATCTTTTTTTCCTTATATACTCCATACCTATAGCCTAGTAATAATAGTATGGTTGTAGTTACGAAGGTTTTAATTAGTAGGTTTTTTAGTGATAATGTTGTGGCCGTATTAATTTCAAAAAGTCTAAATAAATAAGTTTCTGTAGTAATTATGTGATTTCCGTAGTAATTGTAAAAGGTTTTAATTGACAAGTTCAGCTGGAATTAACAATGTTTGGTCGAGGTGATATTTTAAGTTCGGCTGGGATTAGTAAAGTCTGGTCGATGGAGTATTTGTAATTCGGGTCTGGTTAGTATAGTAAAATGGAAGCGATATAGTTGGTGATAACTCCTTTCGCGATTTTTAATAGATGTTATTATATAGAGTTGATTATATAATAGTGATTATGTAATTAAGTATTGTGTTAATATAAAAAGATATATCGTTATTGGCTTGGATAAAACTTTTTTCTGTTTTTTAAAGGCACGTAATCTAATTAAACTTATGTCTTCATTTTAATTTAATATTTATTCTGATTAAATAAACCAAGTAATATCACAACTTTAACTTTATTTCCTTTAACTAAAACAAGCCATTCCTATAGGTATGTTACTTAACCAATACCTATTATTAACCTTTTGTCTTTAAATAGATGCCGTGTTAAAAACAAAACATAAGAAATCGTCTGGCGCATAAACGGTGGCGCGTTGCTGCCGCCATTACTATCGCCGCTGCTATCACCTATAACACTATTACTACTAATAACAATAACTCGCCTATCACGGGTATTATCTCCTCTATCATCGCCACGCCGCCCGTCGCCACTACTCCGTTCGCCGCCACGCCGTCAAGCTCTGTCGCCACCACTTCGCTTAGCCTCACTAACTCTACGCCACCCAACCCTATTGCCGCCTCCGCCTCATCCCTTTCCGCCACTGCCGCCGCGACCCCCTCCTTCTCCTACTCTCCCTCCTCTCCTTTCTCCTTCTCTAGCTCTTAAGGAGAAGAATGAGGGGCTCCTAAAGTTATAAACCTTATTCTTTCCCTACGGGTAAAAAGCTTATTACCCATGAGACCCCTTTTATACTGTAAGCGTAATTTGGCGTAATTACGTTAGGGTTAGTATATTCCTAATTCATTTGGTCGTATAGCTTGAATTCATTTTTCCTTTCGTAAGGAATATGAGGCGAACCTGTTTCATCGCCTCGAGCTTTGTATTTTTAAGGTATATGGCGATGCATTTTTAATGCGTAAAGTATTAAATTGACGTACCCGGGTTCATAACCTCAAGCCACTAATAGATGCGCCTTAGGTGTTGTGTATCGCGTCCGTAGCCGTGGGTAAGTTCGTTGGCGATTGCTACGAAAGCAGGGGTCATTCGACTCGCTACCACCGTTACAAGCGGATTGGTACCTCGTACAACCCCGTTCTAACAGTTTTAAAGCTGTAGACCAAAGTCGGGTTACGCGTCTACAGGCTTTTTAGTAAGTTTTAGCCGAAATTTTAAAATATATTTTAGCTAAAATATACTATTCGTAGCGATACGAAAAAAAATCGCAGCCAGAAATAATTTAAATTAACCGATAGTAATTAGTAGTAGGTGTTAAACTGCGGATTAAAAAGACGACAATCGCCGTCATTGTTTGAAAACAGGGTTTACATATTTATTACGTAGGTAAGTTCAACGGCGTTATTATACGGCACCATAAAAAGGGTAATCCCCTCTTTAAACCTTTGTTTAAAGGTATAATTAATAATGTGCAGGGCCATATTTCTACTGAAGCTAATAAAGATAACAATGGTGATGTCAGTGGCGTTAAAATAAAGAAGGAGAGTGACGGGGAGTATGGTAGGGACGCGACGGCGTTACCCTCTTCCTTTAATTAGTGAATAGATACCTTTTTGGCCGAGCTGGCGTGCCCGTCTATATTATAGTACATTATATAGTGATGTTATGTCTATTTACAAAAGAAACGCTAAAATGTAAGAAAGGTAATATAAAGTATAGAAAATGAAGAGGATAATGGGCCAGAATTGGTAAGATATCGTAAAGTTGAATCAAGAGAGAAAAGAAAAGGAAAGAAATCCACTAATTTGTCGGGTTAATGTATATAAAGGAAAAAATGGTAAAATATTAAAAGTGATACGAAATAGTGAAGTTAAATAAAAGTAAAATCGGGGATCAGTACAAATAATAAGTTTAAATAAAGGTAATATAGTTAATCGGCGCAAGTAGTTAGGTTAAATAAAGATAAAATCATGGATCGATATAAATAATATAGTATGGGCCGATTTAAATTTGCGAAAAAGTGATGTAATAACTCTTTAAGGTCTAAAATTCTTTTTAACAACCCTAATAAAGAGTTTACTTATCTATATAATTATTTTTGAGGCTCCGTTTCACGTAGATTAGGCTATCGTATTCGTTAGATTGGATTTTCTATCGATTTACCCCATTTCCCTGATTTTAAGACGTTTATAAAACTCGTGTAAAACTATATTATCGATTACTAAACGTTTTTCATTTATAACACCTACTCAACCAAGTACTTATAAAGAGAAAAGGATTTAATATATAATATAAAGGGTATAAAGCGTAAACTAAGGATGGAAATAATTATCCAGACCATTATCGTTATAGTAATACTTGAATCTAAGCCTTTAACTATATTATAAATTTCGAAAGTTAGGATATTTTCCGTAACTCTTTTATATTTAGTAAAGCTTGAATAAATAATATTTCCTCTTATAGTAAAGTCGTTTAGGGCTGGTATTTTGTTACCAAAGATTAAAACGAAGTCTATGTACGAATTATGACCGCTAATATTAACGAAGGAGTCGTTAGTAAAAATAAACAACTTTATAATACGTATATTTAGTAGCATAAATTGTAATTGGCGCCTTAAATTCTATATTTATTATGAAAAACGTTCATTAAACATCTTATATACCTCATTTGTCAGGTCAGCTTAGTATTACGTAACTATCTAACGGTTAAATACCGGCTTTAGTCATACTACAAAAGAAACTCAAACCCTGCGTACAAGATCGCATTTCTATTTGTTAGCTCGTTTTACGTTATTTAAAACAATGAGGATAACTTTATTCAAATACTTATTTTACGTAAGATCTAAAATTCCGTTCCAGAAAGTGAAGGTAGCGTTATTAAAATCGATTACATATTCTTCCTTTAAGTACGTCATGGGTTTAACATTTAAGCCGACTTTCAGAAATTTCCTCTTTTGAAAAACAGAAACCAAAGTATTACATAACGTTAAAATACTGTCTGTTTGCATATCTATTAGTATAAAGCCCTCCAAACGGGTTATAGATACTAATAGGTATAGGTCGAAGGTGGAATAGTTTATTTTGAACCGTTTCTTATAGTATTTTAAGTTAGGGTTATATTAATAAACACCGGTTATGACTTAGCCGTAAAGTAATTTTAAAATACAGAAAATCGTTTTAGGTGGGTGGTATTACTTAAGGTCTTTAGGTATATCGGCGTAAATTCGTTGTTCAAACCGTTTCTTAAATTAGGTATATATTTATATTATTTTTGGAAGCTCTATATACAGGTTATATAATACGTTAAAAGAGGTCGACAGGACAAAAATCAAGCGATAGCTCATCCGTTATAATGTAAGTAATTAGGTTATAATATGTTTTTGACCTTCGTTATTATATTTCTAACAATCAAATAAGTCTTTTCATAAAGTAATCCGGTTTTTTTTTTCATTTCGTAAACGAGGCAGGTAAAAGAATCTCATAATTACCATAAATGGCTATATAAAAACGCTTAAAACGAAATACGCCTTATTTGATTAGCGCTTAGATTTCTGTTAAAACAAATTATACGATTAGTGAATTGAGAGTGGTAATAATAACTTTTCGGCGAAAATTTAAATTAAGCTCGCGATCTGTTATTTCCTTTTACGTAATAAAGGAGTTTTTAGAAAGGTTTTTAAGGCGTTTTTCATTTTTCGAATTGAAAGGACGCCTTCGACGACAAGGTTTTGGTAAGTCTAATATAAATAGGCCGTTTTCATTTAACGTAGTCGAATTAAAATCGTATTTTTGAGGTAAGACTAAAGTGAGGTTCGGTTTAAATTCATCGTTTTAGGTAATTTTTTATAGCTAGTTTTATTCGTTTTACGGTTTCAACCCGTTTTTTGACTTCTTTTGTATTTATGTACTATTATTTAACGAAACGAATGCGTATCATTTGATTAGTTAACAAATGTATTATAATCTCCTATCCCATTAATCTGTTAAAGGCTAATTCACTTATCTTACGTTTTCCAAACCAAAATTTCAAATTATTATTATAAATCCAAAACGTTAATAATACGTAGGCTATTCCTTAAAGCTAACTCTTTAAATATATCGTTGTTTACCTATGAGGAGCGTAATACCGCTATAGCTTTCGCCATAATATTGGCTTTTTATACTATAAACGGTAATAGGGCAGGATTTATATGGATTTTCGGGTAGGTGCCAAAAAAAAAAACGTAGGGATAAACCTATTTAGGCCAAAAGTGTTATTAATAACGTTAACTGTTGGTAGGCATTAGACGTTGCAACGTTGTCGATTCAATTGGTCGAAGTAACAGTTGTATTGCAGTAGTCAGATGGTAGATGTATCATTCTAGGTTTGGTAGACCGCTAGCCGGTTTTCACTGTAATTTGTATAGCTAATTGCTTGGTCCGTACCCTAGAGTAAAGTGCAGTATACTATACTCGACTTATACCTAATGTGGTAAGTCTCCACAAAGCAATATACTTACAGTACAATCAACTTTACTATAAGTAAAGTTGACCTACTACAATGTATGTAATATTATTCCAACACTGGCCGCTTTTTAGTTTGTGCATGCATACGCTAGTATGGTTGATTAATCATTTCTGGTTGCTACTAAATTGCCTTCTTGTTAACTGGCCAGACCCTTATCAATTCTAATTGACTTTCATACTGAATTGCACCAAATTGCATGCAAATTGACCTCATTTAACCTTAATTACTCCTTTGCCCCGAAATCCGAGTTTATTAATTTTCATACAAAGTATTTCCGCCACAAACCATTTTAGGTTAACACTTTAACCATGCCAATTAATCTCGCTAGCCTTAATTCCCTGATAGTCTTTCAGTTTATCATCATATCTTAATTCGACGTCAAATAATCCTGTTCATTTGGTCGGTTTATTAACGTAGCCCTCGATTTGTATAATTAGCTTATTATTATCTACAAACCTTGTCAAGGCTTTATTTAGTGATCCCTTCGTTATAAGGTTAGCAAGGTTATCTTTGCTATTTATTCATCGGAATTTTTTAATTTCCTTACCTTCATAGACTTCGAGGATCTCTATTACGTCGATTATTAGGCATTTTTTACTGGTGTTTTAGAGGTTTAAAAGGAATTCAAAAAGGCTCATTAAGTTGGTACAAATCACCACCAGGATAAGAGGAATCTTCAACTGCCTAGTAATGATATTAAATGTCTGTTACAACGCCATGCTTATGTTAAAGCCCTCCATTATATTATAAACTTCCGATTACAATACACTTTGTATAACCTTTTGTATTTAACGAAGAACTAGGAAATCAAATTTCTGGTATTACTAAACTGATTTTCTCGCCTATCTTCATTAACTAAGGTCATCAGAAAACCGATCTGTAAAAAAAAGTCATTGTTATTTATAAAAGACCCGTCCGTAAAGATTATCAACTCAACCTTTGAAAGGTCGATTAACACTATATTAATTCCGCAGTTTAAGTTTTGCATTTGCCACTTCAACCTTTTATTTAGTCGATTAAAGTCTTTCTCTGTTGGTATTTGTGTTTGTACCGCAATAGATAAATCGTAAAAGACCTTCGGTTGGTATAAGATATCAATATAATTGCTTCGAATACGCTATTCCTAGGTATCTTTAAGCACTGGCTTTATTAGTCTTATCGATTATTGTAAAAACAACGCTCTAGCCTTTTTAGCGAAAGCTTAGATCGGTATTAATACTAAACATAAGGATTAATGATTTATTAAAGTTAAATTAGTTGTATTTCTTTGAAATCGTTGCTAACTTGGAATTCCAAAACTTAAAGTCCCTAATTGTTTGTCATTCAAGTTTTACAAAGTTAGTTATTTCAACGAAAAGGGTATCATTAGTTTATATATCCACTATACCAAATTCCTTCTTCTATATTATTAACAAATACGGGTCTTATGTTGAATACTTTATCGTTAGCCGGAATTCAAGGTACGATTAATAAGTCAAAAACCAATAAATACCTGCCTTAGCCAGTCCATATAATGGTTTAATACACCGTATTACTGTTACTAAAGGGTAGATGGCACGTAGCTCTTATGGCAGTTCTAATAGTACAATCCTCCGTAAATCCGTTACTAACTGTATATAGGCTTGCGTAATATCGCGGTTATTAAGTGTAAACTTGTCTTTAATTTTAACTAATAAACCTACTGCTAAGGCAACTACCAAACGTTAATTAATCTTGTAAATTGTTAATAATTACGTAAGTATTTAGTCTTTCCCTTTATTGTTATATCTTTAAACAATTAATCGTAACTTTTCATACGGCTGCCCCGTGGTTTTAACCTTAACTTCGTATATAATATTCGACTGAAAGATTATAATTTGTGAGTTTTAAAGGTTAAAGTCGGGTTTCGACAAAAAATATATAACACCTCAAGTTAGCAAGCCGTAAATTTCGACTTTATAGCTTTTTTAAAAAGATTTTCTGAAAGTTTTAATAATTTGTATACCTTACCCTTTACTTCTCAATTTTCATTATCCTTTTCTTTCCTATTGACCCAAGTAGTATTATAGATGTGACTCAGTATGTATTTCTCTTTTTCAATGTTCTTCTTCTTTTCTAGGGGTTGCCTATACTGGTGGCGTTCCATCAACTTGTTAACAATAAGTAAAGGGGTTTCGTATTATCTCGGTCGTTTCACTTGAAAGGCTTTAGGGCTTCTATTTTTAGTACCCCTAATATAAAGTTTGACCTGAATGGTTCGAAAACGTATAGAGCCGTTAATAATTTTAAAAATTACCTTAAAATTTATAATACTTAATATCTTATATAACCCTCTTTATTTTTAGAATACCCACCACACGAGTATTTTACTTTATCACGGCAAAGCAAGTATGTAAATCGTTAAATGTCCATTCCTAATGTTTAAGGCGTTATTGATTTAGCAGCGTGCTGATTCCCTTTGTAGTTCCCTCAAAGCTTTGTTATATACCGTAGCACTTTTTTAAGAACTTATCGAGGGTGGAGATTCACTCGTTAAACGTGGATACGCTTAAAAGACTAGAAACTTTGGCATTAAGCCGTTAAGGTTTACGATATCATTAAGGCCTTTTACTACTATTTATAGGCGTGCCTCCGGATTCGAAAAGTTTCTAATCTACAGCGTAAGGATGCTATACGTTTAGAAAAGTAGGGAGTGTGCCTTCTTAACCTTTATAATGCTTTAGTGGGCTTATACAGGTACCTTTTTATACTAAATACCCATTATTTTAGTATTTTCCTGATAATTTTCCGTCGTAAAGTTGGTACCGGTATCGTAAACAACGATGTTAGGTAAACTTAGGTATGTGTTAATTTACAGCATTCTTAAAATCTCCTAGGTATCTTCTGCTGAAAGGGACTTTAGGAGTTTAACTCTATAAAAAGAGGTTTCGGAGTTAACGATGTAAAAGATAAACTTGTTATTCAACTAAAATACATTAATCGAATTTTATAGTTAAAGTCTTTATCATCTTTTAATGTAAATTTAAATCACAAGGGGGTTGAGACATACGTTTAACAGTAGTTGCACAACCTTTTAATAGATTTAAGGGCATGGTATTTCATATAGTTATACCCTGCGGACTTTAAGACTTAATATAGCCTATTAATTACTAAGTAATTGAAACGTTGGTGTAATTAATATATCTCCGGCTCTAGTAGGTGTAATACCACTACTTCCAAACCTCAAAGATAAAACTATAAGTACTCCTACTTAAAGGTGAGCAAAAACTTTCCGCCGTTTTTGACCAGCTCTTCTATGTTAACGTCAACGTTAACGCTGAGAGTTTTTATATCCTTTAAATAAAGAAGGAAAGGGGTAGGGCATTGAAGTATATGGAATATAATCGCTCCCATAACAATTTAAATTACCGTTATCTCTAATAAAAATAGTTGTTCGCCTAGGCCCAAGCCAACTTTGGCTTGGCTAGCATTATAACAATTAATTTCAATAATTGTAATATTTCTCCTCTGCAATATGATATACTTCGAATAGCGTCTTATTAAGTATCTTATCGCTCTTATATTTGGCTTAGTACCTCAAAACTTGTTATCCGCGTAACGATCGCGAAAATTAAAGGTGTATATGGAAGTAGGGATACAATTAGGGCAAAGGCAAGGGTCTTTACCATTTGAACAGTATAAAAAAGTATAGTCCGCTAGTTATCATGCCGTTATACCAAAAACAACATCTTTGTATCATTTAATTTATTTAGGGGCTTTAGCGACGTCGTTTGGCTTATTACCTTTACTATCCATAACTTGGTTTAAGTAATCTTATTTCGAAGTAGTAGGGTACTAGATGTGGTACGTTGCTTTCCTGTTGTTGTGTTTAGCGGGGGGGTGCCGAGTTAACCGATAGCTAGCCTTGTAATAAATTCAATATCTTTTGCCACTAGTACGACGATAGTACTTGCGGTCGATAGGTCTACTTAAATCTTATTAGCGTTAACGTAAATATTACTTCTAGTTTGGGGCCGAAGTTGATAGGCCTAACCTTAGGCATTGTAGGCGCCCATATTTACAGTCGATATAATTAAACACCGTAAGGTTTTCGTTATTTACGTTAAAAATGTTGCCGACTTCGAAATACATACCGAGCGAGTTTATTATACGCGTTATTACGGTGGCAAACAAGGAATGTAACTAGTTAAAGAAGCCTTTATAAATAGCATTTAGGTGTTATAAGGTGTATTCGAACTCGTTAATACCTGTGATTACTACCTATACCTATTTGAGAAGTGTAACTTCACCAACATAAGCTTTTTCCATTACCTTTTAGAATATTATCAACCTATCAACTATTTAATTAAAAATATTCATTGGTGATTTATCCTTTTTTTTCTTTACCATTATTCTAGTTTACCTCATGTTAACTTAGTTTATATAGTATTATGCGGGGTGGATATCATATTCGAAATAGCCTTTTATGCTATCGTAAATTTCGCGAAACGAGGTAACGCTCGTTAAACCAGTTCAGTAATAGTCTTAAACGTAACTTGTAAGTATTTTCAGGAATAGTAAGTAAAAACTAAAAGGCAAAACCTCTATTTACTTACAAATATTAAACAAGGGTATTATCTTAATATCAAAAAGATCATAAAGCTTCCCGTTATAGTTTTCTGTATCATTGCAAATCTTAGCGAAGTCCTTTAAAAGCTTGTAGTTAATGTGAACCATTTTAACAGGTTTTTAAAAAAGGTCGCAATAGTTGTTCTTACCTTAAATAATATTTCCTAATAATTTAAGTTTTGGTACTTCCGAAGTACTATATTAGAGTTAATTACTAGTCGCTTAACTTGAGGGGTAAATCCTTATAGTAGGACCTGTAATTTGTTTACCCGTGTATGTAAATCTAAAAGATAAAGGTTTTTAAGGGTTTAAAAGGGTTTAACGGCAGAATTGTTAATGAGCGATAGGTACTTAAAGGTTTTAGGAGGTTTAACGATTTTTCTTAAGTAACTGGTGAAGAATACTAACTTTAATACCCTTGACCGCGTTAGCGATTGCCATTTCACGTGCCCTACCACCGCTAAAAGCGTATTCCGCACTATCACGTAGTGATATTAAATTATTAAACAAGTTAACAATTTGTTATCGCTAGCGTATAAAATGGCTTAGTTTAACTAAGGGTAGGTTAAGGGGTCTTCAAAACGTATCTATAGGCGTTAAAACTCCTCAATACCTTTCCCTTTTTCTAAAAGATTTTAAGGATTAGAATCTTAAGGGTAGTCTTCTTATTAGGCCAGTTCGAAAAAGGATTTTGCGAATCCAAATAGTGTTTTTTCAAAAATGTAAATTCCATGGAGTGTAACTTCTTTCTTTAACTTGGTTTTAACTATACACAAAATCATCTTCCATATATCAAGAGTTCAGCAGTTAAAAAAGTTGCGAAAGTCTGGGAAAACGCAAGCGCCGTGACTGAGTTTTTTACCAGCATTAAACTCGAGAATATACTAACTAAAGTAATTGGTTAGGTGAGCTTTACCTAAGGTTTAGTCGACATCCGTAATTCAAAGTTGTTGGTCGTACTAATTAACAAAAACTAATCTCAGGTTTTTAATTACTTTTTTCTAGGAAGGGTCGGTAATAGCCTCGAAATACGTACTGGCGGCAGACATTATGACAGGCGTGTAGGGTGAAAGGCTTGGTGATTTTGGGCATAGGAACTTGGTGTTTTGGCGTAAAGTTGCGTAAGAACTTTGCGATTTGATGATTCGGAGGTTTGGCATGAGGTCGCGCAACGTAGCTTTCTTAGTGCGGCTAGGTGATTTTCGGGACTTTCGCTTAAAGCAGTAAACTTAATGATTAACGTGGTATAAAGGAGTGAAAAAGGTAAAGTATAGGTAGAGGTTTGATGTAAAGGGTAAGGTTGAAGGTCGTTGTCAATAGTAAAAATTGAAGGTTATTTGTTGTGGTTATTTAGTGTAAAAACTTAGTTTTTTTTTATAGTAATGACACCCGCAGTAGTATTAATTTATTCATTTACAACCTGTCATACTTTAAGTCTTCTAACACTTAATTTTAACGTATTCAAAAAGAACTAATAAATTTATTGGTGTTTTCGATAACGATACCGTCGCTAACTTTCAAATTGCCGTTAAAAGACTAACGCAACCTAAAAGTTTTCTCTATTTTCTCTAATGTTGGAAAAATATAGCAGTACTAATAGATGCCCTTTACAAAAATCTTTCCTTTACCACAACAGCCGTTTAACTTAAAACGTAACCGGAAAGTAGCTTTTTTCTTTACCTAGATTATCAGTGATTAACCTAGTAAATAAGCACTGATCAGTGTTGGTAAGCCTTAGACGTTTCAACGTTGTCGATTCAATTGGTCGAAGAAACAATAGTATTGCAGTAGTTAGATGGTAAATGTATTGTTTTAGGTTTGGCAGACCGCTAGCTGATCTACACTGTAATTTATATGGTTAATTGCTTGGCCCGTATCCTAGAGTAAAATGAAACGTACTGCACTAGACTTACATTCAATGTGGTAAGTCTCCACAAAGTAATACACTTACAGTACAGTCAAATTTACTGTAAGTAAAGTTGACCTACTGCACTGCATGTAATATTATTCCAACATTAACCGTTATTTAAAGGATAAATTACTTAAAACTAATACCCCTTAATTACTTCGATAAAACCGTTTACGCTTTTCAAAACTTCATGAAGCTTTTATTAAGATTTGCTTATATTTGTTACCGGCTATCCGAAACTTTGTACGCCACTTAGTAAAATTGAAAGTCGTACCGGTGTCATGCGTAATCTAGCTGAAAGGCCTGAGGGAAACGTTTAACTAATAATAAACTCAAGCGTCCTAATAGTTTATAGTAATAGCTTTCTATATAAATTTGGCAACTTAGAATAATATTACTGCATCGACGACATAAAAACCGATTAGCTATTTAAATATATAATATTAATGATTATTTCATAATTAAACTCTAGATCGGTTTCATGATGAAAATAAAATCGTTGTATATCTTGTAAATGTAACTAGTATTCGTGGTAACACTTTTCGATAACTTTTAATACCTTGTTTTCTATATTTATATAACTTACGACGTAAAGTAAACGTAAAAAGCTTTTTATAATTAGGTATTCAAATTATAGATGTAAAGTCCATAATTTAAATTAAGTTAAATATGTAACTTTGATTATTCTTTTTTTTAAGAATAACTATAAATAGCTTAAGTTCAGCCGAAGCAGTACAGATACGCTATTTAAAGTGAAGAAAGGTTAATTAATAATATTCCGGACCTTAATTTCGAGTTTGTTCATAAAAGCTAAGAAAACTAGAAATAATGTTTTGAAGCCTATTACGTAGAACTTAATCAGTTTAAAACATATATTTATAACAACCGTTCCGAGAAACAACGATTTATCTTTACCAAATAGGACTTTTCCGTATTTTCCTATTCGGTTTAACTAAAACTTCGGAAACTTTATCGTAAATACGTCTAATTATCACTTTCCAGCCGTTAAGATTTCGGCTACATTAATATTAGGTATAATATCTTGAAAACCTATTACCATATGTATTAAAAAACATAAATTAAGACACTATATATGCGTTAATCATTTCATTTACGTAATCCAAGTTTATAATAAATAAAAAGGAAGAGTTTAACATGCCGACAAAAATTCGTTAAAAGATTTTATCGTCGTAAGTTAATAGGAAGATATTATTATATTTTGGTTTTTTTTTTGAAATATATTATCTTAAGGGTAGGCACCGAAACTATTCTTTATACCTTTGCACTCTATTACATATATTGTAAAAATAGCTTTCTTCCGATTTTTAAAATTATATTCGGCTTCAAATTGTTCCTTGATTCGAATTTACTTGTCAACATAGTGATTTATAAATTAGTAGCCGACTTTTCGGTAAACGATATACCGTTTTTAAAACTTATAGAATACTGTATAGCTTTTTGCAAGTATTTTTATGGTTTTGATACGTTTTTTCTTGTTTCCGAACGATCGTCTTTATTTTTATTACCAAAATTTCCTCTTAAATATTTACATTTAAAACGAGTGTTTTACTTTGTGTAAACCCTGAATTTTCGATTTTAAACAGGTTTACTTTAATGATGTAACCTTTACTTTCAATATTATTCATTATAAAAATTTATCCAAGGCTTGTTTATTAACTCCTTAAGTTTTTAGATGATGTTTAAAAGTTTAGACAAAAGGCTTTTAAATCCATTTCTGGTTTAAAAATATAAGATCGAAATTTGGGGTTTTGCGGAAAACTTTTATCATTATTTAAATAAACAGTTTGCTACTTTTATATTCCGGTTTAAAGGCTAATTAAAATTTTCGGAACATAGCTCATAAGTTGGTAAGGATTTCCTATGGATTTTTATCGCCGATTTTTATTTGTTCTTTTACGGATTTACAAGTTATACCTGTTTAATTTCTATTGTAAAATTCGTAGTTAATCTCTATATCGAAATGTCAGTTGAGATGATTATAACACTTCGCGAATATATCCACCTATATAAAACAATACATATATCACTTTTTAACTTATTCGGAAAATATACCGGTTAAAATCATATAAAATTAAAATAACTTAACATTTAATTTTTATGCGTATTCAATATAACATGTATTTTATTATTAACTATATTTTAGGGCTCGTCGTTATAAATATTATCATTATTTTATAACTTTATAAAGTTGGTTAATTTTATAAAGTCGTTTTTATTTGTAGGAAGATAATACGATAAGAAGTCATGATAAGGGTCGTAGTTTACAGGTATTGGTCTGTAAGATATATATTGGCGTTTTACACTATTAGTTAATTTCTGGACCAGATTGTTCTTTGTATTTTTGCCGATCTTTTCGCGGTTGATCGGATTATTTTCGGTATTTCGGCGGTTCCCGTTATATCCGAAAAAGCTATTTCTAGTATTGAGCAAATGGTTAAGTATCCGGTTTTATTTCACAATGAATATCAACGTTTGGGTATATTATACTTACATAATAAATAAGGATTATAGTCGTTTTTTTCTTGGGGTTTTTATTTTCAGCTTATGGTATAAATATCAAACTAGGTCGTTTTATCCCCCGTACTCGTCGTTTTAACAATAGTTTTTTTTATTTTTATTTCGTAAGGTAAAACCTCTTTACAAATTTCGTTTAATACAAATTTTTATCCACCTAATCTGGTACGTTGTTGAATTATACTATTTCGAATAGGGCTTTTATAAGGTAGATATTTCTATCCCCTAGAGTATTAATACCTCTAATTTGTAGTTGGATCGGTAAGGCTTTAGAAATAGTAGAATCTACTATTTGCTATATGCTTAACGTTTAATTCGAAATATTTTTATCAAGATTATCTAACAAATTAGGTTTCTAAGCTTTCTCTTTTTAATAGCTGAATATAACGGCTAATATAGATATATATATGACATATATGTATCGAATTCCTTAATTGGCCAATCGATAGTGTTGTCTTAAAAGCTTAGGTTGATTTCGTATATCATAGTATTTTTAATTCCCATATTTTCAACTAAAAGGTCGAAGTTAACGTCAGCTTCCTTTAATAATATTAGTTTTAAGTTATAACTATAAGTGTTTCAAGGCGATTGGTTTTTTTATATACTTAGTATATTAAAAGGGTTTAATTTGGTAATTCTGCGTTGTGGTAAAATTTTGGGTGCATTCGTATTTCAATGTTTAAAGTAATACGTTTTACAAACAACTAATACAAAGTAAAAAAAAAAAAAAAAAATTAAAACAAAGCTTATTAACGTTTACTAATATAAATAGACTTTAAATGATAAATAGAACGTAATTATAAACAATTGGGTGTTTTAAATTATTTTTGTTAACGTTTAGTAACGTTATATTAACCAAGTGATTTAGAAACCTTAACTGTTGTTAAAATTAAATTTAAAACACGTAGAGAAAACGTAGAAAGGCGAATGAAGTAAAGGAATCAGAAAACGAATAAGGCAAAGAAAAGTGTAAAGTAAATAGGGTAAAGAAAGGGTAATTATAAAAAGGTGTATTATATAATCCAGTATTAAGTAATTGGCTATGATTAATATATCGTGATTAAATTTAGTAAAGTAATTAGTTTAGATACTTTATATGTAATTGTTTTAGCTAAAGCGATCGGTTTGTATTATTGTGTCGTAAGAGCTTTTAAATTAAGGGAGCGGTTTAAATATTTCTTTCGTAACCGCCTTTGTATTTTATAAACGGTAAGGATTACCGAAAATCAGATAAGTTTCAATTAAGGGTTTCTAAACTTAGTGATTTTTGGCTTACATAGTCTAATACCTAATGAGACGTTTTCCAAAAAGTACCCGGGTACGTTAAAACGCTAAATAAGGGTTAATGATAGCGTAATGGAGATTCTAGTAAATAAAACGTTTAAAAAAAGTTAATAACATCATATTAAAGTTTTATTTTTGAAAATTATTTAGTTTTTATAATTTTTATATACGTTAATATGTAATTCTTATAAAAACAAAATATTAAAGTACAAATAGTTAAACCCGCTATAATATCCCGTTATAGGAATTTAACTTATATTTGTTTCTTTTTTCCTATGCTATTTATAATCAACCGAGTCGGTTATTAATTAATATTGGCACGGTGTAAAACTTATTTACGTAAAATAAAGTATTGAGAAAAGCAATTGTTAAATTGGTAAAGTTATAGTAAAGATAATAATACGAAAAAGAATTTAGAGGTATACGCTATGGGTAAAGGTTTATAAGTCCTTACCTAAAGCGTACTACTCTAAACCGTTCCACGTATTGCCGTTCGGTCTGATATAGTTATTCCAAACCGATCCATACATTGCCGTTCGGTCTGGAATAGGCATTCTCGCCCGATCCATGCATGAAGCACTTTGCGTCTTGCAAGAGTGCAGCCTGCAGCGTGACACGTTATCGTACACTCTGCAGAAGTGTACCCTGCGATACAGTGCACTGCTACTTGTCCTATGTATACTATCTATGAGAGTATACAGTAATATCCACACAACTTCTTGTTTTAGGAAAGAGAACTTGGCGATTTGGGTATATAGGGATTTGGTAATTTGACGTGGGGTTGTGTAATGTAGCTTTCTCGATGCAACTTAGCAATTTTTGGTGTTTTCGCTCGAAGTAGGAACCTTAATGTGTTTACTGATGTATCCGATTGACGATTTTATAAAGTAGGGGAAAAAGGATTGGTGTAAAGGGAAAAGGTTGATGTAAAGGGTAAAGTTGAAGGTTGTATTACAGGCTGGTGCCTGTGCTAATAGTCACTAGAGATCTAGCTCCGGCGATTGCGATGCTCCTATGATGCTCCAGAGCCGCTTGGGAGCCGCTTAGAAGCATGCCTTTACACCTGTCACGTGACCGGGCCACCCCCTTTTTTGTATCTCCATAGCAGCCCCTTAGCAAGAGTTTCTCCTCCCTTTCTTTATCAAGGATTATAGACAGTATCCGACTGTCTTAAGTGAGAGCTCTGACCTAGTTCCTTCACAAGTTGTTTATTATGTGAGTTATTATTTGTTATAGTTGCATTTAGCGATTTGCGATTTGTAGTAATAGTACCCGGAATAGTTATAGCAACTTCACTATTTGTTAACTGTAAAGTACTTAGCATCTTAGTGATTGTTTTGACGATTTAATACATTAACGGTTAATGTTAACGTTCTTTAAAATGGGTTAATAAATATTTCACGGTGTTTTACCGATAGCGATACCGTCGTCACTTCTAGATTACCGTAGAGACTGACACAGTTAGTAAATACCTTTTGCAAGAATCTTTCTTCTACCTTGCAATTACATAAAGTGTAACCGGAAAGTAGCCTTTTCCTTTACCTAGCCAATCCGTGCCTAACGTAATAAGCACTGATTAGTGTTGATAAGCCTTGCTAATGATAGGCTTTTAGACATTGCAACGTTGTCGATTCGAATCGGTCAAAGTAACAGTAAGTAGTACTATGTGGTCAAGGGGTGGATGTGTTGTTTTAGGTTTGGCAGACTGCTAGCCTGTCTGCACACTAATTTGTAGGTCCAATTGCTTGGCCCGTGCCCTAGTCTGAATTGGGCACATACTATAATTGAATTTACAGTCAATATAGTCAACCCACGAAAAAAAACACTCAACTTGCAGTCAGTACAGACAACTTACTTGACAGTACAGTTGACTGACTGTACTGCAATTACTACTGTTCCAACAAATCCTATAATTGGTATATACCAGCACTATTCTATAAATAAATAGGTAGGAATTGGCTACCAGTTCCTATAGTTTAAAGTATCAATGCATAATCTTTACCTTTAGTTTATGCTACAATATGGTGACCTCAACTAAAACTCGAATAAACGATTGTAGCGCTGCTTGAATTTCCTACCAACACTTAATTTAATATAAAGCAGGTATAGACATCCGCTGACAGGTTTACTTACACACCCGATAAGTTACCAAGGTCAGCGTCTAAACTTTTGAAGATATCATGCGAAAGGATATTGTGTAAGCTTGTAGATTCTAGAATACCTAGAAATCCACCTGGAGAACTTCTTGATATATAATCAAGAGAATCCTCGTAGATCTCGATCATCACGTTTGGAACCTTGCACTAGTAAATACTAGTTGTACAAACAGCTGAGACTAGCTGTAATCCTCATCTCGATGCCCCTATGGCTTGAGAATACTATCTCCTAGTTTTCAGGTGAAAATCCTTATCTCCGGAGCGTTCCTTGCATCCTTGGTGTTGAGTCCTGTGTACAGACCTTGTACAGACTCTATCTGTTGAAATTTCAACATAAAACATAAACTATATGTTAACGCCTTTTCCATTTAATTCTTGATGTCGACCCAAGTAGATGAAGCCATGCAAATGATATTGACCATTTTGTGGCGGTGGATTCAGAACAAAATCTGCAGCACATACGAAGTTCTATATTGCAATAAACCGTCCAATACCCACATTTGTGAATAAGATGTCAGGAAGGCAGCGAAGGCGGTCAGTATTCGGGGCGTGTTCAAATTGGTAGCATCACGGCTGTGACCAGAACACTAGCACCGATGCAGCATAGGAGCATCCATACAACTGTCACACGTCCACCCTCAAGTTCCTTGAGTGGACATCAGGGAACCCAGCTGAGCATCTGATCAACATGGCAGGCATCGTCGCTGCTGTCCAAGCTTCCGATTCGTTCCGTCAAACTCGGGAGTCAGAATACCATAGGAAAGACTGGAAGCATAGGCATAGAGTCTGCTTTCTTGATCAGCCCTTCCCCAGAGCCCAAACCCGTTATCAACAAACCGTATGGTGAGCGGCGCCGGCATAAATGGGCTCCAAGGTTCCAGGTTCCCAGGGACCCCCAAAAGCAGGTGAAAGCAGCTCATGACAGGCCGCACGACAGCAGGCTGCGGGCAGACCATGGCTCTGCCTACCCTGTCCCCAAGGTGACGGTGAGCCACGGCTCGACGGGCGGCAATCTGCCTGATCTTGGAACGCCCTGAGGACTCGTCCCGCGACCGCGACAACCGGCCACGAAGTCCCACCTGCTGAGGAATGGGACATGGCCAGGTAGAGTTAGGGTTAGGGTTTAGGCCCCCTAACCCCTGCCGACGCGTCCTGCCGTTTTAGTGGGGAAACGGCTGACAACAATAAAAACATGCCGTCTCCATGGCACTCTACCAGTAGCCCCCGTCATCTCGTCCCTGGCAACCACGCCAACTTCAACTTCCTGCTCAAGACCCGTTGCAAACAGCAGACGCCAATTCCGCAACTCAACCTGCTTCTTGTCAATTCCAACCTGCACATATTTCCAGCACCTTCTGGGTTGCAAGACGAGCGACATTCCTTGCAACGCAACGCTATTCTGACTGCCTCCACTGTCCAATTTCGTTCTTTCATGCATTCAATCCTCGCGCTCAATCGTCCAGTTGCTCGCAACCCTCCCAACGCATCCTTCCTGTGCACTTCCACCCACCTCTGCGCCTGGTTTGTAACGCCCTCACACAGCTCTTCAACATGGATTCAGATGTCGATTCGATCGTTTCAAGCTTCCATGAAGACGAGTCTGACGACTTCACTCCTGAAGTAAGCCCGAGTCCCTACGCGTGACAAACAACATCGCGTCACGTATAGCTCATACCCCTCCCCCACCTGCTCGAGTCCCCTATGGTCGTCCTTCCAAAGCCAATAAACTGTGAAAATGAAGATCCTCTTCCATCGCGGCTATTAACTGCTTGCAGAAGCCCAAGGCCAAGGTAGCCGCCAAGAAAGCGGCTACTGCGAAACCCAAGGCCGCGCCCAAGAAAATAGTTCAGACAACCCTCAAAGCGAAGGCTGTGTCAAAGAAGCGCGCAAAGCAGGAGTCCGACGAGGATGATAACGACGATGACGACGACTTCGATGGCGAATTGTCCACGACTCCTCCCATTGCCAAGAAGCAGAAGACCACAACGAAAAAGGCCGGCGGCAAGCCCCTGGGCGAGATCGAGAATGACAGTTTCATGCAACTCGACGGCCCCTCGGAGCAGCCCAAGGGGTCCAAGAAAAAGACTGCCACCGAGACCTACCAAAAGCTCAGCCAGATTGAACACATCATCAAGCGTCCCGATACCTATATCGGTTCCGTTGAGCGCACCGAGATTGCAATGTGGACGTTCGACAAGGAGAAGTCTCTCATGAAGTACCGCAAGCCATCCTATGTCCCTGGATTCTACAAAATCTTCGATGAGATTCTCGTCAACGCTGCCGACAACAAGCAGCGTGACAAGAACATGACCTACATCAAGATCACCATCAATCGCGAAGAGGGCGAGATCTCGGTCGAGAACGATGGCAAGGGGATCCCGGTCGAAATGCACGACAAGGAGGGCGTCTACATCCCCGAGCTTGTTTTTGGCCATCTGCTCGCCGGTTCCAACTTTGATGACAACGAGAAGAAGACTGTTGGTGGTCGGAATGGATACGGTGCCAAGCTTTGCAACGTGTTCAGCACCGAGTTCACCCTCGAGTGTCAGGACTCGGCCAATGGCAAGAGGTACAAGACGACCTGGAGAGGCAACATGGGCAAGATGGACAAGGCCAAGATCACATCCAACAAGTCCAAGGATTTTGTAAGAGTCACTTTCAAACCCGACTGGACAAAATTCGGCATGGAATCCGGCATTGACGATGACACTGAGTCTGTACTGTTGCGCCGCGTATACGACTTGGCGGGTACCGTAGAGGGTGTCAAGGTCTGGCTCAACGGAGAGCAACTCAAGCTCGGGTGGAAGAAGTACTGCGAGATGTACGCCCAGTCCATCGCCGAAGAGCGTCAGGATGTCGACGAGGACGGCAACGGAGTGAAACCTGCCACTGTACTCTTTGAGGACGCCAAGGTTCACGGGGGTAGGTGGCAGATCGGCTTCACGGTCTCAGACGGGTCTTTCCAACAAGTCTCGTTTGTCAATTCGATTGCTACGACCTCTGGAGGTACACACGTCAATTACATTGCCGACCAAATCTGCAGTGCCCTGCTGAAGGATCTCACCAAGAAGATGAAAGGCCACTCCCTGAAGCTGAACAACATACGCAACCACATCTTCATTTTCGTCAACTGTCTCATTGACAACCCGGCATTTACATCGCAGACCAAGGAGCAAATGACCACCAAGCAGAGTCAGTTTGGCTCCAAGTGCGTGCTTACTGATGCCTTTATCAAGAAGATACGGGCCACCGACGCCATCACCAACATCATGCACTTCGCGGAGAAGAAGGCTGATAAGTTGCTGGCCAAGACGGATGGTAGCAAGCGGTCTCGCATCAGCAACGAGAAGCTTGTTGATGCCAACTTGGCGGGGACCAAGCATGGTCACGAGTGTACCCTGATCTTGACCGAGGGTGACTCTGCCCGTGGTCTGGCTGTGGCAGGCCGTGCCATTCTCGACCCTGACCGTATCGGCGTCTTTCCCCTGAGGGGTAAGATGCTGAATGTTCGTGATGCCCCTCTCGACCAGATCATGAAGAACAAGGAAGTCGAAAACATCAAGCAGTTCCTCGGTTTGAAGCACAAGACCACGTACAACGATGCCAAGAACCTTCGGTATGGTCATCTGATGATCATGGCTGATCAGGATCACGACGGCAGTCACATCAAGGGTCTACTCATCAACTTCCTCCAAGTCCAGTACCCGTCTTTGCTCAAGATCCCCGACTTTTTCCGAGAATTCACAACGCCTGTCGTCAAGGTCTGGCAAGGCCCTAACCCCAAGAAGCCTCTGAAGCTGAGGTCTTTCTTCACCATGCCCGAGTACGAGAAGTGGAAGGAGAACCATGCCCATGAGATCAAGAAGTGGCATTACAAGTACTTCAAGGGTCTGGGAACCAGCTCGAACGAGGACGCGCAAGTCTACTTCACCGACCTTGACAACCACCTGAAGGAATTTGAGACCATGAAGCCCGAGGAGACCGAGCTGTTCGATCTGGCATTCTCGAAGAAGAAGGCTGATGCGAGAAAAGAATGGCTTGGCAACTTTGTGCCGGGCACCTTTCTGGATCACTCTACCAAGTCCATTACCTACACTGACTTCGTCAACCGGGAATTGATCCTGTTCAGCATGGCCGACAACCTGCGTTCCATTCCATCTGTCGTTGACGGCTTGAAGCCTGGACAACGCAAGGTCGTCTTTGCTTGCTTCAAGCGAAACATCGTCAAGGACAAGAAGGTGGTTGAATTGGCCGGCTACGTCTCTGAGCAGACTGCTTACCATCATGGCGAAACCTCTCTGCAGCAGACCATTATTGGTCTGGCTCAGACTTTCGTGGGCTCAAACAATGTCAACATTCTTGAGCCCAGCGGCAATTTCGGATCTCGTCTCGCGGGTGGTAGTGATGCTGCCAGCGCCCGATATATTTTTACTCGGCTGTCTCCCTTTGCCCGTCGCGTCTTCTCCCCTCTTGACGAGCCCATCCTCGACGCCCAGTATGAAGATGGCAAGCAAATCGAGCCCAGGGTCTACGCTCCGATTCTGCCCATGGTTCTCTGCAACGGCGCTGATGGTATTGGAACTGGCTGGAGCACCACCATTCCCAACTACAACCCCATCGACATCATCGAGAACATCAAGAGGCGCATGGGCCGTCATGAGGACTCTACCGAAGAGCTTCCGTTTCAGACCATGACTCCGTGGTTCCGGGGCTGGAAGGGCCAGGCCGAGCTGGAAGCCCCGGGCAGGTACAAATTCAATGGGATTGCCACCACGAAGGATAACGAGGTCGTGGTTACCGAGTTACCCATCCGCATGTGGACAGATGACTTCAAAACCAAGCTGGAAACGATCATTCGGGCCGAGAGGGCTCCTTCCTTCATCAAAGATTACAAAGAGTTCAACGACCACCGCAATGTCCACTTTGAGATCCAAATGGATGACAAGGTCATCAAGAAAGCGCTTGACGATAACGAGCTGCTTGAGAAGTTCAAGCTCACCAAATCGATTGGAACGACTAACCTTGTGGCCTTCGATACGCGCGGTCAAATTCGCAAGTATGAGACCGTTGAGGATATCCTGGAGGAATTCTATGTGTACCGCTACGCCTTGTATACCGACCGACGGGTAAGAAACTTGCCTGCACATGTGTGACTACAAATTCATGGAAAGATTGCTGACCTTGATCGTGCAGACTCACTGGCTCAAGGTCCTCGACGATGACTATGAGAAGCTGAAGAATATGGCTCGCTTTATTGAAGAGATCATTGCCGCCAAGCTGGTTGTCTCCAAAAAGAAAAAGGCGGTTTTGGTTCAAGAACTCCGAGACAAGAAGTACCGAGCCTTTCCCAAGGGTGACACTGGTAATAAGAAGGTGAAGAACACAGATGAAGAGATGGATCAGGAAGACGAGGGCGACCAGGAGGATGAAGAAGTCGATGCTGATATCCCAGGTGCCAATGACTTTGATTACCTGCTTTCGGTGAGTCTCCAACCTTGCCTGATCTGACAGCCGTACTGCAGTACTGACCTTGCTAGATGCAAATCTACTCTCTGACTCTCGAGCGGCTGGAGCGGCTGAAGAGGCAGATTGCTTCCAAGAAGGCCGAGAAAGATGAGCTCGAGGCTCTGAATGAGAAAGACCTCTGGATGCGCGACCTCGACGCCTTCGTTGAAGAGTGGGAAACCCAGCAGAAGCTGGAGGACGAGATCCGCACCAACATTCGAAAGATTGGTCGTCGTGTGTCCAAGAAGATTGGAGCTGGCAAGGGCAAGCGCAGCAAGGATGACGATGACTTCGTGGTCGGAGGAAAGATCAAGGCCAGGCCTGTTGTACAGAAGGTCACCAAGACTCTTGTCCCTGCGCCGCCACCGCCCACCGCGGCGCAAAAACTTCAACAGTTTGGCTTCGGCAAAGCCAAGAGCAAGCCAGTGACAACCGATGGAGCAGATGACTCTGAGGATGATTTCGCCGCCTCATTCGGCAGAGACTCTAAGAAGCCGGTTCCTGCTGCTGCACCCGTCAAGAGGCCTGACTTGATGGATTTGGATAACGATGACTTCGCTGCGCTCGAACAACCCAAGCCCAAGGTGTTGCCCACGAGA
The DNA here is from genome assembly GCA_038502455.1 of Anisogramma anomala. NCBI lineage: Eukaryota > Fungi > Ascomycota > Sordariomycetes > Diaporthales > Gnomoniaceae > Anisogramma > Anisogramma anomala. Next base: position 10,225,888 of record JASMMZ010000006.1, on the reverse strand, counting down.
CGAGCTGCAAAGAAGGCCGCTCCAATTCTTGACCTGTCGGATTCGGACATGGACGACGACGATGACTTTGTTGAGGTGGAAGAGTCCAAGCCCAAGGTAGCGCCTGTAAAGCGGGCTGCAAAGCCAAACATCGATCTGTCAGATGAAGACGAGGAGTTGTCTGAGCCAGAAGAACCCAAGTCTAAGTCTGCGCCTGCGAAGAGAGCTATCAAGAAACCCATCGTCGACCTGTCGGACTCGGACTCGGATGAGGGTGAGGATGAGGATCTCACCGAACTCGAGGAGCCTAAGCCCAAGGCGGCACCAGCGAAGAAGCCAGCAAAGAAGCCTTCTCTAGTGGTCGACGTGTCGGAAGACGACATCATTTCTGTCGATGCATTGACCAAGAGCAAGGGTAAGGGCAGAGCAGCGCCTGCTAAGAAGCCTTCTCCGATCGAGTCTGAGCCTGAGGAAGAGCCTGAAACCAATGTTGATAGCTCCAAGCCTACCAACGGCCGCAGCAAGCGTGCAGCTGCCTCAAAGGCCAAGAAGACCTGGACATTTGACGAATCCGAGGAAGAGTCAGGAAGCGATGACGAGAATATGATCGGCGATGTCGGCGCCATGGTTCGAGGCATCGGTGAGCCAGCCGCAGACGCGACCAATGGCAGACTTAGCCTGTTTGCCATGTCACGATCTGAGCACGGTAACACTGCCATGCCGAAGCTGAAAACCAAGCAATCGCGCACCATGTTCGACGATGACAACTTCGATGACACCAACTACGAGCTGTTGGCGAAATCATCTCCTCAGAAGACCACCAAGTCCTCGGACATCGACTTGTCTGAGGATGAGGAAGCCCTCACAGCCAAGGCCTCTGCCGCCAAGGCAAAGCAGAGCAAGGCACCTCTGAATGTCGTTCCTGTGCCCGCCAAGGGCCGGGGCCATCCCGCTGCCGCCGGTGCGAAGAAGGAGGGTGCCCAGGCGAAGAAGCCCACGCAGCTGTCCCCCGCGGCCAAGGCCTATGCCGCCAAGAACAAGCTAACTGCCGGTGGGAGCAAAGCTGGCAAGAAGACGGGCGACGCCGTGTTCGACTTCAGCGATAGTGAGGAGGGGGCGGACGAGGATGGCGATGTCGTTATGGAGGACTCGCTGCCTGTCAAGCTTCCGGCACGCGGCCGTCCTGGCCGTGCGGCTGCTGCCACGAAGAAATCGTATGCTCTTCCTTCGGATGACGATGACAGCATGTCTGATGCTGGTGGCGAGGAGGATGAATTGGACTAAGGTCTTGATGGGGTGAAAAGAGGTCTTGATGTGGTGAAAAGAGTGATGCACTTGCACACCAAGTAATTTGGGGCGGGTGGGGCC
>JASMMZ010000006.1:9987436-10224406 GCA_038502455.1 Anisogramma anomala | reverse complement strand
GGGGTGGCGTGTTAAAGTGGCTGGTTTCTGTCGCTCGTTGATGAATTACTGAATGACTGCCTGCTTGCTGCGTGCAGAGTTTCTCCTTTGTCGGTAAAATTATTGGAGGCGTACGTAACGTAACGAACGTATTGATCTTTCTATAGGAACAAGGAAGCAATTGTATGGGTTTGGCTAGACGTTGTGATGAAGCTAGTTGCTTGGTGATGTTGACATATTTATAATGCAGTGAGAGCTGAAGGGGCGATTGGTACCTTGAGCAGCAGGCTCATGGTTGAGTCTGCTCGCAAAGCATGAATGTCGTCGCGACACTGCCCGAGAGACAACACACGTTGAGGTGGCACTGACTCGTCCATTAACCCTACTACTATGGTATTTGTTCAGAGATGATGTGATTTGCCCGTGGACGCTGTGGTGTTTCTTCCACCCGCCGCCCCCCATTCCTCCGAGGGAGGTCGTGGTGGGAACACTGGACCGTATATCCATCCACCAGTGGCCTATCTCTCCAAGTTTTCAGTCTTCAGTGAGCGTCTTCTGGGACGATGCCTCGGACCAAGCTGGGATGGTTTTGCTTGCCAGGACAATGCCATTCACGATGCCACAAGGCCACGGAAAGACATGTCACAGGACGACGGTGGCCTGGTGTGAAGCTGGTACCAGGCCGGGCAAGACAAGTCAAAGAGAGAGTGTATGATATCAACACCGCCTTGATTATGTATGAAAGCCTCATCATGTCCGCCCAAGACACCATCCATCGTACCGGCACCCATGCGGTCATAAGGGAAGCGAGTATGCACTACCGTTCACTTGCCAACATCAACAATCTTGCCCATGCAGAAGGAAAGACAGTCGAAGACAGCGCGATACGTTCTTGCACGCCATGCAATTCCCGCAATCGAGCCTTGTCTGTATTCCCATCCCAAAATCGATATCTCCTCACTATCATGCGCAATCTTGGAAAGGCCCTGGTCTTCATCTGCCTGCTCTCAGTCTGTCTCACTCCTTGCCCCTTATCGCCTGTCACTCCTTTAGTACCTATTTTTTTCTCGATGAGTCCACCAAGTGCTTGCTTCCTCGTCCGAGTGGAGAGCCCAGAGACTTTATGCACAATTGTATCCATACGATGGTTTTCGGGCATGTAGGTGCTTCCAAAAAGCCGCAACCGAGGTTGGCATGCCACAGAGGCACTATCGATAGAATGCCAATGATTGGTTTAAGCAGCAATCAATGGCTCCTGTTCGGCCTCTTGCTTGATGACCGGCTCGGGCACAGCGACGGGCTCCGCAGGCTTGATGTCCTCCTTGGGAGCCGCAGGGAAGTCGGTGTCCCTGATGGTGCTCACGGGCTCAGACCGGGCCGGGGCTGAGGTCGAGGTGTGGGCCTGAGTGCTGGACGACTGGCGGCCCTTGAGCAGCTGCTGGGCCTTGGAGGTATAGTCTCCCATGTACTGCTTGGTAATCTCGGTAGCCTTGGCCGTTTGTGTGCCGGCAACCTGTCGGAGCTGCTCGGTCTGGGCGCTGACTATGTCCTGTGCGTTCTTGATGTGGTGCTCGATGAGCTCCTGGTTGGAGGTGTAGACCAGAGGCACGGTAAACAAGAGGGTGGTGGAGAGGAGCGCGAGTCCCCAGTACGGTACGATCTTCACAAGCCAGTAGGAGAGGAAGGCGCTCAGGGCGACCTGGGCGAGATTGGAGTCAGCCGTGTTATGAGGAGGCAAATGTGGCAAGAGATGTGTGACATGTAGCACGTACCGTGGCGGAAGCACCGATGTTCTCGGCAAACAGAATGCGCTGGGACTCGATGACGATGAAGTTGAGCAGCTCGTGAGCATCGCCGAAGATAGCGTCGAAGGTCTCGCGGGGAACGGTGTAGTAGCGGCGAGGACGCAGCTGACTGGCGATGCTAGTGTTCATGGCCAACTTGCCGGCAACCTCAGCGGCGATAACGACACCCAGGGCCATCCAGGTTGCCTTGAAGCCATAGCGCAGCGTGTCGAGGTACCTAACCGCGAAGATGGCAGCAACAACAGAAAAGTAGGCAATGGCAGAGGCACCTGTGTAGGTCGAGGCGTCAGTCTTATTTCTCTCACGGCTTTTGTCACGATGCGGCCCCACTCATGCTTGTACATGTGTATCCGGGGGGCGAAAGACTCTATAGTACGTACGAGGGTTCTTCCACGACAGGAGCTCGGAGAAGAAGGAGTGGTAGTGGGTCAGAGGTTGGCCGGTGGCGGCTGGCTTGGCAGGCGTCTGGCGCGAGGCTGCGAGGTTAGAGAACTCGGTGCTGGTCTTCTGATACTGCTCCTGACCCTTCTGGGCAATGGGACCTGCGGTAACGGAGAAATCAGCTTGCGATACGGCAGATTGCATGGATGATGTACATACCTCCGGCGACAGTGTCATAGGCACTCTGAGCATCTGAGGAGGCGGTCATTAGCTTATCGTTTGCTGGGCGGTCAAAATTGGATGACGGTGTGGAGGAGCACTGGAACACAGCAACGTTGTTAGCATAGGCCAAGCGAAGGCTCAAGGAAAAAGGCTGCTGGATGGCCAAGACAGCAAGAGTAACGAAAGCAAAGCACGCAGGCTGGTGCAGGAGAGGGAGAGACAGCGTACCTCACTGTTCTTCAGAGCGTTGAGAGCTCCATTGGAGGTATCGGCGGCAGCCATTGTGGTGTGATGGTGCTAGTGCTGGATGAGGTGGGGTGAGATTTTGGTAAGCCTGGAGCAGGAAGCTGAGGGTTGAGTCGGAGTGTTCAGCAGCTTGGCTTGTGTGTTGTATTGTGGGTAATAGGTGGAGCGGTGGAGGGTGGAGGGGGCAATGGGCAGCGGGCAGCGGGCAGTGGGCAGTGGACAGCAAAGAGGTGAGGTGCTGGAGGTTTGTTGGAGAGGTGTTCAACACTTCAGACTTCAGTCATGGCAGTGACGACTCCCTGTTCCTGCTTGGTTTTAGCGTAGCGTGGTCTTATGGAGCCCAAGGACGGAGCCACAGGGGCCCCCCTGTAATCCGTACAAACATCTTTCGTCATCTGTGGCTAGTAGTGACATTCTAACGTGCATATGCAAGTTCAAGTACACTCCTCTACTGTATTACTACCATTCACATTCTCATATTGTGCCCCGAACTTGATCTATGCCAGCAAAACGTCAGTTCAAGGGCGTTGGAACGTTTAGGCAGGGTCGAGACTTGGCCTTAGACGACCCGACCAGCCGGGTCAGCAATAACAACCCCCTAGCGTAGCTGATATCGAGTGTACTACCAGAACAGTACTAGCGGTTCTTGATCTGTCGTCATATGCATGTGATTTGTCTGAAGAACGAGAATTCCAGCGCCTGCGCTCTGCCCATGGCTATTTTGTTCGCCCCGCTGTGCGTGAGCTCGGAAGCGCCCATCGTCCCTTTCGCATACAAGGAACGACGGAATCCGTCTAGTCGGCATTTTGTGATGCGCGCATCTACTGTGTCGATCATTCCTTTGGAGTGGGAAATGCCCATTGCTGGGCGGTGGCTCTAAGCCGAGGAGCAGTCAAGACGTGCAGTAAGAATCACGGTGACTCAATTTCATGGAGTAGAGCGCGGGCGTGGCACTGCGGCCAAGAGAGAGCGGGTTTGACAGGCATTCTGCACGAGGGCGAGAACCGTGGGAACGTTCTTATCCAACGACTGGTCGGGTCTGTGGGACAGTACGACGTTGATCCACATAGGTACAGGATGTCTTTTGGTCCATGCTATTCGTCTGCTGGACCCAGTCAAGCTCAGCAAAGGTCTGCCCTATCACATCAACAGTGCTTGTATAATTGTAATATTCATGAGCAGTCACAGAACTTGTTATGACGCCTATAGCAATATCTTAAAATGACGGAGTACAATCGTCAACGGGCAATGTCCGCGTATGGCATGGCGCTCCAAATCTCCACCATGTTCATATATGTAACGTGGTGGAAATTGCGAGCAATCAATTCAGCGCCGCACATCCTGAGATGAAGCAGATGAAGACGGATGATAGATCGGAATATGCCGATAAGGAAATAGAGAGAAGAAAGATTAATCTAAAGTTGAGGTTTTGTAATTTAAATCCCGGGCTTAAACGACCCGAAAATAACTACTTCATTCGAATATATACAAACACTACTATATAATAGACATTTTATATAAAGTCCAACACTACAAAAGTTTATACACAAATATCAAAATTATTTTATACCAATTCTGTTGATAGACCTTTAGATGTGGCAACGTTGTCGATTCGAATCGGTCGAAGTAACAGTAGTATTGCATGGTCAAGTGGTGGATGTATTGTTCTAAGTTTGGCAGACCGCTAGCCGGTGTGCATACTACTTTGTATGGGCATTTGCTTGGCCCGTGCCCTACATTGAATTGGGCACTCCACCGCAATTGATTTGCAGCAGTACAGTTAGCATTGATTGCATTGCACTTGAATACTATTCCGACATTGACGGCTTTTTGTTTTGTGGTGTTAGTGCCGGTATTAGTGCGTCCTGTAAGAAAACTTTTCGGCTACGCAAGTCTTTCCCTGTGTCAACTCTACTGCTATTTGTATGGTAGTTTCACTTCCTACCACTTGCAGTCCCGTAAACAAGTGTTGTATTACTTTCGCACTCTAATCCCACAATGTACACACATTTGTATATCTAACTTAACCATGTCAGTTAATTGGATCCGAATCCGTATTGATAATAGCTTCGGCCCTATGCCTGTCTTTTACTTTGACAGGGTACCCCTGTTTTTCTCCCTATCTGTCGCTACGTGATGCCTTAACAGATAACTTTTCGACGTAACCCTTGATCCGTATGGTTAGCGTATTGTTGTTTACAAACCTTTCTAGGGCTCAATTCGGAGTAACCTTCCTTATGGCATGAACTGGGCTATCTTTGCTATTAATTTATCGGGACCTCTTAATTTCCCTACTGTTATAAGTTTCATAGAAAATGATTACGTTGATTATCAACCGTTTTTATTCGTCGTTTTTATCTCATAAAAGTATTCGAATAGGCTTTTTGAATCGGTATAAATTGACATAGGCTAGTGCCTAGCTAGTGTTTACTAGGGATCCGGCTCTAGTAGTTGTCACGCGTTCATAGTGCTTTAAAACTATTAGGAAACCACACGGAATCATGCCCTTACACGTTATGTAACCGGGTCGTATTATCTTCTACAACTCCATAACAACTCTCTAACAAGAAAATCTCTTTTCTTTTTCATTAGGGTTTATAAATAAAACCCTGCCACCTTAAGCGATAGCTCCAGTTTTAATTCTTTTCTATATGAACTTCGATTCCTTTCTTAACAGTATTTAAGTTACTTGTAAACAGCTATAACCTAAGGCTATATTATTTTCCCCCATCCTTTCGAATTTAAACCCTTAAGTTTTAAAGTAATTTCTCGACATATACGTTGAAAATCGGCTTTAAAACGCCTTAACGGCTCAATACGATTATTTTATAACTTTATTTGAACGTTTTACCAACGCCTTACCTATGAAGTTCATTAAACAGTATTAAGTTATTTAAAAGTATAATTTATACTCAACATAATGGAATACCAACATATTGAATATATTAACGAATATTTTCGGATAATTTGAGGTTGTCGGTATACCTATATTTGCGAAATGATATTATTCTTAAGGGTTTTTTACCACATTACTTACATATAATATAATAATCACATTGTTTTTTACCGGAGACCGCGCTAACTTTTCCAACGATAATAATTCATATTTTTTAATTTCGATTACAATATTGGCGCCCTACTCGACGGGCATTCACAATCTAAACATAAGCCTTTTAACTAATCGGTTAAATTCTCGGGCTATTGGTAGGCTTTTATTGTTGCAACATAGTCGATTCGAATCACTATGGTCGAAATAACTGGTGTTGCGTTGACATTGTTGGTTGATATCTTCTTCTAGGTTTAGCAGACCGCTAGCCGGTCTGCACTGTAATTTGTATGGCCAATTGTTTGGCTTGTGCCCTAGAGTAAAGTGCAGTGTACTGCATTCAACTTATATCTAATGCGGTAAGTCCACACAAAACAATACAGTTGCATTATGGTTAACTTTACCGTAAGTAAAGTTGATCTACAGCAATGTATACAATATTATTCTAACACAAGCGGCTTTTTTTTTTGTGCCTGCACGCCAGTGTGGCTTGTCATTAATTGGTGGAAACCTTTAAGATCCCGTTTTATTCAACAAGCCAGACCCTTGTCAATTCCAATTAATCTGTACTAAAATTAACCTTCATTACGGCTCCTTATGTTTTTTTTACACCACCCTTCCAAGACCTTTATTATTTAAATCCAGTACATAGATCTTTTGTCACAAACCTGTGGAAATTAGGTATGTAACTACTTGCGTACCTTTTGCCAATAGCTTAAACTACTGCCATCTCCTTGGTGGTTTTTCAACTTGTTAGCCTGTTCCTTCACGTTACGTTCCGGGAGGTATACGTATCCCTTAATTCGTATAGTTAGCGTATTATTGTCTATAAACCTTTTTAAGGCGTTATTAGATGTGGCCTTAGTTATAGTATCGGTAGGGTTATCTTTGCCGTTAATCTACCGGAACTTATCGATTTCCTGGGCTTCATATGCCTACCTTAAAACCATTACATTTATTATTAAATGTTTTTCATTGGTTGTGCCTAGCTTTAACAAGCATTTATAAAGGCTTCTGGAGTTATTGTATATTACTACAGGTATCGGTAGTAGTCCTAGCTATTCGATAACAATTTTTAATGTGCCGTTAGTTAATATAACTATATTAAAGCCTGCCATTATACCATAAACTTCCGAAGCTAACACACTTCGGGTTACGAGTTTACACTTAACAGATATCCAGTGCATAAGGTTTCCAGTGATTGTAAATAAACTTTTCAATCTATTCTTATTAACGAGCATTATTAAAAGGCTGATTTGCGATGTAAGGTTAGTATTGTTGACAAATAACCCGTTCGATTATTGTTAGCTTCGCCTTCGTTAAATCCACATAAAATATGTTAATTCCTTTTTCCACGTAATCTATCTTTTACTCAATCTGTTTGTTTTACTTGTTAAAGTTTTCTTCTTGCGGGTCTTGTGCTTGTGCCGTAATAAAAAGGTTATAAGATGCCCTTGGTTGGTATATCGTGGCGATATAAGCCGTATAAGCCCTTTGCTTTAGGTATTTTTGTGATTTCTTCTCGTCGGTTTTATCGATAATTGCCAAGTTTGTGGCGTGCCCCTTTTAACGTAGGCTAATGTAGATGCTTTTAGACTTAACACCATAAATTCGGATGAATGATCCATTAAAGTCAAGTTGTATATCTTTGACCAACGTTTCCACTAGCTTACATTTTTAGAGTTCTAACTTCTCGATTGCATGTCGTTCCACCATTACAAACCTAACATCGTCAAGGAATAGGGTATTATTAGTTTACATACCTATGAGGTCAAAGTCCTCGCCTTTGATAATTAACAGGCATAGGTGAAAGGTTAAAGTTTTTATACTAAGCTTATTTTTAAAGTATGTCTGATACGTTAGAAACCGATAAATGCCTACCTTATCCAGTTCGTAGAAAGGCTTAATACATCGTATTATTGTGCCGGCCGGAAACTTATTCCTTAATTTTTTTTTTTTTTTTTTTTTTTTTTTTTTTTTTTGCCAACTTTAGTAACACAATCCGTTGAAGATTGATAGCGGATTACATATACGTTTGCGTAATGTTCCGGCTATTAAATGTAAACTAACCCTTTACACCAGCAGCCAAACTGGAAGCGATAGCGATAATCAAACGCTGTCCAATCTTCTATATTGTAGGCGATTAATTAAGGATCCGTTTTTTACCTTTATTACCATATCTTTAAGCGATTAGCCGTAACTTTTCATATGGCCGGTCCGTGGTTTTACCTTTAACCTCGTAAACTATTTTCAACTTAAAAATAATAGCGTTTTGGCTTTTAAATTGCGTTAACGGCATATACTATACAATCTCCTATAATAAGAGGCCGGTAATTTTCACTTAGTTACTTTTTTCAAAAGGATTGCCTGGTGTGTTAATAATGCCTTTGGCACATAGCTTAAGGGCAAGTTTTCGGTTAGACTTTTCCTTTTAAGACACCTATATCGTTATGTATACCTTACTAGTCCTGTATTTCTAGCAGTATTAGTATCCCTTTGCAACGCGATGTAGTGCGAATAGCCTTTTATTAAGTACCGTGCTGCCCCCGTATTCGGCATAATCCCTTAAAAGACTTGCTTTGCGTAGCGGTTTCGAATGGTGAAGAGGTGTGTAGGGCTAGAGTTTTTATAGTTATGGCGGTAGTAGGGATTTTATCTTGTAAGATGGTATAGGAAGGCATAGTCAGCTATTTATTTCGTTGCTTCCGAGCCATTACCGGTTTTAATGCCAGTATTTTCATATTAGCCGATGGCTTTCGGCTTGTTTTCCTTCTCCCTAACTTCACTTCCTTTGAATTTCGTGATGCGCTCCATATAATCCTATTTAAATGCGGAGGGGTATTGCGTGTGGTATATTACCTGCTTTGCTTCATGCTCGACAGCAGTGTGGTGTATTAACCAACAACCTTATTTACTATAAATCTAACATTTCTTGGCGTTTAAGTTAAACTTGCTTAGCCAACTTGAAAACCTTAAGGAAGGTGAATACCCTCCTTTGTAAGTAGAGGCCCAGACCCTTTGTTAGCCGTATTTATCGGGCTTTCCGTACCGTCAATTAATGTAGTACGAATTGTGAGGGTTTTTTTCTTCGTTGCTAAATTCCGGAGCTTACAAGTATAATCCAGTCGAGCCGGAAACTCGAGCGGTTACGATCGCTAATGAAAAATGTAATTGGCCAAAAAACCCTTCGCAGGTATCATCGGGGCATTATAGGGCGTATCGAACTTTTTGTAACCCGTTACTACTTGCCGAACCTATTAGCATAAGGTGTCTTCGCTAGCTCTAACGTTTCCTATTGCTTGTTGGCAAATTATTAGTCTGTTAAGTATATAATTTAGCAAATTCATTTTACTTTCCAATTATTTTTATAGTTAATTTATAAGACTACTTAATAATGTTCTAGTTAGTATTGTACTAAGTATAATTTCGTTGAAGGAGGTATAATTCGTTCGATATCGGAGGTAGTAATCCTCAGCTTAGCCGGTAAGGATAATGGGAAACATCGAGTGAAATCCTGGTAATTCAAATTTCATCTGGCGGAAAATATTAAAGAATGGGCGTAACTTAACGTCGAGAAGGTTATATATCTTACTGTTATACTTCTCTTTTCCTTCCTAAATTTTAACAAACATTGTAATTGCTGTACACTCTATATCTTTTATAGGGATACGTCAAGGGGGAAGTGTAATATACTAGTTATATAATCCCTTTGTATCTTTTAGCTAAGGGAAAGATTAAAGTTGCTGTTGGTGTTAATGGGCAGAATAGTTACCTTCAGCCGAATTTAAAAGAAAAATACAGTTCTTATGCCCGCAGTAAGCTAGTGTATAAAGCCGGTTTTTCCTTAATTTGGATTCTGAAACTGAACGTGCTAAGAAACTCTGGGGATGTGGGCTTAAGTGTTTTTATCGCGGGACACTTGGCGATAATCCTTTTAGTTTTAAGGGGTTTGACGAAGTTTTTGCTTAATTAACGAATAGATTTAAAGGTATGCAAGATGTAAATCCATTGATTCCTCCTGGACAGATTTTTGTAAAAGTATGTATAGTCGTTGTGGGTTACTGTTACTAGCAACCTCTTTACCTTTAACTGAAATCCATTAGAGATTTTTATCCGTAGCGTATTCATAGAGTAGGGTAGCCAGATTGTCATCCTTCCCTTTTTTCGTATTAAGTTCGATACTTCGAGCAAACAAATCAACCCTTAGCTTTGTTTTTGCTTACCTATCTACCTTTTGTCATATATCTAAGCTCCAGTTGTGGAACCAGTTTTGAAAGATATCGAGGGCTATAGATTTATAGCCGACTTTGTTAGAGTTTGCGTTGAGAATAAAGTGGCTGATTGCATTGGTTAGGTGCTTGATGGTAGAGTTTTCAGTGGGGTTAGTAAACTAGAGCTTTTCGTCATAGTTCTTCGCAAAGATGATAACAAGATTTTTAATTGCCTTTTTTCGTTCGGGGTCGTTAACGGTGTTGATTCCGGCGTATTTCAAAGCTATTGTGACGATTTGGCTAGTGTAAGGCTTAGTAGTTAACTTAGTAATCTGAGTGTAAAAATTTAGTAATTCGGGGGCGTGTGGACTTAGCGTTTTAACATAGAGTTGCGCGACGTTGCTTTCCTTGGCACAACTTAGTGATTCCTTGTGTTTTCGCTCCGAACAGCGAACTCGATGATTGATGAGGTGTAGGGAGTGAAAAAGAGTGATGTAGGGCAAGAATTTGGTGTAGGTGGTGCGGTCGGAGGTCATTGTTAGTGGTGAAGGTGGTTTGACGTAGGGATTTAGTCGTTTTTCTTGCGATTTTCAGTAGTAGTACTTGTAGTAGCAATTAACTTAGCCGTTTGCTAACTTGCCGTCTTAATCTTTTAAACCTTTAGCAGTTAATTTTAACGGTTTTTAAGCAGGATTAATGAAGATTTCTTGGTGTTTTCAAGTAGCGATACTATTGCTTACTTATAAACTGCCGCGAACAACTTCATAATCTATAAGATTTCCCTACTTGCTGCTGCGAACAATTGCACAGCATATAGCGGCCCTTCGCAAGAACCGTTCCTTTACCTTGCCTAAAAAGATAAAGCATAACTGGAAAGCAGCTTTTTTCTTTTACTTAGCCAATCTGTACATAACCTAATAAACAGGCAAGCACTGATCAGTATTGGTAGGCCTTCATCGGTACAACATAGTCGATTCGAATCACTGTGGTCGAAGTAACTTGTGTTGCATTAATATTGTTGGTTGATGTCTTCTTCTAGGTTTGGCAGACCGCTAACCGGTCTGCACTGTAATTTGTATGGCCAATTGATTGGCCCGTGCCCTGGAGTGAAGTGCAGTGTGCTGCACTCGACTTACACTCAATGCGGTAAGACCGCACAAAGCAATACACTTGCAGTGCGGTCAACTTTACTATAAGGAAATTTGACCTACTGCACTGTATGCAATATTATTCCAACACAGGCATTAAATTACGATTTTCTGTACCAAAGTTTATTATATTACGTGAGTTATGCAAAACATGGAAGTTTATATATATTAAAAATTTACTTTTACGTTATTTTTTAATAAGTAAAACACCTTACGAAACCTGTTCCAAGGAGTTATTACACCTCTTACAATGACGGCGATATAAACAACCTTAGTTCCTTTATAGCTATACTTGGCTTTTATTAATACATTTTTAACACGGTTAAAGCCGTTATCATCTAGCACATAAGTATAAAGTAAGGAGTTTGTAAATAGTTTTACGTTTTTTTAAATGTTTAGGGGGCTTTATTTGCGAAAACCAGCGATATTACTAAAAAAAAATCCGCTGTCAAATTCGTTATTTTTCAAGGAGTCATTAAAGATACGTTAAATAATACATTATTTCTCCTCAAAATATTTCAACAATATAATAAGTGGTCGCCTACGCCTAATTTATTGATAAGTGACTTTATAATCTTGATATACGTTACAGTAATATTAACGTTGTACATATTACTATATAACCTTATAGATAGTATACATAGGCCAAGTAGCAAGTGCATTGCATTGCAGGGTGCTCTCCTGCAGGGTGCACAGTAACGTATAACGCTGCAGGCTGCGCTCTTACAAAGCGTAAAGTGCATTATACATGGATCGGTCTGAAATAGTTATTTCAGACCGATGGCAATGAGTGGATTGGTTTAGAAGGAGTACTCCAGAGTGATACGTTTTGGATGGAGGGCTTATAATCCCTGGTCCAAAGCATACACCTTTAAATACTTCTTCTTGGATTATCTTGACTTACTTTACTATAATACCAATTATCTTTTAATTACTTTTCTACTTGCTTTGTTTCACATAAACAAGTACTTAGACCCTATCGATACTAATTAGTAGCCGACTCGGTCGATTATAGAAAACCTAGGAAAAAAGAAACAAACACACGTTAAATACCTATGAGAGGATATTATAGCGGTCCCAATTATTTGTATATCAACACTTCGTTTTTACAAAAATTACATGCCGACGTATACCAAGACTTTAAAGACTAAGTATCTTAAGAAAAAGGAAAACTTTAACACGATATCATTAACCCTTATTTGGCGCTTTATTTGCTAAAAGCCTCATTACGCTACTATTAACCTTTATTTGACGTTCTAATGTACCCGGGTACTTTTTGGAAAGAATCCTATTACGTATCAGGTCACGTAAACCACCAAGTTTCGAAAGCCTTAGCTGTAATCCATCTAATTTTTTTGTTTTTACGAAGCACTCACTTTAATAAAGCTACGATCAGTTATACACAAATAAACAACCCAATCTCCCCGTCAAGATCGGTTACACACTAAGTAAACAACCGATTTCATCTACCAGATTCTGTTATAAAACGTCAATACGAATAGATTACCGTACCCTGGAACACATAATAACTCGACATTTCCCTTACTTTGTTTCATTCTCAATATCCGCTGTATTCGTTTTAACTTTGCCTACGTTCGCCCTATTTTTTTCAATTTAGTATCTATAACGTTTTGAGTTTTTCCCTATCCGTTTAGTTAGTATGAAACTACTAACGCTAACAAAAACAATCCGAAAAGCTAAATTAATTTATTATTACGCCTTATTTGCGTATTATTTAAAATATCTTCGTATTAGTAAACGTTAATAAATACTATCCAAATCGCTTAATTTACTTTATTTACCGTATATTAACCAAATCAAGCTAAACTTTAAATATAAAAAAAATACAATAAGAAATCATTATACCTTAGCATATCGCCCAAATTCCCTAAGACAAATCGTAATTATAACCCTAAAACCAATAACACTAGAGAAGGCTAACGATTCCTTTAACATCCTGGCTAAATATACAGGAATCAGAAATTCTATGATACAGGAAATCGACCTGGGCCTTTGGGATAATCTTATCGATTTACCAGTTAAAAAACTCAAAACCAATATCGCAAATACATATATCTTCGCCACCATATACCGTTACTAGGAAGGGTAAATCTAAGAACCTGGCTTACTAAACGAATTTTATAACAATTTCTAGGTTTAAATGTTAAAAATATGGCAAAAGGTAAACCCTACCATTGCAAAAAACATATGAATCCAATTAAAGATTAAATAAATTAATACCCCAAGAGGTAGAAATAGGCGCCTCATAAAGGCTTTATTCTAAATAGCATAACTTACCAACGTAACAGATTAGGAAAATAAGTATTTGTACCTTACGGACTTTATAAAATGGTATTACCTTACGGAACTAAAGAAACTGTTGTTAAAACAAGTGGTATTATGAGTAAAACGGCATGGTCCTATACTATAGGCCAAAAATAGGAACCACAAGAAAGAAAAATGCCTACAATCCTTATTTACCACGCAAGTGTAATACACACTTATACCAGCTTATACCGCGGTATAAAACCGGATACCAAACCACTCCTAAAATATAGAAAATAATGCGACCGGCTTTAATAGAGTCTGTCGAAACGCAGAAAACAACCCGACTAGCCACAGAAAAGTCGGTCGAAAAGGAGAGATTAACCTGCCCCAGGAATAGATAATTAGCCAAAACAAAAAAAAATAACCTAATCTAGGAAATAACAAGTAATATAAAACGTTAATACGTGCTATACGGACTATTGCCTTTTAATAATGACCCTTACTACGACCTTCTAACATATTGCTTCCCTACAGATAGAAACGACCTTATAAAGTTGACTAACTTTTCTAGACGATATCTACTTGTTAACTTACGACGATAGGAATACCTAAAGTATTTTTGCCGGCTTATATGATACCTCGTTTTTACAAATTACAAGCCTAGAGTATGTAAACGAAGTGTTTAACGTTAATATAACGTCGTAATTCACTTTTTCTAACAGATATGAAACCAGATTTTAGGGAATTATGCCTGATATTAATGTAGCCGAAATATCGACGGCCGGAAAGCGACAATTCAACGTATTTACAACGAAATTTCCGAAGTTTCAGCTTAACCGGATAAGAGAATACCGAGAGGTCCTGTTTAGGAAAGATAAGGAGACGTCGTTCGGAACAGTCATTATAAATACGTGTTTCGAATCGATTAAGTTTTACGTAATGAATTTTAAAATGCAATTTCTATTTTTATTAGCTAATATAAACAAACTCGGAATTAAGTTTCGGAATACGATTAACTTACTTATTTGCACCTTAAGTAGTGTATTATTACCGCTTAAACTTAAATTTAGCCACTTATAGTTTTTTTTCCGAAAGTTGGTACAATTAAAGCCATTTACTGAATTTAACCAAAATTACAAGCTTTAGACTAATAATTCGAATACACAATTACTCAACACCTTTTACGTCTACTTTACGTTGTATGCTATATAGATAGAAGGAAAAACGTATTCGAGGTTATCTAAAAGTTTTGTTATAAGTTTTAACTTTACTTATAAGCCCTACAAAAGTTTAAATTCCACCTTGAAAACAATGTGAACTTTAACTACGAAGTAATTATTAATATTATATACCTAAATAGCTAACCAGTTTTCTACGTTATCGATATAGTTATATCATTTTAGGCTGTCAAATTTATATCAAACGTTTTTACTTTAAACTATTATGAAGTTTTAGTTAACTATTAATAAAAAGATTACTTCGGACCTTTAAATTAGACTATATACGACGTTAACACAGCTTTCAATTTTACATAATAACTTTCAAAAGCTCAAATAACCGGTAACGAATAAAAACAAATCTTAGTAAAAGCTTCGTAGGGTATTAAAGAATGTAAATAATATTATAAACTTTTTAAAAAGCGTACATAGTATTAAAAAAGAATTAAAGAGTGTTAATTTTAAGGAATTCATTCTTGAAATGGTGGTTAACATCATTAATAATACTTTTAACACAAATAGCTTTATTCCTAAGCTTTTTTCTTGAGTGCCTACCCGAAGAACCAAACGAACTTTACTCTATTACTATATATAATATAAAGGGTTAATATTATATCTAAGGCTATAAGTTCTTTACGTTTATTACGAGTAATGAATAATATGTTTCGGATGTTGGCTATAATGAATAACTAATGTAAAACTAGCGTATTAAACTTACTATTACGATTTAAAGTTTTCATTTGGAAAACGAGAGATAAATATATTAGCTCTTCAAATTGACTGATCTAGGAGTAATAATTTGTTCGTTAATTTATCAAATAGAACGAGTTCGTTTTACTGAATAATAGTACGAAAATATAAAAAAAGGCAGAAAAAATCGGTGTGAACGCGTAAAACGAGCAAAACCGCTAATGGAACATTACCTAAAACGACGAATTTAAACCGATTTTAACTTTAAATTTTCCTCTAAAACGCGAATTTAATCCGACTACGTTAAACAAAATCGACCTATTGGTACTTAACCCGCCAAAACCTTGATGTCAAAGACGCTTCCTCGGCTTATAAACTAAAAAAAGCCTTAAAAACTTTGTAACGGACTCCTTTAATACGTAAAAGTAAATAACAAACCACGAGTTTAACTTAAAGTTTCGATACTAAGGCATTATTACCACTTCAGGAACCTATTCGTATAATTTACCTAAAAGGAAATTTAAACCCTTATTGAATAAGGCGTATTTCGCTTTGAATACTTTAACTCAGTCGTTTATGACGTTTATAAGATTTTCGTAAACCGCCTTATCCACTAAATCAAAAATGAAGCGGAAAAGATTTATAAAAATACTCTACAGTTTATAAAGGATTATAATGACAAAGGCAAAAAAAATTATAATTTAATCACCTACAATATAATGGGCTAGTTTTTGCTCAATTTTTATATTCGTGGCCTTCCCAAGTAATTTATATAACCTATATGTTGAACTTCGCGATATAACGAAGGTTTACACATAATATCAAAAAATGGTTAAAACCACGGATTTACGTTAATATACCTAAAGACCTTACGTAATATAATTTATTCAAAACGATCTTATGTATTTTAAAATTATTTTATGTCCTGGCTGAAGTTGGTATTCATTAGTACGAAACCTATTTTAGGTTTCATAAAAAACGGCTTAAAATAATCAGATTCACTTTTTATTTATATCTTTTAGTATTAACGGACTGTTAGAAAGGCTTTATATTAACAGATATACAAATAAACGACACATCAACGTTATTTAACTCCTCGTTTTCCGTATTTACGGGGGGGAAACTCTTTAAAACCAGTTTAAAAGCCAAACCTAAAACGCTTCTAATAAAGAAACAAAGTAATCGACTCTAATGGTGCCACGATTACCTTCCGAAACGGCACTTTAATCCTAATGTAATAGGGGCAACTGGACAAAGTTACCCTCGTCACCTTAAATAACGTAAAACTATTCGACGAATATAAATATTAATATGTACGCAACGCTTAGATTATCTTTATAGTATAATCAAAAGCAGTATTTAACCTTTTCATAGTTATATAATATTAAATAGAATCGACAGACGATATATGTAAAGCGTTCAACAAACGTTTTTCGTAATAAATGTATAGTTTAAGCCGCAGCTTATGATTAGTACTATTGGATATACTTATTAGAAAGTTAATTATTTTTACCAACGGCTATTTTACTAATAATAACAACTTCAATTTACAAATCGGTTTCGTTTTAGTTTTCGGCAATGTAACACCGGCTAGAAACGACTTCACATTTCGAGGAAATATTATCTATTTAAGCTTTACCAAATATAAAAATATTACGTAAAGCGTCCTAGTTTTCGAGATCTATAATATAATTGAAGGCTTCGATTCGGGTATTACTATTATAATAACGGTTCGGATAATTATTTTTAACCTTCGTTTATACATTAATCCTTTGATCGTATATATATATATATACATATATATATTCTTTATAAATAAATAATCAAATTAGGTATTTCGAACAAGAAGTGTTGAATAATCGATATTATAGCTTTACTCTAGTTGTATGAACGTCTAAAAGTCAAGGAAAGAAGATCAATTAACGTGAAATCCAATTTAACGAATAAGATAACTAAGTTTACACCAAACGGATCCCTAAAAACACTTATATTAACAAGTATATTTTTTATTAGGGTTCGTAAAAAGATTTTACGACATTAATAAATTATTTAACCATTTTTTGGCCTTTTTCTATCGGCTCACCTTACGTTATTCATACCAATTACGATTTTTTCCCTTTATTTAAACGACTCATTTATGTCGACTACGAATTTCCTCCTTTATTTATATAACTTATTCGTATTGATTACGAATTTTACCTTTATTAAATACAATTATTTATACCGATACTTTATTTAATCTTGTAATATCGTACTAACTTTAGCATATTATCTTTTTGATTTTATATTTTATATTACGTTTATTACTTTAAATAATTATTTATAATAAGTTTTAAAATCATTATATAACGTATTACATTATAATTGAGTACGTCGACATTTTCCGGGGGTATTTATCTATTATCAAAGGGAAAGGGAAACGCCATCGCGTTTTTACCGTCCTTTCTATCGCTTTTCCCCTTTATATTAACGTTACTATTATTGCCGTTAACGACGTTATTAATACCAACAAAAATGTAGATATATAAATTATTAGTTGTACCCCTAGGTAAAGATATATGGGAGAGATTATCTTTTTCGCAACGATATTCGATAACGTCGTTAAACTCGCCTGCATTACATATACATAGGCCCCGTTTTTAAACGACGATAGCAGCTGTCATTTTTCCGGTTCGTTGGTTAACGCTTATTACTAATTAACATTGATTTCTTTTAGTTATTTACGACTATTGGTTTTTCGATTCGCCCCGCATGATATATTTCTGTTCAATAAAGTTTTTGAAGATTCGGTTGGAATTTACTAAATACCGGCGAACACGTAACATGGCTTTGGCCTATGGCCCTCAAACTATTGGAACGGGTACGTACGAGTTACTAATACACTCGTAACGGTGGTAACGAGCCGAAAGACCTTCGATTTCGTAATAATCGCCAACGAACTTACCTGCATCCGCGGACGCAACACACAACACGCAGGGCGTATTTATTAACGGCTTAAGGCTACGGACCCGAGTACGTCGTTTTAATGTTCAGCGCATTAAAAAGGCCTTATGGAGTACCTTAGTGATATGGAACTCGAGGCGACAGAGTAAATTCGCCTCGTATTCCTTATTTACAAAAGAGGGAATTAAAAGCTTACGAATGGAGGGTTTAGGATATATATACCTTAGCGCAACTACACTATGCTACGCTTACGGTATAAAAGAGTTCCTACAGGTAATATAGTTTTTATTTATAGGGAAAGTGTAAGGTTTATAACTTTAGGAGCTTCCTGCTCCTCTCCCAAACTGGGGAAGGGAGTGGGAAAAGCGGGGGGGGAGGGGGTCGGTGCGACAGTGGCGGAGAGGGGCGAGGTGGAGGCAGCGGCTGGGCTGGGCGGTGTAGTAATGGCGGAACTTGGCGAGGTGGCGACGAATGGGGTGGCAGGGTGGGCGGCATAACGATAATGGAAGAAATTATACCTGAGGACGACGGGCTGTTGCTACTGGTAGTAGTAATATTGGGGGTGGCCGGCGGACTGCTGCTATTAGTGGTGGTAATGTTAGGGACGGCGGCTATGACAACTATAGCGATGGCGACGCGCTAACTCTTTCGCGCTAAGTGGCACCTTATGGTCTTATTTTTACGCGGAATCTATTTGAGATATAGGTTAGTATATATATAGGCTAAGTAACCTATACATTGAAACGGCTTAGTTTGATTGGGTAAATTATGCGTTAAATTGAAATTAGGACTAGTATTAGCTGAAACTACGCGCCTTTAGCGAAAAGAAAAAAAGGAAATTTCGCCTAAAACGATGGTGATATATCTTTTCATATTAACCTACTACATAATTACGTAATTACTCTTATACAATCAATCCTACAAAATAATCACCGCGTAATTACCCTTGTTAAAAATAACAAAGAGCGCTATTATTAACCATATCGCTTTTATTTAACTATACTAATTAAGCCCGAATCATAGATATTACCTTGACTGAACTTTGCTAATTTTAGTCGAACTTAAAACACTTCTTCGGCTAAACTTTACTAATCCTAACCGAATTACTAATTTAGACCTTGTGCGATTAATATAGCAACAATACTATTACTACGGAAACTGATAATTTAAACCTCCTGTAATTAATATGGCAATAATACTATCACTACGAAAACGGCTAATTTGTAATTATTACAATTAATACTACAAATAAAACTGTTACTACTGGGTTATAGGAACGAAGTATATAAGGAAAAAAGAAAAGATTGCCTATGTGGATATTACTATATACCCTTATAAACAGTATACATAGCTCAAGTAGAAAGTGCATTATATTATAGGGTGCTCTCCTACAGGGTGCACGATAATGTGTCACGCTGCAGGCTGCTCTCTTGCAAGATGTAAAGTGCATTATTCATGGGTAGGTTTGGAATAGTTATTTCAGACCGACGGCAATGCGTGGATCGGTTCAGAAGGAGTACTCCAGAGTGATACGCTCTGGATGGAGGGCTTATAAGACCTCACCCGGAGCGTACACCTCTGGATGCTTCTTCTTGGATTATCTTGACGTACTTTACTTCAATATCAATCATTTTTTAATTAATCTTCTACTTGCTGTGTTTCACGTAAGCAAGTACTTGGATTCCACCAACAAACGTTAATATTAAAATCATTTTACGTAACGGAAACAATAGTAATAATATTATTAGTGGGTCTTGCTTATTAATAGGCCTTTAAACGTTGAAACGTTGTCAATTCCATTAGTCGAGGGAATAGTAGTATTACATAGTCAAGTGGTAAATGTATTGTTTTATGTTTGACAGACCATTAGCCGGTTTTCATAGTAATTTGTATAGCTAATTGCTTGGCGTGTACCACAATGTCAAGAAACACCATACTATATTTACTTTGTAGTGAAATATAATAGTCTATTACAAAACAACAAACTGAATTTATATTTAGTACAGTCAACTTTATTATAAATAAAGTTAATCTACTGCATTGCAAATACTAACATTTGAAAATTGGCGGCTTTTTAGTTTTTGCGCGTACGCTAGTATAGTTGACCAATCTTTTCCGGTAAACGCTAAATCGCAATCTCGTTAACTGGTCGGAAACCCCATTAATTTTAATTGACCTTTACTTAGAATTACATCTATTCGCATGTAAATTGACCCTAATTGCCATTAGTTATCTTATGGCCCTGAGGTTCGACTTTATCGATTTTTATTAAAAGATTTTCTATTATAAACCTATGCAATCCTTTACTTTACCCGTGCTAAATAAATAAATTAGAATTTTGAATCCCTAATAATCTTGAATTTCACCAATACATGCCCAATATTTATTATGTAATTTAGGTTTACTAGGTAGTATATTAATATAGCTTTCGATACATATAGTTAGCACATTATTATTTATATATATTTTAAGGTTTTGGTTTGGCGATACCCTCATTTAAGTATTCGCAGGATTCTCTTTACTATTAATTTACCAGAATTTCTTGATTTCCCCCGCCTTGTACGCTCTATGGAGCATTATTACGTCAATTATCAGGCGTTTTTCTCTGGTAGTTCCGAGTTTTAATGGGCATTCAAATAGGCTTTTCGAGTCGATAAAAATTACCATAAGGATTGAAAGAATCTTAAGTTTCCTTATAATAACGTTAAAAGTTTTCCATAATGTTATACCTACGTAGAAACACGCTATTATACCGTAAACTTTTAAGGTTCATACGTTTTGTGTAATCTTTTTACATTTAACAAAGGTTTAATGAATTAGGTTACCAATCATGTTAAATTTGTCTTCCCGCCTATATTTATTTCAAGCGTTATTCATAAGTTGATTTGTAAGGATAAGTAGGTATTGTTTACGAAAGAAGTATCCCTAAAGATCGAAAACTTGGTTTTCGATAAGTCGATTAAAATTATATTAATCACTCGGTTTAGGTTTCTCATTTGTTACTTAAAACTTTTATTTAGCTGTTTAAAATCTCGATCTTCAGGGTTTTATACTTATAATGTCGTCAAAAGGTCGTTAAACGCCTTCGGTTGGCATAAAGTGATAATATAGATGTTACGTGCACGTTATTTCAAGTACCGTTAGTAATTGACTACGTTAGTCTTATCGATTATAACTAATTTAATACCTTGACGCTTTAGGTGAAAACTAAGTCCAGCCTTAATACCAAGTATACGGATTAACAATCGATTAAAATTAAATTAATTACTTTTTACTAGAATCGTAACCGGTTTTTCATTCCAAAACTTAAAGTCCTTTATTGCCCGCTATTCCGATATTATAAAACCAGTCGTTTTGACGAAGATATCATCGTTAGTTTATATATCCATTAAACCAAAGTCTTTTTTACGTTACTGATAAATAAGAGTTGTATATTGAAGACTTTATGCCAATCGTAATTTAAAATACAATTGATAAGTTAGGTATTAGTAAACGCTTACTTCAATCAATTCGTGGAAAGGTTCAATAAATTGTATTAGCCTTTCTAAAAGGTATATCGGCCATAATTCTTATAATAATTCCAGTAATACGATCCGTTATAAATTTGTTGCTCATTACGTATCAGCTTACATTATATTTCGGTCATTAAAGGTATATTTGCCCCTTATTATAGCTAGTAAAATTCTTATTAAAACGAATTTTATACTTTGCTTAATCTTTCAAATCGTTGGTAATTAGAAAATTTCCGTAAGGTCTCTACCTATTCATATGAAAGTAAACAAGTAGAAGAGTAATCATAAGGTTTATATAGTTGTAGTAAAAGATAGATAGATCCGGAAGAAGCATCTAGAGGTGCAAACCACAGGTGAGGGCTTATAAGCTCTCACCCAGAGCGTACCACTCTGGAATGCCCCTTCTAGACCACGCCATGCATGAGAGTGCAATCTGCAGCATGTCACGTTATCATACACTCTGCAAGAGTACAGCCTGCAGCGTACCACGTTATTGTGCATGCTATAGGTGTGCATCTTGCAGCATGATATACTGCCACATAAATATACTAACTATAGTGATATATAATAATATCCATAGAAAAGGATTTAGTTTTTTCCTTTATTACTTTATCTTTAAGCGATTAGGCGTAAGCTTTAATACGGCCGCCCCGTAATATTATTTTCAACCTCGTAGATAGTTTTTGAGGTCATGAACGTAATATTTGTCTTTTCGAGGTTAAAGTTCGTTTTCGACACGAATTATATGACTTTTCGAATTAATAAGCGATTAATTTCGACCTTATCGTTTTCCTTGTAAGGTTTTCCGAAATTTTCAATAATACCTTATACTTAAGGCTTCATTGTAAAGTTTTCGTTATCCTTCTCTTTTCTATTTACCCAAGTAATATTATAAACACGATACGATATGTAATTTTTCTCATTAACATTCTTTTTTGTCGTGGGTTTTCCGCGCCGACAGCGTTTCATCGGTTTATCGATGACAGGTGAATGAGGTTTGTGTTAACTTGATCACATAGCTTAAGAATTTTTATCGTTGGTAGCCTTGATATAAGGTTCAACCTGGGAAATACCAAAATATATAAGACGGATAGAAATTTTAATAACTACTTTAAAGTTGACAATACTTAAGGTTTTGTATAGACTTTTATATTTGTCCGGCTTCCGCTATACAATGACTTCACTTTATAATGTTAAAGTAAGTATATTGATTATTATTAGGACTTTCCTGATGTTAAGGGCATTATTAATCTGGCGGCATGCCAATTCCTTTCATAGTTTAAAAATTTTCTGTAAAATATAGCTCGCTTTTAGGTACTTACTAATGGCGGATATTTACTAGTCAAAAGTAGGTACACTTTAAATGCCATTATTGTTAGCATTAGACCGTTAAGTCCCAAAATATTATTTAAACCCTTTACCGCTATTTAAAGGCGTACTTCCGAATAGGTAAAGCTTTTAATCTTTAGTGTAAAAATATTATATATTTTGAAAGTTAAAGCATATACCCTTTTAACCTTTTTATTACTTTACTAGAACTTTTTAGGAATTTATTTATACTAAATACCTATTATTTTAACATCTTTCCAAAACTCCAGTGCCGTAAAGTCAATGCCGGGCTTATGAACGACGAGGTTGGGTAGGCTAAAATACGTTCTAATTTATAGTATCCTGAATGTTTCCTACGTATCTTTCGCCAAAAGGAATTTTGAAAACTGAGTTCTGTAAGGAAAGGTTACAAAGTTAATGATGTAAAGGAAAGGTTTATTACCTAAGTATAACATTTTAATAAAAACCATTTAATTAAAGTTTTTATTGTCTTTTAGTATAAATTTAAATCTTTGGGGGGCTTGGGAATGTATTTGGTAACAGTAGCAAAGCTTTTTAATAGATTTTGAAAAAAGATATTCCGCATCGTTATACCTCGTAGAATTTAGGACGTTATACAGCTTATTAACTATTGGATAGTTAAATTTCTAGGGTAATTAACGTATTTTCAACTTTGTCATGTTTAATACCAATACTTTAAAACCTTAAAAAAAATAAAATCATAGGTATCTATATTTAAAGAAAAGTGGAAACCTTTGATTGTTTTTAATCAGATTATAGATGTTAACGTTAAATTTAACGCTACGGATTTTAAATTCTTCAAACAAAGAAGAAAAGGAGTAAAACATTGAATGATATAAAATTTAATTAACCTTATAATAGTTTAAACTATTGTTATACCTAGTAACAATAGTTATTCGCTTGTTCCAAAGTCAACTTTAGCTTTGCTATTATCGTGAAGATTAATCTTAATAGCCGTATTGATTTCCTTCTGTAATATTATGTATTGCGAATAACCTTCTATTGAATACCATGCTACTCTTTTATGTGGTATAATACTTTAAAACATATCGTCCGTTTAACAATCATAAAATTTAAAAATGTATAGGGGGTAAATAGATTAATGAAGGTAAAGGTAAATTTCTTTACCACTAAAAAGGTACAGCAAGGTATAGTCCGCTCATTACTGTACTGAGCTAAAAGCCCTATTTTTTTACCATTTAATTGAGTTAGTGGTATTATCGCTGTTAATTTATTCGCTACTTTCGAATTCTATGATTTAATCCAAGTAGTTTTATTTAAAAGTAGTAGGGTACTAGATGTAACATATTACCTTTGTCGGTAAGGTCTAGAATCTTTGGGTTCACGTGAAAACAAGGTATTCAGAAGAGTAATCAGAAAGATTGGTATTATAGTATAAAAGATGATGATAAGAAGAAGCATCCAGGGGTGCATGCCACAGGTAAGGGTTTATAAGCCCTCTACCCAGAGCGTATCACTCTGGAATACTTCTTCTAGATTGCTCCACGCATTGCCGTCGGTCTGGGAAAACATTTCAGACTGATTCATGTATAACGCACTTTGCGTCTTATAAAAGTGTAGCCTACAACGTAACACATTACTGTACACTCTGTAAAAGTGTACCCTGTAATACATTACACTGCTATTTAGCCTATTTATACTATCTATAAGGGTATATATTTATATCCACATAGTTAATCTTTTCCTTTTTTTCCTTATATACTCCGTATTTATAGCCTAGTAATAACAATGTATTTGTGATTACGAAGGTTCAAATTCAAAAGTTTTATAGTAATAGTATTATTATAGTATCAATTACAAGAAGTTTCAATTAGAAGTTTCCGTAATAACAGTATTGTTACCATATTAATTTCAAAAGGTTAAAATTAATAAGATCGGTTGAAATTAATAAGGTTTAACCGCGGTAGTAATTGTAATTCATTTGAAATTGGTAAGATTTAACCGTAGTAATAATTGTGATTCGGCCTTAATTAGTATAACCAAATATGGGTGGTATAGTTAGTAATGGCACCTTTCGTAATTTCTAACAGGAGTAACTACGCAGGGGTAATTACGTAGTAGCGATTACGCAGTGATAATGACGCAATTACGTGTTAAGTTAGTATTAAAAGATACATTGCTATTATTCCAAGAAAAATTTCTTCTGCCTTTATTTCCCTTTCAGGAGTGTAATTCCAACTAATATAAGTCTTCACCTTAATTTAACCTTTATTCCATTCAATTGAACCGAACAGCTTGGATAGGTAGGTTACTTAGCTAATACCTATATACTAACTTATCCCTCGAACAGATCCCGCGTAAAAACAAGATATAAAAATACTATTTAGCGTAAAAACGTCGGTTCGACGCCGCCGCTGTAATCGCCGCCGTCGCCACCACTAATTCGCCCTTATTGGACATAATTTCGTCGATTACAACTACTTCGGCCGCCGCCGACACGCCGGACAGCCCCACCGCTGCCGCCGCCACGATCCCCCCCTTTCCCTCCTTTCCCTCCTCCTTCTCCTGCTTCCAAGGGAAGGAACGAGGGGCTTCTAAGGTTATAAACCTTACTCTCTCCCCACAGGTAAAAACCCTATTACCTGTAAATTCCCCTTTACGCCGTAAGCGTAACTTGGCATAGTTTCGTCAAGATACGTATATCTCAATTTAGTTTGTTTGAAAGATTTTACCCTCCTTCCCTTTAAATAAAAAACACGAGGCGGATCTCCTCTACCTCCTTAAACTCTATATTGTTAAGGTATGTCGTAAAGCCTCTTTAACGTATAAAACGTTAAAGCGGCGTACTCGGATTCGTATTCCCGGGTCGCTATTAAATACGCTCTACGTATTGTATATCGAATTCGCAGCTGTGGGCAAGTCCATTAATAATTACCACAAAAGAAGGGTTCGTTTTACCCGTTACCACTATTACAAACGGACTAACAATTTGTACGACCCCGTTCCAGTGGTCATAAGGCCGTAAGCCGAGGCCGTATTACGCGCTCACCGCCTCTTTGATAAGTTATAACCGAACTTTGAAAATTTCTCTTCAAAAAAATATACCGTTCGAGGTGTTTCGAAAAACAATCGCGATCTCAAATAACCAAAAAAAGTCGATACTAATTAGTAATAGGCGCTAACCGATGGTTCAGGGAAACGACAACTGCCGTCGCCGCCTGAAAAAGGGGCTTACTCATATACTACGCAGGTAAGTTTAACAACGTTATCGCACGTCGCTATAAAAAGGGTAATTCCTTTCTTACGCCTTTACCTAATGAAATAACCAGTAAAGCGTAGGGCCACATCCTCGCTAACGCTAATAACCTCGATAAAGATAATAGTGATGACGTCAATACTAAGGGGGAAAACGATAGAGAGGATAGTAAAAATGCAACAACGTCGTCCTTTCCTTCTGATAGTACATAAATACCCCTGAACTGAGCCGGCGAGCCTGGATATAATACAGTATGCTACACAGTTATATTATAACTCTCCACAAAACAATCGTTTACAAGTAACTTAAAATATATAAAACAAAAAAGATAATATTTTAAAAATAGTACGATATCATAAATGAAAACAAAAAGGGTAAAATGGTGAAAAAACCAATAGGAAGCGGTTCGAAATAGTATAATTAAACAAAAAAATTGGAAATTCCGTCGAGTCGAAGCGTATAAACTAAAAAGAAGGCAAAATATTAGGGGCGATGAAAAATAATAGGGTTAAACCAAGGAAAAATTAGGGATCTACACGAATAGTCTAATACAAACCGATCCAAATTCGCGAAAAGTGGTGTAATAACCTATTAAGGTCGTAAAACCTTTTTAACAATCATAACAAACAGTATATTTGTCGATATAAGTATTTACAAAACTCCGTTCGGTATTACCTTAGTCATCGTATCCGCTAAGTCAGATTTTCTATCGATCCACCTTATTCCTTAGATTTTACGGCGTTTATATAGCTCGTATAAGGCCATAATATCAATTATCAAACGTTTTTCATTCGCAATACCCAATTCAACCAAACACTCATATATCGAAAAAAGTTAATGTATACAATACAAAGGATAGGGCGTAAACCAAGGTTAGAAATAATCATTCGAACCGTTATCATTATAGTGATACCCGAATCGAAGCCTTTAACCTTACTATAAATCTCGAAGGCCAAAACTCTCTTCGTAACCCTTTTACACTTTGTAAAGCTTTAATAAATAATTTTTTTATAAATATAAATCACTTGCCAGCTGGTATTTCATTACCGAGAAATAAAACGAAGCTTATCCATAAAATATAGTCATTGTTATTAAAAAAAAAGCCGTTAGTAAAAACAAACAATTTTAAATACGTATATCCAGGAACAGAAACTATAAACCGCGGTATAACTTATATATTTATTACCCGAGACGCTTGTTGAACGCCTAATACATATCGTTAATGGAGGAGGTTTAAAATTACGAGACGACCGAAAAGTCAAATACCGAATTTAATTGTATTACAAAAACAACTTAAACATCACTTACGCATGCACATCTATATTTGTCGGCCCATTTCAGGTTATTTAGGACGACAAAGGCAAGTTTGTTCAACTACCCCTTTTATGTAAGACTCAAAATACCATTCCGGAAAGTAATCATAACGCTATTAAAATCGATTATATAGTCTTCAATTAGGTACGTTTTAGGTTTCGCTTTCTAAACGGCCTCCAAAAATCTCTTTTCTTCAAATGAGAAAAACGAAGCCTTGAATAACATTAAAATATTGTCCGTCCATATACCTATTGGTTCAATGCCCTTCCAATGGGCTATCGATACCAATGGGTACAAATCGAAGGTAAATCTAGTTATTCCGAGTCGTTTCGTATGATACCTATGTTAAAAATATACTAGTAAACACCGGCTTTAGCTAAGTCTTATAATAGTTGCATAATACGTAAAATTATACCAGGTAAATTGTATTACCTAAAATCTTTTAGTATATTAACATAAATTCGTCGTTTAAGTCGTTCCTTAAATTGGGTGTATATTTATATTATATGTCGAAATTCGACATATAGATTATATGATATGCTCAGGGGATCTACAAATACAAAAATCAAGCGATATCTCACCCATTATAACATTAAGAGATTAGGTTATAATATTATTTTTACCTTCATTGTTGTATATTTTTAAGATCAGGCGGATATTTTCGTATGGTTTCCCGGTTTTATCCTTAACTTAATAAATGAAACACGTTGAAAAAATCCTACACCTACCGTAAATAGCGGGGTCGAAACGGTTAAAACGAAATATACCTTAATTAATCAAAGTTGAGATTTCCGTTTAGGTAAATCATTCGAATAAGGCACACAAGGTAGTAATAATATCCTCGTGGCGAAGCTTTAGGCTAAGCTAGAGATTTTCCATTTCCTTTTACTTGATAAAGTAATCCGTAACAAAAAAATTTAAGGTGTTTATTAATTTCCGAGCGGAAGAGGCGCCCTTGACGGCGAAATTCTAGTAAGGTTAGTATAAAAGGACCGCTTTTATTGAAATGGATCGGGCTGAAATCGTATTTCGGGGGTAAAGATAAAGTTAGATTCGATTTAAATTCGTTATTTTAAAGGGTATTTCATGAAATTTTCTATTCGTCCTACCATTCTAGGCTGTTTCATTCCATCTATCTTTTCTATTCGCGTACCATCTTCCAGAGTAATGAACTTATAACGTTCAGTAAATCAACGAACACATTATAGTCTTTAAACCAGTTAATCCTCCAAAGAACAATCTATCTTTCCTTTGTTCTCCCAACCAAACCTTTAAATTACAATAATAAATCCAAAACGCCAGCTTCACGTAAACCATTCCTTATAGCCAACTCTGTGAATACGTTGTTTTTAGCTCGTAGGGAGAGTAATGCCGCCATGGCCTTCGTTACAACATTAACAATCTACACTATAAATAGTAATGGTACAGAGTTAATATGAATCCTTGGATAAATACCAAAAATGAAAAGCGTAAATATAAGTCTACTTAGGCCAAAAGTATTGTTAACGGCGTTAACCACCGTTTTAAAGATAAATTCCTTAAAACTAATCCCCTTTAACTCTTTCAATATCACCGTTTACGCCTTTTTAAACGATTTATAATACATATTACACATTTTAATACCCTATAGAGCTTTTACTAAAAAAATTTACACTTGGTACCAGCTATTCAAACCTTAATACGCTACTCGGCAAAGTGAAAAACCGTGCCAACGTCGAATATAACCCAAACTAAGGACCCTAACTAAAAGTTAAACCAATAGTTAACCATAGCATCCCAATAGTCTAAAGTGAAAACGCGTCGTATAAATTTAGCGGCCTGGAATAATTTTGCCGCATTTATAGCGTAAAAATCTGGTTAGCTGTCTAAATAAATAATATTAGTAATTACTTCCTAATTAAAGTCTACAACGTCTTAAAAGCGTAACTTTAACCATCGTAAGGCTTATAAATATAGCTAATACTTATAATAAAATTTCTCGATAACTTTAAATACGTTTTTTCCTGCATCCGTATAGCCTGCAGCATAAAGCAGGCATAAAAGGCGTTTTTCAGCCGGATATCCAAATCGTCGATGTAAAATCCGTAATTCCGGCTAAATTAAGTAAACAGCCTTAATTATACGTGCTTCAGGGAAAAACAACAAATAGCTGAACTTAAGCTAAAGTGATACGGATATATCATTTAAGGCGTGGGTAAGTTAGTTAATCGTATTCAGGACATTGATTCCAAGCTTATTTATACTAGTCAATAAAAGAAAAAATAGTATTTTAAAGTCTATTACATAAAACTTAATCGGTCTGAAACGTGTATTTACAATGAACTTTTCGAATGATAATGCTTTACCTTTACCAAACAAAATCTTTTGATATTTTATTATTCTATCTAACTAAAATTCGGGAACTTTGCCGTATGTCACTTCCCGGCTTTTAAGATTTTTGATACGCCAATTTCAGGCATAATTCCCTAAAACCTATTTCCGTATCTATTAAAAAGCGTGAATTGAGACATTATATAGGTGTTGAACACTTCATTAACGCGATCTAAACCTGTAATATACATAAAAAAAAACGTCCTATAGGCTAGCAAAAATTTGTTGGGCGGTCTTATCATTGTAAATTGACAGTTAGGCATTATTATATTCAAAATCGTTTTCTCCAGATATATCTTCGTAAAGGAAGGTGTTAAATCCGTTACATGTACCTTTGTATCCGGCTACGTATACTGTAAAATT
Source organism: Anisogramma anomala (assembly GCA_038502455.1). NCBI lineage: Eukaryota > Fungi > Ascomycota > Sordariomycetes > Diaporthales > Gnomoniaceae > Anisogramma > Anisogramma anomala. Next base: position 10,194,124 of record JASMMZ010000006.1, on the reverse strand, counting down.
AGCTTTTATCCGATCCTTAAATACATACTCGACTCAAAATTATCGTCTAATCCGAATTTTCTCGTAAACGGGGTAGTTTGTAAACCAACAACCAACTTTACTGGTTACGATACGCCCCTTCTACAAACCCGTAAAGCTTTGTATATATTTTCGCAAGTATTACTGTAATCGCGATACGTTTTTTCCATTTTCGAACGATCGTTCCAAATCCTTTCTAACCAAAGTTCCCTCCTTAATACCTGTACTTTAGGCGCTCGTTTTACCTTGGTTAAACCCTAAATTCGATCCAAAACGTGATAAATAGTTTTAGCGAAGTTTTCTTTGGTAATTTAACGTTCGCTTTTGGTTTTATTAACTACAAATATTAATCCAAGACTCGCTTTTCGGCGTATAAAGGTTTTAAACAATGTTATGAAGTTTGTTCAAAAGGCCTCCAAATACTTTTTAATTTAAAAAGTACAATGTGGAACTTCGTGTTTTTGCGTCAGGCTTTTATTACTACTTATATAAACAATTTATCACCTTTGAATTCCGGTTCAAAGAGTGTCTAGCAATTCCGGAACTTAGCTAATAAGACGGTAAGGATTTCCTGTATATTTTTATCGGCGTTTTCCTGCTGGTTCTTTACGGATTTCTACGTCGTACTAGTCTAATCTCTATTATAAAACTCTTAGTTAATCTCCGTATCGAATTGAGATTTAAGGCGATTATAATACTTTACAAATATATTCACTTATATGAGGTAATACATATACCACTCCGTAGCTTACTTGAAACGTATACCAGGCAAAATTGAATAAAATTAAGATAACTTAATTTCAAATCTCTTATATATATTAAGTATAACATGTATTTTATTATCAAACACGTTGTATAACTTACCGCTATAGTTTTTTATACCTGTCTTAAAACCTGACAAATTTTATCAGTTTTATAGGGTCGCTTTTATTCATGGGAAACGGAGAGGCAGGAGGTTACGGTAAGGTTTGTAGTTAGCGGATATTAGTGCATAAGATACGTATTAGTGTTTTACGTCGTTCGTCGTTTTTGGGAGCGGGTTGTTTTTTGTATTTCCGTCGATCGTTGTTTCCCAGAACGTGTTATTCTTTTTATTTCTGCCGATCCCGTCATAGATGAGCGGTCTATTTCCAATGTTCGGCGAATGGTTTAGTATTTGGTTTTTCTTTATAGTATATGTCGGTATAGGGGTGTATTATACTTGTATAATGAATAAAGACTGTAATCGTTCTTTTTTATCGGGGCCTCTATTCCTAGCTTAGGGTTTAGAAATAGGACTAAATCGTTTTACGCCTCATCTCCGCCGTTTTATTAGCTATCTCATGTATTTCGTTAGGTAACATCTTTTTATAAACTCTATTTAGTATAAGTTTTCATCCTCCTAATCTGATAAGTCGATAAGTTTTGTTATTTCGAATAAGGCTTTTGTAAGGCGGCCATTCCTACCCCCTGGGGTAACAATGCATCTGGTTCGTAGCTAAATTCGCAAATCTTTGTCAATGGATGGGTTTACTGTTTCCAACATGCCTAACGTCCAATTTACCAAACTTTTATGAAAATGCTCTAGTAAATCAAGCCCTGGGGCCTTTTTCTCTCAGTAACGAAATATAACGGCCAATATGTATATGTTAATTATATAGGGGTCTAGCTTATCAACTAGTGTATTGATGGTATTATTCCAAAAGCCGAAATCAATTTCGTATATTATAGATTTTTTATTCTTTTATATTCGACTAAACTATCGAAGTTAGCGCCAACTTTTTTTGGTATCGTTGATATTAGGGCAATAGTTCTCGGTATCATTGGATGTTGAGTAATATTCTAAAATAGCATAATTTTGTAATTTCATGCTGTAGTTGTATTTAGGTATCCGGATTTTAAAATTTTAGGTAATTCGTTAAACAAACAGCAAATACAAAGTAAATAAAGTAATTAAAGCTTTTGTAATAAGGCTTTTTAACTGTTATTAATCTTGATTAATTTAAAATAATACGTAAATAAAATGTAACTATAGACTAATTAAGTATATTAATTAATTTAATTCAGGCTTAGTAACGCTACAATATGTAAGCGGCTGAAAAAAACTTAAAAGTTACAAGTACTAAACTCAAAATATACAGGGCTAACATAGGAAAACTTAAAACACATAAGGCGAACATAAAAAAGTAGGTAGAGTAAAAGAATTATAGGTTGTGTGGAGGCGTAATGTATAGTGATTGGTAATCGGTCCCGGTTAATGTGTCGCAACCGAACTTCGTAAGGGGATTAGTTTGATTGCTTTGTACGTAACCGATTTCATTAAAGCGATGGGTTTGGTTGGCGTATTCGTAACCGCTCTTAAATCAAACGAACGGTTTAGATTTCAAAATCAAATGGATCCCAGCGAAGGGCTTCGAAATTCGGTGATTTTAGCTTGCGTAGCTTGGTATCGAGTAGGTCCTAATAAATAGTTTCGAAACTTGGTGGCTACATAGCCTGATACGTAGCCTGACACGTAATAAGACGCTCTTTAACAAGTGTCCAGATACGTTAAAGCGCCAACCAAGGGTTAATAGTAACTTAATGGTGCTTTTAATTGATAGAGGGCCAAATAAGATTAATAATATCGTACTAAAATTATCCTTCCTAAAGTTACTTAGTCTTTACAATCTTTATATTTGTTGACGTGTAATTTTTGTAAAAAAGAAGTGTTGGAATACAAAAAGTTAGAATCGCTATAGCATCCCGCTATAGGTATTCAACTAGTTTTTATCTATTTTTTCCTAAGCTGTCTATAGTCGACTGTATTGACTACTAACCAGTGTCGGTAAGGTCTATATCCTTTGGTTCTACGTAAAAATAAGGTATTTAGAAAAGAAATCAGAAAGATTGGTATTGTAATATAAAAGATGATAATCAAAAAAATCATCTAGAGGTGCACGCCACAGGTAAGAGCTTATAAGCCCTCTACCCAGAACGTATCACTCTGAAATACTTCCTCTAGACCACTCTACTCATTGCCGTCTGTCTGGAATAACCATTCCATACCGATCTATGCATAATGCACTTTGCTTCTTGCAAGAGTGCAGCCTGCAGCGTAACACGTTACTGTGCACCTTGCAGGATTACACCTTGCAATATAGTACACTTCTACTTGGCCTATATATATTATCTATAAAGTTATCGAGTAATATCCACACTGCTGGTCCTAGGTTTTTGTATTGACACTGCTTTCTTATATCCATTTGAAAGTCTTTGAAAGCCTTCATATTAGGACTCGTAATAAAGAAATTATTGAAGTTAGTATGAAAAATATGTTAACGGTAATAGTTGATCTATATCGCGTTATTCAAACTGAACTTTTCAAACTTACGAGTATCGAAAACTGTTTTCAACCTTTGTGACTATTATCTTAAAGTTTGTTCAAGCCCGTATAAGGAGGCGAGGATTGCAAAAACTTGGTTCATTATAGGATTTAAACCGACGTTATTCTCGTTGGTATACTTGAAAGAAAAGTTTTTCATGTTGTTCGCGAGATTTATCAGCATTAGTTTTTTAGACTTTTTGCCAAATAAAGCTGAACCGATGTCGATTTAGTTAATATTCCGGCTATAAAAGCCAGTAAAAGTGACAAAATCTCTTTAAGTGTAACACTTCGTTGTATCGGTAATTTTTTTAGTGTTACAACTATATCTTTGTTTAAATATACGTATAAAGTTCTTAAATTTGTGCCTTTGAATGTAACTATTAGTATTAGTTTATACTTTGGTAATATATTTCGTGGTTAAGGCATGGTAGATGATGTCTATTTTATTAGCTTTGAAAAACTTGAGAGATAATCCGATTTTTATTTTGTTATAGAGGGCCCTTGTTAATATTCTACATCTCACTCCTCAAGAAATTTCTTCATACTTTGTTGTTTTCTGTATTCACTGATTGAATTCATATACTGAACTATGCGATCATCAATAACGGAATTTTCCAGCAGACTTTCTGGCAAATTAGTTTACTGTCTCTCTTTCTATTTAATTCATTTTCCTTTTTAGTTTATAGTTTTCAGAAGTGGTTGTACTGTTATAAAGAATATTGAACTCAATGAGGTTTTCATGTTCTATCTATTAAACTATAGACTTACGGTATTTTTCTAAAAAAAAAATTTAACATTTCATTAGAATTATAGACGATTGTCTTGGTCGAATTCTCTAGTCGGTTGATTAAGTAAACCGTGAAGGTAAATTTGACGTTGGGTTTATAATTTATATATCCCTTCATTTTATGGTGAAGACTCTTATAGGAATTAGTATACTGAATCTCTCTCTTATACTTGACCATTTAGTTTCCTGTAACGATAGTTATTTGTAACAGGCTGTGTTACAAGTAATACGAAACTTTTCCGGTAACGGTTAAGGTTGATATATTTTATAAAATTAATCTATTAGAATGTTTGGAAGTATAGAATTTTAGAGGTTTGAGCCGTGGAAAATTTAGGAGTAAAAGCGTAATCTATGGATTTTTTTTGGACGAAATGGTCCACAAACTGATTACCCTAGTCGACGATTGGAAACTTGATATTGCATCCAATTCGTTCCATGATTTTTCAATATATGATCAACGACGTTTATAATCTCATTAGAGGATGTAATAGCTACATACCAAACCCTAAAGCTATATTTAACTTTAGTAGCAATTAAGCTACAGCGGTTGCTTATTAGATTAATAGTTATTTTAAGGAGGTTGTTAAAGGTCCTGATAAACCTTCTTGTTTCTGGGATACCGTATTTGAAGTTTAGTCGTTATTCAAATTTTTCAGAAAGCTTGTAAGAATTATAGATAATTTTGCAATGTTTTTAAATTTTCTTAGTGCAATCCCAGAACTAAAATCATTATTTTGTTAACATCTGCCTGGTAGAACCAAATTTGATACGCTAAAGGGATGCATTAAAGGACTTGAAAGTAATTGAAACGATGAAGTGGTAGTGGAATTACTTTGTGGCTTGGATGATTATATAATAGTGAGTAGTGATAATGATTATTTCCTTAGTTTGCGAATTGACTAAAAACAAGTCTCTTACCTTAATATTTCAATCGTATAGATTTGAAAGGTTTTTTGGGTTTATGATACACTGAGTAGAACATGAATCATTTAGAAAGGTAAAGTTACTCTAACCTTTATCAAATTTAATCGACATTTGTATTATATTTTGTTTTATCAATTAAATTAAATTTAATCTCGTTTGCAATCTGGGGTAATTTTTGTCTTATATCTTGCGTGTAAAGGAACGTTTCTAATTTGGAAAGTATAAGGAATGAATCCTCAATAAAATCTAATGGTATTTCGAAATGAGAGCCTATCCATTGCAAAATGATATAATGGTGTAGAAGAAAGAGGGAAATTAATAAGACTTTACATTAAGATTTGATGACTTAATATTGAAAGTAGGGTTTATAAAGCGAAAGTACCCGCTCTTAATTCAGATTTTAGTTGTTTGTTTCGGCGGATGAAAGTGAAAAGTGGATACCTTATCATTAAAGTTAGATATCCTATGACGGGATTACCCATTTAAAATATAGCTTTTAATTGATCAAATATTTTCTTTATTGAGTGTTATAATATAGACAAGTCGAATTGAATATCTGATTAGGTAGTTAGCAATACCATAAAACTATAATGTTAATTTTTTTTTCATTTACTATTACCGGACAGTGCTCACTATATGTCCATTATAGTGCGGCTTCGCTAATGTTAAAGGTATATATACCTATGGAAATGCTTGCAAATTCAGTGTTCATATCTTAACACCCACTCTATTCGAAAATTCCCATTCACAAGTTATACCGTACAATCCGTTAAACAAACTATTGCAAATAAAAACCTTGTACCCAACTAAACAATTATACAAAGTTAAAATCCTAATCCTATACACACGTGGCTAATTTTCAAGCAATATGTTATACGTATATGTTGAATGCTGATGTGGTCATATAATCAATAGTATTGATCTTTACAATGTGCCATGAACTCGGTGCAAACTACAAATATAAAAAATATTTATTTAACTTTTTCTACGTGCCACGTAAAAGAGGATAGATACCTCTGGGTATTTCGGAAGGGAATTTCGGCCTAATATACCTGTAAAGAAAAGTCTATCGCCCTTTGAAGCCTTTTCTTATAAAACCGGAGTAAAATTAAAAACCTTTGTTAAGAATCGAACTTCAAGACAGCCATTAAATCAAGGTCATAAGTTACCCTAAAGTTGAAAGACCCGTAAGGGTATAAAAACTATAGCTTTAACCGGGACGTGCTGTGCAGCTATCTAAGTCACTATTCAACTCCTACTCGCATCTAAAATATAATAGCTCTGAAAGAGTGGAAGGCTTATAAAATACATATACTTTGGTTGAAAGCCCGTAATAAGTAGTCCATTTGCGAGCCACTTTTTTGCCACGGCCGGTAACCTAAGGAATGTGAAAGACCGTGAAATAGGGAACACTACTAAACGGGTAGTATGCTAAAAGAAGTCTTTATGGATAGCCAAAGAAATATATTCAAAGTAAAGTCGAAGGTGAAAGCCCCATTAAGCGGGCGGAGCGCCGGTACAAGTGGTGACAGGTAAAGAAAAAAGAATTAAACAAATAAATGGATAAATAAAACTGTCCAATGCAAGAATTTATAATAAAGGCCTTCAAGGCCTTCAAAAATAAAAGGAATCAGATTTTTGTAACACCGTAGTGCGAGTTTTAAGGGTTACATTAGCATAAGTAACGAGGCACGAAATCGTTGGTAATGAGGGTTGTTCTCTGGATACACCGCTGCGCGGGCGGTACGCCGGGCTAACGACGATCTTCATGGCTAAAAAGGGGTCGCTGGAAAAGATTCAAGTGGTGATAAAGCCGATTGGGAATGTTGTGGTAGAATAGGGTGCATATGAAATGATGGTGTTGTGAGCAGCTAGGCCTGAAATTTTTCTTGAAGGTAGGCACTGTTAGGGTTTACATTGTAGGTTCCCAACCTTTCTTAACAAGTTATTTAGTGCACCCATGCCAAGAAAATTGATTTCAGGTCGAAGATGTAATATAATGTTACTTGTAGCGGGTGTAAACTTGACTGTTATCAATTGTAATGGTATCCGCTTATTCTTCTTTTTAACTAATGACGGTTGGGTCTTTAAGTCAACGAATGAAGATGGCATTATATTATTCAAAGATATTAGTACTGGTAGATAGATATGAAAGAGGGAGAAGAAGCATCTGAAGAGTGCACGCCCCAAATGAGGGCTTATATACTTTCACTTGAGCTGTAACCTCCTTCCATGAACTTTGCTGGTATATTTATTCACGTTTACCAACTTCAGTAGTATCTACTTTAAATAGTAGTATTAACACTGGAAATTTTTACTTTGTGCAAAAAGCTCTCGTATCTATAGTTCAATAGTAATGATGGTGAGTAATTTAGTAGTAATAATTCAGTAGTAACAATTTAATAGTACCAGTGGTTATTATAGGTCTTAATCCGGGTTGAAAGGTCCGAGAACCTTGTTAAGACTTAATTTGTCGATATTACGTGGTATGAAAGTAATATAAAGTAGTGTATCACCATTGGCTCAAGAAAAACTTCTTTCGTTTTTCCCTTAAATAACGTGTTAACATTTTCCAAGTAAGCTTTTAATTGACTATACAGCGCTTCTACGCTTCAACATTCCATATAACATGTTTAAACACAAATCTCGCAATGAACGAAGCCGTATATCTCGGCAACACGCGCGAGTTACTGTGATTGCCGCTGTTTCCGCCACACTCCTCCAAGCTACCAACAACCATTTCGCCACTCCCTCTTCCATCAAGTCGCCTTCCTTAGCCATCCCCTCCCCTGTTTTTAGCTTTAAGTTCTCCTCCTTCGCTGATTCAAAGATGGAACAGCAGTATGGGGAGCAGGAATAGCAATAGCATGAGTAGTATAAGGTTATTGACCTTGCCTAATCACTCAGGGTTAAAATCTTGCTGTCGTCTGCCATACCCACTAAACGCTGCAAACACAATATCGATAAATCACCGATAAGCAAAATTCGCTCATTGACCCGTAATATATACTAAAGATTACTTGAATGAGGCTGAATAGTGGAGTGGTCTTGCCGTGCGAAGGCGCGTATCGCCAGGGTATGCCGAGAGGTTGCTTTGGTGCTAAAAGTACTAGAACGCTGGACTAAGGTAAACGCACCGGGTCCTTCTATAGCCACGACTTATATGACTTACGTCGTTTCCTAGGCCGTAAACATGTCTTCCGGAAAGTGATGTTAAAGCGGGGGCGTATCTGTACGCTATTACTGCTATAAAAGGAGCGGTAACGGGTATAAGCCTATCCTAATAATACTAGTTCCGTTAGTAAAGGTTTTTATACACGCCCGTTGTATTTAAAGTAAGTTACTTTATTAATTTAACGTATAATTCAAGGCTTAGATTTATTTTTGGCCAGGCTCTAACAGACGGTTCATGGACACCGCTAATGCCTTTACCACGTGGCGCACAGGTTTATACCTTTATTACGTATATAACTTTCACCTTGTCCTCGCCCATCGCCGCGAGTAGGGAGACTTAGCCCATCATTCTTTACCTAGTTGTTGTAATTATATGGGGTACACGAGACACATACATTATGAAATTGGACAGATATGTGTTCATGCATGCTACACCTTATATGCTTAGCTCGGCTGAGCCGCTTCTAGTTTTTATTTCTTAATTTTAATGCTTGAATACAAGAAGCTTTGAAGAAATATATTGCGCTTATAATCGTATTAAGAATTGCTAAGTGTAAGCATATAATTCAAAAAACACCAAATATCATATTTCTACCAGTTTTAACAAGTTAAATAGAAAGAGTCAAGTCGCAGTCTTGCTTTATTCGAATAAAGATAACCTCCTAAATTTACTTTCGCTTTTCAACTTTACGATCTTTAGACTTTCCTCTTTTGCCTCAATTTTAACTTTCTTCTTCCGTATTTTTTATTACCGCTGACGCCATTATGTCGCCGTTAATTTCCTACAAGTAAGCGCTTATTAGCTTATTTGAGATTGAATCTGAATGTTTTGCCTACATCTACTACTTGTCATCGTATTCGCAGCAAAGCACTTGTCACTCCTTGTTGCACTTTTAACACAATCTGCAAATTCAGAAAAACAGCTACCACTTTAAACATCCATTTATGTCGGTAAGGTTTCTATTCACGTGAATGTAAAAGAAGAGTAATCAGAAAGATTGGTATTGTAGTCAAGATAGATGATAGATCAGGAAGAAGCATTTCAGAGAGTGCACGCCATGGATGAGAGGTTATAAACCTCTCATCTAGGCAGTAGCCCTTTTGCCATACACTCTGAAACACTCTTTCAGACTGAGCCACGCATGATATACTTTGCACCTTGCAAGAGTGTAGCCTGCAGTATGACATGTTATCGTATACTTTATAGGAGTGCACCTTACAATATAGTGCACTACTACTTGTCCTATATATACTAGCTGTAAGGGTATAAAGTAATATCCATACAGGTAATCTGTTCTTTCTTCATTATGTATTTCGTGCATATAATCTAATAGTCATAGTATAGTTGTAACGAGTCTATATACGTAGTTTTGTAGTAATAGTGTATTTACAGCATAAATCGTAGAGATTCCAATTAGTAGCTTTTATAATAATAATGTGGTTAAGATACCAATTATCAAGGTTCGAATTAGTAATTTTTGGCCGCGGTGTTGATTATAATAAGGGCTTGGTTGGTGTAGCCTATTGGTGGTGATATAGTTGTTAATAGCGTTTTTTGTTGTTTCTAATAGGGGTGTAATTACGTAGGTATTATAAGGATGATAACATTAGAGTGATTAGGCCATTACGTGTTTTAGGTTACTATAAAAAGATATATCGCTATCTGTTTAAGTAAAACCTTTTTTCTTTCACTGATAAAAGCGCGTAACTAAAGCCAATTCAAATCCGCTAATAAAACTTAACCATTATATTGATCAACCAATCTAAATTGCTCCAATAGGTTGGTTACTTGACTACTACCTATATAAAAACCTTGCTTTTAAATAAATACCGTGTAAAAAGAGGACTGCTCGGTGATATTGAGCGCGTAAGCGTTGTCACACCGCTTCCGCCGCTGCTGCTATCGTCGCCAATACTACCACAACCACCACTACCAATAGCGTACCCTCCTCGAGTACTATATTATTCGTAGTCGCTTCGCCCCCAGCCTCTTCGCCTACCGCCTCACCCCCAGCCCTACCGTCTGTCACCGCTGCCGCCTATGTTACTACCCCCATTCCTCTTCCCTTTTCCTTCCCCTTTCCCCCTAACGTATGGGGGGGGGGGGGGGGAGCGATGTACTCTTAAAGTTATTGAAGCTGCGCCGCGGGACGTATTTACTAAATTTATCCGTTTGTTTACCTTTAATGTTTTTTTCAACGAAAAGATTGAGGTGGATCTCCTTCACAGCCTTGAGCTACGTATCGCCAAGGTGCGTCACGAGGATATTTTAACGCGTAAGGTGTTAAAGAAGCGCACCCGGGTCCATAGCCCCGAGTCATTAATGGAGATGCTTTACGTACCGTATATTGCGTTCGTAGCTACGGGTAAATTTAGTTACGATTATTATAGAAGCGGGGTTCGTTTTTCCCGTTATTATCGTTACAAGCGGATTAGTAACAGATAAACCCCTGTTTTGTCAATTTTAGGGCTATTGTAATGATCACACTAAATACCCATGGGTATATAGAAGGTGTTACAGGGTTTATGTTATCAAGAAGGTAGCAGAGGTGCTGAGTAAACAATATCGCAACCGTGCAAGGAATGATCAAAAGCCGTGAGGCTATTCAGATGTGTAGACTGAATACTTAGATTAACAACTGAAGAGCTATGAATGAAATACTATCTTTGTAGTGATGACCGTGTCCTTATATATCTGTGCCTTCATACCCTATTTAGTGCTTAAGAGTTTGGATAGTGAAATATCCAATATATACTATGCGTCTGTATTACTCGCTTGCCGGCTTTATGGTAAGTTTTAAACGATTTCTAAAAATTTCTTGTCTTTCAAAATTAATATTTGAAACGTTTTTAAAAACAAATAGATTCGTTGATAACTAAAATAAACCGATACTAATAAGTAATATGCGCTAACTAGTGGACTAAAAAATCAGCAGCTGTTATTACCGCTTAGAAGCAAGGCCTGCGTATATATTGTATAGGCGAGTTCGATAACGTCATTTGGAGTTGTCATAAAAAGAGTACGAAGAAACCCGCGCCTTTGCCTAAAGGTATACTCCCCAAGGCGCGGGGCTATTTCCCCGCTAACGCCGATAACAGAATCGATAGCAGTTATGGCAATAGAACTAATATAAAGGGGGAGGGGGACGAGGAGGATGGTGAGGACGTAATGAGGTCACCTTTTCCCTTTTCTTTTAATAGTAAATAGCTATTTTTTACAGCCGAACTGACGCCTCCAGCTATAGTATAATACGATATATAATAATATAATTGTTTTTGATAACGATGATCGTAATACAAGTAACAAATGTAATAGGAAAAGTTTAAAAAAAATAAAATAAAAAGTAATAATATATTCAGAGTGGTATAAAATCGTAGATTGAAATAGAGAAATATAAGCAGTAAAATATCCAATTGGGCAAAAGTACGTAGAATAAAGAGTGGCAGTATATTAGAAGCGGCGCGAAATAGTAGATTTAAATAGAGGTAAATTCGTAAGGACGGTGTAGGTGTAAATCTCAAACCGTGGCATAATTTGGGTTGCGACGTAGATAATCGGTTTCTGACCACTTCAAATTGGTGAAATTGGTATAATGGCTTATTAGGGTTGAATATCCTTTCCAATAACTTCAATGAACAACTTACTTATTGATATAAACGTTTCAAATACTCTATTCGGGGTATTCTTAGTTATTAAGTCCGTTAGATTAGATTTTCCATCGATTTACCTCGTTCTTTCGATTTACCTTTATTGATACAATTAGCAAAAAGCTACATTATAGATTATTTTAGGTTTCTCGTTTATAATATCAAGTTTAAATGAAGATTTAAAAAGCGAAGAGAAGTTCATAAATATAACGAGAGGAATAGAGCGTAAGTTAAAATTGTAAATAATCATTCGGACCGTTATTATTATAATAATTCCCGAATCGAAATCATTAATTATATTATAGATTTTCGAAATCAGGACGTTTTTTATAACCCATTTATACTTGATAAAGCTTTGATAAGGATTTCTTTCACGAAACGTAAAACATTTGCGGACCGGTATTTTGTTACCGAAGATTAAAGCGAAGCTTATTTGTAAATTAGAGTCTTCGTTATCAGAGAATGAGGCGTTATTAGAAACAAACTGTTTTTAAATACATATATTTAGCTGTATATGTTGTAAGTCGAGTTTTAAATTATATATTCATTATATAAGGTGTTTTTTTCACGCCTTATATATATCGTTTAATGGGGCTGTTAAGTATTGGACTGCGACCGAAAGTTTGAAAGCTATTTCTGGTTATTTTATTAAAGAAACTTAAACTCAACGTACACGTTAGCATTTATATTCGTCAGCTTGTTTTACGTTATTTAACATGATAAGAGAAACTTCATTCAACTACCCTTTTTATGTAAAGCTCAAAACGCCATTTCAAAAGGTGATAGTTACACTATTAAAATCGATTCTATGGTTGTCCCTTAGATACGTCCAAGGTTTTTCCTTTCGCCTAGTCTTCAAAAATTTCCTCTTTTTAAATACGGAAGACGACGCATCATATAATCTTAGTATATCGTCCGTTTATATACCCGTTAGTACGAAGCCGTTACAATGGATCATTAACAATCATAGGTACGGGTCAAAGGTTCAACTAGTTATTTTAAACCGTTTTAAACAATAATTTTAGAAGGTGTCATATTAGTCAATACTAATTTTAACTGAGCCGTCAAACGGTTTTATAATTCGTAAAATAGTTTTAAGTAGGTTGAATTTTTCCATATCTATAAGTATATTAACTTAAATACGTCATTGAAATCGTTCCTTAAATTAGGGATAAATTAGCGTAATATGACAAAGCTTAATATGTAAACTATGATAGGTAATAAAAGAAGTTATAAATATAAAAATCAAACGGTGATTAGCTAGCTATAAAGTAGGAGATTAGTGCATAATATAATTTCTACCATGATCGTTATAACCTTTTACAACTAGATGGAACTTTTCGTATAGTTTTCCGGTTTTATATTGAACTTCGTATATAAGGCGTGTAGTGCAAATCCTATGGGCGTTTTGAATTGTTAGGTCGCACTGTTTAAATTGAAATACGTTGTAGTCGATTAAAGCAAACATTTCTATTTAGGCAAATTATTCGAACAAAGCGTTCAAGGTAGTAATAATACCATTGTAGCGGAGCTTTAGGCTAAGCTCGTGATTTGCTATTTTCTTTTCAATAATAAAGGAGTTTACAGCAAAGTTTTCGGAGCTTTTTTTGATTTTCGAGTCAAAAGGGCGGCCCTGACAACAAAGTGCTGGTAAGGTTAGTATAAACGGACCGTTTTCTCTTAATAAAAGCGGGTCGAAAGTACGATTGAAGGGATAGGGTAAAATTAACAGAGGTTTGGATTTGTCGTGTTAAAGGGTGTTCCGTCGGTGGTTTGAATCAAATTACAGTTTTGTGCCGCTTTTATTTATCTTTTTTTATACTTCTTTACTATTGTTTACCGAAACAAAGTCGTATCGTTTAGTAAATTAACAAATATATCATGGCTTTTAAACTAGTTAATTATTCAAGGGATATTTTATCTGTCGTTAAATTTTGAAACCAAAACCTTAGATTACTATAGTATGTCCAAAACGCTAGTTTTACATGGGGTATTCCTTATAGCCAACGCTTTGGAAACGTCGTTCTTAACTCATAAGAAACCTAACGTTGCCATAGCTTTCGTTATAGCATTCGCCCTTTACACTGTAGTTAATGATGGTGTGAAGTCTATATAAAACCTTAGGTAAATACTAAAAGCAAGGAATGGAAAGATAAGTCTACTCGAGCCGAAAATGTTATTAACGGTATTAACCGCTTTTTGTAGGATATATTCCTTAAAACTAATAGTAGTAAGTTTTTTTTTTACAACATTATATATACCTTGTTAAGCGATTTATAATACTGTTTATATTTGCTAATACTTTGGAGTGCATTTACTAATATCTGTTCATTTTCGTTATTGGCGATCCAAAGCTTAGTACGTCATTCCCAAACATTAATAGCCATACTAACTTTATGGGTAATCTAATCCGAAGGAATTAAGTAGACGTTGAACCAGCAGTTAACCAAAGTATCTTAGCAATTCATAACGAAAGCATATCGTATAAACTTGGCGACCTGAAATAATATTGTCGCGTCAATGGCGTAAAGTACCGGTTAATTCTCTAAATACATAATATTAATAATTACCTCGAAATTAAAGTTTAAGTTATTTTAAAAGCAAATATAAAATCTTTGAAGGGCTTATAAATACAACTGGTATTTATAGTAAAACCTTTCGATAACTTTAAGTACGTCTTTTTCTATATCCGTATAACCTGCAGGGTAAAGTAGTTATAAAAGGAGTTTTATAACCGGGTACCCAAATCGGCGGTAAAGTATCTGAAATTTTGGTTACGTTAAGTATATAACCTTAATTATACATACTTCGGGAAAAAAACCATAAGTAGTCTAATTTAAATCTGAGAAGTACGGATATACCATTCGAAACGTGAATAATCTAATTAATCATATCTCGGACCTTAACTCCGAATTTATTTATATTAACTAATAAGAGCATAAATGGTATTTTAAAGTTTATTATGCAGACCTTAACCAGTTCGAATCATGTATTTATGTCGACCGTCCCAAGTGACGACGCATTATCTTTATCGAATATAACCTTTCGGTATTCCCTTATTTGGTTTAACTAAAACTTTGAAAACTTGGCTATAAACGTTTCGACTTATCATTTTCCGATCGTTGAAATTGCGGTCGTATTGGTGTTAGGTATAATACTTTAAAACCGGTTACTATATTTATTGAAAATTATAAATTGTAACAAAATATATACGTTTAACATTCCGTTTACGTAATTAAAACCTGCAATATATAGGAAGGAGGCGTTCTGTAAGCCTATAAAAATGCACTGGACGGTCTAATTGTTTAAGGTTATTAAGTTTACATTATTATATTTAGAGTTTTCTTTTCTAAAGGTGTATTCGTAGGGGTAGGCGTTCATCTTATTATTTATGCCTTCGTATTCAGCTACATATATTATAAGATTAGCTTCCATCCGGTCTTTCAATATGTAATCGGCTTAAAACTATGGTTGAATCCGAATCTGATTTTGAATGAAATGATTAGTAAACTAATAGCAGATCTTGCTGTATACAATATAAAGTCTTTATAAGCCCGAAAGGCTTCGTATGCTCTTTCGTAAATATTGCTATAACCGCGGTGCGTTTTTCCTGGTACTGTACAATCGTCTTTGCCCTTTGTTATTAGGATTTTCTCCTTAATACTTATACTTTAGGCGTTTATTTTACTTCAGGTATACTTTAAATTTTCGATTCAAAACGTAATAAATGGTTTCAGTAGGGTTTACCTTAATAATTTAGCTTTCGTCTTTAGTTCTATGGGTAAAGATTACTAATATACAGCTTATTTATCGGCTTCTAAATGTTTTAACGATGTTTCCAAACTTATAAAACAATCTTTCAAGTCCTTTTTAGGTTAAAATAATATAAGGTTGAAATTTGGGTTCCCTTGACAAGCATTAATCATTATTTGAATAAATAGTTTATTAACCTTATATTTAGTTTTCAAGGGTGACCAATATTTTGGGAATTTCATTCACAAGATAATAAATACCTCTTAAAGTTTTCATTTGCGTTTTTCCGTGAATCTTTCACGGATTCTTAACTTATATTAATCCAGTCCCTATTGTAAATTTCGTGGTTCATTTCTATATCGAAATGTGATTTTAGGCGGTTATAAGACTTCGTAAAATGTCCATTTTTGTAAGGCAGTATATATATCATTTTAACGTTCCCAAATACTATAAAGGGCAAGATAACATAAAATTTGGATGGTTCAATATCTAGCCTTTTGTATATATTAAATATTATACATATTTGGTCATTTAATACGTTGTATAATTCGCCGTTATAGTTCTTGTCTTAATCCTAAAGCTTAACTAAGTTGGTAAGTTTCACAAGGTCGTTCCTATTAGTAGGAAAATGGTATGGTAGAATGTTATGGTAAAGGTAGTAATAAGTTGGCATTGGTTTGTATGGTACGTATTAGCGTTTTATACCGTTCATTATTTAATAAAACTGGGCTTTTTCTTTATTTCAGCCGCTTTAATCGTAGTTAGATTGCTTATTAACGATATTATGGATGTATTTTTGTTTTAATATTTATTTAAAATCCCATTCCGAGGAGGTTTCGTGTTTTACCTTTGTTGTAGATAATCGTTATAGTACTTACTCCTCCTCCGTCGAGTCCTCGAACTCTGTTTCTACTTTGAAGTAGGCGTTCAACCTTATTAAACGTCTATTTTTTATTTATAACGACTTTTTTAATTTTCGGTCCATTATTTTAAATAGGTGTTTCTGACGGTTTTTCAACTAGTATTCCCTTATAAACTTTACCTTTATGATTTTATCGTCTATTTATTTCGGTGTTTGTATAAATCAAGCCATTATTAACCAAGCCTTCATAATACGGCTGTTGTCTTCACTAGTTGTATTAATACCTTCATTCCGTAGTTTTTTTCGTACTATCTTGAAAATTTTTCTATCTACCATAAGTTACATATCCGGCGTTTAATTTTAAAATTCGGTTTTAAAATTGTTGAATAAGTCACGCCTTTCATTTTCGCCGTTATAATAGTTCAATATTATATGAATAAAAGACGTATTTGCCGCAAAAAGATCCAAATCCTGCATTCATACCTCTATTTCATTATCTTATAATTTAAGGTCTAAATACTTCAAAATGGTACTATGAAACGACGTAGATATTAAAATGTATTCCATATATTCCTTAGCTTTTGCCAGATCAGTTACTAGTAAGTTTATAGTTATGCCTAAAGTAAGTTATTTTCTCGTATATACGTTATATTGAAGCGGCGCAAATCTTTAGGATCGTATTGTAATTGGGGTTGTGGTACGTTCAAGATTTTAAAAAGAAAGTACCAACACGTGAAAAAGAAGGAAACAAAGTGTCTTATTTTTATTAATATAAATAAATTTTAAATAATATGTGAATGAAACGTAGTCATAATTTAATTAGGCGTTTTAAATCAATATCGTTAACGTTCATTAACATTATAATGGCTAAGTAATTAGGAAACCTTAAACGTCGTAAGTATTAAATTTAAGATACGTGGTGTAAAGTGAATGTATGGAAGCGGATAGGGTAAATATAAAAGTAAAAAGAGGTAAATTTGGACGTGGGGATATATATGGTATAATCCGATATGTAAGGCCTAGTCTGTAAGTAGTAGGCAGTTCAAATTATAGGATTATAGCAGTTTTTAGTGTTTATAAGCAGTTTGAGTATTATATTTGTAACCGTTATTATACTTTGCGAGCGGTGTGGATATTATATTGTCACCGCTTCTAGGTTTATTAAATGGCTTGAATACTTTATTTTAATCGGGTGAGTTCTAACAAAAGGTTTTGAAACTTAGTGGTTTTGGCTTACGTGGTTTAATACGTAATAAGACGCTTGTGAAAAGGTGCCCGAGTGCATTTAAAACGACAAAGTAAGTTAACGTTTAATACTGAGAGGCTTGAAATAAATTAGGTACTAACTATTTAATAATATCGTACTAAAGTGGTTCTTTTTGAAGTCATTCCGGATCTTATAGTCTTGTTACGATTCGGGTTTCAAAGGTGTTCCCGCTTAATTCYACACTCTCGTATGGTTTTTGTAAAGCGTAATAGTAAAACACAAACAGTAAGAATCCTTATAGCAACTCTTTATAAGTATTTACCTTCGGTTTATCTCTTTAGTTCTATGCTATTTATGGTCTAGTTAATCTACTACTAATTGGTATCTATAAAGTCTTTATTAACGAAAATATAAATGAAAAATAATCGTAAAATTGATATTATACTAAAAATAGATGATAGATTAGTAAGAAGCATTTCAAAGAGTGCACGCCATAGATAGGAAGTTATGAACCTCTTATTCGGGTAGTGGCCCTTTTACCATACATTCCGAAACACTTCATCTAGACCGCACTACGCATGATTCACTTTGCACCTTGCAAAAGTGCAGCCTGCAGAGTGATACATTATCGTGCATTCAGCAGGAGTGCATCTTGCAATATAGTGCACTGTTACTTAGCTTAGTATACTAGATATAGGGGTATATAGTAATATGCACAATTTACCCATTTTAGTTTTTTCGTTAACGGTATTTACACGCTTTCATTCGCCTATTAATTGCATTACCATGAATGTTTTACTCTACTTAAAATTGATTCGACATTCGTAATGGTAAATTACCTAAATAAATACACACCTAAACGAGCATATTAATGTTGTTAATATAGACTTACAATATTAAATGAAGGATTTTTTAAATATTACGATAAGCCGCTTCTATGTCTTTATTTATAAATAGAAACCGATATTCTGGTTTTCTTAGCTTTAACCGTAATATTAACCGTTGTTATTATAGTCTTAATTATTGTTGTAACTTGAAACGTCGTTGTAGTTTAATTTGTTACTGCGATAGTGAACCTAAGAGGTCATGCAGATATGATGATTAAGCTACGTCGACTTTTTAATATAGGGCCATTAATGCCTTTTGTTGCTGGAAACGTAAGGAAAAAAGTGTGTATGATTCGGAATATTATAATTTCCTCGATATGGGCATTATTACTATAGGCCGAGATACTATCTTACCGATGTTTAAAGCATTTAGATACTTTTGGAGAGTTTTACTAAGCTTAATCCCGTTGCAAAATATTGAGATTTGTCTATATTTGGTATTTCATTCCAAGGTTTTTCCATTTTTGGTGGAATACTGAAATTTTGAAAGAAAAACGTATAAAGTCAACTATATTAGATTTGAAGTTTATTATGAGCGTATTAACGTAAAGTTCTTAAACGAATTGAAGTTACTTTATCAAGAGATTCCGAAAATAAACATTTTCCTTGTGAAATTTTATGGACGAAAAATAAGGTTTTTCCTACCATATTGAAACTAAAATTATATATATACAAGTAATGAAAATTTTCGATCGTCGTAAGTAGAAGTCATGCGAAGTTATAATAGATATTTGGACTTTGTTAAACTTGAGTATTTAATGGAATTTCCAACATCGAATCGGAAGCAAACCTTCAGCAAATATATGTATTAAATCTAACAAATTGAGACATTTTACTCGGTATAGTAGATTGTGAATATCGATGTTTTAAGTTTGTAACCAAAGAAAACCACGATATTTACGATGCGCGATATTTCTAAGAAAAAGACAACAATATGAAAATATAGGCTTGTATAAATATAAAAAGAGTTATGATACCGAATTTGGCAATGATGGTAACTGCTTCGACCGTAAAAGATATGATGTTCGCAATATTTATAACGATTACATTTGGGAGAGAAGTTAACTTTATGATAAGCGTAATGATTGTAACCGTAAGTATCCTAATGATAAATTACGTAGTAATAGAAAAGGTTTTCGTCGAAATGATGATGATTTTCGTTGCGTATGGCGCGATAACATGTATAAGTTTTAGTCGGATTAGGAAGATGTTGACCATATCCATTAAAGCCGTAGTAAGTTTAAGCGTTTTTCTCCGTCATTTTAAGAGAATGAGGTTGGTTTTATAATTGAGTTCTTTAATATTTGAAGTACACGAATGTACATATCTTTTAACAAAGCTTGTAAATTTCGTAATTCTTGTGTTAAGGATTTTAAGTTTTGCTTGTAAATGATGATTTAGGTTTTACGAGCTTTGTCATTCAAAATATATCATATAAATTATTTAGTTCCCGTTATATTATAGGTGCTTAACCTTACGTATATTGTGTTTTATACGGATAATTTGGAAGTAATTATAGCTGAATAGGTTGAAGGGGAGGTTGCTTTCGTTATTGGCGATTATCTCTATTTCAAAATTGCTGTACGATGCACATTTTCAAGTCTGAATTATATGTTATATTTGGATAGTGGTGTTAGTAAATATGTCGTCGTTAAATTTTACCTAGATATATGCTTTTCTAATTTTGTGGGATGAACATTTTTTAGGTTGAATGTCCGAAAATTTTAGACGTTGTAGGACTTTTCGTGCGACTTACCACTAAAATTGATTGATTTTTGTTTATTTTTTCAATAAATTTGATATAACGTTTAGACTTTTTAAGAAGATAAATCAAGTTGATGCAATGAGGCACCTGAATGTGAATGGTTTTTGTCTAATGATTTAGTTTAAATTTAGTGAGATTAACATCCTCATATCTAAACATATTCTTCGTTCTGAAAATAGTAATTTCGAAATGCTATTTTTCGTCCACAAATCCGTTCCAAGTTCAATTGTACGTAAATAATTTATCAAAATGATGATTAGGGCGGTGTTATATGGGTAAATCGTATATCTGCTTGTTGAATATTTTAGACGTTTCAAGTTACGTTAATTTATTTTTATTGTTTAGTAACAACGCGGCTTGAACGTAATCTTACATATTATTTCACCTCATATCATTTATGTTTATAAATTTATAGCTCAAATTAGAAACATTCCTAAGTATAAGTGTTTCCAAACTATTTTGCAATGTTAAGATACGGTATCATTTTGCATCAGTTGGAAAGGTGTTGTATCAATATTTATTTTCGTAATGGGGTTAGAGTTATGAAATTCTAGATTGCTTATTTTACAAATTATTCCGTTAGGGGTTATTAAATAGCTTTTGTTGACATGGGAGACTTCGGTTCCGAATTTCTATTGTATTTTTATATAGCTGAAACGGTAAAAAAGAACGTAGTTTCGTTTCCTTCTAGAAACTTTGATTAATCCAAAATCCGATAAGGTATTTCTTATGCAATTTCCAACCTTATCCTTGACCCTACGCGGGAATATATGGAAAATACGCGAAACTTAAATCTAGTTAATTAAAGGGATAAATTTGTGTTGGAAAAAAAAAATTTCGTTTGAAATTAAGATACCGGATAATATTCTTATAGTAAAAACTAAAATTGACGAATATATGAACTCTATTCATGCCTCTGATTCTAATATACTAGCTAAAAATTGCAATATATTTCCCTAAGAGTAGTATAAAGTTGGTTTTGTTCAACTTTTTGTAACGTAAATGATGAAAGTTCTTTTCGTCAAAGGTTAATAAAACGCCAATCTTAACCGTTACTATTACTCTGTCTTAGGTTAAAATAAAGCCTTTTTAGACTAATAGTTTAACGTTTTATATGAATGAGGTTTTTCAAATATTTCATTATTGTTGAAATACTTATTTAGTCAGTGTTTTTCATTTAACAAAAGTTAAATAACATTGAAAATGATTAAGTAGTTACTAATTTTCATGTTTCTGACAAATGCGTAACATCAGATAGTTATCATTTATCATTATAGGCAAATATCATCGACTTATTACGTAACTTTAAAAACATTCTTTTAGTTAATGCCATCAAATTATTCTTCCAGCTTTTTTTTACCGATATTATAAAGATTGTTAAACATTTATTAGGTATAGTGGACTCTAGAGAAACAAAGTTACGCATATAGGCTTAAGAAAATCGTAAGCTTTCATCAAACGCTTAATAAATCATATATTAACATTATATAGCTTCTTCACCTAAATTTTATTTAGAATATTCTTATTCTTCAATAGCTTTAAGAACTATGAGAACTATTTGAAATAAATAATTACCTGATTAATCGAAGTATTATTTCATTGTTAGTACCAAAATATCTATCGAATTTTAATTGAATAAAATTGTTAACTTTCATTTTCAAGAGATTGAACATTTTACTACCGTAAAATTCATATAAAACTTTAGTGATATCACTTCATTAATTATATTTCAAACTTTAATAACTTATTCAAGAGTTGTTTATTGCTTTCGCCCAAATATGAGGTATTTCACCTCCTTGACCAAGTTACTATACAAATTGAAAACTTATTTACTGGCCTCAAGCCGTAAAGATAGTTGACTGGAAGATAATAATCGATGAAAATATATAAACTATATTCAAAATATGAAAATTACGCTCATAATTGGGGTAAACAACCCTTTCACCACCTTATGAGAGTATTTATAGAACAAATTACGTTTATATTACGAAAAGCTTACCTAACCACTATTCGTGTAAATCGATACCAATTTTGACACATGTTTTGGTGTTATGTATTTTTTAAGTTTAAGCCTCAGTATATCTGAAAATGCAGTCAATTCATTTCCACTGTTGTTATTTAGCACATTCTATTTCTTCATCAATTCTTCACTAAAGTAAAACTGAATTATTGGTTTTTGGAACAGGAGCCAGTCTTTCTCTTCCAAATATGTAAACGATTTAGACCCAATTTATGTAGGAATACTTTCGTAATACTTATTTTGACAAATTATGTAGTAATTACAAATATTATAAACAAAACGTCTCTGAATATAAAATTTACAGACAAAGTAAATCAACTCCACATTAATCTAACAGTTTACATTGATATATATAACCTTAATATTATTCATTTTCTCTACTTATTTAACTTGGTTTTATACGTATTATTATGGCCTTTTATTATTAGTAACAAGTTTACAAAAAACTTGAACACAGATCCCACTGTTGACTTAATCATCAACAATCTCCCGTTAATAATATTGAAAACCCAAATGCAAATTTATATGTGGTTAAGGCAGTATTACAAAATATCTTCCTGCAAAGATTTTAGTACATAAATAGCAAACAATATAACATACTATTTTTTCCAATTTGATCAAGAGTTATAATAATAACTAAAATAATTAATTGGGTTTCAACTAGTCGAACATTAGGTATCTTTTTCGTTTTTTCGATCGTTTTTTATATCAATATGACTTTACTAGGTGCGAAAAAATGTTAATCTTCAACGTCCTGGTTTCGGATTTCCTTTCTAATACGTATAAAGATAAGTACTATTTTGTCTTAAAGCGAACGATTATGTCTCTAGATAGTTTGTATTTTCGATACAAAAGAAAAACATTTGAATAATATTATCGTTATTCTATTCGTTGTGTATAATGGAAAAAATTCTAATTAAATACCTATCAGTATTTGACCAGTTATTCAAGCTATCGAGAAGCTAATACATATTTTTTGTATAGATATTATCACCGCATTACCAGTTGTGACATTAGTTGTTATCCTATAAGTAGTGCTACTATATTGAGAATTTAACGTAATTATACTGACAACTTGTAAAATTTTAAAACGTGCTATTTTACTCTCAGGTTTAACCACTTACAAAGTAAAGTTTTAGGTAGAATGTCTGTGTAAATCCATATTGGTTTTTGATCATCTATGTTTATGTCGGTAAGGACACTGCCTATTCACGTAAATATAAAAAAGTAGAATATTAATCGTAAAGATTGTGTATATTGAAGTAGTAAGATCAGTTGAGGAAGAAGAGGTATCTGAAGAGTGCACGCCTTTGGTAATAGTTTATAAACTCTCTCCTAGAGCGTGGCACTCTACCAAGCACTTTACTAATCTCTCTTTTAAGTAGTGGAATAAAGGTTGCATCCTTCAGCGTAACACGTTATCATTCACTCTGCAGGAGTGCACCTTGCAACGTGATATACTCCTATGTGCCCTTCAAGGCAATCCCTATGTATACTGACTATAAGGATATATAATAATATCCACAGTTTATAAGAAATTGTTTTTTTTTGGCCATAACATTAAATTCCTTTCTTTATATTGGAAGGTTATATGGAAACAAAATCGATATGGAATGAAGGATAACGATGGCATATTATTTTGAATATATAGTTAAATAACACCAAAAAAAAAAAGCCATTGAACTGTTTTATTATGTTACCGAATAGCTGAAGCAATCGTAAACCAAATATATTCCTGTATTATAATACAATATCAATAACGTTTTATTTTACGTTATGAATATCGTTACTACTGCTTTCCCACATTAAGAAATCGAGATCCGTTTCATAAGGAACTTTTTGCATAAAAGGTTTAATTTACCATAAAATTAATAGATACTAAGGCATCTTTGACTTTACATCAACTTCCTTATTATGGGTGCATATAACGACTTTTAAAGAAGGTTAGGAGCCAACACTGCAAACTCCAACAATGCTACCTTTCGAGAAAAAAAATGCAAGTTCAGCCGCTTTTAACACGATCACTTCATATGTACCCTATTGCATAATACTATCACTAATCGGCTTTATTACCACTTGAATATTTCCTGGCGACCCCTTTCTGGCTACGAAGATTGTCGTCGGCTCGACACACCGCTCGCGTAGCGATGTATCCAAAGAACAACCCTTACAACTAACGATTCCGTCCCTCGTTACTTTTTCTAATGTGGCATTTATAACTTTCGTTACTACGTAACCGAAATCTCATTTCGGTTACTTTTGAGGGTCTTAAAGTCTTTTATCATTAAAGCTTGTATTTTACAGATTTATTTATTCATTTATTTATCTTTAAGCTGTCATAACCTTCATTGGAGCCCCTTTTGTTTATCGGAGCCTTCTACTTTACTTTATGTTCCTTTGTCTATCTATAGAAGACTTATCTCAGCATACTACCCGTTTAATTATGTACCTTATTTTACGATTCTTTTTTCACTTTTTAGGTTTGCTGCTTGTGATAAGAAAGTGGTTCGGGCTGTGAAGTATTTTTTTACCGAGTTGTAAAGTACATGTTCTTGATAGCCGCGTGGTTTTAACCGAAATATAAATGTTTCACAGGTCCTGTAAGTTTTTAGGGCTCCTATCACATTTTAGATGCAAGGAGGTATCGAACAGGGATTACGACAGCGGTACAGCACGGCTCGACCGAGACTACAGTTTCTACGCCCGTATAATATTACGGGTTTTTAAATTATAGTCTACTTCAAAGCTTTGATTGGGAGGTGGGCATAAGGTTCGATTTTTAGCAGGGTTAATTATTCGTGACTTCGTTCAATGAATAAAGATTGTTAATATTTAGCGATGGATTTGACTTTATAAATATATTTGAACGAAATTAATTTTAGAAATACCAAGTAATATTTGTTTTCAATTACGTGGTACGTAGTAGGACTCGATATGATTGAGAATGAAACCCTATCGGTATTCAATATATACGTATAACATATTGCTCGAAAATGAGTTATATATTAGATTGAGTTTTAAATTTTCTATATTTGTTTCAATTTGGGATAAGGCTTTTTTTTTCTTACAGTTCCTGCGACGAATTGTACGGTATAACTGGGAAACAGGAATTTTCGAATAGGGTGGTTATTATATGGTAGGAACACTCAACTTGCAAGCCCTCCCGCTGTGATACGTACCTTTAAAATTAGTAAGGGCAGCACCATATTGACAATATAGTAAACAATACAAGGTAATAGTACAAAAAAAAAAATCATAGCTACAAAAACGTCACTTTAATTAAAATAATAGTTAAATAGAATGTAATATTGAATATCGTATATGACTATACACAAAAAAAGCTTTAAAAGCTTTCTATAGATAAGCAAAATTAATACCGTCTAAACTAGATTTTTACAAAGTGTTTAAGCACGTGGAAAATTCAGTATATTCGTTAGATTTTCCTTCCAACTTACGAATTCATTCCACCTTTAACTTATAATTATTTACCCCTTATTATAAAACTGAAAAGATTGTTTTCACTTGAGTACCCCTATTATTTAAGGTAGTAAGATGTAAAGAGGCTTGGAAAAGAATAGATAAGAAGTCAAGAAAATTGTCAATGAACGTTTAAATACTTATTCTTGTATTAGTTACCAAATTTAACATTTAGTTTATGAAAACAATGATTACCCAAGGACGATGAATAAAAGGCTATAAAATATTTAAATTACTGTAAGAATCTCATGAAGGCGTATAAGAAAGCTGTTTTATAAAAACTTTTTATGTTTCGCTTTTTACGTCTCGCATCTTATGTTTTGTGTTTTGCGTTTCGCGTTTCATATCTCGTATTTCGTTTTTATCGCTTCGCGTCTCATGTCTCGTGTCTCTCATCTCGCGCCTCACGTCTCGCCTCTCGTTTCTCGCGTTTCACGTTTCTTTTTCGCTGCTCACGTCTTGCGTCTTACGTCTCGCGTCTCGTTTCTTTAGTCTCGCGTTTCTATCTCATGTACTTTATGCAATAAAAACCTTACTAATTGCTTTTGATCCCGGAAAATTGTTGTATTTATATTGGGGACACGGGACACATAAATAATGAAATTGGGAAGGCATGTGTCCGTTCCAGCCTCACCTTACTTGATTAGCTCACCTGAGCAGCTTTTAGTTCAAGTTTCTTCTTCTTTTATCGTTAAATACTATAAGGTTTCAAGAAATAAATTACCCCTACAAGTGTACCAACACTAAGGAAATGTAGTATAAGGCATGGGAGGTGACTAACCCTCTTTATAAAGGCGACATCAGCGGCAACGACAACGACAACAAAAACGACAACGACAACAAAAATGACAACGTCAATAACCGCAACAACAATAATCATACTTCTTAACTCTTTCGCTCCCCCTTATGAAACAACAAACTACCTTTTGCTTACTTATTGACCGGTAAAACCCGTTGGAGAAATATACAATTACGTGGTGAAATTTATTTTTGTACAAAATTTGTCACGTTAGTAGTAAATTGTCTAGTATAAAAGTGAAACGTATAAAGCAGGAAATCTTCTATACGAAGTGAAATATTGGCCTTAAAAGAAAAATGGTAAATGTAAAAAGATAAATGTGTAATACGAAAGCTAAATTGTTCTTTCCAAAAGTAAATGTATAATATAAACGATAAATAGTTAATCCGAAGTGAAATATACGTTCTAAACGACAAATAGTAAATCGAAAAAGTATAACAAGTCACTGAAGTGGCTAATATTCAATTCAAGTCGTAAGATATCAAGCAAAATCAAGATAAAAGAAAAATTAATAGTAATAAATCATCGGGTTATAAGTTGTTTGAATTGTTTTTTCACGTTGATGAAAATTATTCCAATAGAGACGAACGCTTCCAATATGCTATTTAAAGTACCCCTACCCAGTCTTCGTCGCCCAAATGTTGGTATTTAAAGCTCAAGCTAAAGTACTGAATCCTTGGACAAACCTTGAATCATTGATCTAAAATGCAGTAAATTGTTTTAGTAAAGTCCGTTTTCATAAATTGTAACTTTTGAAACTTAATCTTTCGAAACATGATTATTGATACCAAACTCATTTATTGACGTATAGAAGTCTCCAATGATGTTCTAAAGTTCGTAAAAAAGCTTTCCAATACCTCTATGGTTTAAATAACGTTTGGTTAACAGTTGTGCTTTCATGGCAAGCTTTTGAGATTACATGGATAAATAGCCTATCGTTTTCATTAATAGAAAATAAATAAAGTGGGATGTCGTGATTCAAGTTATTATTCGAGGGTATCGATCCGTAAGGTTTGTATAACTTTTTTTTGCCTCTTATACTTTCTCCAGAAACGCTGTCTCCTTTTTGGGGGGGGCGATTTTAGCGTGGTCGAAAGGGCTGTTTTTTTTTTTTATTTAGCTAAGGAGGAGACGTTTCATAGCAATTGACTCCCTCCTTCGGAGAATAATCCGATTCTTCGTCCTTTTCCAAAATGTTTTCTAAAGCGGGTAAACTTTGAACTCGAGTAAAGGATAATCTTTCCGATTTTTTCTCCTTTTCCGTGAATTTTCCTAAACCTTTATCAGCCTTTTCCAAAGTACGGCTAATCTCATTAAACGTCTCACGCTCTACACATGTAGGATACTTCCACTCATGTCTTCAATGAGTTGTTTCTTACGCTTAACCAACCAATATTATTGTATAAAGTTCATCTTTAATACCTTTTCATTTTCTTAACCCGGAATTTTATAAAATTAGTCTGTAGCGGTTAACTCTTCTACGATATCACAGTTTCTGCCACCGGTTGTATTAATACCTCTTCTTATATATTTTACCCGGAGTATTTTCGAAATTGAGTTGTATACTATACGATCTACTTTCAAAGTCTAGTCTGAAAATTATCCATCACCTAAATCTTCCTTTCAGAACAACAAAAAAAAAGCATTTGTAACGAACTTGATTGTAATCCAAGGGTTTGGATCCTTCACAGGGGCTTGGATATAATATTCGATAAGTTTAGATCAATATACTTGAAAACGCTGTTTTGAATCGTAACATACTTAAACAAAAGGTCCATATACCAGCTAGCTATGGATAAGTTAATCGCTAATAATTCCTTATTTACAAAAACTCTGAATATAATGTAATTAAAAAATAAGTAAAAGAAATAAAAGCATGCAATACACGAATTGAGTAAAAATTAAATATAATGAAACAGTTCAAGTTATACAATTAACTTTTGTTATATACGAGTGAAAAGTAGATTAAATATGAAAAAGCGTTTTGAATAGGGTGTTCTAAGGCATTGTATTAGCCAAGTGCCTCGTGAATTCAATTTTCGCACCCACAAATTTAAACAAACGGTGTGTAATAGGGCGAAAAAGCTGGGTGTCAGATATCGGAATGGAGGGGGGGGGGGGGGGGTTATATCGTATCAAAGCGTGGTGGTACGCGTGTTGGGCGGCAACGTAATATGGAAACAGTGTAGTATTCTTACGATAGAAGAGGAAGAAACTAGAACTAGAAACGAAGCTCAGCGGAGCTAAGCCTTGTACCAAGAAGGCACGCATACATGCCTTTCCAAAGTGTACTATACCAGTCCAGTCCAGTCCTCACATATTTATCCCCTCATGTAAGTGTGCAATAAGTCTCTAGGACCTAAAGAGAGGTAATATCCTAATTGTATATATATATTATAAAAGCGCGAGACGCGAGACGTGAGATACGAGAAATGAGAAGCGAGATGCGAGGCGTGAGATTCAAAACCGTGACTATTCTTACAAAAAGCGATTCTTGTAAGATATCTTTCTTATGAGACAATATTCTTATGAGAAAGCCTTGTTATAGACTTCTGGTATGCTTTAACGAGTTTCTTGTAATATTTTAATCTTTCATGGTTTTTTATTTATCATCTTTCAAGGTTTAGGCTTTTTAACAAACTAAACAATAAATTTGGTTTTCCAACCAACGACGAAGATTTTACTGTTTATCCACAATTTTCTCGATTTACCATTTATACCATTCAAAGGCCTTTTTTTACTGTATTAATTTGAGACGCAGAGGTACAGGAATAAAATGATTTTTTTGTTGTTTTTCATAAGGCGTTAGATGATAAAAATCTAAGGTGGGATGGATTTGTTTTCTGGGTAGAGAATTAAGCGTGTAGGCTAATTATTCCCCTCGTTTTATCATAATATAGCGACTTAGAGTCGGCGGTATTAGTTTTTATTATCCATGTAAAGGTTTGAAGGTTTTGCATAGATATAGTTATATTCGATTTTTGACATTGAATTATATTCAACAGTAATTTTCATTATGATAAGTCACGGCTTTAGTCATTACCATATATATAGTATGTTGCGTATCTTATCGAAAATACTCTCTTAGAAAGCGTATTTCCGCTTCTTATTGTAGTATGGTAGCATTTAAGTAATTTAACGTAACGCCTAATCTGAAGCTTAATAGGAATTCGTAAGTACTAACTTCTATAGACATAAAATGAGAATTGTGAACGATTTATTCAAAAATAGGAATGTATTCCATTCATTAAACGTTTTAAATGCTCGACGATATAATATCGAAGGGTAAACTGAATTACTTGTTTTTTTTTATTTTCACTTATCTATCTACCTTGGGATATTATGCTGTCACTATCATTTACTTCGTGCTAGAGATTTTTTATACGGTTGTGAAAATGAGGGCAAAAACTTACTATTACGGTTCGAAATGATTTTTTTTCGGATATAGCTAGTTTAAACGTAATGAATGGACATATAGAATGGAAGTTTAATATTCGTCTATATATATGATGTATTTTGGAAAAAGGAGAGTAATCCTCAAAGTTTTACTGGCAACAGTTATAACAACAATACACTAGTTATAACCGAGAAATATATACAGCGTAACTGTCGATAATACGTTCAAAAAACGGTGGAAAATTTAATATATGAAATATATATGGGTTTTCTGAAAGATTAAATTAGACGGATACTACCAATTGACTTTAAGTTGTCTTTTCGTGATTGAATATAAAATAAAAGAAGGAAATATTTTTTCATAATTTTTAAAGCCATAATGTAGTTTGTTCAAAATAATTATCACGTATTTTAGCTAAAAGTGGTTTTTTATTATTATAAGTATCTTAAAGAACATTTTGAGCGAAGGAGCGAAGAATTATGAGTCGTTTTCGTCTTGCCATATATTTATTATAAAAAAAGCTGTTTTCCAAGAAAAAAAAATTATAGCTAATTTTCATGCCGTGCATCACTTAATCGGTTTTTTTTTAACTCTTTGTAAAGTTAAATATAATAACATGTTAAATTAGGTTTTTTTTATTTACCGAACAAAATCTAAAGAACATTTTATGAGGTAACATAGCCTAAGTAATAAATAAAATTAGATTCATTTTATTGGGTATTACTGGAATATCATCGAACATTAGGTTTATTAGAGAAACGTCATTCGAAGCTTTGATTTTATTATTATTAACTGGTGTTAAAAAACGCGAGAAAGTATCTGGGACCATATCAAATCGTTTAAATCAATATATAATATCTAGGTAATATGCGTCTAAGTAGATTACCGTATAAATTAGTTGGTTTTTCGATTTATTTACAGAAGTTTTAACGAGAAAAACAAGATTAATCATCCTCATAATCGATGAATAATAGGTTAAAATAATAATGGAATATATGTTCATCATCAAAATGATTTCAAAACGATTATATATCCAAGCATGATATATTACGTCGTGTTTTATTAGTTCATAATTTAATTTTACGTCTGTAGGACATTTGTTGAGAAATATAATAGGCTGAATAGCAGTGACGGGTATGGTGGTTTTTCGGTTTTATATACAATGAAGTTTTACTTAAAATGAAAGATCGTCGAAATCTCATTCAAATGTTTTGCCGAATAAGATTAATATAATAAAGACGTGATAGGTTAAAAAAGTAGTTTTGTAAGACGGAGAATAAATCATTTTCAAATTTTGTAGAAGAAATTTTCATAATTTGAGTGCAATGTATTGCTTTATGATTATTGATTTTTACTCGGTTACCATCGAGACTTATGCCTGAGAAAATAAATCTTCATTTTCTCCAATAATTTCTATAATTGAGCGAAATAACGTTTTATGAGGCGTATTAAACCCATGAGAACTAAGTAAGTTTATAAAGCTATGAGGGCTGTAGGGAAACATATCATACGAAAAGCCTAAATACATCTCGTTGTAATAGATGAAAGAAGTCTCATTATATAAAAACTTAGTCATGTGATAAAATGGAATCTTATATAGGATGTGTCAAAGGATAACAGACTTCCATTTTGGTAAATAAAATTAAAATTTTGGCGAGATAGTCAATGACGTTTTGGAGATCATTTGTAACAATTAAATTATTATTAATCCATACTCGGCGAAATACGCGGTAGAGTTTCAAAGTACGATTAATAAATATTTAAATAAAGCTGAGTAAAATTTAAAATATGAAATCACGAGTTTTTTCAAGTTATAGGCCTCGATAACTAACGAAAGTGAAATAACTTCTGAATGATAAATATGTAAAAACTTAAAAGAAACATTTGGTAATATCAATTGTAAAAATACATCTTTCTTTTTTCAAAAAAATCGATAGGTTTACCTGCAAAGATAAAAGGTAACTATCGAATACCGTTTACTCTTTTGAATATATAATGTTAATGATAATACGACTTTTCTTCATACCATATAATTTCCTTCATACAATTAATATTTATAAGTTAAATAATGATATATTCTTAATATATTTCATATCAATTTATATATTTAGGCCCTCAAAATATTAGTCAGAGCTTTATTTCGTTCTAAGACTGGATAATGGTAGAGGTTTAAATTTGCGTCTTAACCAGTATTTACTAATATTTAATAAAACAGATATTTAACTTTATTTTCATTTCAACTAACGCTAAATCTTATCTACCTGATTATATCATTATACTCACCATTACCGTTATGAAAGTTCACATCTATCTCTATATCAACAAACAACTTTTTATTCCTATTTACCAACTGACCTAACTTTTTATTAATATTTAAAAAGGCTATAACGAACTTTTAATAACCTCTAAATGAACTCCCTAACCTCTTATTAATCGCTAAATTTAAGCTTTGGACAAAAACTCCTTACTATTGGAATATTATTGCAATAGTATTGCATGCAGTGCAGCAGGTTAACTTTACTGTTAAAGTTGACCGTACTGCAAGTGTATTACTTTGTGGAAACTTAAAACATTGGGTGTAAATCGAGTGCAATTCGATGCACTTCACTCTAGAGCATGGGCCAAGCAATTGGCCATACATATTACAGTGCAAACGAGACCAGCTAGCGGTCTACCAAACCTAGAACAATACATTCACCATCTAACTAGTGCAATACTACTGTTATTTCGACCACGATTCGAATCGACAATATTGCAACGTCTAAAGGCCTACCAACACTTACATATCTAAACCTTACGTTCCTTTTTTCAGAAAATGAATAATAAAGCGACTATTCGAAAGAAAAGGTGTAAACGGAGTCGCAAATCCTCCACCGCATATATAGATCTTACGTTATATAATGCAACAAACCCTCATTGATTTTCTTGGTGACAACGACCTGAATTTACATGTATTCTAACTACTTATTAAGAAAATAGTAACAACTCAAAAATAAAAAGGTTTACTCCGTTTTTAAAACTCAAACGCTAAATATTTCTTAAGTAACTCTTCAATAACCAAATTAACGTTGGAAATGAAACTGAAAAGGGTATATATATTACATAAATCTCTATCAATTTTACTAATACCATTAAATTAATGTTCAACACCGGTGCTTATTATATTCATTTATAGATTACTCATTATTATAGAACATTTAACGTGTTAATCCCTATAGATATTACCATATATCACTATAGTTAGTAAGCGGTTACGCTGCAGAGTGCACCTTTGCCGAGTATATGGTAACGTACCACTAAATAAGGTGCATTCCTACAGAGTGTATGATAGCGTACCTCTGCATAAAAGTGGTATCTGCAGAGTGTATAATAGCGTGTTACTGCCTAGAAGTAGTACTTGTAAAGTGTAAAATAAAGTGTCACTACCTAGAAGAGAGCTTAGCAAAGTGTATGACAGAGTGTCACTACCTGGGTAAGAGTTTCAAACTTTTACCTATGGCGTATTCTCTCGGAATTCCTTTTTTTTCCTTTAACAACTTATCTTTATCACTACTATAATACAAATTTTTCTGATAACGGTATCATTAACGTTAACGTATTAAAAATCTTACCTGTATTAATTAGTAGCTAATTATGAAGACTATAAATAGCCTTAGCAACAAGAGATAAGTTTAAGTTGAATACTAATATCAAAATATTATAACGGTTACAACTATTTATGTTTCAATATTACGATTTATGTAAACTATATTGTAGTGTGAAATTATATGGGAGCGCCTATAAAGCCCGAAGCGTAGTGAAACTGTAAAATCCAGAGTAACTTTCAAAAGAATAATTTTAGTATGATATTATTTACTAAGTAAATGTCCTATATCTTGAAAGACCCATTACGTTATCCTTTAACTTTCTTTCACGCTTTAAATATACTCGAGATTTTTTTTGGAAAACGTCCTATTACGTATTAGGCTTCGTAAGTCAAAACCACCAAGTTTTAGAACCATTCGTCAGGACGCATCCGATATAAACACATTATCCAAACCGTTTACGTACGTAGGAAGAAGTTAAGATGAAACATTTATACTGTTTGCAAAACCTAAAAACGGCTAAGATACAGCACCCAAACTACTCGGAAACAATAAGACTAGTTACAATACGATATCTAAACCTCTCACGAAACGCGAATCAAGCCTTATAAACTACCCCGGATTATATACATATACGTCCCCATATCCTTTTTTTGTTTTCTTTTTCCATTACCGTGTTCTCTTTCTCTAATTTATCCTACATCACTTATTTGAGTTTATTACTTACAATATTGAAGTTTAAAAGCTTTTTGGTTAGCACATCATTTAAAAAGCGTCAAAAACCTAATTTATAACAACTACCTAGCTTGTAATTACGCTTTATTTAAATCTTATTTGGATTTTACTTATACTAATAAACGTCAAACGCCTTACTTTAATCGCTTTACTACAACTTATTTACTTTGTATTTACATATTTATGTGTTTCTTATCATTAAATATTTGGACTAAAACGTCTCGATTAATATATTCCGAATGTACCCGAATCCTGTTCACTAAGAAAAACTTAAATTTTTACCGGTTTAGCATTTGAAATATACGTACAAAACGGCTTCCTAACCACTACCCAAATCCAATACATTTTATACTGCTACAATTATGTTTTTATTAATAATTAGCCAGATAAAATTCAGCGAATGTATAGATAACCTCTTTATAAATACGTTGTTTTGTAGTAGTATTTTAAGGTACTTAGACATTAACCTATATGATGATAATATAAAAGGACTAGTCAAGAATTCAGATCCTGTTACGGAAAGTATACACGTTGTTGATATAATTTTCAACTATCATAGCAGAAATATTAAACAAAGCGACTTATTTGACGATTTTATAGAGAACTCTACAAATTTGACGCCAGACATGTAGCGTATAGTCGAAGGTATAATCGTCAAGATGTTACGAAACCAACTACGAAGTAAAGGTATTAATACGACCGGTAAAATTAATAACCGAATTATAAAATATTTTTTAAAAACGGCTCAATTTACCCAAGTATTAAAGTAAACCAACGACAAAGTAATAAAAGTGAAGTTGATAAAAGGATAATGGCGAAAAAGAGTTAAAATAGACCTTTTGAAATAATAAATAGGAAACAATAAAACACTCCGTAAACTTAGGGAACGAGGCGTTTAGCAAGGCTAAACAAACGCCTTGAAGAAGAACCGGAGTTGGAGGAAGTAATGAAGGAGGAGGAAAGGCTACAAAAATTATACATAATGCGGGTCAAATACGCACCACTTCTGAATTACACTTTTAAAAAAAGATAAAGATAATATTATACCCAAGATACAGTTAATAACCAACTCGACTATAATAATAGCGTCCCGTATAAAAAAAAAACCCGTCTGAAGATAATACAACCGGCGCAAATCGTTAATATATAATTTACGGATTAATATCTACTAACTATGACCCTTACCGTAACCACCTACCGTATCGCTTACTAATGAATGAAAGCGATACGACGAAACCTATAAACTTCGGAGAATTGTAAGGAAAAAACGAAAATTATAACAGCAAATTATACTACGTATTTAATGATAAAATACGTGTAATACGAAATAAATGTAAAAGATTAAATATGAAGCCTTCATAATTTTACGTTATTTTGCCCAGTGTATTTTTATATAAGCTGCAAAGAAGTTTATGTATTTCCTTACGTAGGGAAACATATTAGTAAAGTGTTATAACCGCCTAAAATCTAATTTCGACACGGAAATTAACTATGAGCTCTACTATAAAGATGGAAATAACACCACTTGAGAATCAGTAAAAAGTTAGCATTAAGTCTTTAACGAAAGCCTATAAAAAGTATTTAATACCTTATTAACGAAGTTTCGAAAGTGTTAAGCGATCTTTGAACCGGAATATAAAAGTATACCGCCAAAACCCAAACTTCGACTTCATATTATTGAATCCAAAAGAAGAAATAAATCTATTTATATAAGACTTTGAATATGGATTTCAACCATTATACACCGATTGGCGAGCTTCGGATTAGTATTTGTAGCTGGTAAAACCAAAAATGAAGTTTAAATTACCAAAATAAACCTCGCCGAAATTTTCTACCACGTTTCAGACCGCAGGTTTAAAGTGTACCTAAGGTAAAATGAACGCCCTACATACGGTTATTGAAAAAATCATTATGGAAGGACTCTCGAAAACCGAGGGTAAAATAATAACTATTGAAGACAAACCTATAGCTGAGAACAGAACTTTCTACGTTCATGATAATAACCGCGGAAAAACATACGGAATTCTACGATTCATAGAAAAATTACATTATATACGGAAAGATTGATCATTAGTTTACTAACTATTTAATTTACGAAAAAAATCTAACTAAACGATAGTTTTGGGCCGATTACTCATTTCAGGAATTAATAGATGTTAATTTTACAGTATATATAGCCGAATACGCAAGTGGAAAGAATAATTTTAACATATACCCCTATAAATTCACCCCTAGAGAAGAAAAACTCTTAGGTAATAATACTTACCTTAAAAACCATGACAAAGGAGCCGCCTAAGAAATTTTTATAAGCTTATAAGATACCTCCTTACACAATAGTACAGGCTGGAATTGTGTACACGTGTGAAACATCTATATAACATTATAGTTTATATTTCCAAATGGGAAAGGAAATATATTTCAGGGCATTATACCTAATACCGGGGCAGCCTAATTTTTGACCGCTAAAAAGCGACAAGTTGATGCGCTTGTATTGAAATCTCGGAAATTTCAGTTCGACCGAATAGTGGAATATCAGAAAGTAAGATTCGGCACAAGTAAAGCGTCGTTATTTGGGACGGTCGTTATAAACACGTGATTCGGAACAATTAAATTTCAAGTAATAAACTTCAAAACTTTTTCCCATTATCGTTAGCAAATATGAACTAACTCGAAATCGTGGTTCAGAATACAACTAATTAACTTATCCGGGTCTCGGATAGCGTATTCATTTTGCTTTGGCTTAAGTTCGAATACCTGTGGTTTTTCCCCGAAACACGTATAATTAAAGTCGTTAGCCTAACGTAAATGAAATTGCGAATATTACACTGCCGATTCGGACACCTAGTGAAGAAACGCCTTTTATGACTACTCAACGCTGCAGGCCATATAGATATGGGAAACGAAGCGCTGAAAGCTATTGAAAACTTTTGCCATAAGTGTCAGATGTAATCATAAACATAATGGGGGTTTAAATTCCGTCTTTAAGAAGATACTTATTTTAACTACAAGGTTGTTATAAATATAATATACATTAACGGACAGCTAAAATTACATGCTGTTGACGAAAAAGTTTTTTTCCAAGCCGCGAAATTTGCAAGAAGCGTTTCCGCTTCGAATTATTAGGATGCTTTGGTAAATTGATAGTTCAATGTCTACTTAAGACGTTTGAATAATATTACCCACAACGAAATCGCGATTTTCGACTCAACTAAATAAAGTATTAGATCTAAAATCACTGGTATTAAGTGAAAATCAATACTGGTAGGAATACTATAAGGCATTGAAAAATGTAAACAGTATTATGGACGGTTTGAAGAGAATATATAGTATTAAACAAAATTCTGAAAGGTATTAGTTTTAAGGAATTTATCCTGAAAATGGCGGTTAACACCGTTAACAGCACTTTTGGCTGTAGTAGGCTAATCCCTACGCTTTTTGATTTTGATATTTACCTAAGGGTATATAAAAACTTTACGTCGTTATGAATTATATTGTAAAGTGTGAATTTCATGCTGAAAACTATGGTAACATTACGTTTTCTAGAGGCTAAAAGTGATGTTTCAAAAAGGTTAGCTACAAATGATATCCTACGTAAGATGAGCGTTTTAAACTTACCATTATAGTTTAAGGTCTTAGTTTGGAAACCTAAAGACGAATGGACTAGTCTTTGGAAGATTAAAGGATTTCAAGGCCATGATATACTCTTAAACTTGCTAAATAGTATAAATTTGTTTGGCTCGATAATAGTACGGGAGGTTAAAATGGAAAAGATAGAAAATAACGAACCGAAACCGTAATACATCTAATGGTACCAACGAAGTTACTGACAAGATAACGGATTCAAGTCGCTCCTAAATTCTGTATACCTACTGAATATCACTTTCAAACCTTTACTATTATACGAGACCGGTCTCCCTATATTAATAATACTAGTAACTTGTCTTCGAGGACATCCTCTTGGCTTAAAAAACAAGAAACGCCTGAAAACCTTTATTTAATCTCTGTCGGAAGGGTATTATTCCTGTTCTAGGTACTTTTTTTAAATATTTACTCGGATGGAAATGTTTGCCTTAATCGAATAGGGAATTTTTAGCTTTAAGATGTTCGAACCAGCGATCTACAGTGCCCATAGGATGTTTTCCATACATCTTATACATAAAAAAAAGGATAAGACCGGAAAGCTATATAAAGAGAGTCGCCTTATTGTAAAGAAGTATGATAACGATAGTTAAAAGGATATTGTAACTAATTCGCCTATATTATAACTGGTAAGCTATCGTTTGAATTTTACGTTTACCGCCCAATTTAGTATCTTTTATAAACTTTATATTTTACTTTAGAATAGCATGTAAACTTATATAAAATTAGAGGAGCGGCTTAAAATGTGTATCTACGCCTATATATCTACAAATCTTAGAAAATACCATTTCCCGCAACGAATTTTTATACTATAAAACTACTTTACGGATTATGTAAAGTTTATGTGTACTGGTATAACACCGACTAAAGGTACTATAAGAAGAGGTTTGAAATAGTTAACGAGACCTTGGACCCGTATATTTGAGTTTTAACGATATGTTCAGATGGCTTTATACTAATAGGAATATAGAAAAATAACACGTTGATGTTGTGTAACGTATCGTTTGATGTATTTAAAGAGAAAGTGCTTTTAGATGCTGGTCTAAAGGCGAAACCCAAGACGCACCTAATATAGGACCGTATAATAGACTTGTACGGCGCGATAATCCCTTTCCGGGACGGTATTCTGAGCCTTATATGAAAAGAATAATTGGATAAAGTGGTATTTATCGATTTAAATCGCGTAAATTGGTCCGACGAATAAAACTATTAGCGTATACATAATGTTGATATTATATTGATTATATAGCCGAGAGTAATATTTCTCTTTTCGGTCGCCGCGTAGTAATGAAAAGAGCTTACAAACTATATATATTGAACGCTTTATAAACGTCTTTTGTGGAAAATATACAATTTAAAACGCTGTGTACAATTTGTACCGTTCGATATACATATTGTAAAGCTTTTTATTTTTACTAACGGTTCCTTAGCTGATGATAACCACTAAAGTTTGTAAAAGAATTTGTTTTCATTTTCGGCACCGAAATACCAGCTTAAATAGTTTAACATTTACTAAAAATATCATTTATTAAAGTTTAATTAAGAATAATTGAGTTATACAAAGCGTTTTGGCTTCAGAGATTTATGGTATAGTTGAAGGTTTCGATTCAGGTATTACAATAAAAATAATGGTCCGAATAATTATTTTATGCCTTAATTCAATGCCATTTCCTTTCGTCGTTTATACTAATTTTTCCTTGTGTTACAAATAACTGGTTCAAGTTGGTAATACGAACGAAAAACACCTTATAATCGATATTATAACTTCAAGCAAATCGTATAAGCGCTGCGAAATTAAGAAGATAAGATGGATTGAGAAAAAGTTAAACCTTATAAATGTAATAACGAAGGGCGCCCTGAGAGGGGTATTAAAGGCGCTCGTATTAACGTTTATTCTTTTCGTTGGTATTATTGAAAAGATTCCATCATCATTTTTAGGTTAAATATTTTGAGTTTTACTTTTACTATTTTTATTTTGTACGATTACATGGCTTTTACTATTTTCAAACGGGTTGGATCCGTTATTCATACCGCTTTTACGAGTTTCTATTTGTCTAAATTTGTAATTCTTATAGCTTCTAATATATTATTACTTTTAGTGTCTTTAATTTCATTTCTATCAAATTAATTTTACCACTTACCTTTTATATTTATCATTAACGCTACAAATGTTTTCTGAAAAACATTTGTATTACTATGAGATGTACTATACTATGGTCGGGCACTCTGAACATGCAAAAAGAAGCAGCTAGTCGTTTATTTAGGGGGAAGGAGATGGCTACGTTATATCTCTACCATCCTTCTCCATGCCACCCTTCCCCTTTATACTAGAGCCACTGTTATTATAGCCATTAACGTTGCTATCGGCGTTACCGAAGGGGTAGCGCCCTTTTTACGCCCTATATCTTTAGGTAAAGGTATAGGGCTAGGGGTTCACTATTTTTACAGCGATATAAAATGACGTCGTCGAACTCGCCTACATAATATATATATAAACCCCGATTTTAAGCGTAAATAGCGGTAACTGACTCTTTAGTATGCTGGTTAACGCTTATTACTAATAAATATCAGCTTATATTAAATATTTACGAAAGCGATTGTTTTTAAACGCGCACTAAGCATTGAGTTCGTAAAAGTAGGAAATTTAGGCCCTTCATGGTAATTATACATTTAAGTTAAACTTTCTGTAAAGACGGCTGGCAAATAATAAAGATTCGGTATATAGCCCTAAAACCACCGAAATAGGGGCATATTTGTTACCAATCCACTTGTAACGGTAATAACGAGCCGACCAATCCCTGATTTAATAAAAATTACTAATAGCATTGTTTGCGGTCGCGAACGCAATATTTAATACGAAAGGCGTATTTATTAGCGGTCTGGGGCTACGGA
Organism: Anisogramma anomala; assembly: GCA_038502455.1. Classification (NCBI taxonomy): domain Eukaryota; kingdom Fungi; phylum Ascomycota; class Sordariomycetes; order Diaporthales; family Gnomoniaceae; genus Anisogramma; species Anisogramma anomala. The sequence continues at coordinate 10,153,210 of JASMMZ010000006.1, read as the reverse complement.
TCCGAGTAAGTTGTTTTAACATCTTACGTATTAAAAGGTTTCGCGACGTACCTTAGCGATACGTTATTAGAAGCGGCGAGAGGGATTCGCCTCGACCACCTCGTTTATAATGATATTGATATAATGGAATATACGGGCAGGATTAAAGATATAAACCGCATTATAATTCCGCTAGGTTAAGTTTACGACGGTGGGGCAGGGAGGGTTCTCCACGGCTAATAAAGTCTTTATCCGTAGGGAAAGAGTAAGGTTTATAACCTTAAAAGCCCTCCGATCCTTCCTCTAAGGGTTAAGAGAGGGGGGGGAGAGTGAAAAAAAAAATGGGGTGACGGCTTCGGCGGTAGCGGTAGCGGGAAACGAGTCGAAAAAGGAGGCAGGGATTAACAAGATTATGCCAAAAGAAATGGGGCTGGTAGTGGCGGTAGTGGTAGCGTCGGCGGCGTGGTGTGTCACAATAACAGCTGTCTTTACTCGCTGATACTTACGCGCCAAATGGAGTTTAAAGAACCAATTTATACACGGCATTTATTTATAGGCAAGGTTGGTATATAGAAATTAGTTAAATTACCTGTTTATTGAAGCAGTTCAAAATGGGTGGTTAGAATAATAGGGTAAGTCTATATACGTCAAATAATTGGTCAACACTTCCGTGGGCTATAGGTACCCATTATTAAAATGAAAAAAAAGAGAAATTTTACCTAAACCGATAGCGATACATTTTTTTATACTAACCCTAAAATACGTAATTTTGCAATTATCTTTACGTAAATTATACCCGTAAAATACCTGCGCAACTACGCACTTGTAATACTTATGGCATTACACCCCTATATGGAATAACAAAAAACGTTGTTGAAATAGTACTACATTCAGTGTAGTAAGTCAACTTCACTTATAGTAAAGTTGACAGTACATCAAGTTGGGTGTATTGTTTGTGAACTTACCGCATTTAGTATAAGTCTAGTGTAGTATGCTATACTTCACACTAGGGTATAGATCAAGCAATTATGCATACAAATTACAGTGCAGACTGGCTTGCGGTTTGCAAAACGTAGAACACCATAACCAACACTTGACCAATGTCATACTACTGTTACTTCCATCACGATTCGAATAGACAAAGTTGAAACGATCCAAGGCCTTACAAACACTGATTAGTGTTGATTAATTTAAGCACAGATTGGCTAAGTAGAAGAAGAAACTATTTTCTGGTTACGCTTTACGTTAAACGGCGGTTAAGGTAGAGGAAATTCTTTTGCTAAAGGCCTTTACTTCTGTATTTCTATTTACGGCAGTACATAAAGAGGACCTTTAGACTGCGCCGGTCTTTATGAAAGACTAGAGATAACAACGGTATTATTCTTAAAAACACCAAGAAATATTTATTAGACTTTTTTGAAGGACTTTGAAAGTAACTGTTAAAAGTCATAAAGTTCGGCAAATTGATAAACGTCTCAGTTAATACTACTACGGGTGTTACTATTGTAAAAAAAAAAAAAAAAAAAAAAAAATCTTTCCGCTAAATAACCTATAATAATAAACAACCTTCAACCTTAGCCTTTATGCCAAACTTTTGCCCCTACTATACTTTTTTTCACCTCCCCCACGTCAATTCAATTACCAAGATCGCTATATTACGCTAAAACACCAAGAATCGCCAAGACTCCCTGAAAAAAACACGTCACGCGACTCTACGCCGAATCATCAAGTTCACACGCGGCTTTACGCCAAATCACCAAGTTCCCACACGACTTTACGCCTAAGATTACGAATTACCTCTTCCTACACGCTCTATACGTCCTATATAAGCCTAAACCTCAAGGTGGCTCCTATCATAGAGATATAAAAAGAAATTGACGCCATAGCCTCCCTTTTTTTAAAATAATACGATAAAACCTTATAAGGATAACATATCGACGAAAATTAAACGAAAAGATATTTCACTAAATACATCGGCTACTAAATCGTTAAATAAAATGGAGGCTAAAAACTTAACCGCGACGACCGTATCTTCCGAAACTTTCATTACCTTTTTAGTAATGGAATTTTTAACATATAAAAAAAGATTGAAAAAAGTATAAAATCCAAATTCAAGACTAAACTTAAAAGCTAAGGGATTTACGTATTAAAGAAATTTTGTATCAAGTAGGTAAAAGCCTTCTTTGAACTAATTTAATTTAAGGCATACCCTTAAGATTTTTACCCTAAGCAAAAAAACGTAAAGGAACTTTACTGCCCTAATACGCGATTGAGGGGACTCCTTTTTTACTCTTATATAAATTAAGACTTCTTACATGCTGGCGATAAGGAACTTTTTACCTTGATCAGCAGTTTAAAACCCTTACGTGATAATATGGAATATTCCTTTAGTGGTGATAAGGCGTGTAAAGCAAGGGCCGCCAACGCGGTTAAAGGAATTAACATCGACGCTTTACACCAATTAATTGAAAAATATCATCGAGTCTCCCAAAACCTTTTAATACCTATCGCTCCCTAGTAATTTAATCGATAGACCTCTGTAATGATCACACTAAATACCCGTGAGTATATAGAAGGCGTCAGAGGGTTTATGTTAACAGTAAGGTAGCAGAGGTAACAAAAGGTGCAATATCAAGACTGTGTTCGTGCGAGTGATGATCAGAAGCCGTGAGGCTATTCAGGGTAGACTGAATACTTAGATTGACAACTGAAGAACTATCTAATGAAGCTATCTAAGGTGGTGATGACCATGTCCTTATATCTAGTTCCTTCAGTTGGTACCCATACTGGGGGTGCTCCAGTATGAGGTTTGCGGGATCACTGGTGGTGATCCAAGTGATCCAAGTGAGCCGGTGATCCAGGTGATCCAAGTGATCCAGGTCACGTGACTTCTGCTGAGTCATCCGTTGTCCAATTGCCGTGCCGTACATGGGAAATGTGCTTTGTAAGCGTAGTGGGGAACATGCAGCGTCAGAGGATCCAACTGCAGTTCGTGTCATAACAACCTCTTAAAAACCTTTATACGGCAGGTTTGCCAACGCGCAAAACCACATCATAAGTCTTACTATAGGACTTTACCCCTCGAGCCAGGCGATTAGAAATTATACCTTTAACACTATACCTCGGAAGCTTTAAGGCTTAAATTGTCAAGAAATATTAATTAAAACTGGGATAATTATCACGACTTTCCCTTAAGACTTGTTAATAGGCTTAATATTAATTAAAAACTCCTTACAGACTTTGACAAGACTTGGAACGATGTAAAGAAGTATGACGGGAAACCTTACGGCCTCCTATATATTAAAATAATACTTTTTATGAATATTTGTAAATAAATGGAGTTTTTCCCTTTAAGTTTTTACTTATTATTTCCTGAAATCCTTATAAGGTATACTAGGGATTACTACCTAACCTGTCTTACTCGAGTAACCAAATTTCTCGAAATCTATCATGGTACAAAAAGTTACTTCGAATACGATGTTTACCTCGCCTAATATTATATAAATTGAGTTACTACCATATGAATTGTAATAATAGCGAAGAAAGCAAAGGAGAAAATACTAATAAATATCCTCAATCAAATACTTAACAACTTAATGTTATGTTAATAAGTAATGGGAAAAGCTTATACTGGCGAAACCACACTTTGTGAGTAGGTATGGGCAGTAGTTACGGGCGTTAGTGAATTCGAATACACCCTATAACGCCCAGATGCCACTTGTGAAGGTTTTTTTTTAAGCTAGTTGCGTTTTTCGCTTATCACCGTAATCACAAGTACACCAAATTCGCTTGGTATGTACCCCTAATCTGGCAAATTTCCTAACGTGAATAAGGAAGACTTTGCGATAATTAATTACGTCGACTAAAAAGACAGTTACAGGCGTTTTAAACGCCTAAGGTCTAGCTTATCGACCATAAACTAAAGATAACAGCCATGTTCACGCTAATAGGACTAAGATTTAAGCGGGCTTGTTAATCATAAGTACTATCGTTGTGATAGTGGCAAAATATATTGAATTTATTACCAGTCTGGCCATTGGTTAACTCTTCCCCCCCCCCCCCTCTTTGTTTAGCGAAATAACAAAAAGGTAGTATATTACATTTAGTACTCTAATACTTTTAAATAATATTACTTCAATTATCTCGCAAACTTTAAGGGAAACGAGCTGATTAATAATGATAACGCGCCTAAATAAATCAAGTGGCAAGAAAACAGTATTTCCGTCGCGGCTTAGCAACTAGTTGACCACACCTCTTTATACCATTTATGTAGTACAACCTTTACCATCACCTTAATGAATCCTCTAACCCTTTATAAACCTTCAAACTTCGTGATCGTTGCGCAAACCATACGTTTTAAGGTTTTATATCAGATATAGGGGCGATAAGATACTTAATAGAAGGCTATTCGTAATACGTAGCACTGTAATGGAAAACAATATAGCTACTGAGATTAATCGTTACTATATGATTAAGGCTAAAATTATCTTTAAATCAAGGGAATAACTATCGTTATAATAGGTAACGGTAAATTAAATTATTTTAAGAGAAGTTAAGTTTTACATCTTCAAGTGTCTTACCTTTTTTCTTTTTTACTTGGAGAATATAAAGAACCTCAGCGTTAACGTCTTCGTTAATACAAACGAACTGGTAAAGAAAAGGCTAAAAGATTCTCTTCGTCTTTAAGTAGAGGCACTTATGATTTTATTTTCAAGGCTTAAAAACAGTGGTATTAAACCTAATGAAGCCGCAAATATGCTAACTATGCTGTTGATTTAACCATCTTATTGTTCATAGGTTATGCAAAGTCCTAAAGTCTGTATGTAATAAAAATGTGATATTTTTCTTTGAAATCTGTAAAAAGACATCGTTACTTTTACTAAACGTATTCCTAAACCCCTTTTAAATTTAAATTTACATTAAAAACAATGAAAACTTTAATTACGAAGTTTTTATTAATATGTTTCATTTGTACAACAAGCTTGTTTTTTACGCCGTGATTTTATAAATTTTATTTACGGGTTTAAGTTTTTAAAGTCATTTTCGGCGAAAGATACGTGGGAAATATTAAAGATATTGTGAATGAATGTGTACCTAGGCCTACCTAACATCGTTGTCCACTATATTGGTCCTAATTTTGGGGCAGCGAAGTTTTTGGGAAATACTAAAATAGTGGGAATCTAGTATAAAGAGGTATTTTAAAAAGCTGATTCTAGTATTAGAAAGATTAAAAGGGTATACATATTATTTCGTCGAACGTATAATATCTTTACCTTCAAAATTAAAGGCTTTACTAATCTCAAGCTACGTCAATAAATAATACTAAATGGCCAGAACGATATTATAGGCCTTGATGGCCGAACGACAACGTTATTAGTTTTTTTGAATATATCTACGCTTAACAAGTGGATTTCCACCTTCGGCAAGTACTTAAAAGTGTGCTACGGTCTACGATAAAGCTTTAAAGGAACATCAAAGGGAATTAGTACGCTGTCAGGTCAATAATACCTTTAATACCAGGAACGGCCCATTAATAATCGACGTACTTTCTTTGCCATTAAAAAGTAAAGTCCTCGTATAGTGAAAGCCAAACAAATGAAAAAGCTTATATAGCATATCAAGTATCACTAATTCTAAAGTGGTTATTAAAAAGACTAATAGTCTTATATATTTCCAAATCACTTAAATCAAACTTTATATTTTGGTCATTAACGTTAAAAACGCTTAGGCAGAATGTGTTGGTTAATTCGAACCTCCTTAAGCTGTTATTAATAAATTAATAAAATATTTCCGGTGTAAGCCAACCCCGAACAAAAGGAACGTTAAGAAAAAAGGAATTCATACCAGGTCATATCTACAACATTACTTACGTAAGAAAAAAAAGAGTGATAACAAATATTTAGTATTAAAGCTTCATGTATAAAGGATTATCAAGACTTCTGGTGATTTGTTGAAGGAAAACGATAAGGTAGAAATTAATGGTTTACTAATTCGAATAGTTATATAATTCGTATTGAATATCGACTTTGACTTTCAAAACCTAAACGTTACAATATTTAAGTCGAGGATTATCCAAAAAATTAAGGGCAAGACTACGGGGCAGTCGCACGAGAAGTAACGCTTAATCGTTAAAAAATACGGCGATGAATGTAAGGACCAAATCCTTACATAATCTCTAAAATTATAAAAATCAGTAAACATTTAATAACCATTCTGATAATAAGTTCACTAGCTAAAACTAAAGGTAAGTTTACATTTAATAATTATAATATTACGTAAAACTAAATGTAATTAACAAAGAACCTATAGCGGATCTTATTTTTAAAATCATTATGGAGATTACGTATTATTTACTCTTTGGGAAAAGTAATACGGTATGTTGAACTATTATACGAATGGGTCAGAGTAGGCGTTCATTGTTTTTAAACTCATTAGTTGCACTTAAAATTACGGCTAACGATAAATTTTCAATTTACGACTCGTGTTTATTAGTAACGTAGGATTAGTATCTTGATGTAATAGGTATATGTGTTTATGATACCCTTTCAGTCAGAACAGCTAACGTTATAATATTGTAATAACAGGCAATTAAAAATTTTAAGTTTTGGAATTGCTAGCCGGTAACAACTTTAACGGAAAACTGTCATTTTAACTTAAATAAATCGTTTATTCGTATACTTGGTATTGATACCGGCTTAAGCTTTCGCTAAAACGGATAAGAGACTCGTTTTACTATAATGAATAAAATTAATACAGCTAAATCCTAACTGTACCCTGAATAACATATTCATAAGAGTTACATTATTAACTGATACTAACTAGAGGTCTTATACGACCTTTTTATCGCGGTATAAATATAGAACTCTAGAGATAAAGATTTTAAACGGTTAAATAAGAGGATGAAATAGTAGATACATAACTTGGACCGTGGAATTAACATAGTTTTTATCGACTTATAAAAGGTTAAGTAAATGTTTTTCACGGATAGGTCTTTTGTAAATAATACCAAACTCTCTTTATAAATCGAATTTTCAATAACTTTCGTTAACGAAAATAAAAGGGAAGACTAGTTCAGTTTTACCGGTAACCGAAGTTACTTAACTTCCGTTAAGTATAATAAAATTATACGAAACGTATTTTCTTTGAAATCTTACAATTTAATAGTAGGTTTTTACGTAGGTATGTTATTGTTAAAAACCTTTAACTTTATTTTCAGACAGCTAGAGATTCCTCCTACTTCGGTTATAATTTGTACTGGTTCAAGGGGTTTATTCGAATACCTTTCAAAACAAGAAACTACTAGTAAAAAACTTTTGATAATCGACGTAATAGCACCTTATGAAGCGCACAAAAGGAGAGAGACGAAGTAATTACGATGGATTAACGGCAAAAATAATCCCGTAAATACTATGATGAAGGTAATTCCAAATAAAGCATTGAAAAGGTTTGTGAACAACAATTAGCTGACTATACGTATCGAGGGCTAGGTTGATAGGCCGCTTAACAATCTCAAGTCACGTATTATGCCCAGGGTTATGGTAGCAAACTAGAAAACTGCCAGGGAATTAACGATATAGATATGTTTGATTAGCACGATTAAAGTGGAGGTTTGTAAAGGCCTATAACGAAAGAACTTTTTATAAGAGTTAATAAACTTAGACCTCGGAGCAATAGAGTAATTAAGGTTAAATGGGGTCAATTTGCATATAAGTGGGTGCAATTTAGTATGGAAGTCAATTGGAATTGATAAGGGGTTGGCAAGTTAACGAGGTCACTGTTTAACGCTAACCGGAAAAGATTGGTTAACCATACTCGCGTAAGCGTACAAACTAAAAAGCCGCCAATGTTGAAATTGTACTAAATGCAGTGAAATAGGTCAACATTACTTACGGTAAAGTTCACTGTACTGTAAGTTTAGTGTATTATTTATGAACTTACCGCATTTGATATAAGTCGTGTATAATACATTGCATTTTACACTGGGGCATGGGCCAAACAATTGGCCATACAAATTACGGGGCAGACCGGCTAGCGGTCTGCCAAACCTAGAAAAATACATCCACCACGTGAACAATGAGATACTACTGTTACTTTGACCACAATTCGAATCGACAACGTTGCAGCGATCCAAAACCCTACCAATAAACGTCATTAATAAATTTATCGTTACCGATTATCTAAATCAAGCAGATCGTTACTAGAATTACTACAACAGCCTTAAATCACAAATTTAAATCTTTATAAATTTTACCGTAATAACATTATTATTATTATATTACAAAAACACATTATACTATAACCAAACTATTATTACTAACCCCTAGCTATGGATTACGTCACGAAGTTTATTATCATTACTAAATAACGAATACGGGTTGTAATAGCGAAGAGAAAAGATTGATTGTATGTATATTACAATATATCTCCATAGTTAGTAAGCAGCTATATTAAATAGTGTACCTTTTCAAGGTGTATGGTAACGTACCACTTTACAAGGTGCATTCCTACAAAGTATATGATTGCGTGTCACTTCCTAAAAGTGATACTTGCAAAGTGTACGATGAAGTCCTACTGCCCTGAAGGGAGATCAGTAGAGTGTATGGTAAAGTTACACTGCCTGGGTAAAAGATTAAAATCTCTTTCCTATGGCATGCGCTCTCAGAATGCCGCTTCTCCATTTGATATCCTATCTTCACTACTACAATACCAATCTTTCTAATTACTCTTCCGTTACGTTAATATACTAAAGACCTTACCAACAACCTCTAATATTCCAATGAAATTTATGTATATTACATATTATATAGAACATATACTCAAAATTTGTTTATTTTCAAATACTGTCAAAATACATTTGAATGGGTGTCATGTAGAAGAAACTACGTATTGGTTAACCGGAAGTCTATAATTGCGAAATAAAAACTCACTTTAGAATATTTTTATTTGCAGGTACGACGATTTATACATATATTATAGCGATCCAAAAATCAAATGTTGAACCATGATAAAAAGATTAAAAAATATAAATACAAAAGCTGGTAATATATGAAGGAAACTACTAATCGAAAGGAGCAAGTAACCTCAATACCGTTACCATCTGCAGAAATTCCGGCACATTTCACAATGCGCCTGGGCGTTTCATGCTTGGCTGCAAGGAGGATACTTTCCACAACGCTTCAAAGCATTCCACACCGCTCGTTAACAAATTAACTACCACTACAAAGCACGCCGGCTTTCTATGACGCTTTGAAAAATTCCACATTTTTTTGGATGGAACGCCGTTGGGCCGGGGTAATATTATAAGCTGGTGCCTAAGCTTATCGTCGCTAGGGATCTAGCCTTAGAAATTACCATACTTTCATGATACTGCCACGCTACTCCTAATTGCGTCTATATCACATGATCAATCACAAGACTAGGCTACAACTTACCTCTATTTGTATAACAGCACCTAAATAGGAACTTCTCTTCACTCTTCATCGAAGATTATAGATAGTATTCGATTAACCTTGAGTGACTGCTCTAACTTAGTCCCTTCTCAATGAAAAATATGAAATCCTCTTAGATTTTGGGAAAATCTGTAATAGTACAGAAAATTATAACGGGAAACCCTATCATTTGCATAAAATAAAGATGTTGCTGTTATTTAATATTTGCAAATGGATAGAAGTTTAATCATCAGGTTTCTACTCCCTATTCTTAGGAATTTCTACTTAGAACGCTAGGTACAATTACCAGGCTTTTAGAACCAAGGACCTCATATACCATACAATCTACATCGAAATAAAAGGTTACTTAGAATACAACGTCCGCCTTATGCAATACCATATGAACTATATTATAACACGATAAACAGCGATAATAAATAAGAAGAAAAATGAAGAAATACCCATAGATATCTTGAACGGAATGCTTGATAAGTCGATATTATACTAGTAAATAATAATAAAGATACATATTATCGAAGCCATATTTTGCGAGTAGGTCCTGGTAGCTATCATTAATATCAACGAGTTTGAATACGCTTTAAAACACCTCAATACCTTCTTTTAAGGTTCTTACCAATTAAGATTTTCTTTTACGATTGTAATAGCGCGTACGCCTAATTCAGTTAGTATGTTTCCCTAAACAAATGATTTTGGTGATTAGAAAGATAAAAACCTTCTAGTTACATACTACATCGACTGTAAATACGGCAGGTTCATATACTAAAAATCTGGTCCGAAGCATTTACACAAAAAGCCATATTAGCGATAATAACATGACTAGGTCTTAAACGGGTATAGTAACCGTAAGTATTATATTTATTGATAGGGCTTTAAACGTTACAACTTTTTCGATTCGATTGGTTGAAGTAAAAGTTGTATTGAAATGATCAAGTAGTAAATGTATTATTCTAGGTTTAGCAGACTGCTAGCCAGTTTGCACAGTAATTTGTATGGCTTATTGTTTGGCTCGTGCTCTAGTATATGGTGGGCGCATATTTTACTTAACTTGAAGTTAATACCGTAGACCCACAAAGCAATACACTCGACTTATAGTTAATATAGTAAGTTTACTATAAGTAAAGTTGACTTATTTCACTACAATTACTATTGTTTCAACACTAAAAGCTTTTTATTTTGTATACGTACGCTAATGCAATCGACTAACATTTTCCGGTTACCATTTAATTACGCTTTCGTAAAAGACTAAACCCCTGCCAAATTCATAGTCAAATTAACCCTGAATTGCCTTTATTTACCTCGCGAGCTCATATTTCGACTTCATAAGTTTCCACGAACAAATTTATTACCCCAAACATATATAAAACTCTAATTCAACTGTGCTAATTAAAGAAGTTGCTAGCCTTAATTCCCTAACAGTCTTCCAATTTGCTAGGGCATCCATATTCACTAGCACGTAACTTGGCCTTTCTAGGTGGCCTGTCAACGTAGCCCTAGATACATATAGTCAGCTTATAATTATTCACAAACCTCTTCAAAGCCCCATTTAAAGACCTCTTTGTTATAACATCAAAGGGATTGTTTTTTCCGTCAATTCATTGGAATTTCTTAATCTTACTGCCTTCGTAAGCTTTACAGACTTCCATTACATTACGCATCAAAGGTTTTTCGCTGGTAATTGAGAGATTTGAAAATATTTAAATAGGCTTTTCCAATCGGTATGAATTAATATAGGATTGAGAGAATCTCCAGTTGCATGGTAACGATGTTAAATGTTTCCTATAATACCATACCTATATTGAAGCCGATCATTATACCATAAACCTTTATAACTAATACGTTTCGTGTAATATTTTTTCATTTGAAAAAGACTTGGTAGATTAGGCTTCCGAAGATGCTCAACTGATTTTCTTATTTGTCATCATTGACTAAGGTTATTAGATAGCTGATTTGTAACGACAAGTTTATATAATCTATAAAAAAGCTATCCTAATAGATTATGAACTTAACTCTTAACAGATCAATAAAAAATATATTGATCCCTCGTTTTAGGTTTCTCATATACCACTCCTGCTTCTTATTGTACCAGTTAAATTCTTTTTGTATTTGATTTTATATATATGCCATTATCAATAAATCGTAAAAAGCTTTTGTATAGTATAAGATAATGATGTAACTACCACAAAAACGTTTCTCTAATCATAGTTAATCCCTGGCTACGTCTTTTTTATTGATTTTAGCCAAGTGAGAATCTTGCCCCATTTAGAAAGAGCTAAATCAAATATTAACACCAAACGTACAAATTAATGATTCGTTAAAGTTAAGTTGGTTGTCGTTTGTAAAAGTTACGAATGGCTTGTAGTTACCGAAATTTAAGCATTTAATTACTTGTTATTCTGATACCAAAGAGCAAGCAATTATAACGAAAAAGGTATCATTAGTTTATATATCCACTAAACCAAATTGTTTTTTACATCACCAGCAAACAAAATTGTATGATAAAAAATATACTTAGCCTTACTTTGAAATACATCTGATAGGTTAGAACTTGATAGACGCTTACTTTAACCAATCCCTATAATGGCTTAATACACTGTATAACTGTATTTGAAAGGTATATATTGCGTAGTTCCTATAGTAATTTTAATAAGCCTATCTGTATAAAATGATTACTCATCGCGTATGTATTGAAGTTACCTCACATTCATTAAAGGTAAACTTTCCTATAGTTTTGACTAGCAAACATGCTGTTAAAATAACCACCAAACGCTAACTGATTTTTTTAATCGTTGGAGATTACGCAAAAATTCAAACTTTATCTTTATTATTGTATCCTTGAACTATTAAACATGACTTTTTGTATGTCTACCCCATAGCCTTCCCTTTAACCTCACGGATAATATTCGATTTAAAGATTGTAGTATTTAGGTTTTGAAGGTTAAAGTCCTCTTTAGGTACCAATTATACAACTCCTCGAGTCAAGAGTCCATTAATCTCGATCTTATTTCTTTACTTAAAAGTTTTACCAGGGTTTTTAATAACTTTTTATGCCCCGCTATTTGTAGCTAAGTCTTTATTATCTTTATCTTTCCTGTTGGCCTAAGCAATATTATAAATCCGGACCGGTGTGTATCCCTCGTCTTTAATGTTCATTTTTTGATACTTGTCTGTATCGGCAACATTTCATAAGCTTATTAATAAAAGGAGGATAAGGGTTATATTGGATTATTTATTTAACGCGAAGGTCTTTATCTCTATCGTTAGTCGCCATAATATAGGGTTTAACCTGTGTTATACGAAACATCGCGGGGCAATTCATAGTTTTAATCAGTACTTTATGGCTTTTAATACTCGAGACATTGTATGAATCGTTCCATTTTCTATCCTTCACCATACGAAAACTTAACTTGTTGACGTTAAAGCCAGTATATCTTTTATTTAAGGCTGTTTTTGGTGTTAAAATCTTTATTGAATTAACGTTGTACCGATTCCTTCCACAGTTTCTTTTCATGATTTACTGTATGTCACAGATATCTTTTCTTTATTTTCTAATAGCAGGGATTTCCTTGTTAGACGTGGGTAAATTTCAAATAGTATTATCGTTAGTATCATAAAATTGAGGCTCATGGTATTATTGAAGCCGTTCATTGCTATGTGAAGACTTGCTCTTTAATTTTCAAAGCTTTTAATATTCATCTTAAGGATATTGTCCGTTTTTCAAAGTAACGCGTGTTCCCTTTCTATCTTTCTAATCCTTTATTCGTTATTACTAGACACCTATGAACACTGAATTTCCATTATCTTAACATCCGCCCAAAACGTTTCAATAGAAAAATTAATACCGGTATCCTAAACGACGACGTTAGGTGGACACAAATTCGTATTAATCTATAGTACCCTTAATTTTTTCCACGTATCTTTCGCCGATAAGAACTTGAGAACCTGAGTTTTGTGAAAAGAGGTTACAGAACTAATAACCTAAAAAACTGGCTGATTATCAAAAAAAATACATGAATGAATTTCTTGCAATCCAAGATTTTATCGTCTTTAAATATAAATTTCAATCTTAGTAGTATTTAGACATACGTTTCATTATAAAAGAAGAGCTTTTCAATATCCTTTTGAGAAACGTATTTTATGTCTTCGTGTGCGATAGGCTTAAGAACGTTGCATAACCTGCTGACGGTAAGGTATTCAAAACACCGGTTTAATTAACGAATTTCTAGCTACGTAAGATTGAACAAACTTGCCTTTACGCCTCAAAGATAAAATTATAGATACCCCCAATTAAATGCGAAAGGGAATCTTTAGCCCTTTTTAACTATCTTATTAATATTAACGTCAAAGTTAATGCCGAGAGTCTTTATGGCGTTTACATATAGAATAAAAAGGGTAGAGAACATGATGATATGGAACGTAATCAATCTGTTAATAGTTTCAACAACCTTTATACCGAACGATCATAATGATTCGTTTGAATAGAGGTAAAATTTAATTGTATGGTAATTTTAACTATTAATCTACGTAATAATAATGTTTTCCCTCTATAGCACCATGTAATACAAATAGCTTCCTGTTATGTACCTCATTATCCTCATGTTTGCTATAATACCTTAAAATGCGTGGTTTGTGTAAAGATTGTAAAAGTTAAAGATATATAATGGGTTAAGGGTTAGGTTAAGGCGAAAGTGTGAGTTTTTGTTATTTAAATAGTAAAAAAGAGCGTGGTCTGCTAATTCTTACACCACGCCCAAAACTGCGTCTCATTACCACGTAATATACTTGGAAATATCGTCGTGATTAACAGGTTCACTACCCTTGAAATATATGATATATTCCAATTAATCTTATCTAAAAGCAATAGGGTATGAAATGAAATACATCACCTATCCATTATTACACTGAACTGAATTGTAACAAATCAACTGAAACTAAGCCTTGCAAAAAATCCAACATCTTTTGCTATGATTAAGACGATAATTCTTACGGTTAACAGGTCCATATAAATCTTACCCTCATTATTAGTGCCAATGTAATTATGGCTTTCAATCCAATAGTATTAAACCAAATTTTTAGCGTTGGTGCCACCCGTACCTACGATCGATGCTGGTAGGCCTTTATCGTTGCAACGTAGTCGATTCGAATTACTGTGGTCGAAGTAATTGGTGCTGCGTTAATATTGTTGATTGAGATGTGCAAGTTCTAAGTTTGGCAGACCGCTAACCGGTATGCAAACTAATTTGTATGGCCAAATGCTTTGGCCTGTGCTCCACTTTGAAGTGGATACCTATTGCACTGCACTTGCAGTACAGTCCTACAAACTACAGTCAATTTGCAGTACGTACAATCAACTTTACTACAAGTAAAGTTGACTTGACTGTACTGCATTTGACTGCTATTCCAATACTGGCGGCTTTTTATTTTGTACCTGCACGTCAGCGTGGCTTACTATCAATTGGTGGCAACCTTTGAAATCCCTCCTCAACTTGCATTCCAACAACAAGCCATACCCCTGTTAATTCCGATCAATCTGTACTGAAATTGACATCAATTACGGCCCCTTTTGGCCCTTTAATTCCACCCCTCCGAGGCCTCCGTTCCTTAAGTCCCGTGCACAGATTTTTCGCCACATCCCTGCGCAAATTAGGTACGCTACTTCCTACATACCTTTTACTAGTAATTCAAACTACTGTCATCGCCACCATTGCCCTAGCGGTCTTCCAGTTTGCTAGCCTATTCCTCCACATCACGTGTTGGGCGGTCAACGTATCCCTCAATTCGTATGGTTAGCGTATTGCTATTTAAAAACCTTTCCAAGACGCTATTAGAGTTTTCTTTAGTTATAACATTAACAGGGTTATCTTTCCCATTAATCTACCGGAACTTATTAATTTTCTGGGCTTTATATGCCTCCTTTAAGGCTATTACGTTTATTATTAGGTGTTTTTCATTACTTATACCCAGTTTTAATAGGTATTCGTAAAAGCTTGGGGAATCGGTACATACCATTATGGGTATCGGTAGTAGTCCTAACTGTTTGGTAATAATCTTTAATATGCCATTAATAACAACACCAATATTAAAGCCTGTAATTATGCGTAAAGTTTCGAGGCTAATATACTCCAGGTTACCCGTTTACACTTCACAAATATTTAGTATATAAGGTTTTAGGTAATAGTAAATTATTCCTGAAAACTATTCTCATTAACAAACATTATTAAAAAGTCTATTTGCGATATAAGGTTAGTAATGTTAGCAAATAACCCGTCCGTTACCATGATTCATTTCGCCTTTATCAAATTTACAAATACCATATTAATTTCTATTTCCACATAATCCATTTTCCACTTAATCCGTTCATTTAACTTGTTAAAATCTTCGTTTTATGAGTTTTATACCTGTACTACGATGGAAAAGTCATACTATATTTTCGGTTAATATAAAATAACAATATAGGCCGTACGAGCTCTTTGTTTCCGATATTTTTGTAATCTTCTTTATCGGTTTTATCAATAATTATCATGCTTATAGCTTACCCCTTTGAATGTAAGATTATATACGTTTTAACCTTAATACCATAAATACAGAGTAACGATTTATTAAAGTCAAAATGTGTATCCTTGGTTAATATCTCTACCAGTTTACACTTTTAAAAGCCTAACTTCTCGATAATATGTTATTCAACTACCATAAACCTAGTATCGCTGAGGAAAAAGGTATCGTTCATTGATATACCCATGATACCAAAGTTTTTGCCCTTTATAATTAACAGGCACGTATTAAAAGTCAAAGTCTTCATACCAAGTTTATTTTGAAATTACGCCTACTACTTCAGGAATTAGAAAATACCTACTTGAGCTAATCCGTATAAAGGCTTGATATAACGTATTATCGTACCAACCGGAAACTTATCCCTAATTTTTTTTTAATAATTACAATAGTATAATACGCTTAAAATCGGTAATGAACTACGTATACATTCACGTAATATTACGGCCATTAAGGGTAAACTAACCTTTTACGGTAATAGTGAAAGTAGTAGTAATAATAAAGATTAAACGTTAGTTAATCTTCTGGATTGTAGACGGTTGGGTAAAGATCTAATACTTACCTTAATTACCGTATCCTTAAACGCATAGCCGTAACTTTTAGTGTAGCTGGTCTGTAGTTTCACCTTTAGCTTTATAAACTATCCTCGACTTAAAAAAAGTGATATTTCACCTTTTAAATTACGTTAATATTATAAATTATATAATCCCCCCGTAATACGATTCCATCAATTTTCACTTGCTTACTTTCATTAAAGGGCTTGCCCAATATATTAATAATACTTTCGGTACGTATTTTAAAGGCAAGTTTTCCGGTAAACTTTTCCTTTCAAAACATTTATACTGTTATATACGCCCTTTTGGGATTCTATTATCTATTTCCCTCCTCTTTTTAAATTTGTATCCTCCTCTTGGATAGTTTTTCACGTCGCCGACGGTCTATCAAATTGTTTATAATCTGTTCCGAAGGGTTATATTAGTTCATTTGTTCTGCTCGAAGATTATTGATTTCAGGTTCTTTCTCAAACTTAAGGGGTTCGAAGGTTTTTCGGTAAGGCTTAGCCTATATAACTCGAAAGTTCATGGCGCCGTTAATACTTTCAATTACTACTTTGAAATTAATAATACTTAAGATCTTATACTACCTATCTTATTTGAATATCTCGCGTTACATAAAAACTTTACTTTAAAAGGGGAGTAATAATACGTCTATTGTTAAAAGTTTATTTCTGATGTTAAAGGTATCGTTTACCTAGCGATATGACGATTCCTTCCTTAGCTTTTTTAAAGATTTATCATATGTTATTACACGTTTTTAGGTACTTAACGAAAGTGGAAATTTTAGTGTTATACGTAGGTAGGCATTAAATACCAGTAAAGTTGGTATAAGTTCGTTAGGGCTAATAATATCGTGAAAACTTTTTACCGTTATCTAAAGACGTGCTTTTTAGCTAGTAAAACTTCCGATTTTTAGTGTAAGGATTTTATTAGCCTTTCACAAAAGGGTGTATGCCTTTTCACCTTTTCCAATACCTTAATAAGTTTTAATAAGGACTTTTTTACACTAAATCTCTATTAACTTAACATTAACTTGGAACTCAATCGTAGTAAATTTAATACTTACATCGCAAATTAGCATATTTAGTAAGCCGAAGTACGTGTTAATCTACAAATTATGTAATGCGTCCAACATTTCCTTTGCCGTAATAGTTTTAAGGAAATTAACGCCGTAAAAAGCTATAATAAAGTCTATAACATGTAATACTAGCTTACTGTTAAGGTAAAACACGTTGGCTGAAACTTCCTAATTAAATCTTTAATCTTTTTAACGTAAATTTAAACCTTAAAGAGGCTAATTAGTATATTGAGTAGTAGTAACAAAGCCGTTTAACTGCCTCCAAAACTAGCAAGTCCATATTTTCGTAGTCAATCACCTTTAAAACTTATCAAACCTGTTAGTTTCTGGGTAGTTAAACCTACAATATAGTAAACGAAGTTCTGCCTCCTTCAAGTTTAAGACCACTATGTTTAGTACTTCAAGATAAAACCAAAAATACACATATTTAAGGCTAAATAGAAACCTTTCACCAGCTTAACTTGTATTAATTCATTAATTTAAATATAAATATTAACGCGAAGGTTTTCTATATATTTTAGTTAAACAATAAAAAGAGTAAAAGAGTTCAAGATGTGGAAAACAATAAAGCCGATAACAATTTTTACCGTCGTCGGTTCCACTGAAAATAGTTTTTTTCCAGGGCTAAAACCAACCTTAGCCTTACTAATATCCGCGTAATCAAGTTCCGTAATAGTATTAATATCTAATCACAACGCTATATATTATTAATAGCCTCTTATTAAGTATCCTACTTCTTCCTTATGCGGTATAATTCCCTAAAAGACTCGTTTCATGTAACGATTTCGAATAATAAAGAGGTTTATATGGCCAAGGTCTTTATCTTCGTATCGGCAATAAGGGTCTTCACCTGTAAAGCGGTACAAAAAGGCGTGGTCAGCTAGTCAATACGTTAATTTCGGGCCAATATTAGTTCCAATATTTTTGTGTTAGCTGATGGCCTTCGGCTTGTTTTCCTCCTTTTTATATTTACTTCCTTTAAAATATGGAATTTTCTCGATTTAGTCACATTTAAAAGTAAATGGGAATTAGATATAATCAATGACCAATTTTACTTCACGTTCGGCGATAATATAACGTATTAACTAACAGCTTTACTTACCATAAATCCGACATTTCTTTTCGTTTAAGGTAAACTTGTTTAGCCGGTTTAAAGACCTTAAGGAAAAGTGATACCATCCTCCGTAAGTAGAGGTTCGGACCGTTCGTTAACTGTACTGGCTATGCCTTCCATATCGTCGATTAATATAGTATGAATATGGAAGGTTTTTTCCCTCGTTATTGAATTCCAGAGCTTAAGGGTATACACCAGTAGAACCTGAAACTCGAGTAGTCATGGTCGTTAAAAAGAAACTCAATTGGTTAAAAAACCCTTCGCAAGTGGTATCGGGGCATTATAAGAAGTATTTGAACTTTTTGTCACCCGTCACTACTTACCGAACCTGTTAGCGTAAGGTTCCTTCGCTAGATTCCACATTTCCTATTACTCATTGGTAAAGCATTAGATTGTTAAGAATCTAATTAATGAGATCCACTTTATTTTCCAACTCTTTTCTATAGTCTAATATATAAGATCACTTAATAATATTACAGTCGGTATAGTACTAGGCAAAATTGATATCGTATTTGAAGTATCCTTTTAGACTATTATAGATTTTGCGGAAAGAGGAATCATTCTTCATTTACCGAAGGTAGTAATTCTTGGCTTAGCTGGTAATAATACTGGTAAATATAAAGTGAAAACCTGGCAATTTAACCTTTATTCGGACGTAGATGTTGAAAAATAGGCGTAAATTAACGATGAGGAGGTTTTACAGCTTACCATTATACTTCTCCTTTCCTTCCTGGATTTTGAAGAACGTAATGATTGCTGTATAATCCATATTCTTTATAGGAACGCTTCGAGAGGGAAGGACAATATACTATCGTAAGGACCTTTTATATCTCTTAATTGGGGAAAAAACTAAGGTTATTATTAGTAGGCCGGATAGTTACCTTTAACTAAGTTTGAAGGGAAATAGATAGTAGTCGTACCTATAGTCAGCTCGCAAGTGAAGTCGGTTTTTCCTTAATTTGACTATTGAACCTGGATGTATTAAGAAACTTAGTTGAAATAAGCCTAAGGGTTTCCGTCGTAGGGGACATGGAGATAACTCTTTTAGTGTTAAGGAGTCCGTTGAGGTTCCTGCTTAATTGATTAATGTAGAGCGTCAACGTTAATACCTCTAGCCATATTGTTGGCTTTTACTTCGCGTGTTTGGCTGCCACAAAGAGCTTACTCCACGTTGTTACGTGGAGGTGTTGAACTTTCGAACAGGTTAATATATTCATTATCTCCAGTATATAAAGAGGTTTAGCTTAACTAAAAGTAAAGACGAGGTCCACTAAATCGCGTGTTGGGGTGGTGAGGCTTCTTTGCATCTTTTTCTTTGCGTTATGAGTTTTAAAGGTGTTCCTAAAGCAGGGATAAATCGAAAAGTACTTATGCCAGCCTTGTTTTGCCCTTTGTTAACATATAAACACATTGCTGTTCAAGCTTTACCTTAACACTTAACGTAACTCTATTTTAAATTAAAGCTCGTATATTAATAGTCTAGTTGCCAAAAGATTCACGGAAATTACTAAAGGCATGTTAGGGTCTTAGGATTACTGTACTTAACTATGTAATAACTAACGAAATTAGTAAAGTATTTTTTAGTTGATTTTTTTGTTATCATTTTAACCCCCAAGTTTTTCGTCATATAACTTCGTAAATAAGGTTTCTAGGGCGTTCATCCCTTTCTGAATCTCTTAAGTGGGTGAAATCTTGAGCTTTAGGGCGATATAAGACTTGGTAAGTGAGGGACTTAGTAATCTAGAGTGTAAGGACTTAATGTTTCAGCATAGAGTCGCGTGACGTGGCTTTTTAGGCGCGACTTAGTGATTATTAGTTTTTTAGTTTGAAACAAAGAACTTGACGCTTGAATTAGCATAAGGGGAATAAAAAAAGTAAAGTAGGATAAAAGCTTTGGTATAGAGGGTAAGGTTGAAGGTTATTTGTTAGTGGTAGGTTATTTAACGTAGGGACTTAGTCGTTTTTCTCATAGTAATCGCACTCGCAGTAGTACTAACTTAGCGGTTTGCCAATTTACCGAACTTTAAGACTTTTAACAGTTATTATCAACGTCTTCAAAAAAGTTTAATAAAAATTTATTGGTGCTTTTGATAGCGATACCATCGCTACCTCTTAGCTATTGTAAAAACCTACGTAGCTTAAAAGTATTCTTTACTTATTACTGTAAAAACCTACGCAATAGTAAAGGACCTTCGCAAAACTCTTTCCTCTACCTTAACATCAACATAAAGCATGACAACCGGAAATTAGCCTTTTCTTTTACTTAGCCAATCTGTGCTTAACCTAATAATCACAGATAAGTGTTTGTAGGCCTTTATCGTTACAACTTAGTCTATTCGAATCACTGTGGTCGAAGTAACTGGTGCTGCGTTGATATTGTTGATTGAGATGTGTAATTTCTAAGTTTAGCAGACCGATAGCCGGTCTGCACACTAATTTGTATAGCCAAACGCTTTGGCCTGTGCCTCACTTTGAAGTAGGCACCTACTGCACTGCACTTGCAATGCATTCCCTCAAAATACAGTCAATTTGAAGTACGTACCATCAACTTTACCGCATTTGACTACTATTCTAACAATCAATGTAATATACAATTACGGGTTTTTTTTTTAACCACATAACATAAATGATCGATTTCAATGTATATATCAAACAAACGTAACTTACATGTAATCGAGGTTACAAACAAGATCTACAATTAGTTGAAAAAGCCTTCACAAGTGATATCTGAGTGATATGAGGCGTATTCGAACTTGCGGACACCCATAATTACTACCCGCACTTACTCGCAAAGTGTAACTTTGCCAACATACGCTTTCTAAATTACTTTTGAACATAACATTAAATTATTAAATATCTCGTTATATACATCCATTAGTATTTCCTTCTCTTTCTTTTTAACTATTACTTTCGTCCATCTTGTCATGTCTCATTTTATATAATATCATCCAAGACGAACATCGTATTTGAAGTGTCTCTTTATATCATTATAAATTTCGAAAAACGTTTTTACTCGCTTCAAGAAAGTTAGTTAATAATACTTAGCGGGACCTGCAAAATTCTTAGGAAATAATAAGTGAGAACTAGACAAAGAGATTTCTATTTACTTATAAATATTTAAAAAAGGTATTATATTCGTATTGAAAAGATTGTAAAGCTTCTCATCGTACTTCTTCATATCTCTACAAGTTCTTTTGAAGTCCGTAAAAAGCTTGTAATTGATGTTGATTATTTGGATAAATTTGAGAAGTAAATCACAATACTTGTTCGAATAGTCGACAATATTTACCACTGTCAACTCAAACATTAAACCTTCAGAATTGCGGTAATAAGGGTAGTTTATAATTGCTTGACCCGAGGGGTAAAGTTGTATGATAAAACTTGTGGTGGGTTTCTACGTATAGGCGTACCTTTTATAGTGAGCTTCGCCTTAAAAGACCTGACGGTTTTAAAAGACTTGGCGATTTTAAGGAAAGAATTAAGGGGTAAAGGGTACTTAACCGTAGGAAGGGTTTTGACGAAATTGACGATCTTGTTTAATAGATTTTTTAACGCTGACATAAATACCTTTTACCACGTTGACGGCCTTTTCTTCATGCGCTTTCCCACTACCAAGGCTAAATTCTATACTATCATATAAAAGTGCTAAACTGTTAAACAAATCATTAGTTTTTTTTATAGTTAATTTATAGAAAGTCTCAACTTCATAAAATATTATGGGGGGTTTACTAGATACTTTTGTAAAGGCTTTAAGAGTTCTTAATGCTATTTCTTTTGTAATAAGACTTTTGAAGGCATTTGTCAAGTTTAGCTAAATCAAAAAGGGTGAATTTTAGCTTAGAAGCGCATTTTCCTAATACGTGAACTCCTCGTCGCTCAATTTTTGACTTTGGCTTAAACTTAACCCCTTTTTAAATCACATCTTATATATTAGTAGTTTAATTATTTAAAAAGTCACAATAATTGCAAGACACATGGTCGCCGCTGTTTAGGACTTCATCATCATATTTTTCGACAATATAACTGTAAAGAAACTAGGCCGGAGCTGTCGCTCAAGGTGGTCGGATATTGTTTATAATCCTCGATGAAAAAAAAAGACGAAAACCACTATTCAGGAGCTGCTACAGAGTTACAGGAAAAAAGAGTGACCCGGTTATGTGACAAGTAAAAGTATTTTCTCGTAGGGCTTCTAAGAGGCTTCAGAGCACCGTAGGAGCATGAATAGTAACCACTAGGGCTAGATCTCTGATAACCATTAGCCTAGACACTAGCTTGTAATATAATTCCCCGATCTAAAACTCCAACTCAATTGTATGGTATAAAAGGTGGTAAAAGGCACTAACGAACTATAAGGTATGGCAGGTACGTGACAACTGCTCCTAAAGGAGTTAAAGTGTTTCAATATCGTGTGAAATGTTCCATCTATCGAATAGTTTGGAATCGCGTTAATGTTGCGGGTACTAGCCCCTTTGCGGCCCTCCCTATAGATAGT
The DNA here is from genome assembly GCA_038502455.1 of Anisogramma anomala. Lineage (NCBI taxonomy): Eukaryota > Fungi > Ascomycota > Sordariomycetes > Diaporthales > Gnomoniaceae > Anisogramma > Anisogramma anomala. The sequence continues at coordinate 10,129,995 of JASMMZ010000006.1, read as the reverse complement.
TTCATAAGCTACCTTCCAGAAATATAAAATTCATTACTATAACCACATTTAATATAATTGATTAGTACCTTTCACTTTCTATACTATTAGTGCTGCAGTACATTACCCTCTCATTAAATAAAAGCTTTTTGTTTAGTATTATCTGTAACGACTATTAATGTTATAGGCTAGTGCCTAGCTAGTATTACCAGAGATCTAACCCTGGTAGTTTTTTAAGTTCTTACGATGCGCTGGATCAGCTCAGAATCTGTATGGGAATACATTCCCACAAGTTATGTGACCGGGTTACACTATTTTCTCAACTTTACAACAGCTTCTTAGCAAGGGTTTCTCCTCTCTTTTTCATCGAGGTTTATAAACAAAATCCGATTACTTTAAGCAACAACTCCGGCTTCAATCCTTTTATTTATAAACTTCGATTTTTCCCCGACGGTGTTTTATTTATTCGTTAGCGGCTATTGTTTGAGGTTATATTGTTATCGTCTGACTTATGGAATTTTAACCCTTATGTCTTCAAGTAATTTCTCGTTATACGCGTTAGCAAGTAGCTTTATTGCGTGTTGACTACCTAATATAATTACCTTTGGCTTAATATAAATGTTTTACCGATGCTTTACCTGCTGAACTAATTGAGCGGTATTGAGCCGTTTGAAAGTACGTTTTATATTGAGAAGAGCGGAGTACCAACTTATTAAACGCGTTAACGAATATAATTTGATAACTCGAAGATAACAATAAGTTTACATTTTCGGGCTAATACCCACTTTAGGAGTTTTCTCTTACGTAAGTTATCAACAAGGTAACTACTATATCGTTTTTTACTTGGAACCGCGTTAACTCTTTATATAACGAAAATTCGGATTTTTTTTAACTTCGAATACGATATTAGAGCCTTATTTAACGTGCTCTCACAATCTAAACGTAAGCCCTTTAACTATCCTGTTAGAATTTTGGATATGAAATCACGATTTTTGGCATGAAAATCTATAATAATACATAAATTAAGTTTGTGACCTTAAGTTTATTCATATTGAAAAATATTATTATTACGTTATTTTCTAATAATTAAAAGTCTCTACAAAGACCATTCTAATGACCGCGGAAGAGATGGCGGTGTTAATGACCCTAATACTTTTACAGTTTTACTCTGCATTGATCATTACAACCTTAACGCGGTTGAAGTTCTTATTATTCAACTTAATAATATAAAGTAAAGAGTTCGCAAGCAATTTTACGTATTTTTTAACGTTTAGGAGGCTTCATTCGCGAAAGTTAGCGGCATAGTTTGGGTATCCACCCCTAAGCTCGTCATATCAAAAGAAGTTATGATTAATACGTTAACTAATATATTTCTCGTCCTTCATCTACTTACAGATTATAATAAATAGGTCGCTTACGTTTAACTTATCGACGGACGCCTTTGTAACCTTTGTATTCATTATAGCGGTATTAACGTTCTTATTCAACGTATTTTATGTAGTGGAAAAAATAGTAGCGATGTGTCTGCCCAAAAAAGCCAAGGCGGTGTTATTATAATTAACATAAAAGTTTTTCGAGCCGTTTTTAAACAGAGCGTCACCTAAGTTAACTACTCTAAACTTTCCCGTTATAAGGACTTTAGATTTTTTTTACGGTACGGCGTTAATGACTATTATATTTATGTCTGCCGAATGGATCCGGCGTAACGCCAAGATAACTTTAGCGTTAAAGCTGTTATGGAAATTTACCTTATTTCAGCCGAATGTTTTATTACCTTTTATGAGGGAAAAACTTAATTCTTATATATAGACGTGTATAGGAATTGGCAAGACTTTGATTCGATTAAGTAACTTCGATCCAACATTGAAACAGCTTTTTGTTCATAATATATTTACTTAATAATTTCATTTATTCTTTCTACGCTCTAATAAATATGCGTTGTAAATATTATAATTCTGCGAGTGAATAATTTATTAATTGTTTAAAGTTAGCGCTTATTCTTATTTTATCATTTATATTTGATAAAGTTACGTATTACGTTTCCAGTTTCTCTTTATGACTTATTTTTAATTACCTTTTGGTATCTTGACCCCAATAATTATCGTTACTCAAAATAGGCTTATATTAGCCCCTTACTATAACATAACATTATTTTTGGGTAAATTTCAAATATAATAATGATAAGTTACTTATGATATTCAGGATTAGGTACTGTTTTGAGGACGAACGGGTAATTATCGCGTTTGGAAACGGGGGTTCGCGCCTGTATAGAAAACGTTGAAAGGGGTCGGCGCCGTTATTCTTTCTGTTACTTTACGAAGATTCTATATAGACCGAACCGCTATTACCCGGTTCGTTTCCGCTTCTCTTAGGGATATTAATAAAGTATTCATACCTAAACCTTTTATTTTCGTCGACGAAAAACTATCCGATGATTTTAAATAATTCGCCCCCTCATTCGATAAAGCTTTTGATAATAGTTACTCCTTTACCGCTTCAGACTAAATTACGAAATCGTCCTTCGTACCAATAATTAAAGCTAACATTTGGAAATCCCCTAAGGCCTGTTATATAGTATGTTACATAGAGAGCTTTTTATATTACGAAGGACGTTAACTGAATTACCTGATTAGGGTTATATTTTCATCAGTAGCTTTCTAACGTGGTCTCCCATACTTTTTGTTAAAAACCCCGGGGGTCATTCATGTTTTTGCATGTATTACCTTTGACTCAACGTTATTATAAAAGCGAATGGTTACCCATTTTTATTTTCATAGGAAATTTTACGATTTTTTCGAAGTTAAATGGTTTATTCAGTTACATTTTAGAGTTTTTTTTAAACAGTTTTGTGTTAAAGAGGAAAATGAGGAGGAAATAGTATGTTGTATAGGTTTCGATTTCTTCGAATATCGTATTAACTTCTTCGGGTTTTTTAATACATTAATTACCTTTTAACGATATATTAATAATTCGTTGAGCTCTCTTTCGATATTTTTTACTCTGGTTATCTGAATGATTTTCTAGTTCATTCAAATAGTACCTTCAACGATTATAAAGTTCACTTTAAATATGTTTTCATCGTTTTAAGCATCGTAAAATCTAACTTCCATATATCTAAATACGAATTTGGTGTTGAAAAATGAAATAACTGGGATTCGTTATTGAAGCTAATATCGGCTTTCGTATAAAGGGGGAAAATTTGCGCGTTATATGGAAGAAAGTAGCTTTTACGTTAGTATTAAGTATATTTTTTTTTTGAAATTCGTAAACCTTTACTTGTATATTATTTGTGATTCTTTATCAATTATTAAGCCGCTACCTCGATCAACCCGTAAAGCTACCTCTCTTCGTTAAAGGCCTGAGGAAAAATTTATTTTGAAACGGTTTAAATCTAGCCTTTTTTTAAGAACCCGTCTTTACCTAACAGAATACTAATCGTATTTTTTTTAAATAGTGACTGTTTTAGTTAGGGCTTAGGCGACTACCTTTTTTAATGCAACGACTAGAGTAACCTAAACCTAGTAACGTATTACACTCATCATTTGTTTCTCGATGAATATAATTACTAAATGCATAAAAAGGAGTTATTCAGGATTATATGTTATTTTTAAGTATGAAACTCTGAGCTTTAGGTTATAGCACGTTCTTTTACGATTTTGATAAATTATAGAAATCTGGAATACTTCATAATTATTCTACGGCTTGTTAAACGATAGGTTCGCTAGTCGAATGCCTGTTTCAATGTCATTTTCGGTTAATTTATAATAAGGTGGCAAATTACGTATGGCTTGATACGTTATAAGAACGAAATTATCATATTTCAAGGGTGTTTCCGGCCTATATCTTTTATGCCAAAAACTTTAATTGTTACGCTCCGAATAGACTGCTTCCAAGCTGTTTCAGAGTACGTATATCTTCTGGTTAACCGTCGCCAGTGAATACATCTTAAAGGGTCGCGAACTTTTTTCTAATATTATCTTTTAAAGCTACTGGAAAGTTGAGATTATTCGCCATAATATTTTTCCTCTATTAATTTATGTAATACATATGGGCGATTAGCATTTTCCCCCAGATATTCTTACTAACGACTATTGGATAATGAAAGTTTTAATTTCGAAATATTTCATAAACGACGATAAGGTTTTATGGTTTCGCGACGTATTTATAAACCTATTTATGAACCGTTTATTACCGCGTTAATTCAAGTTACCTACGATTTACTTCTTATTAGTTACTCGGATCGCGACGTTACTGTTATTATCCTCTTCATGATGTACTTTGACCCCGGTTTATATCTCGTAATTCGTTATGTTTACCGAAATTACGAAGTTTGTAGACGTATAACTTATTGGAAATTCCGTAGAACGGGATTTTTCAAACTCTTTCCGGTTTCCAAGCGGCTTGATAGTCATTTTTGTGGCGTCTTTATAGTTAATTTACCTTGATGACGTACTGGCGACCTACATTACCTTAAAAGTATTACGAACCGCCTGAAAAAACTCGGTACCTTTGAGGTAACAACTACTATAAATGCCGAAATTTATGTAAAGCGGTTTTTAAATTGTTATTAGCGATTTTAAGTATTTCCTGTTGAATTCATTCAAGATTATATATGAAATTGCATTGGTAGATTTTAGAAGCAGCTTACCGATTAGATTAGGGTAAAATCACGTTGAAGTTTTTTTTTTTATCACCTAACCGACGATATAACCGATTGTATTCATAACAAAGTTTTTACCTATTCACGTTTATTCATTGTTTATATTGAATTTAACTGAAGCCGTTGATTAACTAGTTATTAATTGGTATTGAATGATAAATATACGTTTAATATTTGTATTAACTCGTTTTTTATAACATAAGGCTATTATATAGACTTGATATAACCGGTATAACATTTTTTGTTCATGTTATAATATTACGCGCGCGGTCTAAAGATTTTTTTTAACGTTTCCGCGAGGTTATAAAGTTCGTATAGACTGTAATAGCGGTTATGTAATGACATATAACGAAAACAGCTAATAAGCGACACTTGTTTTTAAAACGTTTTTAAGTTACTAATAATGTTAATCCTTTGTTTAAAAACTATAAACTTCGCAATCTTTTCAAAACGTTCAGTTAACTTCATGATAAATATAATATAACATATATTATGAATTTTTTTATTGTCAAACATAAGGTTCTGAGCTAAAATTTCCTTTGATTTTATATTGATTCATTTGTTGAAGCCGTTTCAGATTCGTTTTTAAGGCAATAAATTTACGACCTTCAACCGTAAATTGTAATAATTATCATCAAAAACGTCGAGACAAAACCAGAATACAACGTTGAAATTATATTACGGGACTGTAATAAATTTTAAATTCAAAGTACCCTATTCAATAAGTGGCCGAAATAATAGGTTCTAGTTCAATTGGTAGGTTACATATACCTGATGTACAAGCCGCTTTTAATGTTTTTTCACCGCTGGGGTCCTTAAAGTATTCGAATCGCGTTACCGATCAACCGAATATAATAATAAGCCCCTACGCCCGGCCCATAGGCGGGTTGAACGTTTTATATTTTATATCACGAAAGGGAGCGACAGATAAGCCGTGATTCTATAGGTATTGAACCGTTATTTTACGGGTACCAAGTAAACGTAATATAGTATTAATAAAATACAAAAGACGACGAAACTATTAGAATATATCTTCAAAGTCCTAGTTCTCTTTTTTAAGTAAATATTCCTTATTTATTTCGACTATCTTGCCAAGCTTCGCATTAATTTAGCCCAGATTTAGGTCGATACTTGTGAATACCCCGATAAGTTTTTTAATTTCCTGGAATTATGCATGATAACCTCTCGTTATCCACATTTTCCAAGTTCTTGTTTTACTATGAAAAATTTATTTAGAAATTACGCTCCTCGTTTAAAAATTGTATGGTCTGTAAACCTCCAAAAAGAATAGGGGTAACGGGTATAGAATCCGCCTCTCCTCGAATATCCAAATTTTTGTATATAGCGTAGTAAACCCTTATTATCTTTTCAATAGCAATGACTTAGGTTTATATACTTCTTACTCGTTTATTATCACTTAAGTAATGGCTGGCGAATACCTCGACTTTCCCCGGACTTAATTATCAAACACTAAATATGTGTCAGACAATTCTTTAACAGCCTTATTAATATTAGGGTTTCAGTCTAAAATCGTCTATGAATCACCTGAACTACGACCCGTGACACTGATGAAATGAAGGCAACACCGGTTACTAGTACCTAGCCGCTCAATAGCGATTTTTTCGCGACTATATAGACAATTTACTTAGGGGTTTTCAATAAAACCCTTTCGTATTATACGTTCTCTGGTAAATATATTCGAAAAATATATTTATTTAGTGCTTTTATTATAGTTTATTTCGAGAATCCGTAATGCTGGAAACTATATGTGTAATAATGGGAACTCAATAAATTTCGAATCGGGTTGACTTGCATTTTTCATAGGTTGATCGACCGTTATTACCAATTAAAAGTTTACAAAAAGGAAGGACTACTAAGGTAAATATAATGAAGCATTATTCAAATTAAACTTTAACTTCGGCCTATATTATAATATTAATGTTGGAACAATATTGGCTGCTATTTTTAGCAGGTCAATTGCAATCCAATCAGTTAACTTTACTTACAGTAAAGTTGATTGTATTGACTACTGGTTGTGGTACTGCACTACAAGTGCAATGTAGTAGGTGCCCATTTCAAATTGAGTCACAGGCCAAAGCGTTTGACCATAAAAATTAGTTTACAGACCGGCTAGCGGTCTACCAAACTTAGAACTTCCAACTATGACTTTCAACCATGCAGTACCAATTACTTTGACCACGGTGATTCGAATCGACTACTTTGTATCGAAAGACCTACATCTATAGTTAGGCCTACCAATAATTAATGGTATATTATAAAAAAAAATGTGTCGATATTTTTAAAAACCCAAATTTTCGTGTTATTTATAAGGGGATAAGATGTTCAGGCGCCTTTTACGTAATATGAAATCGTTCGGCTAACAATTTTTACACGAAATTACACCATTGTAAACGGCTTCATAACGGCTGTTGCGCACGTTCTATCTTATGTATGTTCCGCACGTCGCTTACTGCCGCGTGAAAAGAAAAAAAAAGAGGGTTTATCAGGGTATTTTTAACGTATTATACGCTTTTATGTAGTTACCCTATGTCCGCGTTTCTAGCTGATTTCAAAGTTGAATCATTAAAATACCTATATCCCGTAATATTGCTTTTGAATTTTATCTCCGATATAATCTTTTAATAGGGGGAAACTTAATTAAATTTTTTTAGATATATCTCTTTTGATGGAGAGTATACTATGAGGTAATATTAAAGGTTAGTACTTGACTAGAATTATCAAAAATCAAACCCTAGTAATTGAATGAAGAGCGTCATTCTGAGGTAAGTAACGTAAATTAAAATTATTGTAGGTATCGCGACTAATGAACAGGTAAAAAGCCTAGTCAAAGGCGACCAAGTAATTAGTTGGAGGCTTCATTTGTATTAATAGCTGGTTAAGTCATATTTAGGGTAAGTGAGATAAGTGAATAGAAATATGCCAAAAAACGCTAAATGCCAAGGGTTTGGGCATAGGTTTCGAGGACGACGGGTATAATAACATAATTTAGTAATTGAATTGGTAATATTAATATAATTTAAGTATATACTTGATACTCGTTAAATAACAGCTTTTACAACATTTAGTAATGCGAAGTATGATATTGTCAAACCGTTGTCAGGATAGATAAAAGAGCCTATTATGATTTACGACCTTGCTATAACGTAATTTAAAAGCGTTTAAGATCACGCTATTGAAGAAATATTAAAAATGATCATTAAAATATGTGTACATAGCCTTCCTATTAAAGTAATACTTATCGTTTTAAAGGGTCGCTAATCTAGGAGCGACCTACTTAGGGTTTATTCCAGGTTCATAACATACTTTAAAAAAAAATTTCGGATTTCAAATTTCCGTTGTTACCTATAACCTTAAAAGCTAATAATTAAAAGTTGCGGGTTTCATAGCTTAAAAACCAGTTCGAAAAAGCTTCAATAAGTTAATTTATATAAAATAGAGCATGTTGCCCTATCGGAACGTTAAGTTCGAGAACGTAGTAATCAACAATTCATATAATACGGTATTTGTGATGAAATTAAGTTATGTTTGTCGAAAACCTATCTAATTTTATTTTTCCAAAAAGCTAAACTTTATTATCATTCCGAAATCGTTCTCAAGGGGAACTTTAATTATTCACAGCTTGTTATATGGGTTATTATATCACCGTTATTATGGCTTATACGAATTTAATAACATTAACAATACTTAGGATGAAATTTTGAACCCTTATATGCAACCTTATAACTGGAAAGAATAAAAGTTAAAAAGTGTATATAAATTGTATGTAATAATTCTGGGTTATGAAAAACAGTTGAACACCGATAGTAATTATATACCTATTATTATACTCAATTGAGTAACAGTGTAATAAACAAATTTAGTTAAATTAAATATGAACTACGGAAAAACGTAGGTCCGTCAAAAAAATCAATTAGTTCGTTTGGTAGTTTTGCCTGTCTTGGGGTGGAATGCGATTTTCACATTTTATTTAACACCATTTAAATCGTAAAAGCGTTTTTATGACTTATCTATCCAATATAAACCTCTATTATAAATAATTGTATAAGGAAATCCATAAACCATTTAATAATAAGTTAATGACCGTTCTACGTAAGCTTCGACATCCACAATGTTTATTATTTTCAGGGCAGAAGATTTATTGAAACGGTTTATAATTACCAAAAGAAAACGTGGATTATCGGCACATTACCTGGTAAAGTCGACCATGAAATCTATGAAATGTTTGTTTTAAAGCCTTTTTAAAACTTGTAGGGGTTAAAAAAACCCCATTCGACGATATTTCTAATAAGTAATACGGCCCAAAATATCGTGATTCGGGAAAAAACGCCGGACTATATACTGTAATCCAGGCCAAAAGTACGTTTTGAAGAAAATAGCGATGGTAACGTTACAGCTCGGGTAACTAATAAAAAGTAAATTATAAGTAACTGTTGAAATAGTACTCCGTGTAGTGCAGTAGTTTAACTTTACTTACAGTAAAGTTTACTGTACTGCAAGTTGAGTATATTGCTTTGTGCAGACTTACCGCATCGGGTATAAGTCGAGTGCAGGACACTGAACTTCACTATAGTGCACGGGTTAAGCAATTATCCATACAAATTATAGTGTAGAACGGATAGCGGTCTGCCAAACCTAGAACAATACATCCACCATCTGATTAATACAATATTACTGTTACTTCGACCAATCGAATCGATAACGTTTTAACGTCTAAGGCCTACCAACACTGATTAGTATTTATTAGGTTAAGCATAGATAAGCTAAGTAGAAAAAGAAGCTACTTTTCTATTACATTTTGCGGTTACGGTGGTTAGAGTAGAGTAATGATTCTTTCGAAGGGCCTTTATTAGTACTGCGCTAGTCCCCAATGGCAGGAAAACAGAGAATTATTTTTAGGCTGCGTCAGTCCCTAATGGCAATCTAGAAGTTAGCGTTGGTATCGTTATTGAAAACACCAAGAAATCTTTACTAAATCTTTTTTGAAAACGTTGAGATTGACTGTTAGAAGTCTTAAAGTTCAGCAAGTTGGCAAACGGCTATGTTCGTACTGTTAAGTGTGTTATTATTGCAGAAAAATGACTAACTCTTTACGTCAAATAACTACAACTTTTAACCTTTGTCTTCTACTAACAATGAACGACCTCCGACCTTATTTTTTTCACCAAACATTTGCCTATACTTCACTCTTTTCACTTCTTATACACCATTTCAATCGTTAAGTTTGTTGCCTTAAGCGAAAACACCAAGTCGCGCTAAAAGAGCCATATCGCGCAACTCAACGAATAATCGCCAAGTTTCCACGCGACTTCACGCCAAAACACTAAGTCTCTACGCCTAAGATCACCAAGTTCCTTGCTTTATAGGCCTGTCAAAATGTCTGCCGCTAACGCCAACTTTAAGGCTATTACCAACCCCACTAGAAAAGAAGAAATCGAAGAGTTAGGAACTGTTTTCATTAATTATTATGATAACAACCTTTGGACCTTAGATGTCGATGAAAAATTCAAGGAAAAATACCTTACCAACTTCATCGGATGTTTTATCGTTATGTATAATACTAACTATAACTTCGATTGTACCTTTAATAAATACTGTGACTTTTTTAAAGACTGAATAGGGAATATGTGAAAAGCAGTGTAACAAGGGTTTAAGTTAAAACTTAAGTCTGAATTAGAGAAATAAGGGGTCTTCGTTTAAGTATAAAGCGTTGCGACGTTAGCTTAAGCCCTTTTCGATTTGACCTAGCTTGAAAAATGCCATTATGACATATAGCTTAAAGGAAAAGCTATTGAGAAATCTTGCCGCCCTTATACGCGATTTACGGGACCTTTAACTTATCCTTAGCTAAGTTAATCATTTTTACGTGCTGGCAATGAAGAACCTGTTAACCTATTCGGTAGTTTAGTACCACTACATAATAGCGTGGAGTACGCTTTTAGCGGCGGTAGGGCATATAAAGTAGCCGCTGCTAACGTTGCTAAACGTATTAATGTTAGCGCTTTATACCAGTTAATTAAGTAAGATCGTTAAGCCTCCCAAAACTTCTAAGTATTTATCGCCTATTAGTAATTTAGTCGTTAAGTCCCTTAAAACCCTTTTCCGTTTACATTTATGTACGCGAGGGAGCTTACCACAAGTCCAATTATAGGATTTTACCCCTCGAGCTAAGCGACTAGTAATTACCCTTAGCACGGTGCCTTCAAAACTTTAAGGCTTAAACTGTTAAGAAGCATTATTTAAGGCTATGATAACTATCGCAACCTTTCCATAAGATTTATTAGGATATTTAACATTAATTACAAGTTGTTTACGTACTTCATTAAGATTTGTGATAATATAAAGAAGTATAACGGAACGTCGTATAACCTCTTCGATACTAAGATAATACCCTTTTTCAATATTTGTAAGTGGATGGAGGTCCTTCATTCTAGTTTTCACTTAATGTTTTCCGGAATCTTTACAGAGCACGTTAAGGATTATTACTTGACCTTTCTGACTAGCGTTGCCACTTTTCGCTAAATCGATAATGGTATAAAGATTTATTTCAAGTATGACGTTCGTCTTGCCTAATACTATATAGACTGGGTTATCAAAAAGAGGATTATAATAATAGTAGAAAAGAAAGAGAAGGAAGTACTAATAGACGGTTTTAATTAAATGTTTGATAAGTTGATATTATGTTAAAAAGAAATGGGAAAGGCTTACTCTGGCGAAGCCATATATTACGAGCAGGTACGGTCAGCGGTTACGGGTATTAGCGAGTTCGAATACGCTTTATAACGCCCAGATACCAATTGACAAGGATTTTTAAGCTGGTTACGCTCTTCGCTATCCACCGTAATGGCACGTATACCAAACTTGTTTTATATGTACTCCCAAGCCGGAAACTTTTTTAATGTGGATAATAACGATCTTTCTATAGTTAATTACGTCAACTGTAAGTACGGGCGCCTATAAAGCCTAAGGTTTGGCCTATTATCCTTGAACTGGAGGTAATAACTACGTTAGCTCTAATAATATTTAAGCGGACTGGTTAACCGTAAGTACTATCGTTGTAATAATGATAAGAAATATTGAATTCGTGGTAAATCCGGCTGTTGGTTAACTCGGCACCCCCCGTCGAGCGTAATAATATGAAAGCAGTATACCATGCCAAATAGCTTATTCCTTTTGAATAGGATTATTGAAAATAAATTGCAGACTTTAAAGGCGATAAACTAATTGATTTCGTTAACGCCCTTAAGTAAATTACGTAATACAAAGACTCTGCTCTTAATGCGGTTTAGTAATTAGCTAATGTCTTTTATACCGTTTGAGTGGTAAAAACCCTTATCTTTGCCTTAACTATACCTCWAACCACTTATACACCTTTAACTTTCGCGATTGCTATACGGCCTCTACGTTTTAGGGTATTATACCAGATACAAGGGTAGCAAGGTATTTAACAAAAAGCTATTCGTAGTATATGGTATTATAAAGCGAAAGTATTACAGCCACTAAGATTAATCGTTACGATGTAGGTAAAGCCAAAGTTGGCTTTAGCCTAAGCGAATAATTATTGTTATTAGGGATAACAGTAGTTTAAACTATTGTAGGAACGATTACATTTTATATATTTAAGTATCCTACCCCTTTTTTACTTTACTTTAAGGTCATAAAAACATTCGGTGTGAATATTAATGTTAATATAGATAAACTAGTTAAAATTGTGAGAGGTTTTCACTCGCCCTTAAGTAAGGGCACCTATAGTTTTATCATCAAGGCCTGGAATCAGTGGTATTAAACCTGACGGAACCGGAAATGCGTTAACTATACCGGCGCTTTAACCACCTAGCCATTAATAAGCTACATAAAGTTTTAATGTCCGTAAGGTATAACGATGTGGAATACTTTACCTTGAAATCGATTGAAATGCATTGCTACTACAGCAAAACGTATGCCTGAGCGCCCCGGATATTTAAATTTATATTAAAAGACGATAAGAATTTTAATTGTGAGATTTATGTTGATATATTTTACTTAGACAATAAGCCTGTTCTTTACGTCATTGATTTTGTAATCTTTTTTACGTGTTTAAGTTTTTAAAGTCCCTTTTAGTAAAGTATATATGGGAAACGTTAATGATATTGTGGATTTATACGTATTTGGGTTTACTTAACGTCATCGTTTACGATACCGGGATAAACTTTGTTGCGGTGAAATTACAAAAAGATGTAAAGATAATAGGTATTTAATGTAAATAGGTACCTGTAGAAGCCTACTGAAGTATTGGAAATTTTAAAAGGGCATATACCCTACTTCGCCGAGCGTATAATATCCGTACGTTAGAAATTGAAAGCTTTATAAATCCGAAGGCACGCTAATAAATAGCAGTGAAAAGTTTAAACTATACTGTAGGCCTTAACAACTTAGTGTTAACGCTCCTAATATTTTTCAGTATACCTACGCCTAACGAATGAATTTCCGCCCTCATTAAGTACTTAGAAACGTGTTATGTGCTATAGCAATGATTAAAGGGAACTATGAAAAGAATTGGCACGTCGCCAGATTAACAATGCCCTTAATACTGGAAACGATCCTTTAACGATCGACGTGTTTACTTTGCCGTTACAAAGTAAAGTCCTTGTGTGGCAGAAGCCGAGTAAATAGGAAGGCTCGTACAAGATATTGAATATTACAAATTTTAAAGTGGTCTTAAAACTATTGAAAACCCTGTACCTTTTCAAACCATATAGATCAAGCTATAAATTAAGGCTACTAAAGATGAAGATCCTTAAGTCAATCGACGAAGTTAATACGAGCTTCCTCTACTCGTTGTCGATAAGCCGATAGAACGCCGCCAGCGAAAACGATCCCCGAAGAAAAGGAATGTAGAAAAGGAGGAATATACACCGGGCCGTATTTACAATATCACTTGGGCAAGTAGGAAAGAAAGGATGATAAAAACTTGGTCTTGAAAATTAGGGTATAAGGGATTATTAAGACCTCCGTCAAACCTTTTGAAAAAATTAATAAGGTTGAGATCGACGGCTTGATAATTCGAGGAGTTGTACAATTCGTATCAAAAACCGACTTAAACTATTAAAACCCGAATATTATGATTCTCAAATCGAAAATTATTTATGAGGTTAAAGGTAAAACCATGGGACAGCCGTACGAAAAGTTAAGATTAATCGTTCAAAGACAAAACAACAAAAGTAAGGACTGAATCCTTACGAAGTAGCTACCGATTTAAAAGATTAACTAACGTTTGATAATTACTTTAATAGTAAATTTTCTAGGTAAAATTAAAGGCAAGTTTACATTTGAAAGCTATAATATTAAGAAAGTTTATACGTAGTTAGTGATGGACTTATACCGGATTCTATTATCAAAATTGCTACCGGAACTCAGTTTCTTTTACAATTTCGGTACGGTAATAAAATATAATAAGCTACTATACGAATTAGCTAACATAGGCGTACATTAGTTTCTTATTTACTAGTCGTACTTGAAATCCCAATTATCGATAAAGTTTTTAATATACGATACGTGTTTATTAGTAATGTAAAAGAAGAACTTCGGTATGGTGGACATGTAAATTAATGATACTCTTTTTGTCGGAAAGGTTGGCTTTATAGTGTTTAAATAATAAGCGATTAAAGACTTTAAGTTTTGAAATTGTAAACTTATAACGATGTTGACGGAAAATAACTAATTTGACTTTAACGGATTATTAATCCATATACTTAGTATTAATTCCGGTCTTAACTTTTGCTATAATGGTTCATGCGTTATTCTAGATGTAATGAACAAGATCAATAAGGTTATAAATCAACGGTACTTGAAGCAGCATGTTCGAAGTAGTTATATGATCCTTTTATGCCAACCGAAAGCCTTGTACGACCTTTTTATCGCAGCGTAAGTATAAAACCTAACGGATAAAGACTTTAACCGGCTAAAAAGAAGGCTTAAGTGGTAAATGCGAAACTTGAATCGTAGAATGAATATGGTTCTAATCAACTTGTCAAAGGCTAAGTAAATAATTTTTACGAACGGGTTCTTTATAAACAATACCGATTTATTTTTATAGATCTGCTTTTTCATAACCTCTATTAACGAATATCAGCGGTAAAATTAGTTTATAGGATCGGAAATCTGATTTACTATGCCTGCGTTAAATATAAAAGTATTATACGGAGAGTGCTGGTATTAGAGGTTTATGGAATGATAGCGGGTTTCGATGTAGGTATGGTATTATAGGAGATCCTGAAGATTATTACCAGGCAGCTAAAAAGTCCTTTTATCACGGTGGAAATTTATATTGATTTAAGTTCTTTTTTCGAATACACTTTAAAGCTCGGAACCACTAGCGAAAATCACCGGATAATTGACGTAATAGTACTTCATAAAGCCTATAAAGTGAGGGAAATTAAGGAATTCCTATGGATCGATGGCAAAGTTAATACCGTAGACGTTATGATGAAGGCGGCATTAAATAAAGCCCTGGAAAGGTTCGTGGATAGCAATGTGCTAATTACACATATCGAAGGCTACGTTAATAGGCCGCTCAGAAAGCCTAAATTATGTGACGGCGGACAAAGATGTGCTGGTAAACTGGAAGACTGCCAAAGGATTGATGATGGTAATTTTTTTGAGTGAAATAGTTAAAGTAGAGGCTTACGAAGGGCTGTGGAGGAAGAACGTTTTATGGGAGTTGATAAACTCGGACCTCGGAGCGGAAAACCAATTGAGGCCGAATGAGGGTTAATTTGCATGTAATTGGGTGTAATATAGTATGGAAGTCAATTAAAATCAACAGGGGTCTGGCCAGTTGACGAGGCAATTTAGTGGTAACTGGAAAAGATTAGTTAACTATATTAGCGTACGCGTACAAACTGAAAAGCCGCCAGTGTTGGAACAGTATTACATGTAGTGTAGTAGGTCAACTTTACTTATAGTAAAGTTGACTGTACTGTAAGTTGAGTGTATTACTTTGTGCGGACATATCGCATTGGCTGTAAGTCGAGTGTAGGATACTGCATTTTACTTTAGGGCATAGGCTAAACAATTGACCATACAAATTACAGTGCAGACCGGCTAGCGGTCTGCCAAACCTAGAACAATACATCCACCATCTGACCAATGCATTACTACTGTTACTTTGACCAATCGAATCGACAACTTTGCAACGTCTAAGGCCTACCAACAGTAACTCTCATTAATGTGGTAACAAAGAATTTGTAAACGGGTACCTAAATAGTATTACTAAATCTTAGAATACTATCGTTACCTACTAAATATTCCGAAATAAAAACCTTTAATATTTCTTCGTTATTAATACGAATATTGATAGAAATACTCTGGTAACCTATACGTATCATATATATTAAGCGTGGATAAATGACCTCTTAGGCAATAACGATGTTACAGTTACTTGAAAGGTCGACGTTGGTAAAACATTCGTAACCATTCGGGATAAATTCGCTAACGATGGATAGCCGGGAGATATAAGTATGCGTAAGCTGTTGAAAAGCAGCTTATTGATGGCGTAAAAGCCATTTTTCCCAGTTGAAAATTCGTAGGTCGGAAAGACCCTTAAAAATATCTTAGTTTCATTAGGATAATATATTTGGCTATCTGTCATCAGCTTCTTCATTATAAATTAGTTTGAAACGGAATGAGGAAAGGCGTTTCATCCAGTGAAACTCTCATTCAGAAAGTCTTCGTATAGTAATCAATCATTTTAAATTTTTGTAATCAGTTAAAATAGAAAATAGGCGGCCGTACCTCGAATCCCCTTATTTTTATACTTTTCATTATCTCAAAAATTCAAGTATTTTATTATTATTAATTTCGTAATTATTTGAGGAGTGAGACAAAAGAAAAGAGTAATACATTACTAGGAGTAGATTACCTTCGTCATCGTGTTCAAGTAAATCACACTTGAATAATTAATTCAAGGAGTCTACTTTTAAAAAAAGTATCGCAAAAGGGATTCTATTAAGCGAAAATAGTTTTAAAAAATATGTCAAGCTTAAAATATTAGAAAACAGCTATTTTTTTGGGTTTCAACTTAACGGGGTACGTTTTCGGGTTTGTTGAATGAAAATCTTAACGATTTTGAAATAGTAAAGACAAAAGTAGCGAAAAAAATTGGTAAAATCGAAAAAACCTAATATTTTTAATATAAACGTAGAAATCTCTTTTTCTTGGACAGCGCGTAACTTTTCCTGGTTTGAAAGTACGTTAACATAAACTTTAATAACAAATTCCAGGTATCTGGTATTTTAGACATCAAATTTATATTTGAATATATTGAGATTAAGACTAGTAGCATTTAAAGCGTTCAGTACGTCTTGACCCTTTAATTTATAGTTATCCAAAATGTTGATATAGGAGCATCACGAATTATCAATATACTGTTGAAAGGTAGCCGGTATACCAAAAAAGTTGAAAGGGGTGACTAGTCATTCGAAGAGTTTAAAACGTGTATGAAACATAGTTTTCTACTAATTTTTTTTTAAAAACGAAGTTTGTAAAAGGCGGTTTGAATATATAATTTCTTAAACCATTTGATTCGGAAGATATTCGACAGATTTTCTTTAATAAGGGGTAAAAGATAACTGTCTACCTTCGTAATAGCGTTAAGTTTACGATAATCGATATAAAAACGTAAGCTTCCTTCGAGGGTTTTAATGAGAAATACGGTGCCATCTGTTAAGGAGTTATTTCCGCTAATATAACATTAATCGAATAACTCTGTTAACATCTTCTTCAATACTAGGAGCTTTTCCTGCGATATATCGTATATCAGGCTTTATGGGACTTTGAAAGGCTGGTTTGAATTGTTATTTTAAACAACGATTTTATAATTAGTTCCAGAGTGGTAAATAGGCAGTTTTTTTCTTGGATACTTATTTAATAAGGGCACGAACTACTCAAAGGCGTTGATGGACTTGTCGTCAATAAAACCTAATAGATTATAAACGAAAGTTTATTAATATCTTTAAGGGAAAAAGCGACGAGTCGCTTAATAACTGTTTGGTCCCTCCTGGCATTCCGGAATATCAGGTGTGAGATCCCGGTACCAACTCTTTTAGTTTTTTTTTTATATTGGAGTAAACCTTCGTTTCCATGTACAATGGCTGCCCTCTCGTCCTAAAACAGTATATAGTTTATAATGGCGTAAATTACCTATTCGTATTACATCTAATGATTACCTATAATAACGTTGTATTACTAATAGAGAGTAATATATGTTTATATTCAGTGTAGAAATTTATGGAAGTAAGGATCCAAAAAGGTAATCAAAATAAGCTATAGGTCGGAATCAATTACGTACCATTTAGTTCTATAAAGTTGTTGAACAAAAATAAAAATATAAGGTAATTTTAATTAATTGGTATATTTACCATTTGTAACGTCATAATGCTTGAAATATATATTTACTTCACCCTTGATAAATTAAATGAAATCATGAAATACGTCTTCAATAAACAGAGAATTATTTAAAATTTGAGAGAAATGTACCGGTTCGAATTGAATAGTTTTTCCTCATGTATTATATTATATAAAGTAATTAAGTTTTTACCTCCTAAAGGTTAATAATATTTCGACAAAGATGAGGTGAATACTGATATTACTTTTGGTATCAGATCCGTTAGAGAGTTATACCCAATTTGGTAAATAGGTACGAATAAGATAACAATTCGCGCCTCACTGTAGATACAAGTTAAAATCCTTACGACGGGAGAGTTCCAAGTGATTAACCTAGGTAACGCTCTGCTTGAGATTAATTTGCATGGTTTTTGCGCCTCTTATAACAATATACTTTCAGCTATGGCGGGCGAGTAAGTTGCCTCTACTATTCCTATTACGTATATTACTTTCGGTATTAATAATACTAACATGGATAACGTTAACGTACCAAGCTTATTAGTTAAAACGTAGCCTATTAATAAGGTAAGCCCTGGTAACTTATTTGATATAATTGCGGATATTTCGAGGGGAAGTAATTTATGAATTAGTCTATCGTTAATAACTCCCTTCAAGACGGTATGTTTAACTGCTAATTCCCAGTTTATATAGCTAACCATTACAATTAAAGCCTCCTCAACTTTTAAAAATCCATAGAACCATTTACGAGAGTTTTTCTTTATATTTTTTAAACCGAGTGATAATTGCTTTCTCTGCGTTTAGATTGTAATAATAAACGCGGAACATTTCTATAAAAATATTTGAGTCGTTAGTACCGCTATTACTATTACAAGCGTAGTAACGTTTTATATTGGTTTTCGTAAAGCTCTTTAATTATAAAAAAAAGTGTAGAAGTGATTTGTTTTAATATTGATAAACTTCCAATTCTATGTAATTTATGTCATATTATTTCCTTCAATACAAAAAGTCGTAATTTGATATCGGAATATTTAAAAGTTGAATTAATATTTTTGAATTTGGGTTTTTAACTTATATTAAACTGTTTGCCGGTATTATAATCGAATTGAGACAAATGAAAGTCGTTGTCATCAGATAAATTAACGTGTATTTCGATAAGAAGAGCTGTAATTATCATGTTATTCGTAAATGACGCAATAAAACCCCCTTAAAGGGGGGGTTATTTTGAAAGCGTAGGCGTATCAATAGGTTGAAGTTGCCGGATGATATGCTTCAATGTATGCAATACGTTAATATTAGGTTATTCGAAGTATAGGATATATTCGCAAACTATTTCGTTTTATTTAACGAGCTCAATAAGTAAGGAATTGGTAAAACGTTCGCATTAAGCTTTAATAAATCGTATTAGTCCATTAAAGTGTTTTGGAACTACTCCCATATGCATATGTCGAGGACCCACTTTATGGCTTAAAGATTCAGGTTTAAAGGTTCCAAAGAAAAAGAAGTAGTTTTGAGCTTTCACCGCTTATGATAATGATAACACTGTTGGGGAAAATATCGAAAATTATATATAAAGGGATTGAATTGATGCTATCGATCAAGATAATCGAATACTCTGTATAATCCCCAATAAAAAAAAGAGGAGAACCCCTGATAGAAAGCTGCTAAGAAGTTACTGAAAAAGGAGTAACTCGGTCATGTGAAAGGTGATAGCATGCTCCCGTAAGGCTTCCAAGCGGTTCCAGAGCACCGTAAGAGCATGGATAGCAACCACAAGGGCTATATCCCTAGTAACCATTAGAATAGGCACCAGAATATAACAGTAACTACCAATGAATTTGACTAGGTATTTCTCTATTGAATCTCTGTAGACATTTTGCCCTTAAAGCTCTTTATTATAATACTTTGAAAAAAGGGTTGCGAAGGATTCAATCGCCTCCATTAGCTTCGAACCAAATATCAGTTTAAATTTTCAGGTGGTGTAGAACTTGGTCATTTGGAGTAGGGGAAACTTAGAGATTTGGAACTATAAGGACTTGGTAATTTGATGTAAAGTCGCGTGGAAACTTAGAGTTGAGTTTCGTAACATGCCTTTCTTGGCACGACTTGGCGGTTGTATTCATTGTAACGATTTTAACGATTCAAGTAAGATAAGGGAAAGGAAAAAAGTAGAGTAAACAAAAATCTTGGTATTTACAGCAAAGGTTTAATGTAAAAGATAAGGTTGGAAGTCGTTCATTGTTGATGATTTAACGAGTAACTTGGTCGTTTTTACCATAATAGCATCTGCAAGAGTACTAACATACCCGTTTGCTAACTTAAAGAACTTTAAGACTTTTGATGGTCAATTTTAACGCTTTTCTTCAAGAATCCGTGAAGATTTCTTGGTATTTTAAAGTAACGATACTATCGCTTATTTTAAAATTTTATTTGTAGACTAACGCAACATAAAAGTCTTCTCTATTTCCTTATCATGATATACTAACGCAGTACTAACAAAAGCTCTTCGTAAGAACCTTTTCTCTACCCTCACCGCCGTTTTTAACATAGAGTTCAATCGAAAAGTAGCTTCTTCTTCTAATTCGCTTATTTTGACTCAATTCAATAATCATTGGTTAGTATCAATAGTGGTTTAGACATTATTACGTTGCTGATTCGATTAGTAGAAGTAACAGTAGTATTCTAATGGTCAAGTGGTGGATGTATTTTTCTAGGTTTGGTAGACCGCTATCTGGTGTACACAGTAATTTGTATTGCTAATTACTTGGCTCGTGCCCTAGTATGAAGTGTGCGCATACTGTACTTGACTTGCGGCTAATACAGTAGACCAACAAAACAATACACTGCAATTGCAGTCAATATATTCAACTTTACTGTGGGTAAAGTTGACATACTGCACTGCAGTTACTATTACTCCAACCATCGTCATAATAGTGACAAAAAGTATTGGATTTATAATAATTCCAGCAACTAATCAAACTTTGACCCTATTGACAAACATTATATATAACAAGTCATGCATCGGATCTAGTACTATATTACTTCTAAAAAAGACTACTAGGTGTTGAAAATACAACAGGTACAGTCTCTCAATAACAGAGATAGTCGCTACTTGGTACAACAACCAATACTTAATACGTCTTAACACTAAAGATGAGGAATACACCGGAGATGAGGATATCTTTAAGGGCACTAGTAATTACTAGTACATAATACTAGTGCTGACTAGTATTGAGGATCAACACAGAAATGTTGCCCGGTACTAGTATTTACTAGTACAGGGGAACTAGTACTTACTAGTATAAACTAGTCCTCTATATAAACTCTACTATATTCTTATCTACAAGACTACACAATATCTTTTTTATAATAACTTTTAAACTATATCAGTACGATCATGGTGTATTTTTGTACTATTCCACTGAGTTTAGTTCAGTACTTTTCCCTAGCAAAAATAAAACATATACACTTTTTCTAGACCTTCAGATATCTTTGAGGACAGCCCTACAGCATCCCCAGAACGTAGATCTTTTTTTTTATCCACTCTTGTTATCCTCAATTAGTTCCAGTAATAATAGTTCTACTTCACAGAGAATTGTTATTGCCTTCGGACCCTTAGGTTCCTCTAGACCTACTAGTTCTTTTACCACTCTTATTGAATCCCCATCCCTCAGTTTCCTATGCTTTAAAAGTACTCCCGTTACCTTAGGCKCACAGAAACGTGAGTATCTATTAAGGAAAGAACCAAAGGTATCTCGTGATACCCGTAGGGCTAAAACTGAATAACAACTACAAGCTATTAATACTGTTAATATTACTTATGAGGACGAAGGAGTTAGAGTTATCTATGGCTTGGAAAACTGAAACTGGCAATAACTTTAGTTATCTATCGATTTATACGGTAAGCAATCAACTAAGTTGAAGGAACGCCTCAAAATACCCTGAATACCAAAGGCGAAATAACATTGGAGCTAAAAACAACATCGATAAAGAAGAAGGAATATATCAAGAACCCCTTCTTCAAAATTTAGGAAATAAGGATGCTTTTAAATATTAAATCATAATTGTGGAAAAACATTGAGAAGTTAACTTTTTTCAATATACACATATAACGAACAGAAATGAAAGAATGTACTATAATTGATAACTGTTTCAATATTTTCAAAGGTATCATTAAAATCATAATAAACATACTCTCAAGAACTCAGACTATATTTATACATGTACCTCTATCGACTATCGTCTGGCAAAAACTTTAGAAACTATATGTACCCGGATGAAAGCTTACATGATAATTTTTTTTTCTTTTACTTCAAAACTTCAATCGCTCATTTTCGGCATTGAAGACCCATGTAAGGCCCTTTTTTAGTTGATTGGTATATTCCAAGGCAGTGCACGGATCCATTATCGAAACCTGTTAAAAAAAGAATTTATTTAGTTCGTCTATCAAACTATTACACCTCTAGCTTATATATGATCGCGTTTGAAAACACCAGAGAAGGTCTCATTTATCAAGATCGTTAGGTTAAGGAAATTGATCATTCTTTTTAGTTTTTAACCTGCATAAAGTCTAAAATCCTAGTTTATATAATCTGGAATCGAATTATATTAAGGAAGGTCATTCCCTTTCATTCTTCTTCAATTATTGTCAGATTTCCAATATGAAAATCTTTTTCAAGGAGAAAAACTAGTATTAAATTCCATTCTTGGAAAAAAAAAACAATTAACAAATTCAGTGAATTAGTAAGTTCAGGAAAAATCATCTTGCCAACTCAAATAAAGGTTATCTATCAGGGGCTTGAAAGGTAATTCACCCAAACTTATGACCTTTTTTTAATTCTAATTAACCTATCAGTTAAACGGAACAAAAAAATAGACGTTATTTCAGTTAACAATAGTAAAGTTAACTCTTGCTACAAACAACACTAGAATTTCAAAGTGTTACCAGTAACACCTACGCCGTCAAATATTCAATTCAACTAATCTACTTTACAAAGCCCTACATAAAACTCCATACAGGAAATTTTCAGCTAATTCAAGGCCTTATTTCATGCGGATATTCCCGCTCGAAAGTATCTACTGTCAACGTTAAAAAATCTATATTCAACATCAAAATATCTAATTTTGACGTTAAAGTTTCCACTTTCTACGTCAACTCGCGGAAACAATTAATTAGAAGCCATACCATAAACGGATAATACCGTCGTGCAAGCTCAACTTTCAACGTTAAGCCATCAAAACTTAATGTTAAGTTTAGTTGATTTCCCTTTGTCTTCTACACTATTACATTATTTTACAATGAATAAACTCTAGTTCATAGACTTTACAAGACCTAATTCAGGTTTATCTCGCCATATTTCCAACGATGAGAAATGATTTTCAGGACTCGAAGCGTAGGGTAAAAAGTACCCAAGGTTACAAACAAGGAATAGCGTATTACAATAGAAAGGACAAAGAATAATACGAGTATAAATTAAATTCAATAACAGTTACGACAACTCAACTTTTTATAACTATTTTTACCACCCTAGATTCATTATTAACCTCATAATCTTTTTAATGCCCTACCACTTTAGTCTCAAAGTTCAAAACATATTATAAGTGAACTTACTAACTAAGAAACTAGTTTCTAAAATAATTAATCATTACATTTTCATCCAATCTACGTAACAATTCGATTACCACGTTACCGCTACAATTCCTTTAAATTACTTCGATATTTCCCTCCAGAATATCAGGTTTGTTGAGACTAGCCTAAGGTAAGAAGAAAAAATACTTTAGTTGTTAGACGGCCTGAAAATTGATTAAGAAGAGGAACGCTGCTACATTATTTACGCTCGTTATAAGATTTTCAAAATCATTTGATAGCGATCAAGCTTTTAATATGGAACTCCGAAAAAAAAAGGGTTTATTTGAACTTTTAACAGTTTCCTTAAAACAACTATTAGCCTAGAAGGTGAAATTTGTCATCTAATGGCTATTAAGGTTAAATATAATTTTAGGTTTAATAATACAGTCATTATCCCCCCTATTTAAACACTTCAAACCGTTTGATATATATTAGACAAAATCATTAAATGCATTAAGTATATTATTACCTTTTTCAATTTTCGATGGAGCTAACGAACTGGTTTACTATTAAGTTCTCAAGATGTATATGGAATATTCATTTATATTTAAAATTTATTTTTATACCTCGAGAAATGATAGGATTTCCAAACGTTTGAATAAAGTGATATTAGAAAAAATACGAACGTAAACCGTTGTCATAACAGTGCCATATCAGTTAAAGCTCTAACTGTTACAAATAGCTATTATTATCGCCAACTTAAATGTTAATAACAGGAACAGAATTTAGCACACTAAGCTTATTAACGTATTCACTTGAAAAGAAAGGAATATGTATTTCAAACTTAAAGTTAAATTTAGTTTTATTCACGGCTTTGCCTTAATAATCCATATATGTTTTGTAAGACAAGTAAATAATCAGAAGGCGAATTGACTAGGGGAAAGTTGAATCTTTCTTTTGTAATAGTTTTATGATATTTCAAAGCCTTGACACAATTTTACGGTGTATTTACCAAATCGACCAAAGAACTAAACCAAAAAGATTGTTATCATTTTAAATGTTGACGGTCTTGAAAAAAGCCATTGAGGGACATGGTAAATCAATTGTAATGGATAAAAAATATATTATTAAAGTTTGTAACCCTTGTAATACTTCAACGGCTCCTTAAAATTCTAATACTAGAAAAAGTGTATGCTAAGTGGCAAGAAGACTAACAATTGACCTACCGTAAAATTTGCCAACAAATGCTATTTTTGACGATGATAACATGGTTTTGTGTATGGTTTCAGCCTATAAACAAAGGAAACAACTCATTAAAAGGGGAAATTTCGAGTTTCAGGACGTAAAATCCTGGAAAAAGTTCCTTTAGTATAAGATTCGAAGCTTACTATCTCCTAAAGTTTTTAAAGCTATTAATATGGAAAGTAACCGCTATTTCCTAACCATAAAACAAGTTACCAACATAAAAACTGATTTCAAAGGTGAAATCGAAAGTTATAAGGTTAGGATCATTAAACGAGGATTTAAGCAACGGTATAGTATTAACTATATCGAAACCATTTTCACCATAGCAAAGTTTTACATATGGAAAATCCTTTTCACCCTCGCTACTTTTTATAAATAGTATATTGACCTAATTAATTTTAATTTAACTTTGATGAATAGTAAACTTGAATGGCTAGTATCAATGAATATTCTAGATACTATTCAGAGTTTTTTTTTTGTAAACATCCAAAATAATAAACTATAGATTTCAATTCTATAATAACCCAAGTTCTCTATCCCCTCGCTTATTTATATGAGCTTAAACAGGCTTCTAAATAATGTTCAAAGAGGTTAACATTAATATTTGATATTTTTAAGACTAAAAGTTTAATTTCTCATAATACGGTATACATTGAATAACGCGGTTAAACTATCATATATACTTACGTTGATGATTTACTTATTATACTTCCTAACCAAACGTTTATTAAAGACTTAAAAATAGATACCGAGAAGCACTTTAAGTATAAGGACCTAGTAAAGGCTGACAATTTTCTGGGGGTGTTTCTTTGAAAGAATATAAATACGTATATATTTATCTTATCTCAAGATGTATGTATTCAAAAAGTTTTAACGTTTAAGGTAAAGGAACTGAACGGACGGACGGCCTATATCCCTATCTCCAATGAATATGTTGTCTATACTATACCTATGCTTTTTAAAGATTGCATGATGATATTATAAAGTAAAAAGTAGTAATCAAATGTTGGGGATTTTGATTATATAATATGCAAGACTAGGCCGTATAACACCGTCTTTATATCAAAATTCTTGCGCTTTAGCCACAATCTTTTATACAAAAATATTATATTCGTTGGGTACATGTTTAGATAATTTGGATATGATAAAAATCATGCATAATTAGTTGGCAAGAAAGAATGTTTAGTATTACTATATTATAATATCAGAAACCTCAAGCCAAAATTATCTTGAAAATTTCAAAAGATTTCAAACCAACAGCTGGTACGATTTCGACTAAAAGGGAGACGAAGCTACTGGAAATAAAGCCATAGATTTATAATTTAAATAGTTAGTAGCACAATTTAAATGGTATCCAAGCTAGGATTCAGATTTTGTCTCATTTCTGTGAATTCTGAATCTATAGCCTAATAAGAGTCTCTTAAAACATTCTTTGTATGAGGAACTTGTTTACAAAGCTATGGATTTCCATTATCGTTACTATATACTATATTGGTAAGAGAATCATTAAGTTGTTTACGAACCCAGAGTATTACTAACGCACTTACCATATACCCTTTTAAAACACTTTAAAGTGATGAGGTGAAATATGATACCATATAAATCAAGTGGATTTCTACGGATAAATAACTAGCAGATAGGTTGACAAAGCCATTGTCGAGGGAAGAATACGATTTGATAAGGCGAAGGTTTAACTTGGTTAATTTGAATTCATTTTAGATTAATAGTTTCTAAACCATCATACTCCAGGTTACTTTGTGTTATTATAGGTATAAATTGGTAAAGTGGTTATTGCCGTAAACTCTGAGATATCAATGAAGACTATTATAATAATCTTCGGATTAGATCAAACTACACAAGTATTCTTGCTTTTTACATCTATCAACTTTCCAACTCCATACAACATTTCCTTCACTTTTCACCCTACCTTTTATTATATGTACTTTATCTATTTATCTTGTTCTTATTTATGATTAAACAGTACCACAGGAAGCGGTGAATAAAAAATACAATAGGTATAATCTCCCTACAACCAAGTTAGTCAGTATTTAGTACAACAACTAGTACTTAATACGTATCAATACCAAAGATAAGGAATCCACAACAGTAAAAGATATCGTGAAGGGTAATAGTACTTACTAATACAACATACTAGTACTAACTAGTACGGAGGATCAACACAAAAATGTTTCCTGACACTAGTATTTACTAGTACAAGAAAAATAGTGCTTACTAGTATAAACTAATATTAACTAGTATAGAGTCTCGACCTTAATCATCGAGATCTTGATGAGAATTCATTTGATTGTATATCAAGAAGTTCTCCATATAGATTCTAGTATATTTTAATCTACAATCCTGTACAATATCTTCTTTCGTAGTATCTTGAACACTTAGATCGTATAGTAGATTACGAAGGCGTCAAGGCGTTATAAAACAAGGAGAATAATATAAAGAAATTCATATAACATGAAGATACTACTCCTAAAACAGCGCAAAAACTAGCTAACAACACCTTTATATACTATTGAATAAACAAAGACTTCTCCTATTGTCATAAAAATCAATCCTTGAACTCATAACACACCTTTAATCCGCGAGATGATTATTCGAGGAATATATTTCAATAAATCATGCCACACACTGGGGAAATAACATATTCAACATGAGAGTATTTGCAATACATCACAATACGATAGAAAAATACTACTTTTACAAAAATCAATCGATAAAACGCCGGCAAAACCGAAATTTTTTTAAGCGTAAATGGAGAATTATTGGTACTAAAATTAACGGTTAAACACACAATTAGTGAGCCTATTACTTTCATATCTTCAAATTCCCTACATCATTTCAGTTTCATTTGAAATACATGAAATTCCTTTGTTTCAAAGGTATTATCAACGTTAATAATTTAGATCATGAGGAGACTAAGTGTGTCTTCTCGCCCTTAAAAAAAATACCTGTTGTTTTACCTGTGAAAGTGAAAGGTAATAGTAATAAATATAACGGAGTCGAAGATTTATTGATTGCACCTGCGTTTTAATCACCCAGCTAACAACAAATTATACAAAATCTTCAAGTTCGCAAGGCGTAAAATATGTAATACTTCACATTAAAGGCTCTTGAAAATCTCTTTCACCATTACCAATACTACTACCAAACACCCAAAACGTTTGAGATTACCTGCAAAGACAATAAGAACTTTAACAGGAAATCTTGATGAACGTTTTTTATTTGGATGATAGATCTATTCTTCAGGTTGTAGGCTTAATGACCTCCTGTTACAGCTCCAAATTCTTTAAGTCTAAGTCGGCGAAAAAAAACTTCAAAAGGCGTTAAGAACAATGAAAATTAAAATATATTTAAGGCTAGTAAATACTATAGTTCTCAATATCAATATCAACTTCATAAATTGGAAGTTTCAAATTCATACAACAATAATGAGGATGTAATACAACTAGGTACCAATTAATGTACATTAATTCATTGAAATTTTATAAGGTTATACGGTTAACTTGATAAATCATATGATAACCTTATATTAAGATTATTAATTTTGCGCATTAAGAGGCTCGTCTTTTATTGACAGTACAGGACCTTAATAACATCGTTGACCTTAATAGTCCATTACCAACGCTGTTTTTTTAAAAAATATCTCTCCGTCCAACGAGTTATTTTTTTCCATTAGGAAACACTTAATAATGATTTTGGTGTATGGAAAGGTTTTGAAGGAACTATAGGGGAAATCTGCCAGACGACATATCAATAATACTTTTAATCTGAGAAATAGCTCATCAACAATTTACGGGTTGACTTTTCCATTTTAAAGCGAATTATCTATATGGCTAAAACAAGGAAAATGAGATGGGCCATTCAAAATTTTCAATATTGTCAATTTGAATACAATTCTTAAAACTGCTGATATTCCTAAAATATTCCGCACAGACCAAGTCAAACCTCATGTTAAAACGAATACCGATAAAAATCTTTAAACAGAACTAATAAACCCGTATAAACTTCCTCCTCCAATGATTAATATCCGATAAGTAACGATAGAGTGTGCTACAACTAAAGAAGAACACTAAAAATAAGGATATGAAATACACACCAAAGCGTACTTACAGAACTACTTGGGTTGGCAGGAAAGAAAATAAGGATTATAATTTAGCTATTAAGTTTCGTATATGATGAATTATTAAAATCTCGGGTAAGCCCTCTATGGAAAGCGATAAGATTGAGATTAACAGACTCGTTACATGAAACATTATATATTTCGTACCCAAACGTAACCTTTACCTCGACATACTCAATATCTCGATATTCAAATCAAAGATTATTCACAAAGTCAATAGATAAACCATGGACGAAGCTTGAAGAATAAAAGTCAAATCATTCGAATATATAATAGCGAACTCAAAACCTAGATCACTATCCAATCGTTAACAATTTCAAAAATTAGTCAGCTCTTAATGGTCGTATTAGAAGTAAGTATAATGGTCAACAACAATAGGAGATTTACCTTCAATGTCCGTGATATTATTGAAACTTTCATGTAAATCGTAAATAAGTGATGGAGGGTTTATTTCCAAGAATTACCTCAAAAACTTCATACCAATTCCTATAAGAATGAGTTATACAATATATTAAACTATCATACGGATTCGCTAACATCAATATCTATTGGTTCTTCACTTAACTGTCTCACTTCAAATCCGGCATAGGCTGGAAATCTATAACTTGTGTTCAAAGGTTAATCATTTCGTAAAAGATAGAAAACTTCGGTACGATGGGTGTGGATATTATTATATACCTTCATAGATAATATATTCTCAGGTGGCAGTACATTGCGCTGTAATATACACTCCTGTAGCTTAACACGATCACGTGTCATGTTACAGGCTATACTCTTGCAAAGTATATGATAATGTGACACGCTGCAGATTACAATCTCATGCATGGAGCGGTTTAGAGGCAGGTATTCTGGAGTGGTACGTTCTAGGTGAGGGCTTATAAGCTCTCACCTTTAGCGTGCACCTCTGGATGCTTCTTCTTTCATCTTCTTCATCTTTTATACTACAATACCAATCATTCTGATTACTCTTCAAAGACCTCATTTCCACGTGAATATTATAGGCTTGAAATCTTACCAACAGTGGGCGTATAAAGTTACAATACAATTTTTGTCGAAAATACTAGTTATATGTCAATGAATCATCATGAAATTGATGATTTAAAGTTCTGAATTTATAAGCCTATCACGATTTTAAAAAAGGCGAAATATCTAGACATAAGTTTGTTATTGATCCTCATTTATAATATAAACAATATTAACGTCTACTACAATTTCCGTTGGAAAGTTAAAGGTATTTTTCCGGGCCAAAATCAAAAAAACTAACGTTTGAAGGGCTTAAAAGTACCGGGAACAATTTGCGTGAGTCAATTACACCGCGACCTTATATTAATCGAATGTATCATACAACACGTTATTTACAACATAAGTTTAAGACCCGGCTGATGGGTATTACCATCGATGAAATGGACAATTTGTTGGAATAGTAATATTTGCAGTGAAGTGGATCAACTTTACTAGCAGTAAAGTTGACTATACTGACTGCAAGTTGAGTTTATTTTTGTGTGTAGGGCTACAGTATGAGATGTAGGTTAAGTATAGTATGCGCTCACTTCACACTAGGTAACGAGACAAGCAATTTAATATACAGATTACTGCGTAGATCGGCTAGCGGTATGCCAAACCTAGAATAATACATTCCCCACTTGACCACGTAATACTACTATTACTTCGACTAATCGAATCGATAAAGTGGTAACGTCTAAAGCCCTACTAATACTAATCAGTGCTTATTATGTTGAACAAAAATAAGTTAAGTAAAACAAGAAGTTACTTTCCGTTTACGCTTAGTAGAAGAGCAAGGTAGAGGGGAAATTCTTGCGAAAAGCCTCTACTGCTACGTTGGTTTTTATGGCAGTAAATATAAAAGGCTTTTAGTTTCTGGTGGCTTTTATGACAGCTTATAGGTAGCGACGGTATCGCTATCGAAAACACTAAGAAATCTTTATGTATGTTTTAAAGACGTTAATATTAATTATTAAAATTTTTAAAGGTCAATAAGTTGATAGAAGACTAAGTTGGTATTACTCCATGTGATACTATTATGAAAACGACTAAAGTTAACGGCTAAAACAATAAATAACGTTCAAACTTTGCTTTTACTTTAATTTTTTCCCTTCCTATACACTAATTTAATTGTTAAGATCTCTGCTTTGAGCTAAAACGCTAAGAATCTCCAAAACAAGATAAGATAGCTACGTCGCACAATCTAACGTTAAGTTGTCAAGTTCTTACGCGATTCTACGCTAAAATACCAAGTTTCTACGCTTAAAGATCACCAAGTCACTCGACTTATACGTCTTACAAAAGTTGAAATATTAAGATAGCACCTTATTGAAAAAATATAAAGGTAGTCGAAGCCTTCGAAACTGTTTTCGCTAACCATTATAACGAATAAATTTGTATTACAGATGTCAATAAGACCTTGACTAAGGATTACCTGACTAATTACGTTAGCTAATATATTCTAGACGTAAACCTTGGTAACAAATTCAGCGGTAGCGCCCGCACCTTTTATGATTTTTATTAGTTTCTCAATTACTAGACTTTTAACATATGGAAAATGATTAAGCGTATGGTTAAAGCCATGTTCAAAAAGGAAGTTTCTCGCCATGGAATTTATATCCTAAAGAAAATTTTATTGGCATTGTCAGAAATCTTTTTTAAACTGATCTAATACGAAGACCGCGTTTCGGAGGCTTCAAGGCTTAAATTTCTAGGAAATTCCAATAAATGTTGGGATAACTAACGCGACTTGCTCTAAAGACCTGTTAAAATAGTTAATATTAATTATAAGCTTTTTACGGATTTTGTTATGATTTGGAAAAATATAAGAAAGTATGATGGAAAGCTTTATAACCTTCTTAACACAAAGATAATGCCCTTTTTAAATATCTGTAAGTAAATAGAGATAACCTTATTTGGTTTTTTCTTATTATTTCCTAAAATCCTTACAAGGTACGCCAAAGACTATTAATTAAACTTTCTAACCCGAATAGTTACTTTCCGCGAATTTTATGATAGTATAAAAAGTTGTTTCAAATACAACGTCTATCTTACCTAATAATATACAGATTGGACTAAAATGCGGCAAGCCACGATAACAGCAAAGAAAAAAAAGGATAAAACATCAATAAA
This sequence comes from Anisogramma anomala, assembly GCA_038502455.1. Classification (NCBI taxonomy): domain Eukaryota; kingdom Fungi; phylum Ascomycota; class Sordariomycetes; order Diaporthales; family Gnomoniaceae; genus Anisogramma; species Anisogramma anomala. The sequence continues at coordinate 10,097,874 of JASMMZ010000006.1, read as the reverse complement.
CGCGTTAAATTAAATACTTAACAAGTTGATGTTATACTAGTAATCAATGAGGAATGCTTATGTTGGCGAAGCTACACTTCGCGAGTAGGTACGGGTAGTTGTTACGGGCGTTATCGAGTTTGAATACGTCTATAACGCGAAAATGATATTTACGAAGGCTTTTTTGGCTAGTAACGCTATTCGTTTGTAATTGTGATGATGCATATATTAAATTCGCTTGGTATATGCCCTTAAGCCGGTAATTTCCTTGAAGTTAATAAGGAAAACCTTACGGTGGTTCATCAAATTAACTGTAAGTATTGTTATAGGCTCCCTGAGCTCCTAAGATCTGGACTTACAGCCTTAAAATAAAGTTAACAACTATGTTAGCTCTAATAAGTTGAAGATTTGAATGGACTTGTTAACTGTAAAATCTATCGTCGTAGTAGTAGTGAGATATATAAGATTTTTAATAAGTTCGGCTATTGGTTAACTTGTTATCCTTTTACCGAATGTAATAATAAACAGGTAATGTATTATATTCAATACCCTTTTACTTTTAAAAAGGATTACTTAGATTAAATTGCAGATTTAAAAGGCGAGGAGCTCATTGACAGCGTTGATTTCTTTAAGTAAATTAAGTGGTATAAAGATACGGCTCCTAATACGGTTTAGTAACTAGTCGACCACACTTTTTGATACTGCTTAGGTGGTCAAAACCCTTACCTTTACCATGACCAAGCCCTTAACTCTTTATATACTTTTAACCTTTATGATTAGTACGTGGATTATAAGTTTTAAGGTATTATTCCAAAAAAAAGGGGTAGTAAGGAACTTAATTAGAGGTCATTCATAATATATGATACTGCGAAGCGAAAGTATTACAACTACTGAGATTAATTGTTACGATGTTGGGAATATTAAAATAGCTTTGGACAAAGCAAATGACTATCTTTACTAAAGATGGCGGTAATTCAAATTGTCGTGAGAGTAATTACGTTTCATATCCTTAAGTTCCTTACCCTTTTCCTTCTTTACTTAGAATAAATAAAGATACTTAGCATTAACTTTGAAGAGAACGCCGACGAATCGATCCAAAGGGGTTGAAAGCTTTACCTTGCCTTGAAGTGGGGGCACCTATAGTTTTATTATTAAAGCCTAGAAGCAATATTATTCAATTTGAAGGAGTTACAAATACGTTAACTATACCAGCGTTTAAATTCAAAAGCTATAAAGAGGCTATATAATGTCCTGAAATCTGTAGGGTTTAAATAAATTTAATACTCTACTCCGGAAAATATTTAACGGCTATGTTAATACTATTGAATATATATTTCAACCTCACAATGATTTAAGTTTATATTCAAAGACGATAAATAATTCTATTATAAGGTTTTGACTAATGTGTTTTACTTTGATAATAAGACGATTCTCTACATCGTTAATTCTGTCACTTCTTTTTACGGAGCTAAGATTTTGTAGTCCCTCGCGGTAAATGATACGTAGGAAACGTTTGGGATTCTGTGGATTAACACGTACTTAGGTTCACCGAACGTTGTCGTTTATAATTCCTATACTAAATTTACGGCGCTGAGTTTTAAAAGGATATTGAAATGATAGGAATTCAATATAAATAGGTGTCTATCAAGGCCTATTAAATTATTGGAAATGTTAAAAAGATATGCTCATTACTTACCCAAGCATATAATATCCTTACGTTAGAAATTAAATATTTTCAGGATTTAGTAGCACGCCTTTAAATGGCGGCAAAGGGATTAAACTTTATTTTAAGCCTTAACGGTTAAATAATAACATTACTGGTCTTTGAAGCGTATATTCACCTAATGATTGAATCTTTATCATTAGTTATTATTTATAAACGAGTTGTAGTCTACATAAAAGCACTAAAAGAATCATGAAAGAAATCGACATGACATCAAGTTAATAACGACCTTAAAACTAGTAACGGCCTTAAATTTATCGACGTATTTACTTTACCATTACAAAATGAAGTCTTTGTGTAGCGGAAGCCGGGAAAATGAAAAGACCTATATAAAACATCAAGTACCTCCAATTTTAAAGTAGTTGTTAGAACTGTTAACAGCTTTATAACGTTTCGTATTATCTAGGTTAAGCCTTATATAAGCGTACCTAAAGATAAAAACTGTTAAGTTCAATAACTAAGTTAGTACAAACTTCCATTACCCGTTATCGATAAGGTGATGAAACGCTGTCAGCGTAGAAGACCCCCGAAGAAGAGGAATAGTATAGAGGAGAAATATAAACCGGGCCACATTTACAATACTGCTTGGGTAAGTAGAAAGGAAAAGGATAACGAAGACTTGATATTGAATCTTTAAGTATAAGATACTACTAAAACCTTCAGAGGACTTTGTGAGGAAAGCGATAACATCGAGATAAATGGTCTATTAATTCGAGGAGTTGTAAAATTCGCGTCCAAGACCGATTTGAAATTTTCAAACCTAAATTTAAAGATTTTCAAGTCGAAAATTATCTACGAGGTTTAGGGTAAGACCATAGGGCATCTGTACGAGAAGTTACGTTTAATTGTTGAAAGATACAGTAATGAATGTAAAGATTGGATCATTATGTAGTCGCCAAAGATTGAGAAAATTTATTAACGTTTAGTTATCGCTTTGATGGTAAGTTTTAAAGTAAAAATTCAAAGCTAGTTTACATGTATGAGCTGAAATATAAAGTTAACATATATGTAATTAGTAACCAACTTATAGCCGATCATCTTCCTAGAATTTCTATAGGAATTCCGTGTTATTTACCTTCTTTGGACGGTAATACGATGTATTAAGCTATTATACGGATTAGCCGAAACAAGCATTTATTATCTTTTAACCTATAATGTGTATTTCAAGTTAAAGTAAGGTATAAAGTCTTTGATATACGACCCATATTTACTGTTAACGTAAAATAAGAATTTCGGTTTAGTGGGTATGCAAATTAACGATACCCTTCTCGTTTGAACGGTTGACTTTATAATATCAGCATAGTAGACAATTAGAAACTTTAAGTTTTGGAATTGTAAGCCGGTTACAACGTTAGCAGAGGATAATTACCTTGACTTGAATGAATTATCAATCTGTATTCTTAGTGTTAATACCGGACTAAGCTTTTATTAAAAGGGATAAAGCGTTGACTTAATTATGATCGATAAGACTAACGTAGCTAAGGCTTATCCGTACTTGGAATAACTTATCAGTAACAATTATATTATTATCTTGACTTCATTGGAAGTCTTCTACAACCCATTCATTATGGTTTAGGTATAAGACCTAATAGATAACGACTTTAACCGTATCAATAAGTGATGTAAATAATAGATATAAAACCTGGAGCAAGGGATTAATATAATCCTAATCGATTTGCCGGCAGCCAAGTTAATAATCTTTACGGATGAGTTCGTTGCGAATAATATCAACATATCTTTATAAATCGGTTTTTTTAAAGAAAAGTTAATGATAAAAATTGACGGGAGCATTATTGAAGTATTTTCGTTAGCTAAATTTATTGAAGCTTTGTCAAATGAAAAAGAAATATATAAAACGTATTAACTTTAAAAGTTTACGTTATAATGGTAAGCTATAATATAGGTATAGTAATGTGGGAAACCTTTAACGTTCTTTCCAGATAGCTAAAGATTTCTTATATCCTGGTGGTGACTGTGTATCGATTCGAAGAAATTTTTCGAATTCCTTTCGAAGCTTAGAACCACTAGCGAAAAACGCCCGATAGTCGACGTAATATCACTTCGCGAAGCCTACGAAGGCAGGAAGATTAAGGAGTTCCGGTAAATCGACGGAAAGGATAATTCTATTAAAGCTATGACGAAGATATTACTAAATAAGGCCTTGGAAAGATTTGTAGAAAATAATAGACTAACTATACATACTAAAGGTTATGTTAAAAGGTCGCCCGGTAAAGAAAAGTTACGTAGCAATCAAGTATTTGCTAGCGAAATGGAAGAATGCAAGGGGAATGACGATGGCGACTTTTTGAACTTCCTCAGTTAAATTAAAAGTTTATATAAATATGTAGTGGAAAAAGATTCTATGTGAATTGATAAAGTCGAAATTTGGAGCCATGGAGCAATCAACGGCAATTGGGATCAATTTGAGTGTAAATGGGTGTAATTTGATGTAAAAGCTATCTTAAATTGATAGGGTTCTAGCCATTTAACGAGGTAGCAGTTTAGAGGCTACTGGAAAAGAATGGTTAACTACAATGGCGAATGCAAACTAAAAAGCCACCAGTGTTGGAATAGTAATATTTGCAGTGCAGTAGCTCAATTTTACTTACAGTAAAGTTGACTATAATAACTGCAAATTAAGTTTATTATTTTGTGTTGGGCTACTGTATTAGATGTAAGTTAATTACAGTATGCGCCTACTTCACACTAGGGTATATGCCAAGAAATTGACCATACAAATTACTGTGTATACCGGCTAACAGTCTTCCAAACCTAGAATAATACATCCACCTCTTGACCACGCAAGACTACTGTTACTTCAACCAATCGAATCGATAACTTTGCAACGTCTAAAGCCCTACCAATACTACCAATATTAATTAATAGCCTACTCAATCTACTGCAAATTGTTCAGGAAGAAATAGATAGATATATGTTAATTACTTATGTTACGATAGTGTAGCTGTTTTAACTATTCTTGTTTTACCATTATATTCTATATAAATCACACGGGAATATATAAAAACCGTAAAAATGGAATGATTTTGAAAGGGCCGCTTTAATGCGAAATTATTAATTTGATTAATGCTCTTTAATTGCTAAAAGCTCCATCACGCTATTATTTACTCGGCTAGCGCTTCAACGTACCTAGGCACTTTTTGAAAAACATCATATTACGTATAAGGTTACGTAAGCCAAAATTATAAAGTTTCCAAACCTTTTATTAGGATCTATCCGATTTAAATATAGTTTCCAAACCGCTTGTATACTTCGGAAACAACTATAACGTAATATGTAAACCGCTCATAGATTGCCAAAGTAGTTAGGACATAATTTTTAAAATGTCTTTACAACTAATTCACACGCTAAAAGCTGTGATAGAATCGTTAACCAGATATATTTTTAGGGCAAAGTACGGTATTTAAACTAATTAAAACTTATACACCATTTCTAATCTTATATATATACATATATATCTCCTTACATCCCTTTTTCCCCTTTAATTATCCCGTTTGCATTCCCTCTCTTTCTCTATACCGCCGAATTGGATGTATTACTTACTACGTTTAAATTTACTAGTTAGTTGATTAATATAAACTTTAACAAGTATTTAAAGGCTAATTTAAGACGTTTAACTTCTTTTCGGTTAAGCTTTACTTGTATGTTATTCACATTTCATTCATATTAGTAAACATCAGACGCCTCATTTTAAACGCTTTATAGTACTTTATTTACTTTTCAATTATATATTATAGGTTTTTATCTAAAATATATACTTTTTAACATTATATTTCCAAGGTTACTGAATCTTATATATTACGTTAAACAAACTTTTGCATAATTTTAACATTTCCGGTATACGTATAAAATGGCTTTCTAATCGCTTTAATACGCTTCGCACTTTTATAACCATGGCTCTAATACAAATAATTCTGGATAAAGCTAACAAAAAATTCGACTTTTTTAATCTTATACATATGGATTGGAAAGAAATGAACCTGAGATTATGGATTAACGTTATTGATGTATCGGTTGAAGAATTGGACTCTTATAAGTCATATACGTATATTATAACCGCGATTTGTCGTTACTAGGGGAAACATTCCTAGGGACATGATAAGTTAAATGATTTTCATAAAGGATTATTGAATTGAATAATAAAACTATGGCATATAATATGTTACTCGATGTCCAAAGTTTCACGAATTTAGTTGCAAAGTGGATGTATTAATATTTTAGGAAATCAAAACATTCGTTCGGCAAAAGCTTGATTTGATACTAGATGGCTTACTGACTTGTTACATTCAGAAGACAAAGACGTATATTAGGCGGACTGTATAAAAGGGTATTATATAAAGTAATATAAGAAATAGATTGTAAAAATATATAGATAAATGGTTACGCTCAAACACTATACGAAAATAGAGTATAGAACGCTTCAAATATGTATCCGCGTCCTAAGTGAGGTATATGGAGCTCTAGGGAAAAAAAGGAAAAACGACTACAAATATTATCCATTACACGGGTATAACATATACCTACGCCGGTATATAAATTGGAGAAATGATAAATATTGGTTTACTTTCCAAATATAATTAATACCCCTTTCGGCTGGATCAAAAGCGGTAAAAACACCGACAATAACTCACCCGAAGATTAGATAAGCGGCGTAAAATAGTAATACTAACTCTATGGATTAATGTCCAATAATTAAGACCGCTACCGAAACTTCCAACTATACGACCTTTGAACTAATAGATGTATTTTACGAAATTTGACAGTTTCACCGAATTATAGGATGGGGAAGAAAATTAGAGTAGCGAGCTATAAAACGTCCTGGATAGTAAGATACGTATAATACTAAACACTTATAAAAATGTATATTAAATTATTATAGTTTTATATTATTTGACCCGGTATATTATTGAGGTAAGTTAAAGAGTAGTATAAATATTACCTTATTTAGGTAAATACGTTTTCGAAGTATTATAATTGTTTCAAGATGTTGTTTAATACAGACATAAGTTACGAGTTTTATAATGGGAATTAGACTAATATTAGCCGGAAATCCGTAAAAACCTAGAATAAAAACGTGAATAAAACCTTACGAAATGTGTTTATCTCCTTATTAGCCGAATATTGAAAATGCTAGGCGGCCTTTAAAGAAGAATATAAGGGAGATAAAATATTTATTGAAGTAGTTACAAAAGCGTTCCGCAAAAAACCAGACTTCGAACTCGCTATATTTAAGTCGGAAAAAGACTTAAAGTTTTTTGTATAAGCTTTGAAACCTTGTTTAAAACTTCTATATACCGTTGAACAAGTTTCGGATTAGAATTTGTAGTTGAAAGGACTAAAGGCGAGGACTAAATTACAAAAGTAAACTTCGTTGAAATAATCTAACATATCTTAAATCAATAGTTTAAAGTGTATCCGTGATAAAATGAAGTTCCCAAATATAGTTACTGGAACATGAAAAAAAGGATGAAGTAATTATTAATGAAAACATCTCTATAATTAAATACGCAATTCACCGCATATATAATAATACCTACGAAGGACTATACAAAATTTTATCGGGTTTTTAAAACGTTGTATTATATGTAGCAAAGTCGGTTATTGGTTAATAAATGACCCTTTTACGAATAAATTCGGATTAAACCCTAGTTTCTGGTTTATTACCTTCCTGAAGCCTAAACGGAAGTTCATTTTATTCTTTATGCAGCTGATGAAGGTCCGAAATATCAATTTAATGCTTACACCTACGAATGTACCATTTCAAAATGGAATGTAAGAGAAATGAACTTTACTAAGTAGCTCAGGGTAATGAAACCGACTAGCGAATTTTAAAAGATTTATAGGATACCTGATTTCTATATATCTTGAGCCGGTATTATGAAAATAAAGTCTTAAACACTTATATGGCGTTATAATTTACCTTTTTTAACAGATACGGCAATTGATTTCAGTGCATTGTATCAGACACTAGCGCTAATGAATTATCAACCGCCGGAAAACGAAAATTCGACGTTTTCGTGGCGAAATTTCCGAAACTCCAACTCGACTGAATAGGAAAATACCGGAAAGCTCTATTCGGTGAAGGTAAAGCGTTTTCGCATGGCATAGTCGTTGTCAATACACTATTCGAATTTGTTCAGCTTTACGTAATAGATTTTGAAACGTCATTCCTAATATTATTATCTAATATAAGTAAATTCGGAATGAAGGTCCGAAATACGACTAACTTATTTATCTGCGCTTCTGATGACGTATATGTACCGCTTCGCCTCAAGTTGGGATATTTGTAGTTTTTTTTCCAAAGTAAGCTTGAAGAAACTCATTTACCTAATATAGCTGTAACTCAAGATACTATACTGACGGTGTGGATACCTAGCTGCAGAGCGCTTTTTACGGCTGCGCCACATCATAAGATATACTAATGGTAGAAAGAGCGCGTTAAGGACCATCGAAAAGTTTTACTACGAGTGTTAACTATACTCATAGGCTCCACCGCGGTTTAATTTTACCTTGAAAACAATATAAACTTTAATTACCAGGTAATTATGGATACAATATACCTTAACGGCTAGTTAGCATTAAATGCCGTCGACTTAGCAACATTATTTTAGGACGCAAAATTTACGCGGAACGCTTTTATTATATATTATTGGAATGTTGTGGTGGACTTTTAGTAGAACATTCATTTAGGACCCCCAGATGAAATTTCCCACGACATAGGCACGGCTTTTAACTTTATCAAATAGCGTACTAAAGTTTAAATTGCTTGCAGTAAGTGTAAGAAAATATCAGTAAAAGCATTTTAGGGTATTGAAAAGCGTAAACGGTATTATGAACCGTTTCAAAAGTAAATGCAATATAATCTAAGAAAACTAAGGGATATTAGCTTTAAAGAATTGATTTTACAAATATAAGTTACCGCTATAAACAATATATCCGGCTCGAATAGATTCATTTTAATACTCTCTATTCTTGGTGTTTACCCTAGAATCTATATAGATTTAATACCGTCGATAGCTACGATGTGAAGGGAAAATGTCATGGTATGATCTATGGTATTATCACGTTCCCTGCGGGCTAGAATCAATGTTTCGAAAGCATTAGCTAGAAGAAACAACCCCACTAAAATTGAAATTTTAAACTTGCTATTACAATTTAAAGTTTGGGTTTGGAAAACGAAGGATATATGTACTGGATTTAAGAATATTAACGGGTTTAAAAATTATGATACGCTTATAAACTTGCTAAATGGTACGAGTTTATTCTATTAAATACGGTATAGAAAGATAAAAAGGGATCGGTAAACGAAAACGGCTAAAAATCGTAATCCAGTTAATGGTACTAACGAAACCACTTTTTAAAAAACGAAGTTAATCCGCCCCTAAAACCTATAAACTTTCCGGATAACCCTTTAAAACCTTTAGAATCCTAAGAAAACAGCTTGCATATACTAACGGAACTAACACCGTGCCGTCCCGCGCGTTCACTTGGCTTAAATAATAAAAAACGCTTCAAAACCTTCGTTACGGACTTTTTTCTTATTTAGAAAGAGGTGGTAAACCGTAATTTAAATTTGAAACTCCGTTATAAAAGGATTATCATTGCCCCAAGTATACTGTTCAATCAGTTTGCATAGTCAGAAATATTTATCTTAATCTAATAAAGCGTTTTTTTTTTTTAAGGTTGAAATCGACGATTTACGAATTTTACAAGATTTTCCCTACCCGTTTAATATAAGAGGTCAAGGATAAAGCTAGAAAACCTTATAAAAAGATCCTCTTTGTAGTTGACGAGTATAATAACGAGGGTAAAAAAATGTTATAACCTAATTACCTATATTACAACGGGTTATTTATTATTTAATTTTGGTATTTTCCGCCTTTTTAATACCTTTTAAAACTTTTGTAGTAAACAACGTAATATTACGCAAGCTTGAATATGGTTGGAGGTACGGCTTAAACGGTGTATTTACGTTTATATACCTGCGGACTTCCGAAAATACTATTCGTCTAGAATGATTTTACGTATTATAAAGCCGTTTTATCGATTTGCTAAAGTTGGTTTATATTAGTACGATTACTATTCAATGCATTATCAATAACAGCTCCAAGTAGCAAGTTCACCTTTCAACCCATGTCTATTGGTTTTAATAGTAGGACTTAAAGGCTTTATACTTATAAGTATATGAACGGATAATACTTTAATGTTATATAACACGTCATCTTCCGAAATTGAAGAGAGGAAGCTTTTGGAAGCTAGTTAAAAAGTAAAACCTAAAACGAAACAAAAAGGAATACCATGTAATCGAATTTAACACCATAATAATTACTTTTCGAAACAAGTTTTAAAACTTGTACAAAAGGGGTAATTACATTAAGTGGCATTTACTAAGCTTACAAACGTAAAAGGAACCGACGAATATAAACGTTAGGAACTACATAACGCTTATGTCGTATTAATAGTATAGCAGATGACGGTATTGAACATTTTGGTAGTTATATGGTATTAAACCTACCGTTCGAACAAAGTATATAAGGCTTTTAATGAATACCTTCCGTGGTGAATATATATTTTAAAACGTAGTTTTCAATCTTTACCGTTTAATATACGTATTATAAAACCCTTTATTTTGACTAACAGCTAATTTACTAATCATATCAGCTATAACTTGTAAATAAAATTAATTTTGTTTTTAGTAACGAAGTAACAGCTCTAAACGGATTTAAACTTTATGGAAATATTTTCTATTGAAACTCGAGTAAGTTGAAACGGGGTGTACGAAACGTTGTGGCCTTAAATTTTACGTTATAGTCAAAGTCTTCGATTTTGGAGTTACTATAGCGATAACGGTCCTGGTCATTATATGAAACTATAATAAAAAATTCTTTCCTTTAGTAATTTACATTAACTTTTTTTATTTTACAAGTGCTTTCTTACGTTTAGTATCACGATTATAAAATACCTCACTATCTATATAATGACTTTACCCGAATTGTAAGAGCGCCGAAAAATTGAAGAAATAATGTAAATTAACGGAAGGTCGAATCCAATATATGGAATAAATAAAGGCGCCCCGAATGAAGCGTTGGAAACGCTAGTTTCTATGAATATATTCATTTTTAATGTTCTTAAAAATCTTTATCGGCTTTATCCTCATGAAGCCACTTATATTACTTTTGTTATTTTTCTGCGATTCAAATCAACTATTTACAACGCTGTTCACATTTTATTAGTATATAAATTTAACGTTTTCGTTGCTTTCAATATATTATTATCTTTTGGTTTGATTATCTACGACGCGTTGACTATTTCATAATTTTTTTATTTTTTTTAATTTGCGATCAGATAAAATGAATTTTACTCTTTACTCTATAAATTTATCGCTTATGTTACGATTTCCCTTCACAACAATTGAATTAATATGTAGTAAACTATATTAGGGCTGGGTACACCGACCACAGTATAAAAACAGGCAGTTAGTTGTTATCGAAGGCGAAGTAAAACAGCGGCGCCGCGTCCTCGTTATCCTCTTCTTCGCTGCCCTTCCCCTTAATCTTGACGTTACCACTATCACCGTTATCGACGCCGTTATTAGCGTTACCAAAGGAGTGACTCTGCGCCTTAGGCCGTATACTTTTATGTAAAGGTGCGGAGGGTCTTTATCTTCTTTATAGTGACGCGCGATAACGTCGTCAAACTCGCTTACATAGTAAATATGTAGGCCTCGCTTACAGGTGGAGATAACTGTTTCCGTTTCCTTAGTACACCGGTTAACGTTTATTACTAATGAGTATGGGTTTATTTTGATTTTTTTAAAAAATGCGCATTTTCAAAACTGCTATAAACGGTATATTCATGGAAGTGAAAAATTTATTTTCATAGTTGGAATTATGAGTTTGAAGTAGATTTATGGTAAACACGACGGGAGTATAATTAGTTCTTAGCCTAAGGCTTCAAACTCATCGAACTAAGTGCATATCCATTATTAATCTAATCGTAACGTTGATAACCGGCCGACCGAACCCCGTTTAGGTAGTAATTGCTAATAAATTTCCCGTAGCTGCAGATACGATAAATGACACGTAAGGCTTATTTATTAACGACCCGAGGCTGCGGGTCTGGGTATGCTGTTTTAGCGCTTTATAAACTAAAGAGGCCTCGCGTCTGACTTTGACAAGCCGTAACTCGAATCGATGGGTGAGATTAGCTTTGAAAGTATTTCTAAATATAAAACAGCAAATATCTTGGGGGGTATTAATAATACTAATCGCGTTATAGCTTCGCCAGGTTATAATTTCGATGGTAGGGGGGAGAAGAGATCGCTACAGGTAATAGGGTTTTTAACCATAGCGAATGGGTAAAGTTTTTAATTTTAGGAGCCCTCCGTTCCTTTTTCTAAGAGGTGCGAGGGGAAATAGATGGGTAAAAAAAGGGAGAGGGGGTAGCGACGTTGTCGGCGGCGGCGACGAGAAAGGCAGTGAAAAAGAAGGCCAGGATTGAGGACAAATTACCTGAAGAGGCAGGGTTAGGGGTAGGGGTAGTGGTGGCGCGGAGTATGGCGGTAGTTAACGCCTCTTCCTGTTTACGCAAACGCGCCAAACGGCGCCTTACACTCCTGTTTTTACGCGGAATTTATTTATAGAAACGTTTAGTATATGGTGTTTGTTAGATAACCTACTTATAGGAACGGTTTGAAATTGCTACTTGAGAAAGTGAAATGAGTTTGTATATGCTAATTGATTGGTTGAGATTTTCGATGGCAAAGTAAACGCGTTTTTGAAAAGTAAAAGAAAAGAAGTTTTATTTGAACTGATAACGATATATCTTTTTATAATAATCTCAAAGTACGTGACACCAACAATTACCCCTATGTAATTTCACCTTTAGGAGATATCGGTAATTACACCCTTATAAGGATCGAAAACCATGTTGCTATTAATTTCCTAAACTAACTAAGGCCTTATTACAATGATTACCGCAGTTAGAACTATTAACGCAAATCTTTAAAGTTTATATGGCAACCAAACTATTACTTTTAAACAACGGATGTAAACTATGTAATAAGAAAACTATTATTACTAAATCACGAATACAAATTATATTATAAACTAAACTATTACTACTAAACCACGGAAGTCGAACTGTACTACTACAGACAGTTACTATTAAATCACAGGTATGGGCCGCGTTAAAAAGATTGCCTTTATATATATATTACCATATATATCTATAGTTAGTAGGCGGCTACTCTGTAAATTACATCTTAGCAAAGTGTATGGTAACGTACCACTTTTCAAGGTGTATTCCTGCAGAGTGTATAATAGTGTATCACTACCTAAAATTGGCATTGGTAAAGTGTATAGTAAAGTGCCACTACCTAGAAGGAATATTGGCAGAGTGTATTACCAAGAGCCACTTCCTGAGTGAAATGTTATAAGCTCTTAACTGTGGCGTGAACTCTCCGTATGACTCTTCTCTTTTTTATCCTTCTATATATATTCAATACAAACACCAATATTTACGATTATTCTTCTCATGTACCTGGTACAATAGAGATCTTACCGACAATAAAGATTGATCTTCAACGCCATAAAAAACGATTATGGCCAACAAAAAAAAAGATAAACACTAATAGATATCCTTAACCAAATTTTTAACAAGTGCATATTATGTTAGTAAAAACCATTCAAGTAAATACACAATAAGATATTTTGTAGAGTTCAAATATTCATATATTCAATAATATACCTAGAGGACTTGATATATGATCAATTGTATCCTTATAAATAGCTCAATCAATAGTTGAAGCTTCATACTAGTTAATTCTAGTGTATTAAGTGATTATACCTTCTATATTTTCAACACCCTCCCTCGAAAAGTATTATCCACTTAGAAAAGAATTGGTAAAATAAATGAATTATAGTATAGTGAAAAAAAAGTTGGTAATTGCTAAAATTGAGAAGATTTAAGTAATATAATTTGAACCGATAACTTCTACAGTACCTTTTGTTTAACATCCCCAAGTTTGCACCAAAACCATTTCACTATTCTATACCAATAATATCATAAGGTAACTTAAGATACGAAGGTTTATAAAACATACCATTAATCTGAGTTTAGGTTAATTATGCAAAGTTATTATATCATAATTTCGTATTTTACCCTTAATAATCGCTTCATTACCCTATTTGCTAATTATTCATCCGTAGAAGCTCACTTAATTTGTATTCAACTACTTTCTACTTCATTCCTTACAAATCATTCTTGAAAAAAATACATATTAAGTACGTTAGTAATACCTAGAGTAAATTATGAACATGATAGCTCTCCCATTATTACAATATATCTTAATTATAATAGGACTACGTAACTATGTAAATAAGTTCATTATTCAAAGGGTGTATTCAATAACTCTTATGATTTTCCCTCTTTCAGCATCTACAAGACAGAGGTATACTTTAGATACTCGATTAAATACCCAGTTTATCATGAAATTAACGATTTAAATTATGCATCTATAGGTAAACTTTCCCAAAGCCTTATCTCTTTTTGAGTCGAAATATTACCAGCCCTATCCTTCGATTCGAACGATCAGCATATCACTGTTTACAAACCATTTTAGGGTGTTATTAGGTGTGGCCTTATTTATAACAATTACGGGTTAAATTTACCGTTCATTTACCGAAACTTATCGATATCCCAGGCTTCGTATACCTTCTATAAAGTTATTGCGTCTATTATTAAATTTTGTATTAATTATACCCAGGTTTCATAGGCACTTTTATAGGATCCGGGAGTTTGTACATACCATTCTGAGTATCGAAGGTAATCCCAGCGATTTCGTAATAATCCTTAACGTACCGTTACTTATTATACCGATATCGAAACCTATCGTTATACTGTATACCTTCTATATTAACACGCTTTGTATCATACCCTTATACTAAACGGATATCTATTATACGATGTTTTAAGTAATTGTAAATTTCCCTTGAAACTTTTTCTGATTAAGGAATATTACAAGTAATCAGACTTTCATATGAAGTCAATATTATTATTAAAAGAGCTTTTCGTAAAAAGTTTTAACTTAGACTTCGCTAAATTTACCATAATTATATTAATACTTTTATTGCACCGGTTTAAATTCTCGGCACGTGGATTTTTCATTTGTACCGCGATCGATAGTTCGTAAGATACCTTCGGTTGATATAATATGACAATGTATACTATACGAGTTCTTTATTCTAGGTATCTTTTTAATTTTACCTTATTAGGCTTATTATTGGTCGTTAAACTTGTAATATAAGCTTTTCAATGTAAAATAATACACGTGCCGTTGGTATTTTTAGTCTCAATACTATAAATTCGGATTGACGATATATCCAAGTCAATTCATATATTTTTAGGTTATGTTTCAATCGGCTCATATTTTTAAAGGCCTCAATTTTCGATAATACCTTGTTTCGCCGCTATAAACTCAGTTTTTCTGATAGAATGGTTATCGATAGTTTGTATACTTGCGATGCCAAAGTTTTGTCTTTACCTGATTACAAAATAGAAGTCGAACTTTCAAGTTTTTCCATTGAATTAGTTTTTAACATGTGCCCAGTATGTTAAAAGTTAATAAATACCTGTTTTGTCTAATCCGTACAAAGGTTTAATTTAACGTATTTTTATGCCAGCTGGAAACCTATCCCTTAGTTCTTTTGCGAATTTTTGTAGTATTATTCGTTGAAAATCGGTGGTAGATTTCATATGTACTGAAGTTATATCACGGATATTAAATTTGAACTTACCGCTTACCTCATAAATTAAACTAGTATTAATTGCTACTATCAAACGTTAGTTCATTATATGAATTCCTGGCAAATGAAAAAAATTCAATCTTTTCCTTAATTACCTTATCTTTAAACGATTAACTGTAACTTTTTATATAGCCGATCCGTGATTTTACTTTTTGTTTTGTGGATTATCCTCGATTTCAAGATTGTAATGTTTTGGCCTTTTAATTTTTTAATGGTATAAGTTAAATAACCCTTCATATAAAAAGGCTGTTAATCTTAACCTGGTCGCTTCTCTTAAAAAGTTTACCCAATATATTAACAATTCCTTGAATACGTAACCTAAGGTCAAGTTCTCCATTCATCTTCTCTTTCAAAGATATACATGCCGTTTCAAACACGCTCCCAGTCTTATAGTTCCAGTTACCGTTCTTCTTTTCAGTTTATATCCTCTATTTCGGTGGTTTTTCACGCCGTCGACGTTTTATTAACCTTTTCACAATTAGTTCAAAAAGTTTATATAAGCTCATCCGTTTCACTTAGTTTTATCGATATAGGGATCTTTATCAAACTAAAGGGGTTTTTCTCATGGATTAACTTATGTGTTCCAAAAAGTGATAGGGTCATTAACGGTTTTAATTATTACGTCTACTTTAGCGATACCTAATATCTTGAAAAGTCCATTTTATTTGCTTGGCTTTCTCCACATTAAGACTTTACTTTCAAAATTGAAAGATAATAAAGGCATTATTAACCTAACAACGTACCTATCTATTCCTTAGTTCCTTTAAGGTTTTGCTGTATACCACTATAGGGTTCAAGTTATTTAATAATAGTGGCGATTAAGTTGCTATATGTGAATAAACTATAAATACCAGTGAATTTAATATAAGGCCATTAGGGTTAATATTATCGTTAAGATCTTTTACCGCCATTTGAAGTCGTATTTATTTGGCTTGTGAACCTTTTAATTTCTAGTATAAAGATATTATACGCGCTTCATTAAAGGTCGTAAGACTTTTCGACTTTACTAATACATTAATATGCTTTTAAGGAGACTTATCGATATTAAGTCTCTATTGATTTGATATTTGTTTAAAATTTGATCGTAACAAAGTTGGTACTGGTATCGAAAAATAATACGTTTGGTAGGCCCAGGCACGTGTTAATTTACAAAGTATGTAGTGCTTCCTATGTTTTCTTTGCCTTCTAGATAAAATACATCTATGAAGACTCTAAATTTAAATTTTTAGTCTTTTTCAACTTAAACTAAAACTTTAGGGGGGGTTAAGAGTATATTTGGTAGTAGTTATAAAACTGTTTCATTAGCTTTAGCGTTAATAAGTTTACCTCTTCATAAGCAGCCATCTTCAAGACCTTAAATAGCTTGTTAGTCACCGAGTGGTTTATCTTGAGATGTAGTTGACGAAGTTTCGATTTTTTTAGGTTTAATCACATGGCTTCTAGCTTTTGAATGTAGAATCAGAGGTGACCTCATTTAAGGCTAAGTGGAAACCTTTTCCCACCCTCAACCTAACCCAGTTTATTATTTGAAAAGTTGACGTGAACTTCGAGGTCTTTAATATATTCAATTCGATTTAAGAAGGTGTCAAAAGATTTTAGGAAGCGTAAAAGACTTGGATTAACGACCGGAGTAACAGTTGTCGATCTCGGTAAAAAAGAAAATTCAGGCTAAATCCAATCTTAGCGTTACTGGTATTTGTATGGTTAATTAATGTAATAGTATTAGTATCTTTTCGTAATGTAATATATTGCGAATAGCCTCCTATTTAGTACTGTTCTAATCAAGTGTCCAGCATAATACTTTGAAAGACCTGTTTCGTATTATGATTATAAATGATAAATAGGTGTGTAATGCTAGGCTTTTTATCATTATAATGGTGGTAGAGAATTCTACTTATTAGGCGGTATAAGACGTCGTAGTCGGCGAGTTATTACGTTGTTTCCGGACCGGTGCTGGTATTTTCTTGTTACCTGATATTTTTATTCTTAGTTTCCTTTTTTTTTTGACGTTTTTTCCTTTAAAGTTTATAATATAATTAAAATAGGATTTTTTGAAAGCTTTATACTATTGTGTGTAAAATTCTATCTGTTATTTTTAACGTTTAGCCAGAGGATGGCGGGTTAAGTAATATCTGGACTTGCCACAAATTCAATGTTTCTTGGAATTTTGAGTGAAATTGTGTGGTTAACTTGAAGATATTAAAAAAGATGGAATACCTTCATCTATACGTAACTTGGTTACGTTTCCAAGTCCATGTTTTTCGTCAACCGTATTAACGAACCTTTTGTACTTACGGTCAATTTAATACGCGTGGGAGGGGTCCTTTTTATTGTCGCTAAATTTTAAAACTTAGGGGTATATACCAGTTTATCTCGGGACACGGGTTATCACAGTTGTAAACGAAAAACTGAACTAGTAAAAAACCCTTTTGTAAGTATTATTAGGGTATTATAATGTATGTTCGAACTTTCTATAACCTGCAACATCCTGCATAACCTCATAGCATAATATGAATTCGCTAGATTTCTCATTCACAATTACTTATTAGCAAATTGTTAGCCTATTAAATATTCTATTAAGGCGATTGATTTTACTTTCCGTTTTTTTTTAATTCAATGGGTAGGATCATTTGATAATATTTTAGTTTATGTGGCATTATGCGAAATCGATATTGTATTCTAAATAGCTCTTAAAGCCATCGTTCATTTCTCGAAAAAAAAAAAAAAAAGTGATTCGTTAAGTACCGAAGGTAATAGTTCACAGCTTAGCCGGTAAGGATATAAAACAATTACGAATAAAATATTCAAAATTTAACCTTTATTTAGCGGTATATATTGAAGAACGTGAGGAACTTAACGTTGAGGATGTTTTATAATTTACTGTTATCTTGCTTATTTCCTCTCTAGATCTTAATGAACGTAGTAATTACCGCATAATCCGTATCAACTTTGGAGATATATTGAACGGGAAAAGTGATGTATTTGTTATAGAGACCCTTTAAATCCCTCGATTAGTGTTTGAGAAGTGGTTGGTGTTTGCATTGGTAGATGGGAATGATAGTTACCTTAAGCCAAATTTAAAGGTCAAAAGCCAGTGGTAGTGCTCATATTAGGTTCGCGCGTGAAGCCGCTCTTTTTTTTTTTTTTTTTTTTTTTTTTTTTTTTCTAGCTGTTAAAATTGAATGCTAAGGGGCTTGAGGAAAAGGTATTTAAGGATTTCCGTGAATTTTGTAATACTTCTTGTGATACTAAGGGATTCTTCGATGTTTCTACTCAATTAATTAGTGCATCTAATGGTTTTCGACGTATAGTTTCATGAATTTTTTAGGGATAATATTTCAATGTAGTTCATTTGAAGTAAAAGGAGTTCAATGTTTTATTTGAATTTGAATGTTACTTTAGATATAGGTCCGAAGTCGTTAAAAAATGCTATCGTTAGCAATTTCTTTTCCCTTATCTTATTATATTGATTCAGGATTCTTATTGGTAACGTATTAGTATAGTATTTCGGCGAAGTTTCTTTTTTACTGATTGAATTTCGACGGTAATTCGATGCCTTGTTTACGTAATTTACCCCCCAGCTTAAGTTTTACTGGTTTCTCTGTTTCCTTACACATAGTTAGACTCTAATCCCGAAAGAATTCGATGTAGTCGTTATGAGCTTTCATGCTAAAAACTTTGTCGTCGTGGTTAACGTCGAGGAGGAAACATCTAACGTAGTTAGTTAGGTGCTTGGGGGTAGAGCTTTGTCGGCGTCCGTGAATTAGAAATATTTGTTAAAATGCTTGAAAAACGTGGACTTGAGGCTTTCAATTTCTTTTCTTTTGGCGGGATCTTTAACGATGTGCGTTTTCGATAGCCATCTTGACGATTAAAGTGAAGGTTTATTATAAAGGCAAATATTCGATTTAGGAAGGTAGGTCGGAGGTTGTATGTTGTAGTTGGAGGGTTGTAGGACTTAATCGTTTTGTGATTCGTATTAGTAGTACCCACAATAGTACTGACTTAGCCGTTTACTAACTTGACGAACTTTGAGACTTTAAGCGGTCAATCTCAACTCTTTTCTTCAAGACTGGTCCAGTGAAAGCTTCTTAGTGTTTTCACTGATAACAATATTGTTTCCACTTTTCATGTATCTGTAAATAGCAGACGCACTTGGAAAGGTTTCCTATTTACTACCGGTAAACAGCAGACATAGCAAAAGGGGGCCGTTTGAAAGAATTTCCTCTCTAGCTTGCAATTTCATAAAGCGTAATAGGAAAGTATCTTTTTTTTTTTTACCCAGATTATCTGTGTTTAACCTAACAAGTAATGATCAGTATGGGTAGACTTTCATCGTTATAATGTAGTTGATTCGAATCACTGTGGTCGAAGTAACTGGTGCTGTATTGCAATTAGTTGTTGAGTTAAGTTGTAAGTTTAAAGTTTGATAAACTGCTAGCCTGTCTGCACACTAATTTGTATGGTCAAATGTTTTGGCCCGTTCCCCACTTTGAAGTGGACACCTACTGCACTAGATTTGCAGTCAATCCCACAAACTTTAGTCAATCCCAAAAACTGCAGTCAATTCGCAGTAGGTAAAATCAACTAACTATAAGTATAGCTAACTTGAATTTACTGCATGTAACTGCTTTTTCAACAAAAACCTACATTATTTTCTTCTAGATATTTTTTCAACAAAAAGTCTCTCATCGAGTGCGGGATCTCCAACAACATCAATGTTTGAATTACCCGTTTAAAAAAGACGAGTCAATATTGATTCATTCGACATCTTATCCATAAGAACAATAAGTGTAACGAGGATCTTTAACGAGTAAAACTTTTCCATAATAATAGACATTTTAATATAACTAATAGTAGACTTTGATTTAGATCCTCATATTACGATTTTGATTTTTTACCTTTATATATAACATTTGGAGTTGGTTTTAACTTGAGTGCCTTCTTTACGGTTAGATTATAACGGTTAATATTCATTTTAACGGCTCTGAAGAACTTAAGAGACAATAAGCGCCGTATTTTACTTTAAAGAGCCTTTTTTTAACAATTGAAATTTAAGCCGTCTAAAGCTTCATTTATAATTTTTTATCCTTCGGACTCATTAATACCAAGTATGAACTAATTTATATTGAAGTTAATAACGTATATCGGTAAACTTGTAGGCAAAATATTTGATATTTTTATCATTTTTTGGCGAATACTCCTTTTCACCTTGGATTTTCAAGCTACCTTTACAATATTATATTGTATTATAACCTCAATGGTCTCTTTATCTTTTACAATAGGTTTAAGATGCCCAGTAATAATTGATTAAAAATTGTTCCATTATAAGTACTAACAATCTTCATTTTAGAGATTTCCAGTTGGTTTAGTTTGTATACTGTTGGAATAGTATTACACGAAGTACAGTTGATCAACTTTACTTATAGTGAAGTTGACTGTACTGAACTGCAAGTTGAGTGTATTGCTTTATGGAGTCTTACCGCATTGGGTATAGGTCGAGTGCAGTACGCAACACTTTAATCCAAGGCATGGGACAAGCAATTGACTATACAAATTACAGTACAGACTAGCTAGCGGTTTTCTTAACCTAGAACAATACATCTACTATCTGACTACGTAATACTACTGTTAATTTGAAGACCAATATAATCAACAACGATGTAATGTCTAAGGCTTAATGATACTAATCAGTGCTTGCCTGCCTATTAGATTAAGCACAGATAAGATAAGAAAAAAAAAAGCAATTTTCCGGTTACGCTCTAATTTAAAAAACCGTTAGGGTAAAGGAAAGATTCTTGTTAAGAGCCTTTACTACTGCGTCAGTTTTTACTGAAATAAGTAGAGAAGACTTTTAGATTACGTTAGTTTTCACGGAAGTTTAGAGGTAACGATAGTATCGTTATCGAAAACACTAAAAAATCTTTATTAATCCTTCTTAAAGACGTTAAGATTGACTTTTAGAAGTATTAAATTTCGGTAAGTTGGAAAACGGAAAAGTTAGTATTATTTCTGGTACTACTACTGCAAAAACGACTAAGTCCCTACGTTAAAATAATGACCTTCGACCTTTATCAATAACAAGCGACCTCCAACCTTAACCTTTATACCAAATCTTCGTCCTATTTTACTCTTTTCACTTCATATGATACTTTAATTGTTAAGTTCGCTGCTTTTAGCCAAACCGCCAATCACCAAGTCACCAAATAGCCAAGTTCCCACGCGACTTTACGTCAAAAACACCAAGTATTTATAACTAAGATCACCAAGTCTCTCGCCCTAAACGTTAAGATGGCTACCGCAAGCTCTCACTTTCAAGCTATTACCGACCCAGCTAAGAAAGAAGCAATCAATGCCCTCGTTCACCTCTTCGCTAAATATTACAACCACGATCTTTGGAGACACGACGTCGATAAGGAGTCAATTGAAAATTACCTGGTTAATTTCGTCGGAAACTACATCGTCGCGTAAGACGGTGGCGAGAAACGTGACCACAGTAACCGTTTTTCTTTCCGCAAATAACGTAAGTTTTTCGACGACTAAACTATTAACATGTGGAATATGATTTAAAGAACTGCTAAATCCAAATTAAATGAAAAACTTCAACGCCGAGGGATTCACGTACCAGAAAAGAGTTTAATTAGGTTAATAAAAACTCTTTTTAACCTATCCCAGCTTAAGGAATTCCGTTAAGACCTACGACCTAAAGGAAAAAGTATTAAGGAATCTTAACGCCCTTATACACGATTTAAAAAACCTCCACTTCACACTTTTTAATTAAGTCAAGCCTTTTCGCGTGCTGGTGATGAGGAACCTAGTGACTTGCCTGGCAGTTTAGTACCGCTACGTTATAGCGTGGAGTACGCCTTTAGCGGCGACAGGGCACGGGAAGTAACGGCCGTTAACGCAACTAGAGGTATTGATGTCGGCGTTTTACACCAGTTAATTAATCAAAATCGTTAAGCCTCCTAAAACCCTTAAATACTCATCAACCCTTAGCACTATAATCGCTAAACACCGCAAGAATCCTTTCCCTTTAAACTTGCCTATGTACGAAAGCCGACCACAGGTCGTACCATAGGTTTCTATTATTTAGGCCAGGCGACTAGTAACTACCTTTAGTATCCTGCCTTAGAGCCACTAAGACTAGAGCTATCAATAAATACCAATTACGGCTAGGACGACTATCGCGACCTTTTTCCAATACTTGTCAAAATAGTAAATATTAATTATAAACTTATAAAGGATTTTGCTAAGATCTGGGATAACATAAAAAAGTACGACGAGAAGCTTTACAACTTTCTTAATACTAAAATCATACTCTTTCTGAATATCTGTAAGTAGATAGGGGTCATATTCTCTAGTTTTCACTTACTATTTCCCGGAATCCACACAAATCACTCCAGAGATTATTACTTTACTTTCCTAACGAGCGTCACCACATTTTGAGAGATCTATAATGGCATAAAAAGCCACTTCAAACACAATATCTACCTTATATAATACCATATAAACTGGGGTACTATAAGGTAGACTACAATAATGGTAAAGAAAAAAGAGGAGAAATTACTAATTAATGTTTTTAATTAAATGTTTGACAAGTTAATAATATGTCATAAAGTAATGGGAAAAGCCCACGCTAGCGAAGCCATATTTCGCGAGGGGGTACGAGTAGCAATCACGGGTGTTAACGAGTTCGAATACGCCCTACAACTCCTAAATGCCACCTGTGAAGGCTTTTTTAGCCAGTTGTGTTCCTCGCTTGCTACTGTGATAATACGTATATCAAACTCGCTCGATATATATTCTCAAGCCGGTAAGTTCCTTAACGTGGATAAGGAAAACCTTGCGGTGGTTAATTAAGTCGACCGCAAGTACGGGCGCCCATAACACCTAAGGTTAGGCCTATCTACTTTAACTTTAGACTAAACGTAATACCTATGTTGGCTTTAGTAAGGCCGAAATTTAAGCGTAACTGTTAACCGTTAGTACCATCGTCGTAATAGTGGTAAGAAGTATTGGATACGTAGTAAATCTAGTTACTAGTTAACTAGACACCCTTTTTTAAAAAAACGTAATAACCAAATGGTAGTATATTATACTTAATATGCCATTGCTTTTAAACAAGATTACTTAAATTAAATCGTAAATTTCGAGGGCGACGAGCTAACTAATAACGCCAACGCCCCTAAGAAAATTGAGTACCACGAAGACGATATTTCTTCTAGTGCGGCCCAGTAATTAGCTGACCACGTTTTCCTATACCGTTTGAATGGTAAAGACCTTTATTTTTGCCTTAACTAAGTCACTGATACCTTATACACCTTTAATCTTCGCGATCGTTACGCGGATAACACGTTTCAAGGTATTATGCTGAGCATAGGGGAAGTAAGGAACATAATAGAAGGATATTAGCAGTAGGTGGCATTACGGAGGGAAAATATTATGGCTACTGAAATTAATCGTTACGATGAATTAAAGTTAAAGTTAGCTTTGGCTTGGACAAATAACTATCGTTACTTTGGATAAAAGTAGTTTAAACTGTTGTAAAAGCGATTACGTTTTACGTCCTTAAGTCCCTTACCCCTTTCCTACTTTTCCCAGAGGATGTAAAGACTTTCAGTGTTAACATTAACGTTAACACAGACGATCTGGTTAAAAATAGCTAAAGGTTTTTACTCGCCTTTAGGTAGGGGTATTTATGGTTTTATTTTTAAGGCCCGAAGGTAACGGTATTAGACCTGATAAAGCGAAATATAAGTTAATTACACCGGCGTTTTAATTACCTATTTGTTAATAGGTTATACCAAGTTTTAAAGTCTGTAGGGTATGACGTTATAGAATACTTTGCCCTAAAAGTTATTGAAGGGCTTTGTGATTAGTACCAAACGTATATCTAAGCCCCCCATACATTTACATTTATACTAAAAAACGACAAAGACTTTAACTATGAAATCTTTGTTAATTTATTTTACTTTGATAGTAAGCCTATTTTTCACTTCGTTAACTTCGTAATCTCTTTTCACGCAGTTAAGTTCCTAAAATCCCTTTTGGAAAAGGACATGTAGTAAATGTTTATGATATTATAAATTAATACATACCTAGGTCTATCAAACGTCGTCCTTTACGATACCTGTATTAACTTTACGGAGGTGAAATTTTAGGTAAATTCTAAAATAATGGATTTTTAGTGCAAATAGATACCTATAAAAGCCTACTGAAGCATTAAAAAGGTTAAAGGAGCATACTCCTTACTTTGCCGAGCGTATAATATCCTTATGTTGGAAATCGAAAGCTTTACGAATCCGAAAACACGCCTATAAATAGCAGTAAAAGGTTTAAACGTTACTATAAGCCTTAACGGCTTAGTGCTAACATTTCTGGTCTTTAAAGCGTGCCCACACTTGACAAGTGAATCTCCGCCCTCAGCAAGTACTTAGAAATGTTTTGCGGCTTAGAGTAAAGCTTTAAAGGAACTACGAAGAAAATCGGCACGCCGTCAGATTAATAATACCTTTAAACCCAAAAACGGCCCTTTAATTATCGACGTACTTATTTTTCCATTACAAAGTGAAGTCCTCGCGTGGTAAAAGTCGCGTAAATAAAAAAGGGATGTATAAGATATTAAGTATTACAAACTCTAAAGTAGTTGTTAAAACTGCTAACGGTCTTATATCCTTTCGAACCACCCAAGTTAAGCCCTTTATTAGGGGTACTAAAGATAAAAACCTTTAAATCTCCTAAGTAAAACAACCAAGCTAATACGAACCTCCTACACCTGTTATTAATGAGCCGATGAAACGCTGCAGGTATGGGCGACTCTCGAAGATAAAGGAAAACGTTAAAGAGGTGAAATATATACCAGTTCGTATTTATAATACTACTTGAGTAAGCAGGAAAGAAAAGGATAACGAATACTTAATAGTAAAGCTTAAGGGATCATAGATTATCAAAACCTCTAACAAACCTTTTTAAAAAAGCGATAGAGACGAAAAAAAAGTCCTATTGACTTGAAAAGCTATATAATTTATACCGAAAACCGACTTTAAGTTCTAAAACCCGAATATTACGATTTTTAAGTTAAGTATTATCTACGAGGTTAAAGGTAAAACCATGGGGCAGCCGTACGAAAAGTTGTAATTAATTAGTTAAGGATACGGCGATAAAGACAAGGACTAAATCCTTATATAATCACTAACGATTTAGAAAATCAGTTTACGTTTAGTAATTACTCTGGTAACAAGTTTATTAGTTAGGATTCATGGTAAATTTACACTTCATAGCAGTGATATTATATAAACCTATATACAATTAGTCACGAATTTGTCAAGTATTATATCACTAGAATTACCATAAAAGCTACTTGTTTTTTACCCTTCTAGTAAAAGTAATACGGTGTGTTAAATTACTTTATGAATTAGCTAGAATATGTATTTATTTATTTTTAACTTACTTTTTACATTTTTCATCGCAGTTAACGACAAAACTTTTAATATACGATCTGTATTTATGAATGACACAAAAAAAGGACATTGATATAATAGGTATATAGATTAACAATACCCTTTTCATTCAAAAGGCTGGCTTTGTAGCATTGAAATAATGAATAATCGAAAACTTCACGTTTTAAATTACAAGCCGGTAACGATATTAAAGGAAAATAACTAACTTCATTTTAGTAAATAGTCAATCAGTATATTTAATGGTCATACCGGCCTAAGCTTTTGCTCAAAGGGCTAGAGCGCTATTTTTGTAATAATCGACAAGACTAATGAGGTCAGGACTTAACGGTACTTAGAATAGCATATATTAAATAACTATTTTGCTACCCTATATCAACCGAAAGCCTTTTACGATTTATCCGTTACTATATAAGTATAAATACTAACAAATAAAGACTTAAAGCGATTAAATAAAAGGTTGGAGTGGTAGATACAAAACCTGGACTACGGGATTAATATAGTGCTAGTGGAACTTTTAAAAACTAAGTTAATAATCTTTACGGACGGGTCTTCTATACACAATATCGACTTTTCTTTACAAACCAGCTTTCTAATAACTCTCGTTAACGTGGACAGGTAGGAAGATTAGTTTAGTATTATCGGCAATTTAACTCGCTAGTCTTTTGTTAAGTGTAAAAGGATTACATGAAGCGTGCTGGTATCGGAGGTCGATGGCATAATGGCGGGCTTTAACGTAGGCATAGCATTGTGGGAGACCCTTGACCTTATTACTAGGCAGTTACGGATTCCTCCTATTCCAGTGGTAATCTATACCAACTTAAAAAGCTTCTTCGAATACCTTTTAAAACTCGGAACCACCAGTGAAAAACGCCTGATAATCGACGTCATAGCACTCTATAAAGCCTACGAAGAGAGTGAGATTGAGTAATTCCGATAAATCGATGGTAAAGACAAACCCGCAGATGTTATGATGAAGACAACGCCAAACAAAGCCTTGAAAAGGTTTGTAGATAGCAATAGGCTGACTATACGTATCGAGGGCTACATGGATAGAGCCGCCCGGAAAGCCCAAGCCACGTGACGACAGACAGGGATGTGCTGGCAGACTGGAAGACTGCTAGGAGATTGATAATGGTGATCTGTTTGAGTAGCACGGTTGAAGTGAAGGCTTGCAAGTGGAGGCTTGTAAAGATTTGTGGCGTAAGAACTTTTTGTTGGAGTTGATGAATGCGAATCTCGGGGCAACGAAGCAATTAAGGTCAAATGTGGTCAATTTGCATGCAATTGGGTGCAATTCAGTATGGAAGTCAACTGGAATTAACAGGGATCTGGCCAGTTGACGAGGAGGCAATTCAGTGGCAACCGGAAAAGATTGGTTAGCCACATTGGCGTACGCGTACAAACTAAAAAGTCGCCAATGTTAAAATAGTATTACACGTAATACAATAGGTCAACTTTACTTACAGTGAAGTTGACTGTACTAAACTGCAAGTTGAGTGTATTGCTTTGTGGAGACTTACCGCATTAGGTGTAAATCGAGTGCAGTACGCTGCACTTCAATCTAAGGCACGGGCCAAGCAATTGGCCATACACATTGCAGTGCAGACCGGCTAGCGGTTTGCCAAACCTAGAACAATACATCCACCATCTGACCACGCAATACTATTGTTACTTCGAAGACCAATCGAATCCGCAACGTTGCAACATCTAAGGCCTACCAACATATACCTTCAAAATGTACCAGAGTCTTATAATATCAAATAACTATTATTAAAGAAAAATTCGCCTTTTTCTTATTAAATTCTTCTTTTAATACTTTACTAGTTTCGTAAGATATATATATATAATAACAGTAAAGCCGTAAGGAAGTGTAAATTTGAAGCAAGGGTTATAAGCCTTACATCTTTTTACTTTATCAAAAAAAACATATAGGGCGTGGTGTATTGCATTTCATTCTTGTTAGTAACTGATACATTGGTTACACTAATAATTGGTTAAAATAGGTAGGGTTATAAGTCATAAGTTACTTTTTCAATAACGCTCAAGGTCCACATCTTGTTAAAAATTAATTAATAAAAACTTTCGAAGATCACGTTTTGAGGTATATATAGTAAAAGAAACTTAAAGTTACATAGGTAGAAAATAAATATCTTCACAACTAAAAAACGTATAACTCGTTTCGTCCGTCGAGAATTTAATAGTTTATAATATACCTAATACGTTTGATAATTTCGTTTCATATACGTCAAATAGCTTTTAGTTCCTTACTAAGGGAAAAAAATATGTATATAATAAACCCTAAAGCCATATTTAACATTAATGACTATTAAGCCACAATATTTAATATTTAAACCGGTAATTATTTTGAGAAAACTATCAAAAGTGAAAATGGATTCTCCTTTCTTTGGGATTCTATATTAAATGTTTTGTAGCTATCGAAAACTCGGAGAAAACTTACAAAGAACACAAATAAATCGATACGTTTCTCTCTCTAATCGTTTTGAAACCTTCCAATAAATTGATTGATTTTTTCATTAACTTTAGTTCAGTACGACTCTACCTGATCTATAGAAAGGATGTATCGAAGGATTCGAATTTGGTAAGAATTGTAACGATAAAGTTATAATAAAACTGCTAAGTAATAATCTAGATAATGATTTAGTGAAACCATATTTCGCGAGTAGGTCCAGGCGGTTTTTACTGTCTTTAAGAAGTTTAAATCATTCTTGCAAAGACAAGATTCCACCTGTAAAGGATTTTTTAAACTATTTGTGGTCTTTGTTAATGACCGTAATATTGAATACACCAAATTTAGTTGGTATATACCCCTAAGTTGATAGCTTTCATAACTTGAACGATAAAAGCCTTCTAATTCATTATTATGACGATTGCAATTACGAAAGGTTCATAGGCTTAGAATCTGATTCAAAGCCTTTAAACTGAAAGTTATACTAGCGATAGTAACGTGAGTAAGACCTGAATAGATTCAGTAATGACAAATACTATCGTCGGGATAGTCATAAAATATGTTGTTGGAATAGTAGTAATTGCAGTGCATCAATCCAACTTTACTAACAGTAAATTTGGCTATACTGGCTGCAAGTTGAGTGTAATATTCTATGGGTCTAATATATTGACTTCAAGTCAAGTACAGTATGTACCCAATTCATACTAGGCTTACCAACTTTGATCAATGCTCATGGGATTAAGCATAAATAAGCTAAGTAAAAGAAGAAGTTATTTTCCAGTTACTATTTACATTAACGTTTGGGTTGAGGAAAGAACTTTGTGAAGGGCCTTTACTACGGTTTCAATCTCTATGGAAATAAGTAAAAAAAAAAAAAAAAACTTTAAGTCTTGTTAATTTATACGGCAGGCTAAAAGTGGCGCCGAAAACTTTATTTGGAACACTAAAATTTTTTTATAAAATCCTTCCTAAAAATCAGTGAAATTGATCTCTAAAAGTTTCAAATCGATAAGTTGGTAAACAGCTAAGTTAGTATTACTACAGGTATTACTACAGAAAAAACGACTAAGCCCTATACTATGTAGCTACCAATAACAAATAACCTCCGATCTTACCCCTTACATTAAATTTTGCTCTTAACACCATGTTTTTCACTTTATGCTACCATTTTCCTTTCTCTAAGTCCTAAGATCGCTTCTTTAAGCGCCCAGAACCGATAATCACCAAGTCGCCCCAAGAAAGCTATGTCGCGCGACTCTATATGAAATCGCTAAGTCTCAACGCCTCTAAATAACCAAATCCTACAACTATCATGCCTTACCCTAACCAAAACTTTAAAATGAAACATAGTCAGAAGTGACTTAAGGAAATTAAAGCCCTCAGATCCCTCTTTAGCTTTAAGGGAAAAATGTCGACAAAAACTTAACGGAATAGCACTTGGTTAAATTCTTCGGAAATATTAGTCTTTACGAGTGGAGATCAATCCAAAAAGGGGTTGAAAACAAGTTAAGAGCAACGTTCATTCGTCGAAAAGTATAAATATTAGGCAAAAACTCCAATAAGTTAGCAGAAGCTTTCAACAAGTTATCCTAACTGGAAGAATAACGCTAAAACTCACAATTAAAGGAAAATGGCGTTAAGGACTTTTGAATCCCTTATACGCGTTTCAGGAAACTTCTCCTCAATCTTCAATTGAGTTAAGCCTTTTTATATATTGACGATTCAAAACCTATTAATTTTCTCAACAACCCAACACCTTCACATAGCAATGCGGAGTACGCCCTTAACGACAGCAAAGCGCATAAAGAAGCGGCCCCCAACACGGCAGGACGTATTGATGTCGACGACATATGGTTAATCAAGTAAGATTATTAAGTCCGTTAAAACTTTTCCACGGTCAAATCACCTTAACCCTTTAATCCTTCCCTTAAAATTTCAAAATCCCTTAAGGTAAAACTCCCTACGGCAGTTACGCCTACACGCGCGAGCCCACTACAAGTCTTACCACAGGACTTTACCCCTGGGGATAGAATACTTGCAATTACCTGTATTACCGCAACTTAGAGGTTTTGAAGTTTAAATTAACATGAAATATTACCAATGATTATGAATATTATCGTAATCTTTTCCCTGAATTTATTAAGATGGTTAATATTGACTATGAACTCTTGACAGACTTCGCGAATATTTTGAGTAACGTAGTGAAGTATGGTGAAAGTCCTTACAACTGTTTTAACATGAATATACTACCTTTTTTTTTTAATATTTTCAAGTATATCTAGGTTCTTTTCTCTAGTTATTGCTAATTATTCTCTGAAATTCTTATAGGTTACATTGGGAATGATTACTTAAGCTTTTGAATATAAGTAAAAACTTGACACTAAATTTATAACGGTATAAAAATCTATTTTAAACACGATCTTTACCTGACACAATACCACTCGAATGTAGCTACGACGAGGCAAACGACGATAATGGCTAAGTAAAAAAAGCAGAAAATACCGATGGATATTTTGAATTAAATACTCAGTAAAATGATATTATACCAACAAATAATAGGGAAGGTATACGTTAGCAAAGCCTTGTTTCGAGAGTAGGTACGGATAATAGTTAAGGGCGTAAACTAGTTTTAATACGTTTTAAAACTCCTAAATACCACCTACAAAAGATTTTTTACCCAATTATAGTCTTTTTTTGCAACCGTAATAATACGTACGCTAAATTGGTTTAGTATATACCTATAACCAAATAGTTTCGCGATATGAATTGAGAAAATTACGTATTAATATATTACGTCGATCGCAAATACGAGCGATCTTAGCGTTTGAAACTTGGTTTAAACCCTTCTAATTAAAAGTCTTAACCATACTTGCACTAATGAGGGTAAAATTTAAATTGACTTGTTAACCGCAAAGATTACCGCTATAATAGTTGTAGAAAATATTAAATCTGTAACAAGTCCGGCTATTAATTTACTCACTATATTTCGGTTGAGCGCTATAAATAATAGGTATTATTGGAATAGAAGTCAAATTCAGTAAAGTCAAGTCAACTAAACTGTGAGTTTAGTTGATTGTACTGGCTTAAAATTGGCTGCAGTTTGTGGGACTGAACTATAAGTGCAGTGCAGTGGGTGCTCACTTCATAGTGAGGCACAGGCCAAAGCGTTTGACCATACAAATTAGTGTGCTGACCGGCTAGCGGTCTGCCAAACTTAGAACTTACAACTCAACAACTATTTTTAATGTAAAACCAGTTACTTCGACTACAGTGATTCGAATCGACTACATTGGAACGATAAAGACCTATCAATACTAATTAGTACTTATTAGGTTAAGCATAGATTGGCTAAGTAAAAGAAGAATTTGCTTTCCTATTATTACGCTTTGTTTCGGTAATGTAAAAGAAATATTTTTGCGTAGGGATCTTATAAGTTGTGTTGCTATTCTCGGTAGTAAGTAGGGAAGACTTATATACTGTGCAGCTGATCACAGTAGTTTATAATTAAACGACGGTATCACTACTACTAAAAACACTAAGAAATCTTTATTGACCCTTTTCAAAGGCGTTAATATTAACCGCCTAAAAGTTTTACAGATTTCCAAATTGGAAAGTAAGCAAACGACTAAGTTATCAATATCACTGCTACTATTACTAAAAATTTCAAATCGTAAAAAAGACCAAGTTTTATGATTTTTAACTATAAATACCAACATTAAGTTCAAATTCATGACCTACTAATTTATACCACTTTTTCCCCATTACAGCTTTTCATTATCATTACGGTAGCTTTAGGACACGTTAGGATTGATATCGTTATTGATTTTAATCGAAAAGAAGAAATGAATAACTTCGGATTTACGTTTGTTAAGCACTTCAACAATAATTTTTTATAAACGGACCTCAATAAAGACTCTATCTCCAAGTACCTAACTAATTAAATTAGCTATTACATCCTCAATTTAAACTTTAGCGGACGTAATATAGGACCTGTTGCCCTTGATAATATTTACGAATTGTTTAACGAATAGACTTTGGATATATGAAAAGTGACAGCTAGGTAAGTCAAAACTAGGCTGAAAAGCAAAGGGGTTAACCTCACTGTTAAAAGAGGGGAAAACACCAGTTTTACCAACCTATTATATAAATACGGAAAAGATAAAGGCCCTTAATATATTCGGGAAAAGGCCAAGTGTATCGCTAGCAACTGCATTCCTTAAAGCCCCTATACACTTTTACTAGGCCTTACTTAAGCTCATATGTGTTTTTGAAACCTGTTTGTGCAATATTGAGGTTTTAATGCCACTATTAATAAGAAATTAATTAACTTATATGCCGTAAGACCTTTCGTTTACAAATTGATTAATTAGGAACTTGAACGTACCCCTTAACACCAAAAGAACTATTGCTAAGTTCCCCGCAACTGAAAACCTCAAGTTTATTTTCCTTAAGCTTTTTATCACGTCTAGTTTTAACAGCCACACTAAAGAAGGAATGACTTTGCACGCAAGCCTACTATGGGCACGACTATTAGGTTTTTCCCTTCAAACTCGGCTGAAGGTAATTATTTTACCTACCAGGACTAACCCCAATACTAATCAAGGGATTCGCTGGGTTTTTACGACTAGAATATCACCCTTCCCTCTCAACACGTTCCTATAGTGAATACGGATTACATGGTGATCACGACGTTCGTTAAAATATAAGGGCAAAAAAAAAGTATAACGTTAAACAGTTTAACTTTCTCAATGTTAAGTTGCGTCCGTTCTTTAATATATGCCGCTAAATAAAGGTTATATTTCTAGTTTTTTACTCGTTATTTCCCAGTATTCTCATCGACTAAGGCGAGGATTATTACTTTTTGTACCTAACGAATTGCTTTTCCTTTCGCAAAATTTACGATGGTCATAAGGGCTACTTTGAATACAATATCAATTTTGCTTAGTATCACATCGACTGGAACATTATTAACTGGTCTTTTTTTATAGATTACTATCACCAGAGAGTGCCCACTATATTTATAATATTTTGTGGCCCTCGCTGAGGTTAAGTTACATTTGCCAGCGGAAAGCCTCGCAACATGAGTGTTCCTACCCTATAATAACCACCCTATTCGAAAATTCCTATTGTTTCAAAATTATACCGTATAATTCATTGAATAACCCATTATAACTGAAATCTTTATCCCCAGCTAAACAGATATATAAGGTTAAAACCTAATCCTATATATATGTAGCCAATTTTTGGGTAATATGTTATACATATATGTTAAATATCATTAGAGTCTTATAATGAACCGTATTAGTTTTCACTACGTGTTGAAAACTTAGTAGAAACTACAAATATAGACTATATTTATAAATTTTATCGACGTGCTACCTAAAAAAGCGCAGATATTATTAGGTGTTAGGGAAAGGAATTTCGACCTAATACACCAATAAAGGGAAATCCACAGCCCTTTACAACCATTATTCAAAGAACAGAAACACAAATGAAAAAAATGAAACCTTTGCTAGTGCCAGGAATCGAACCTTAAATCAGCCTTTTAATCAAGGACTTAAGGTACCCTATAATTTAGAAACTCATAAGGGCGTGAAAACTGTAGCCTTAGCTGGGCCGTATTACATGGCCATCACAATCCCCTCGTAACGCCTACTTTCATCGAGTATCTAATAGCCTTAAAAGATTAAAGGGCTTATAAAACACATATATCTTGGTTGAAAGCCAGTGGCGATAAGAGAGATATACTTTACTTTCTGAGTCAAATTTTTAAAATTGCCTATAAACCTAAGAAGTATAAAGGAATCGTAAAATAAGGTATATCACTAAGCGAGTGGTATGGAGTGAAGAGTCTTCTACGGACAGCCAAAGAAATTTATGCAAAGTAAAGTTGAAGGCACCAATAATCTAACAAGGCGCCGATATAGGTGGTGATGCCCCAAAAATAAATAAATAAATAGAGTCGTCAAGTGCGAGCACTTGAAATAAAGGTCTTTGAAACCTTATATCTTTAATCGCAGATGGAATAATCAAACTTTCAGTGTTCAAGTTCAAGTCTGAATGGTCACGTTGGCACAAGTAACGAGGGATGGAATCGTTAGTTGTGAAGGTTGTTCTCTGGATGCACTGCAGCACAGGCGGTGCGCCGGGCTGACGATAATTTCTATAGCCAAAAAGGGGTCGCCTAAAAAGATTTAAGTGGTGGTAGAGTCGATGAGTGATTTTTTGTTGGAATAGGATACATGTAAAGTGATGGTATTAAGAGCGGTTGGACTTAAAAAAAAATTTCATGAAGGTGGACACTGTTAGGGTTTACTGTGTAGGCCCCTAATCTTTCTTAACAAGGTGGTCCATGCATCCATGAAAAGGAAGTTGATGTCAGGTCGAAGATGATTTAAGTGGTCTTACATACTAAATTATTGGAAAGAGACGTAAAGTAAAATAAACCTCTTTAATTAAATATTTATAGGCTAATACTTTGCCAATAAGTAAATGGAAACATAGGAGCTGGCGAAGGCACCTTACACTAATAGGTATGACAAGTTGTCACGGGCTACAGAAAGTTTAAACACGCTCTATAGTGCTTTGATATTACTTGTAAAAGGTTTTTTAGTTAGTTGTTTTCATTGTTAGCATCCGTAACGGCACAAGTCTTAGCTTCGACTAGTATGTAACCCTGAGTTCTAAAGTTTAACCACGACGAAAACAAACCTTTTAATATGTATTATATGGACTGTAAGTATGGAAGGCCCGGTTAGTACGCTTAATGGAAAGCCTGGACCTGGGAACGTAACCAAGTTATATACGATAGAGGATATTCTTTTTCTTTAAGGTCTTAAACCTATCGAAATAATTGTACCTTAAACTTGAACGTTAAAATATATAAGATTTGCGGGAAATAGGGTTGTTAATCGATATACCATATTATTGTCGAACGCGAATTAAAGTAGGTAATGTATAACATATACTTTCTATTAATATTTAACTGGGGCTATAAGTTTCGCGTTACAGAGTTTAAAGATGATAAGGATAAAGTGAGAAAAAATTAGCCTCAGGCTATCCGTTAATATAAAAATACTAGCATAACCTAAAAGTAACGTGATAATTCTCCAACTATATTTTCCTATACCACCTGATAGGTAAAGACTCCTACCACCAATATAACGATAAAGACCCTAGCCCTATACATGTTTTTGCTATTGAAAATCGCTACGCGGAGTAGATATTTCAAGTTATCATGCCAGATACAGGAACAACACGGTGATTAATAGGAGGCTATTCGTAATACATTACATTACAAAAAGACACTAATATAGATACGAAATTTAACTATATGGATGGCGGTAAATCTAAGGTTAGCTTTAGCCCTGGAAAAAAGCTCTTCTTACTGGGATCGACGACTGTTACTACTGTCGTTACTCCTGTTGTTTTTCATATCTTGGGATCCTTCACCGCTTTCTTTTCTTTACTTGAAGAATATAAAGAACCTTTCTGTTAACGTTAACATTGAAACTAAAGAATTTATTTGAGTCAAAGGCTGTAAAAGGTTTATATTTAATCTTAAGTAGAGGCACGTTTAGTTTGACGTTTAAGGTTTAAAAGAAGTGTTGTAAAACCTAACGATGTTGGAACTTTTTTAACCATATTATTGGATTAACTATCTGGCGAAAAATAGGTTTTACAAAGTTTTAAAAGCGACTAGGTACGAAGATATAAATTTTCCAACGCTAAATGTAATTGAACGACTTTAACTTCGCTACCAAACACATTCCAAACCCCCTCTAAAGTTTAAGTTTACGTTAAAAGAAAGTCAAAAATTGAATTTTAAAGTTGTTGTAAACATCTTTTACTAGAACAGTAAGCTATTACTCTACTTTATGGACTCCGTCACGGCTTTTGACGGCGCTAAGTTTCTTAAAACTATTATAGCAAAGAAAACATAAGAGATACTACGTACTTTATGGATTAACACGTACTTTAGGCTACCAAACGTGTTAATACACGACGCTGGTATCAACTTTATCGCTATAGAGTTTTAAGCTAATACCAAATTAATAGGAATTTAGTATAAACAATTCTCCGCTAAGGCTTGTTAGAGTATTAGTAAGGTTAAAAGGGTATATACTTTTTATAAAGCGTTTTCGATACCTTTATCCTGGGAATAAAATATACCCATATTAAAAAGCATGGCTTTAGATAACAGTATAAGACTTTAACGATATAATTACCTCTAACTATGTTATGTAAACTTTGTTGGTATTTAGGGCTTACCTACATATTACAACTGAGTCGCTATCATCGTCAAACACCTAAAAACATGTTATAACATATAACAAATCCGTAAAAAAGCAAAGGAATGAATGTGTACGACATCAGATTAATAAAGTCCTTAATACCAGAAACGGACCGTTTATAATAAACGTGTTATCCGTTCCTATTTAAAGTCAAATCCTTTCGTAACAAAATCTAAGTAAATAACATAATTCAAATAAAATTTTAAGTATAACCAACCTAAACGTAGCGGTTATAACTATTAACGACCCTATCATTTTCCAAATTATATTAGTTAAACCGTATGGAGAATCTTTTAAATTTAATAGACATCCTTACGTTGATAACCAACGAGCTGAACAAATTAGTTGATACCACCCTTTCGATTCGATCGTTAATGAATTAATAAAACGTCTATGTCGTACAATAACATCTAAAAGAAGGATATAAACTAAAAAAGAACAATGACAAGAACTATTATCCTGGTTAGATATATATAACGATGTATATAATACAAAAAGAAAGTTTAACAAAACTCTCATTCTTAAGTAACGTGTCGAAAGTATTATTAACATACCGGCTAAACTCTTTGAGGAAAGCAATTAAGTTCAAATTGACAGCCTTTTTTATAAAAGGTTATATAACTTATACCGCTAACGCAATTTAAAGGCTATAATATTAATGTCTTAAAGTCGAAGATAATCTACGAAGTTAAAGGCAAGATTATAAACCGACCTTACAAAAAATCACGTCTAATTACTTAAGGATACGGTGATGAAAGTAAAAACTAGATTTTTACTTAATTACTTACAATCCATAAATTTAGATAATTTTTCATCGTTGTCATTATTACCAATTTTATTTTCAGCGTAAAAGTTTAGTTTACACTTAATAACCGAGATATAACGCAAGCGTATACGTAATTTGCCTCCGATATTTAGCGGATTATATTACTATAACCGTCGAAAGAACCAAGGGACAAGTTTCCGGCTGGTATGGTAAAACTTTATGTTCAACCTTTGTACTGACTGGCTGAAATAGGCGTCTATTGAGTCCTAATGTACCAAAAGCACTTTAAAACAGGTTAGGTGTAAAGACTATAACATTTAACCTGTACCTGTTCATTATAGAGTGTGAAAACTTTAGCATCTTAGGTGTATAAATTAATAATACCATTGTCCTTAAAAATACTGTGTTTGTAGAGGTGAAACTGCGTGTTATCGAAAGGTTAAAATTTTAAAAGTATAAGCTAATTACAATGTTTGCTAACTGTATATAACTTAACTTTAATAAATCCATAATCCGTAATTATAATATTAAGTCTCAAAACAGCACTTATATTAACATACGCTAAAAAGAGCAAACAACGACCCTGACGATTATCGACAAGGCTAACGAGGCAAAATTATAAATATACCTGGAATAAAGGACCCGTACAGTTTATACTTCTATATTGTATCAACTGAAATCATCGTACGAGCTATCAATTGCAGCATATATACAGTATTTATAAGACGAGGACTTTGACAGGTTAAATGAAATGATTTAATTGTAATAAAACTATTTTAAACGAGCGATTAATATAGTTTCGTTTGATTTAACGAAATAGAAATTGATGATCTTTGTAAATGAATTCTTTGCTAATAATACTAAGCTTATATCATAAACCGGGTTCCTTATAATACTAGCAAATAAGGAGAAGTTGAAAAGGCAATTTATAATGAACTAAAACCTCGTATACTGGATATCCATTAAGTGTGAAGGTATAATACGAAACGTATTAGCTTTGGAACTGTATGGTATAATAATAGGTTTTAATATCGATATAGTAATTAACGGTAAATTAAGCATTATTACCAAATAGATGGAATTGCTTCCGATACCTATATTAATGTATATAGACTCCCACAGCCTTTACGAATACCTATTAAAGCTAAGTACGACTAATGAGAAACATCTGATAATACATGTAATAACTTTAAAGAAGGTATACAAATCCCGGGAAATCGATGAGTTCTAGTGAATCAATAGCAACGATAATCCCGCCGACTTTATAATGAAGTTGATTCCTAATAGCGCCCTAAAAAGGTTTGTGGATAGCAATACGCTGACCGTACGAATCGATGGCTACATGGAACGCCCGATACATAACGTAAAGAAAGAAGGTTGCTTTGACAAACTTAAAGACAGTCAGGATAATAATATTAATAGTAATGGGAGCAAAGGTGATGAGAGAAGTAGCATAAACTACTATCAAAAGGAACGTAAATAGTAGAATGCGTAATACGAACGTGTCTGTATTAAAAGACCTATGTAGGGGAGTTTAGGAACGAAGGCCAGGGAGGGAGAAAACAAAAGAGCTACAAGGGGCCGTAATTAATATCAGTTTTAGTATATATTAATTGGAATAATCAGGGGTTTGGCTTGCAAATTAAGGACGGATTTCAAAGATTGCCATTTATTAATGGCAGGCAATACTAACGTATAGGCACGAAACAAAAAGCCGCTAATATTAGAATAGAATTCAAATGCAATCAAGTCAAGTTAAGTAAACTGTAAGTTTAGTTAATTATACTAACTGCATATTTGATACAGTTTGTAGGATTGCACTAAAAGTGCAGTGTAATGAATATTCACTTCAAAGTAAGGCACAGGCCAAAGTGTTGGGCCATACAAATTAGTGTTCAGACCTGCTAGCAGTCTGCCAAGTGTTACTTCAACCACAGTGATTCGAATCAACTACATTGTAACAATAAAGGCCTACCAACAGGCAGTGTATTAATTCTAATACCCTATTACTGCTAAGGAAAATTATTTTACCTTTATTGTAGTTTACAAAGATCAAAAAAGATATTAATGTTAACGATGTTCCCAATTACATCATGTGAAATAGAGATGCTATACTTGAAGAAACACAGTAATTAGCCGACTACACTTTCCTATACCGATTAAATAACAAAAACCCTTACCTTTATCCTGAACAAACCCATAACCCATTGCATACCTTTAACTTTCACGATTGTTACACGTATTATACTTTTTAGGAAATTATGCCAGATAAAAAGATAGTAAGGTGCTTAATAGGAAACTATTCGCAATACGTGGAATAAAGGAAGAAAATTACTGTTGTTACGGAGATTGATCGTTAAAATTTTAACAAAGCTAAAGTTAGTTTCGCCCCAGGCGAACATTTATCGTTACTAAGGATAACTATGGATATTACTATATATCTCTATAGTTAGTATACGTGGGTGGCAGTGCATTACGCTATAAGGTACACTCTTGCAGAATGTACGATAACGTTTTACGCTGCAGGCTTCACTCTTTCACAGTGTATGATAACGTTACACGCTGTAAATTTCACTCTTGTAAAGTGTATTATGCGTGGCGCGGTCTAAAAGGGGTATTTTGAAGTATATATCAAAGATTCACTACCCAAATAAGAGATTTATAACCTCTTATCCGTGGCGTGTATTCTTTGAATGCTTTTTCCATATCATATCTATCTTTACAACTATAGTAATAATCTTATAGTTTCTATTTCATTACGTTAACGTAAGAAAAACCTTACCGATACCAATTATTAGTCGACTGGATCGATTACAAATAGTTAAGAAAAGAAAAGACAAACCGAAGTTGAATACCTATAACGGGATGCTGTAGCGGTCCTAACTATTTGTATTTTACCACTACGCCTTATAAATACTATACGGAAATGTGGAATTACGCGGGAACGCCTTTGAAAACCGAAGCAAAATAATAATGTAGGATCCGGAGAAACTTTAAAAAGAACCACTTTAATAAGATATTAATAAACATTTAATGCTTTATTTACTAAAAGCCTTATTAAGTTAACTGTTAATTTGTTTTAGAGCTTTAAACGAAACCGGTTAATTTTTAAAAAGCTTCCTATCATGTATTAGATCATGTAAGCTAAAACCACCAAGTTTCGGAACCTTTCGTTAAAACCTACCCGATCGAACTATAATATCCAAACCGTTCACGAAACACAAAAGCGGTTATGGACGCAATACCAAAGCCGATAACGAAACCTGAAAGTGGTTACGAATATAATACTCAAACCGTTTTCAATCATTAAAAGCGGTTATAATACGATAATTCGAATCTTCCACTAATTACAAACCGAGCCTTTTACACCTAATCATATATATACACCTCCTTCCCCCCTTTTTCTTGCCCATGTTACCCTATTTACCTTTTATAGTTCGATTTACACCGGAGGTTGAAAGTTTAATACGTACGACGTTTGAATTTTTTCCTAATCGTTTAGCTAATATACCGCTAACAAGAGCTAATAAAAACTAATTTAAAACACCTAATTATCCTCTAGTTATGTTTTATTTACGTATTATTTAAACTTTTTTTTATACTGTCAAACCTTGAAAGCCTTACTTTAACCGCTTTAATTAACTTATTTTTTTCGCATTTACAAATATGTACGCTTTTTATTCGCTTTGGAACAAACTACTCCAAACTTTCAACGTACCCAAATTCTACCTACTACGTGAAACCAACAATTTACACCGCTTTAATATTACAAATACAAGGAAAAATTACTCTTTAAAGCCGGACCACCACACAATTATGTCTTTACTAGTAAATAACTTGGAAAAGGTCAACAAATATATGGACTATCTTGGGATAAATGACATATTTAGTAGCAATTTATTGAAGTACTTCTATCTTAAGTTATAAAATAATAAAATCGCGGAACTCGTAAAAAATATAAACTTTTTCACAATAAACATATATATTATTAATACAATTTTACATTATTATAGTGGCGATATAGAGAGAATCCAAATCACCAACGGTTTGAAGGAGGACTTTCTCAATTAAACATTAGATATATAGCGTATAGTAGATGATATTATCTCTTAAATAATATGAATACAACTACAAAATAATGGTACTAATACGCCTGGTGGTAATAACGAACGAATTTCAAAAGTGAAGTTAATAACGGCTTAACATATCTAAATATCTATGTAAACTAATAATAAAGTAATAAAATTAAATTTTGTGGACGGATATTACGGATATTAGTTAAAAAAGCGTTAGAAACGCTTTTTTGAAATAATAGAAAGATATAATATAATATTTCACAAATATAAAGATAAAGGCGCTGAATAGAGTTAAGTACGTATCGTGGAAAAGAAATTGAATTAGAGGAATCTACGAAGGAAAAGAAAGTACCGTATAGATAATCTAAGACGCGGGTTAAACACGAATTCTCTTTAAAACTTGATTAAAAATAGAAACCGAGAAAAAACCACGCCCTACATTCCGTTAACAATGAATTTATTTAAGAAAAAAGCGGCTCAGATAAAGAAAACGCTACGTTTTAAGAAATAATAAGCGAAGTAAAACGTTAGTATTTATCTTACAAAGTAATGCCCACTAACTACAACCCTTACCGCGACCTTTTACCGTATCATTTCCCACTAATGAAAACGACTTTATAAAGCTTACCAACTTCGTTAAGCTTGGAAATAAGGATAAGAACTATAACAATAAACTATACGATATACTTAATAACGAAATACATATAATTAAAACAAGTATAAATGCCTGAATATTAAACCTTTCTAGTTTTACATTATTTTGCTTACAATATTGTTGAGGAAAACTAAGGAATAGTATATATAAAACTTTACGTAAATGAACATATATTCGAAGCATAATAACGGGTTAAAATTACATTTCGATAAAAAAATCAACTATAAACTGAACTATAGGATCTGGATTAGTATAACATGAGAATCTGTGGAAACCTAGCGCGGAAACTTTGATGAAAACCTATAAAGGGTACTTACTACCTTATTAGCAAAGTTTCTGAAGTATTATGCGGCCATTAAACCTAAATATCAAGGTAATAAACTATTTATCTATATAGTGATAAAAATATACTATAAAACC
This sequence comes from Anisogramma anomala, assembly GCA_038502455.1. Taxonomy (NCBI): domain Eukaryota; kingdom Fungi; phylum Ascomycota; class Sordariomycetes; order Diaporthales; family Gnomoniaceae; genus Anisogramma; species Anisogramma anomala. The sequence continues at coordinate 10,055,208 of JASMMZ010000006.1, read as the reverse complement.
CCAGATTTTGACTTTATACTATTTAAACCCGAAAAGAACTTAAAATCCTTTGATACGAGTTTTAAAATATTGTCTTAAACCTTTATACTCCGACAAAAGAACTGAAAAGATGTATTTATAACCGATAAAACCAAAGATAAAGGCCAAATTACCAACGTAAACCTCCTCAAAACCATTTACACGTTCTAAATCGAAGATTTAAAGTATACCTCAAATAAAAAGAACGCCTAAATTAGGGTAATCAGAGAGGGAAAAACAAGGAAAGGGGCCTTAATAATAAAGAACGAGAAAAACTATATGGCTAAGGACGAAACGTATCACGACTATAATAATATTTATAAAAGGATATAAAAAGCCTTACGAGTTTCCAAAAACGTTATATAGTATACGGAAAAGTCGACTACTAGTTTACTAACCACCTAATTTACAAGCATATTCGAACCAAACTACAGTTTGAGACCGATTATCTATTAGAAAATCGGATAAAAGCCAAATTTACAACGTACCTAACCGAGTACGAAAGCACGAAACATAAACACAACGCCTACATATATGAATATACCTCTGAAAAAGAAGACTTTAAAGGTAATGATATTTACCTGACAACCTAAGTCGATGAAACCGTTCAACGTATTTTTATAGGACTATAAAAAGTTTCTTTTCTTTATAATATAAACTTGAATTATAAAGACAGAGTGCTATATGTATACATAACGTTATAATTCATGTTTTCAAATAGGTACGGCAACCAGTATCAGGGTATTATACCTAATTCCGATGCGTCAAAAATCTTAACAGCCTAAAAACGATAATTTGACGCGTTCGCGGCTAAATTCCCGAAATTTCAGTTCAACCGTAGAAAAGAATAGCGAAAAGTCCTATTAGGTAAAGGAAAAACGTCATCGCTTGGCACAATCGTTATAAACACATGACTCGGACCGGTTAAGTTTTACGTAATGGGTTTCAAAACGCCATTTCAATTTTCTTTAATGAATATAAATAAACTCGGAATTAAAATCTAGAATACGACTAAAATATTAATTCACGCTTTGAATAACGTATTTGTACTATTGCGGCTTAGGTTCGACTACTTATAGTTTGTCTGAAAGCATATATAATTCAAGATATGTACTTGAATTAACCGGAATTTCGGACATTACAACGAAAATTCAAATACCAAATTACGAAACCCCATTTACAACTACTTTACGCTGTAAATTACACGAATAGAGGAAAGAAAGTACTTAAAGCTATCGAAAAGTTTTGCTATAAGTGTCAACTAAATTTATAATCCCCACCACTGTTGAAATTGAGCATTTAGAACAACGTGGAATTTAATTATAAGGTAATTATCGATGTTATATGCTTCAATAGCCAGCCGGTATTATACTTTGTCGATGCGATAAAGTTATTTCAAACCTATAAGTTCAAGCAGAACACTTTTGCTATAAATTGCTAAAACGTTTTAATTAACTACTAATTAAACCTTTATTTAGGGCCTCCGTATTAGATGAACTACGACGTAAACACGGCTTTCGACTTTACTAAGTAGCTTATTAAAGCTGGAATCGCCGGTAACGAATATGAATAAATACCGGTAAATATACCATAAAGTATTAGTAAATGTAAACGGTATTATAGACCGTTTGAAAAAGTGTATATGGTGTCCTCCAAAAAGTTAAGGGGTACCAGTTTTAAGGAATTTATCTTATAAATAGCGTTTAACGCCGTTAATAATACTTTCGACCCGAGTGGGTTAATCTTTACGTTCCTTATTTTAGGTATTTACGTAAGTATTTATATAAACTTTATATTATCGCTAACTACGGTATAAATGGCGAATACTATGGCTAAAGCTATAGAAGCGTTATATTATTGTCGGTTGAAAAAATACGTTTCAAAATTGTTGGTTATAAATAATAACTTACGTAGAACTAACGTTTCAAAACTATAATTACAATCTAAGGTTCTGGTTTAAAAAGTCAAGGACAGATGGACCATTCCTTGAAAAATTAACGAAATGATAAGCTATAATATATTCGTTAATTTTCTAAACGGTATAGTTTCCTTTCACTAAATAATAATACTGGAGTATAATGACAGGTGGTGAAAAACAGCCTAAAACGATAATTTTCCCCGAATTACTGACGAAATTACTTTTAAGACGAGGAATCCAAACCTCTCCCAATTTTAGTATAGTCCTTGAATCCTATTTCCGGCCCGTTAACACTATAAAAAAGCTGCCTATTTATATTAAAACCACCAATAACCTGTCTTCGAGGCCACCCTGTTAACTTAAACCCCAAAAAACGTTTTGGGAACTTCTTCGTCAACATATTTTTTACTTAAAGAAGATATTAAACCATCATCTTAATTTAAGGCTTCGTATCAAGGGTATTATAACCGTCTTGAATGCCAAGTTTAAATAATTTACTTCATCAGAACTCTCTACCTTAATTGATCAAAAAGTAATTCGTTTTGAACAATTCGACTTAAATATTTACGGCCCTAAAAAAGGATTTCCTACCCATTTCATTTACGAAATCAAGGATAACACCAAGGAATTATACGAAAAAAACGGCGTCATTTTAAAAAGGTATAACAACAACTGTAAAAAATTTTATTATAATATATTAGTTTACCTTATGACTGGTTAGCCACCGTTTAATTCCTCCATTTGTAACTTCCTTTAATACCCCTTACGATTTGTATATTAAACTTGGTAATATTTGGTATATTTACACCGAGTTTAGATAGCGGTTTCAATATCGTATTTACGCTGATATACCTACAGATCTTAAAGGACACTACCTATCTAAAACTATTTTACGTACTATAAAACCCCATTATAGTTTGGTTGAGTTTGATTTTTATTGGTAAAATACCTATTGAAATTATTATAAGGTATAACTCGAAAGATCTAATTTAACTTTCGACTTAGGTTTATTACTTTTAAAGTCCCGTTTTAACAGTTTTACATTAAATGATAATTAAACGGACGATATTTTAATATTATATAACGCGTCGGTTTCTGCATTTAAAAAAAGGAATCTTTTCAAGGTCAGCCTAAAAGCAAAACCTAAAACGTACCTAATTGACGACTATATAACCAACTTTAATAACGTCACCATCACTTTATAGAATAACGTTTTGGGCTTTGCATAACAGGCAATTGAATAAAATTATCCCTATCATTCTGGATAACGTAAAACGGGCCGACGAATATAGGTATTAACTCGAACGTGACGCTTAAGTTGCCATATTAGCATAGCAGAAAGCCGCTTTCGACCTTTTGGTAACCGTATAATACCAAACCGCACCATTGAAATATATATATAAAGTGTTTCACAAATGTTGTATGTAGAAAATACATAATCTAAATCGCGGTTGATAATTTATACCGTTAGAAATACGTAGGTCAAAGGTATTCATTTCTTCTAATAGCTCCTTTACTAATAATATCGATTTCAATTCGTTAATAGGGTTCATTTTAGTCCTTGGTAACGAAATACCGGCTTAAAATGTATTTACATTCTATGAAAACATTATTTATTAAAATTCGACCAAGTATAAACGGATTACAAAAAAAATGAGTGTTGGACATTTATAATATGGTTAAAAGTTTCTATTTAGGAATTACTATAGCGATAACGGTTCGGATAATTATTTTAAACCTTGTTTTAAAAAAAAATTGCTATATATATTATCTTTTTTATGTTTTACAAATATTTCGTTAAACTTATCAGAACGGACGAAAAACTCTCAATGATTCATATTATAACTTTATGCGAATTATATAAGCGTCGGGAAATCGAAGAAACAAGGTAAACCGATAAAAAGCCTAATTTAACAGATACTACAATCAAAAATACCCCTAATGGAACATTAAAATCGCCAATATCGATTAGCACAATATTTGTTAGTGTTATTGTTATGGACTCAGGTCATTAGCCATTGAGTCTATAGGTTATGTGATTGTGTATGTGATGGGATAGGCAGTACCCGGTCTGGGCCCGATCCGGACGCGGACTAGGCGCGGTCCGTGCACGGCACATATGAGGGCACGTGACGGACTAGATACTGGCTATATCTATAGGTTTTGTACGGTGGGCTACGGTAGCGTCTTTTAGTCTTCCGTTATACCTTGATAGTGAGTTCTATTTGGCACTTACTTGGTTTACTATCGTAAATTGTACCATAATATATTATTAAAGTTTTCTTTTATCTTTTCAAAGGAATATCACTTGTAATAAACGAATCGATGGTAAACTTTAATGATTTTATATTATACTTTAACGTTATCAGGAACGATAGGCCGTTCGGGAATACCCAGTTTTTTACTTTTATAAATACATTTCTTCCACTTTCGGGACCAACTGAAGTCGAAATTTCTCGTTTATAAAAACCGTAAGCTATATCGCGTCTATTATAGAGTAACTATAGTAGCCGATTTAATCGACTGTAACTATCGATTTTACATCCAATTTCACTTAAGTCGTAACTAAAATTTAACAATTCGAAGCCGAATTAGCCGCGACTCGTACTAGCTTTTTAACGATTTAAGGTAGGCAAAAACGACATAACTAATCGTAATTCGATGGATTTGCTTTTACGTAAATAGAGACTCGTTGAACGATCCAATTTATATTGAAAACGAATGAGATATATATTAAACGAAGTCGGTATACATTCCGTTACATATAGGGTTATTATACAAAAATAGTAAAATGGGCGGTTACAGCGTATTATGAAGCCGGTAGATACGAAAATAGGTATAATATAGGTCAGTTCCTCGATTATATGGAGGATAGTTTTGACAACCCTTATCGCGCAGATAAAGTATTAATCGAATTAAAGGGATTAATTGTAAGCGATTAAGATCTGTAAGTACCGTTCATTATTAGGTTCGAAATACTTTTGGCTTAAACGGGCGGATTGAATTAGCTTTCGGCTGTAAAATACAATGACTAGTGTTCTCGCGTATCGTTATGTATTTGTGAAAAATTGATTACGGCAGGTGTTATTCGGGTGGATTATATTGTAGCCTTGGAAAAGTACCGTAAACTCGCCTACAAATTAAAGTCTTTAGATTTAAGGCGAAGTTTTGGTCGCTAATTAACGAAACATATATAGGCCCAACAACCAGATAAAGATATAGTTATAAAGATAATTTATACCTTTTAGGTATCTTAGTTAAAATATTATAGTAATCGCAGTTAATTATCTCGATATTACGGCCAGTTATCTTAATAAACCTGTTCGGTACGTATTTACAACCAAAAAGTAAATCGATGTAGGTAACGGTAAAGAAACGTTAGGTTAGGCTCGTTACAGGGCGTTACGTACGTTATAGCTCGTTGGACTATTACTAACGAAATTACGAATTTCGCACGATATTACCTTTTATGTAAATATATATCGTTCAACTCAAAAAAAGTATATAAAAGTTCAATATTAACAGCGATAAAGAAAGCCTAACTCCTGAATATAATTTCGTTTAAAGGTTGAATAGCTTTAATAGCGTAATTATAAAACCGAGTAAAAAGAAATTAAATTAAATTAAAGTACATATAAACGAAAATCTTTTTCTTATCCTAATACTTTTTAATAACATTTATGTTTTCATTATTTACATCGATTTCAATTATAATTATTGTTATATTATAAACGAAGCTTTAATATAACGGTTAAGGATAAGATAAATTCGATTATTACATTTTCGAAATCTCGACACGATGTAAACGTTTCGGAAAAATACGTGTATTACCTAAATATCCAAATTCGTATCAATATGAATACATAATCGAACCCGATGTTAATATATATTATTTCCTGAATAATGCGGGATAGAAATTTGGGAATACTTTAGATCGATACTTATAAATGAGTTTGAACGTTGGCGGTAGTCTTTTATTAATTTATAACTAAGAAAACTTAGTTATTGACGCGATGATGGTACTCATTAGGTCGAGAGATATACGGGGAATGGTAAAATCGGTTTAAATCGGTTTAATGAAACATTTGTATCGAAAGGTATAATATATGGTAGATTAATCGCTGTTAGCTTTTGTTACAAACTTTTACAAAATAAAGCTAATTGTATGAACGATGGCGTTACTGTTATCTGGGGGGGGGATTGATTACGTTTTTCACTAAAATTGGCAGAATTTCGCGATTTATTCGATAAAAGTAAGGTTATAGATTTTCCCTTATATAAGGGAAAACTCAACTATTATATTTATATTCAATAGTAAGAAAATTGATTTTTATTAAAACGACCTTAAGGGTTATTATATTCCATATTACGGAATTATTATTTAAGCTTAAATAAAAGGTTACGAGATTAATTAATAATGGTTAGGTTCAGGTACGTTTCTTATCGGCCATAACGCCGATATTACTTATTTTTCAACTAGGGGGAGAGGGTATAACGGTTTCATATAGATTAAAAAATATTAAATATAATTACCGAGTAAAATCGTTTTACTTTACCTTTAATTTAAAAAACCTTACGTATGTAATTAAAGTCGACATAATTTGTGAAGTTAAATATCCGAACAGCTTTTTATCGTATCTGGGTTGTATCCAGATAAGAGATATTAACGGCGTTTTGTACGGGATTCGGGTTATTTAAATGATTAGTTACTCTTTTCACGCTAACGAAAACTCCGGTAACGGTTTAACAATATATTAATTATATAATAGCGGATGTCTTGGATAATTTTATCATAACTTACCCAAATGACCTTTTGATTTTTCTTTTTAGATACTAAATAGGATTACATGCCCAAAGTTCGCATGTTTTTGAGAGAGTTTTGTAATGTAAAGCTGAATTTGAATTTAAAAAAGTGTAACTTTGGGGTTGAAAAGGTAAAATACCTGAGTTTTTGTATAACGGTTAAAGTATGTATAAAGGCCGACCTCGAAAAAGTTCAGGTAATAAGCTAATAGGAATTACCACGTATTAATCGGAAGATTCGAAGTTTTTTAGGTTTTATTATATTTAATCATAATTTTATTAGTCATTTCTCCAAATCAACTAATTATTTTATCCAACTAACGAAATAAAAAAATCATTAAACTTACATAAAGCAGGAGCAATATATATTTCCAACCTTAAAGGATTCCTTTGTTATGTCCTCGATTTTGGTATATTGGGACCCAAACTGGCTAACGGTAATTGAAACCAATTACTCGAAAACAGCATTAAAAGGTTGTTCATCGTAACGGAATATGGATATTATCCTAAAGCTAATAGCTTATTATTTCGTAAGATGAATAAAGGAGAAACATTATTATATCATTTACGATAAAAGGCTTTTCGCGATAAAATACTATTTAAAAGCCTAGTTTTTTGAATTATGCAGTATTCGTACCCCGTTTACGATCCTAACGAATTATAAAGAATTGAAATATTTCTACTACGTTTAATTTCGAAACTCGGAGCTAAATAAACCATAATTCTTTTTTTAATACTACTGACGGTATATACAGGTAACTTAGGGCACCTATCTAAATATATAAAACTGTAAATTACAAAATAATCCCGAAGTTTAAAAAACGCCATACATCAGTCCTTTCACCTATTTTTATTACTATATTAAACCTGGTAATAATTGACTTATATATTAAGAAAACGTATATTACGGCAGATTATACGAATAAATTCGTTAAGACAGAGGTTTGGGTATTTGATCGTGACGATATATATCCTAAAAGTAAGTCGAATGTTTTTGAAGCGACGACGAGGGCGGAATCGCCCCGAGCCCAACCCACATTCAGGTTATTATCTGGGATATTAACCGGGGATTTTTAATGCATCGAAACCGATAATACCGCTCCGGACTCGGCTCGCGCTTAACCCGTTAACCTAGTTAATACTAAGTAGTCGCTTTATTTTCGGTCCGGATACTTTAACAGAATTATAAGATTAAATAGTGGTAAACGACCCGTTATATAAAGTTTCCTTATTGACAATTTTCGAGGGCTTTAAGGGCTTTTTAGTTAAAAGAAAATAAATAGTATATATTACGAATAACAGGATTAATTTACAAGGTACGTTACGTTATGGTAGTCGTTTATAATTACCTAGTTAAAAACTATTCACGACAAAAATTTTATAATAACCTTATCAAGAGCCTATTATAAATTATCCTGGTAAAAACATATTATTTCGCGTTTTCCAAAAGGATTAATATTGAAAAGGGATAGTCGACTATTTTCGACGCTTGTATAGAATATATACGTAATTTAATATGACGAAAACTCGTCTAGCCTAACAATAAGGCCTCTTTTAATTTATTCCTATTTCAAATCGATCTGAGGTATATATTTCCATCGACTTCATAATTAACTTACTAGTTATTAAAGGCGGTTTTTGATATTTATTGGTTATTTGGAATCGTATATTTTAAGTTTATTCAACTCGAAATTGTATCGTTTATAAGGGCCAATATATTTACGGAGAGCTTTCAGAATGTATGGTGAAAAATTTTTGGATTACAGGCTTTTATTATTTATAACCGCGGTTCGAATGAGGTAAACGTATTTTCAACAACCTCCTATTTTCTATTTAAAGTCGAACAACATTTATTTACGGTGTATAACTCATGACCGAATAACGGTATTAAACTTATAAATTAGGAAATTTAAAAGTATTTATGTATTGTCTTCGATTTTTAGTAATACGATTAGGCTTAATATTTTCCTATTTATTGATGTATATTAAATAACTGAAAGTCTATAGTTGCCGGGTGTCACGTAAACCGTTTGGTAAATAAGTACAGAATGTTTCTTGTCTCAAAGGTAAACGGGGATATAGAGTTATTAGCTGGTCCAGCGGAGCCAGCTATCACGTTTTTAATATACTTACATGAGGGTACAACGCTAGCTCAAGCGGCGATAACAAATATTCAATAACTAATATAAACAGCAACGAACCGTCGATGACGTTTAACGAAACGATATAAGATAAAGAACTATGTTTGATTAAACTTAAGTAATATTAAAACCAATAGTTTAAGTATAAAGTTTAATTAATTTTATGACTAATATCGAGTCGTTGATGTTTCGAACCCATTTAATATCGTTTTGGATTTTTTAATGAATACCTTGTATTTTACGTTAACTTAGTTTAACGCGTGATGTCGGATTCCCTTTTCTTACAAATTTTATTCGATATTCGCACGGGATTAGTTTTGATCGTTAACGATAGAAGGGAAGGTATATACGAGTAATTTAAAGTTTAAAAACATTTCGCGGTAAAAAAGAGGCAAGCCAAAGTTCGTTTTACACTAATTAAATAAAATGGTTATAATAACCCAAAGTAGAAATTGTTAAAAAGACCTATTAATATACTGCAACTTTAAATAAATTTAAAACGAAATAAGGGGATATTCGGGTTTTAAATCATCAGGTATTTCGACGTTAACGTTAAATTTATACTAATTAACTTATATAGGGCGAGTTACTTATACCTTTTGAATAATAAAACGTTTATATAAAGGGGAGAATTTATTGCTCATTATATTATAATATAATAGGTAGGGCTAACTATATATTTTCCGACCTTTTCGCATAAAATTCCGACCTTCGGGTAATTATTATCATTATTTATCAAAGATTTACCTCTTTATCATCATTATTTTCATTAAGGTTTAACGAGTTACAGCGTTGTGAACGTTAAGGGCATTATTATAACTAGCTTCGGATATTAGGAGATATCGATATAGAAAGATGTTGAGGGGCGTAGCAGACGTTAGTAAACGCCGACTAAAGGGACTAATAAAAAGCGGGGCGGGCGCGGGGAAACGTCGAGGATAACAAATAGTATTAAGAGGGATAAACGTTAAAAGAAGCCAACGATAACGGCTAACGAGGAGTGGAACGAAAGGCGGGGCGAGAAAAGCGACCTTTTAGGCAGGTTACTAAGGATTATAACATATTAGTTTAAGTTCTGGCGACGCGATCAGCTCGAGTACAATTTCCGCCTGTTTGCGCTAAGCCCAATTAACTTACTTTTAACTAAAGTTATCAAATTAAATATGGAGGGGAAATCGGAACTCATATAATTACGTTCTAGATATAGTTCTTTATATTTTGTAAACCGTAACTTATATTAATTGTACTGGATACAACTTACGTAGGTATATTATTTTAGTAATTTGGGCTGAAATTACGAAAAGATAGACGACGGACGTTAAAGGGGGCCGAAGTAAAAACGTTACGCATTAATGTACGGTTAATTAAAAGTATTTTATTTCGATAAATAAACGATATCGTAAAGGATAACGAAAAGGTTTTTGAGAAGGACAGACCTAGGAGGGAAAAACGATGAGGACGTGTAATAAAATTAGTAACGGCCTATACGGCTAGCACGGTAAGAATTCCTTACACCCTAATAATATCGCGAAGTTAGGAGAACTAGTTAACCAATTTAAAAAAGGCGGGGGCATAACAGGTTAATAATCCTGGATATCTCCCTAACGCTTACGAGTAAATCATATAATATAGCTCATATATTCGGTAATAACAACTAATTAACGTAAAAGAGCGCGTAAACCGAATGAAGCTGTATGTAAAGTTGTTTTTTAAATATATTACAAAGAAGAGTTTAATCGTAATCTGGTTTTTCACAAAGTTGATTTATAAATTTACCTTATTATAAACTTTCTGATATATAATATAACATTACACCGAATAAACTCGGATATAAATGAAAGGATTATCGAAATTGAAAAGGCTATTAATACACGATATATATATGTTTTTTATTCAGAAAGGGGGGAGTTCGCTTTTATTTTCGTTATTGCTACAAACGGAGAGGTCGCTTATAACGCGAGGAGGCTATAAAAGGTAATTAACTGCAAAGTATTTGCATATAATAGGGTAATTCAATTTACGAAACAGCTTATTATTTTTACTAAAATCTTCGGCAAAAATATTACTTGAGCTAAATTTATTTTACACATTTGTTATAAAAAGAAAAAAGAGAAAAAAAGTTTACAAAGGTGTTAAAAACTTTGGCGGAAAATCACAATTAAAATATAAACCTTTGTAGTAAAATTGTTATAAAAAATGTAATGTAGCGAAGTAAGGACGGCAATATAAAAAGGAAAAGAAGGAAGTTTTGGAGGTTAGTGGGGAGCCTATATTTATAGGTATTAGCGAATCGGATTTGGTAAAGGCTACGTATTATACAGGGCGCGTTATACGGTATTAACGGTAGAAACGATATATTATACAACGTGTTAAAAGGCGCATTATACGGAACCAGCGGTAAAAAGGATATATTATATGATGAAGTTAAGGGACGTATTATACGACGCCGATGGGATGAAGTTAAATCGGCTAATACGTTATATAATACATTAAGGGGCGTGTTATACGGCGCCGGAGGCCTAAGGTTAAACCGGATAATATGTTAGACGGCAGGTTAAAGGCGCGTTATACGACGCTTGCGACCTATGGTTTGATCGGCCGATATATTACACGATGCGTTAAAAGTTAAGTTATATGGTATCAACGGAGAAAGGGATACATTATACGACAAGTTAAGGAACGCGTTATACGGTGTCGGCGGTTTAAGGTGAAACCGGCTAATACGTTATACGATACGTTAAAGGCGCTTTATACGGCGTCGGTAACCTAGGATCGAATCGGCTAATATATTACACGATGTATTAAACGCTCCGTTACCGGCTTGCGCTTAGCCTACGTACTAAGTAGGCGAGGTCTACACCCCGCTTTTAACTAACGGAATGCTGTAACCCTTATAATATTCTGGGAAAAGAGGAGTATATCATTAACTTAGGCTATTAGCTATTAAGTTTATATTTTGCGTAATTATACATACAACAGGATAGGCAGTACCCGGTCTGTTCCCGGTCTGGGCACGGACTGGGCGCGGTCCGTATACGGCATGTGTAAGGGCACATAACGGGTTGGACACTAGCTATGCCTAAAGGTCCTACACGGTGGGCCACGGTAGCCTCTTCTAGTCTTCCGCTATACCTCAATAATAAACTCCATTTGGCACCTACTTAGCTTACCATCGTAGGTCGGACTATAATAGTTATGGAGAAAGTTTTATAACCTTAATAAGACTGATATTTTACGCCTTGCTTTTTCTTTTCTTTTACGCTGTTATACTTTTTTCTACGATTTTAAGCGGTTTGAAACCTACTGTTCACGTTAATTCCCGTATTATACTATGGTATACAACTTGTACCTATACCGCTTTTACGGATTTACCTTTATTTACATTTGTTATTTCGCACCGTTACTAACATACTATCACTCCTTATTTTATATACTTCGACCTTACAAGTTTTGATTTTTTACTCTTTTCTCTTTAGATTTACGATTTTATATCGCTATTAACATATTATTACTTTTTGTTCTATATATTTTAAACCTACATTACTTTTTACATTTATCACTTATATTATGAATATTCTTGAGGAAAGTAATTTCATGACTATGTAGCGTATTGCATGATGGTCAAGAGCACTGGCTCGGCTAAAGAGAGCAACTATTTACTATTAAAAGAAGAGGGACAAAGTGACGTCATCACGATTTTACCAGTCTCCCCATTGCTCGCCCCCTTGATATTGGCGTTACTGCCATTACCGCTATCGAAGTCGCCATCAGCGCCAATGAGGAGGTGATCCCGCGCCTTAGGCCGTATACCTTTAAATAAAGGGCGGGGGAGTTTTTACCTTTCTTACAGCGATGCAAGATAACGTTGTCGAACTGGTTTGCGTAATATATGCGTAGGCTCCGCTTTTAAGCGTTAATAACGGTTGTTGACTTTTTAATCCACTGGTTAACGTTTATTACTAATTATTATCGGTTTATTTTGGTTCTTTGCTAACGTAGTTATTTTCAAAATCGTTTTATACGTTATTTTTTTAAAAGTAAAGATTTTGGTTTGCGGTTAAAAATATAGGTTTAAACTTACCATAAAGCCGGCAAGCACTTAATACAGCTTCGTCTTATAGCTCTAAGATCAACAAAATAGGGGCTTATCTATTTCCAATCCGCTCGAAGTAATAGCAGCGAGCTAAACAACCACCGCTTTTGTAATAATCGTTAATAGATTTTCTCGCGGCCGCGGACGCGATATATAGCATATATGGCGTATCTATTAATGGTCCGGGGTTGCGAACCCAGGTATATTGCTTTAACGCCTTACGCATTAAAGAGGCCTCGCGACGTATTCTGGCGATACGTAGCTTGAGGCGGCGGAGGAAGTCCGCCTTATTTTCTTATTTATAAGAATATTAGGGGTAAATAAATGGGTGGATTTAACAAGTACGAACTGTGGCGTAATTTCACGAAGTTACTTTTACGGTATAAAAGGGTTTCCACAGGTAAGTGGATTTTTATCCATGGGAAAAGGGTAAAGTTAATAACCTTAAAAGCTTCCTGCTTTTCCCCTTATAAGCTGGGGGGAGAGGGGGAGGGAGAAGGAGGAAGAAAGAGGGTGGTGGCGTAGGCGGCAGCAGTGGCGGGCGGCGAGGCCGGAGATGAGGCGGCGATAAAGAAAATGTTATTTGAAGAGAGAGGACTATTGGTAGTGGTGGTGGTATTTATAGTGGCAGCAACAGCGGCGCGTCGGCGCTTACGCGCTAAACGGCGCCTTAAAGTTCTGGTTTTACGCGGCATCTATTTAAAGGCGAGGTTAGTATATGGGAATTGGTTAAGTAACCTACCTATTGAAGCGGTTCAAAATGGTTAATTGAAATAAGGGGTTAGGTTTAATTAAATAGGGACTTATATTCACTTTGGTAACGCGCCGTTAAAAGGAAAACAAAAAAGTTTTACTTGGACCGATTACGATATATCTTTCCATACTAACCCAAAACACGTGCCGGCGTAATTACCCCTGCATAATCACCTTTATAGTACCTGCGTTATTACATCCTTATCAGGAACAATAAAAGACGCCATTAATAACTATGTTGCCACAAATTAGCTACACTACTTAGGCTCTTACTATAATCACCACCGCAACTAAGAACTACTAATGCGAACCTTTATAATTCGTATCGCAATTATACTATTATTATCAATTAAGAACTAACTTATATGATTATCACTATTAAACGACTAATACATACCGCATCACAATTATACTATCACTACTATATTATAGAAACGGAGCATATAGAAAGAGAAGAAAAGATTACCTATATAGATATTACTATATATCCCGATAGTTAATATACGTAGGTGGTAGTGTATCACGCTGCAAGATAAAATTCGGTAAAGTACACGATAACGTGTCACACTACAAGCTGTACTCTTGTAAAGTATATAATAACGTGACACGCTGTATATTACACTCTTAGAAAACGTATTATATCTGGCGCGGTCTAGAAAAGGTGTTCCAAAGTATATGGCAAAGTGTTACTGCCCGGATAAGGTTTATAACCTCTTATCTGTAGCGTGCACTCTCTGAATGCTTCTTTCATATCTTATCTATATTTACAACTACAATACGAATCTTATGATTTCTCTTCTGATAGGTTAACGTAATAGAGACCTTACCGATCATAACCATTATATAGACTGTTATCAATTCAATTACTTTTTATGTCCCTAAGTCACCTACCACTTTCATTCTTTATTTAAAATACATTAACACTCTCAGCGTCAATATTGACGTCAGCGCCAATAAATTAGTTAGGAATGGTTAAAAGCTTCTTCTCTCTTTCAAGTCGAGGTATTTATAATTCTATATTTAAGGCCTAAAGACAGCGATATTGAATTTAACAAAGTTAAAAATACGTTAATTATATCGACGTTTCAATTACCTAGCCGTTAACAAACTATATAAAATCCTTAAGTCCGCACGGTATAACAATGTGGAATATTTTGATTTTAATTCTATTAAAACGCTTTAGCACTATCACCAAACGCCTACCTAAACCCACCGAATATTTAAGTTTATATTAGAAGATAACAAGGATTTGAATTGCGATATTTTAAGTAACGTATTTTATTTAAACAATAAGCCTATTTTCTATTTCATTAACTTTATAACTTTTTTTCACGGAGTCAAATTTCTGAAGTCTTAAGCAGCGAAGGATACGCGGGAAACGTTAAAAATACTGTGGATTAATACGAATTTAGGCCCACTTAATATCTTCGTCCACGATACCGGTATCAACTTTACGGCGGTGAAATTTTAAGCGAACGCCAAGATAATCGTAATCCAATGCAAATAGGTGCCTATTAAAGCCTACTGGAGTATTAGAAAGGTCGAAAGGGTACACGCGCTACTCCACAAAACGTATGACATTCTTACGTTAAATATTAAAGGTTTTTCCAACCAAGGAACACGCCTTCAAATGGCGTTTAGGGGTTCAAATAATATTGTGAGCCCTAAAGTCCTGTTATTAATACTGTTGTTCTTTAGAATGTACCTATGATAAACGAGTGAATCTCCACCATTAACGAATATCCAAAAGAGAGTTATAATCTGCAGCAAAGTATTGAAGGAATTACGGAAAGAATCGTTATGGCGTCAAGTTAATAATACCCTTAAAACTAGAAACGGCATCACGACAATTAAAATTCTTACTCTGCAGTAACATGATAAAATCTTCGTGTGTAATAAATCAAATAAATTAAATAGCCTACTTAATAACTGAAATATCGACAAGCCCTAAGTAGTTATTGAAATTACTATAACCCTGCGACGTATCGCATGATCTAGGTTAAATATTATATTAACGCGACTTATAATGGAGATATGACCCTTTAGGCTAATCGAATAAGCTAATAAGACCTTTTTCCTCACTTTATCAACAAGTCAATAAAATTCCGCTGGCGTGAACAACTACCAAAAAAGATAAACCTTGAAGACGAGGAATATAAACCGGGCCGTATCTACAATATTACTTGGGTAAATAAAAAAGGGATGATTAAAACTTAGTTATATAACTGCGGTCATAAGGTATTACAAAGATTTTTGGTAAATCTTTAAAGAAAAACAATAGAGTCAAGATTAACGGACTTTTAACTTGAGGAGTTGTATAATTCGTATTCAAAGTCGACTTAAACTTTTGCGACCCTAAAATAACAATCTTGAGTACGAAAATCATATACGAGATTAAGGTCAACACCGCAGAACAGCCGTACGAAAATTTACGTTTAGATGCTTAGGGATACGATAATAGAATCAAAGACCAAGTCATTACGTAATCGTTGACTATATAGAAAATCAGCTAACATTTAATAGTTGTTTTGATAATAATTTTGATAGTCAAAATTAAAGGGAAGTTAATCCTTAGTGGCTGCAATATAATATAAACATATACGCAATTAACAACCTATTTACGACGGATCGTGTTGTTGGAATTATTACAGGAACTACGTAACAAATACCTTTTGAAAACGGTAATACGATATATTCAGCAATTTTATGAGCTGGTTAAAATGGGAATTTATTAATTTCTAACTTATTAATCATATTTTAAGGTACAGCTCGGTATAAAGCTTTTAATCCACAACCCGTACTTACTGGTAACGCAAGATAAAGCGTTCGTTTTAATAGGTATATAAACTATTGATATGATTTTAATTGGAATTAAAAGATTCAGAACATCGGAATATTATGAAATTAAAGATTCAATATTTTAGTATTATAAGCCGATCGTTACTTTGGCGAAAAATACTTAACTCAATTTCAATGGATTGTCAATTCGTATACTTAATATTTATATTTACCTCAATTTTCGCTCAAAGGTTCAGAACGCTAACTTGACCACAATTGACAAAATTAACATATATAGGGCTTAACAGTACTTAGAATAATGCGTTTGTAACAGCTATATTGCTGCCTTATTAAAACTGGAGATCTTTTACGACCTATCGATTGCGTTGTAACCACAAAAACTAAGGAATAAAGACTTTCACCGATTGAGTGACAGTTTGGAATGGCACATACGGAATATAAACCAAAGAATTAATATAGTCCCAGTGAACCTATTGAGGGCCAACTTAATAATTTTTCAAAACAGCTTCTTTACAAATAATATAAAACTATTGTGATGGATCGACATTATGATGACCTTTGTTAATAAATATAAAAATGAAAGCCAGTTGGATATAGTTGGAAACCAGATCTATTAAACCTTCATCCTATATAAAAATATTATACGAAACGTATTAGTTTCAGAAGTTTATGGTAATATAGACATCTTCGATATGGACATAACATTGTGAGAAATACTCAACGTGGTAACCTGATAATTTAGAATTCCTTTCATCCCGATAATAATTTATTTCGACTCGAAAATCCTGTTTAAGTGCCTTTTAAAGCTGGAAACTACCAGCGAAAAACTCATAATAATGGTATGTGATGATACTCTGTGAAGCATACAAAGGTATTAAGATTGATTAATTTCGGTAAATTAATGGTAAAACTCATCCCGCCAATACTAAAAAGAAGGCGTCGCTAAATGAGGCCCTTAAGAAGTTTATTAATAGTAATAGACTGACCAGACGTATTAAGGGCTACGTAATTAAGCTATCAGGAAAAACTATATCACGTGCCAGAAAATTGGTATATACTGGTAAACTAAAATATTACCAGTGGATAATGCCGGAAATAACGACTTTTTTAATTAACACGGTTGAATTAGGGTTAGCAATAGGTCAGTTAATCCATATAGGTTAAACAAAAATAATGGGTTGCTTGATCCATATTAATTAAACTTTATAGGGGTATTAATGGGTAGCAGTAGCAATAGTAAGCCACTTAACTCACATAGATTAAGTAAAGTGGCAGACAGCTTAAGCCTCATAGGTTAAGAGAGCTATTAGGCAATAGAAGGCCAATACGCACAAATCTGTAGCTGAAACCTTTTGTATGAGAGTTGATGAAGTTGGAACTTTGAGCTCTGGGGCAAAAAGAGATGATTGGAGTCAATTTAGCTGTAGAACTGGTAGGGATCAGGCTAGGTAACTAGGGTGTAATTTAGTGGTAACCTAAAAATATTTGTTGACCACACGATCGTACACACAAAACAAAAAGCCGCCAGTATTGGAATAGAAGTAATTACAATACAGTAAGCCAACTTTACTTACAGTAAAGTTGGCTATACTTACATCAAGTTGAGTATATTATTCTATAGGTCTATTGTATTGACTGAAAGTTAAGTATAGTATGTGTATACTTTGTACTAGAGTACGGATCAAGCAATTGACCGTATAAATTACTGTGTAGACCGGTTAGTGGTCTGCCAAACCTAGAACAATACATCCACCACTTAACAACTGCAATACTACTGTTACTTCGACCAATCGAATCGATAATGTTGCAACGTCTAAAGACTTACCAATAGGTGTTGGATTTGTAGCAAATCTGGTTATTGATAAATTCGTTACCCCATTATTAAACGTTACAGATAGCAAGTAATTAATTATACACATTATTTGACTGCTTAAAACAATGACGTAGATCCTATGACAGACTGCGAGAGTAAAGACGCTTCAAACAATAAATATACGTAAAAATTGGTTATGTGGCGTAAAAATATTACTCTTAAAGCAACATGACTAGTCGACCACGTCTTTTTATACCGTTCAACTGGTAAAAACGCTTACTATTTCCAAAAAGATTAAACCATTGATCTATTACATACCTTCAATATTGTAAATATTTACGCGTAGTATATAATTTAAGGAATTGAGCTAAATACGAAAGGCCAAAAAACAAAGTTAGTATTTGTAATATATCATATTACCACAAGAAAACATTGTCATTACGGGTATTAATCCTGAATATGTTGGAAAACTAAAAGTTGACTTGTGCATAAGTAAGGAATTATCGTTATTAATATAGACAACTATATAAATGATTGTCAAAACAATTATCTTTCAAATCCTTAAGTCTCCTACTCCATTCTATCTTTATTTGGAAAACATTAAGATATTCAATGTTAACGTCAACGTTTGTATTAATAAACTAGTAAAGAAGTACAAAAGTTTCCCTTTTGATTCTAAATAAAAACATTTGAGGTTTCGTTTCTAAGGACTAGAAGAAACGGTCATAAACTTAATGGAGTCTAAAATACGTTAGTTACACCAGTGATTTAATTATCTAGCCTTCGATACGTTGTGCAAAGTCTTCAGGTCAGCACGGCGTAAAGATATGGAATGCTTCATATTAAAAGCTATTGAAAGGCTTTGCGACCATCGTCTAACCTACTTTGAAACCCCAAAAATGTTCAAGTTTACTTTGAAAGGCGATAAGGATTTGAATTGTAAGATTTAGGCTAACTTTTTTTACCTAGACAACAAACCTGTTTGATGTCGTAAATTTAGCTACCTTTTTTCATGGAGTCTAGTTTCTGAAGTCGTTATAGGCGGAAAATATGTGGAAGGCGTTGAAGACACTGTAGATTAATACGTATCTGAAGCTAATAGACATTAGTGTTTACGATGCGAGCACGTATTTCGCGGCGGAAAAGTTTTAAGTGACCGCTAAAATAATGGAAATTTTATGTAAATAAGTATATATTAAGGATTATTAGAGTATAAAGAAGGTATAGAGGTTATATTCGCTACTTCTAAAAGTTTATAACATCTTAAAGTTAAAGATTAGAAGCTTTACGGATTAGTAAGCTCGTTTTTATATAGCGATAAAGGGTTTGAATAATATTTTGGGCCTTAACCGCTTAATATTATCATTTTATTTTTCGAAGCATATTCTCATCTAACGAGTAAATCATCATTATTAGTAGTTATCTAAAAAAGGGACACGTGTAATAATCACACTAAATACCCGTGAGTATATAGAAGGTGTCAGAGGGTTTATGTTATCAAGAAGATAGCAGAGGTACTGAGTGAACAATATTGCAACCGTGCAAGTAATGATAAAAAGATTTGAGGCAATTCAGAGGTGTAGACTGAATACTTAGATTGACAACTGAAGAACTATAAAGGAAATACTATCTGTCTGGTGATAACTGCGTCCTTATATATCTGTACCTTCATACCATATTTAGTACTAGACAACTTGGATGGCAATATATCCAACATATCCTATGCGTCCGTGCGTTAACCCTAACCCTGGGTTGCTAACATAAGAGATGTTCCCCGCCTGAAGTGTTGGACTTCAGGCTTTTCAGTGGCGCAGTTGCATACTGGCCCATTTCCTGACCCAACCGCTGTCTGGGTCATGACAACACGGCGTACGACTAGGCTTTAAGGAAACTACGAAAGGAATTTGCCAGATGTTAAATTAATAACGCCCTTACCACCAGGAATCGTTTTACGACGATCAATGTATTAATTTTTCCATTGTTAAGTGAAATCTTTGCGTAATAAAAGTTGAGCAAATTGAATGATCCATGTGACATTTTGAATAGCACTAACCCAAAGGTGATTATTAAAACTATTAATGGCACTAGTCATTCCGTATTACTCAAGTTGAACTTTACATTAGGATTAATTCTAATGAAAATCCTTAAGATAAATGAAATATCCAACATCACCTTTTTTCCTTCGTAATCGATAAGCCGATGGAATGAAAGCGACGTGGTCGACCACTAAAGAGGAGTAATACTAAATATGAGTATGATTGTTGGAACAGTAGTAACTGCAGTGCAATCAGTCAACTTTACTGTAAGTAAGTTAACTGTTTGACTG
This sequence comes from Anisogramma anomala, assembly GCA_038502455.1. NCBI lineage: Eukaryota > Fungi > Ascomycota > Sordariomycetes > Diaporthales > Gnomoniaceae > Anisogramma > Anisogramma anomala. The sequence continues at coordinate 10,034,544 of JASMMZ010000006.1, read as the reverse complement.
CAAGTTGAGCGTATTGTTTTGTGGATCTACTATAAAGTTAAGTAAGGTATGTGTTTACTTCACACTAGGGTATGAGCTAAGCAATTTAACATACAAATTAGTGTGCAGAACGGCTAACGGTCTGCCAAACCTAGAACAATACATCTACCACTTAACTATTCAATACTAGTGTTACTTCGACCGATTCGAATCGATAATATTACAATGTCTAAAGGCTTATCAATACACTAGTCCTATCAATACTAATTAGTGCTTATTAGTTTAAGTACATATTATCTAGGTAGAAGAAAAATTTACCTTCCTATTACGCTTTGGGAAAGATTAACGTAGAGAAAAAGAATTTGCGAAGGGTTTTTACTACTGCTTCAATATACCACGGCAGTAAGTAGAGAAAACTTTGAGATTACATCAGTCTACAACAGCAGTTCGAAGTTAGCGATGGTATCACAGTTGAAAAGACTAAAAAATCATCACTAAATCCTTTTTAAAAACCTTGATATTGACCATCAAAAGTCTCAAAGATCGTTAAGTTGGCAAAAAGCTAAGTTAGTACTAATGCGGGTGCTACTACTACAAAAACGACTGATTTTCGCGCAATTCAACAATAAACAACCTTCGACCTTATTTCCTACACCAAACTTCACCCTTTATACCAACGTTTTCCTCAACACCATTTTTTACTTTTCCTTTACATTACAATCGTCAATTAAACGTGTTAATATAGTTACTTTGAGCGAAAACACTGATAATCGCCAAGTTGCGCCAAGAAAGCTATATCGCGCGACTCCACGCCAAATCGCCAAGTTTATTTCTTAAGCCACCAAGCCCCATTCCAGCTAAAACGTCAAAATATCTACTCCAAGCGCCTAGATCGATACCATTATCAACCCTATCAGAAAAGAAGACATTAAAACCCTCGGACCTAGTTTTCCCAAATATTATGATTAAAAAAAACTTTGGTGAATAAATCTTAACAAAGATTTAACTAAAGAAGTATCCGATTAACTTCGTCGATTATTATATTTTCGATTAAAACAGTGGCAAGGAACTAAACTGTAACGTTTGCGTTTTTCAAAATCATTGTGTTTTTATCGTTAATTGGATTATTAATATGTGCAAAATGGTTTAGCAAGGTATTGAATATAAACTAAAACCAGAAGTTGAACGACGTGGAATTTATATATTAAATAAAAACTTAATCCAGTTGATATAAACTCTTTTTAAATTGGCTTAGTTTGAAAAGTTTCCCCAAAATTCTCATTATTTAAACTTACAATGTGAATAAAAAGGTTTGAAAGATCTTTAACGCTCTTATATACATTTTAAAAAGCTATTAATGTTACCCCTCTAATTAAGTAAATCTTTTGATTCTTCCCCCCCTTCTCACCAGTTCCTTATACGCCAACGAAAAAGAACCTATTGATTTTCTCGGTAACCTAATACATCCACGTGAAAGCGCGGAGTACGCCTTCAGTGGAGGCAAAGCTCGTGTAATAGTAGCTGCCAACGCAGAAAGAGAAATTGACGTCGGTGCAATCTAGTGATTAATTGTACAAAATCTTCAAGTATCCCTTGTTCCTCAAATCTTCCCTCAAAGTCGTTAAGGGTTTCCTCAAATTCATCAAGTTCTTTAAAGCGAAGCTTCCCATGGCAGGTACGCTTACTCATATAAGCCCACTACAGATCCTACCATAGAACTTTAGTCCTCAGACTAGGTAACTGGTAATTACCCCTACTATCGTGACTCGGAGGCTCTAAGACTTAATTTGATAGAATGAAACATTATCAATGATTAGAAAGATTCTTATGACCTTTCTTCCAGACCTGTCAGAATGGTTAATATTAATTACAAACTTTTTACGGATTTCAAGAAAATTTGAAATAATGGATAAAATTATGATGGAAAAACTTTGAATGGACGTTTTTTTTTATTGATTAGTTTCCAATATCTTCACAAATTATGGGAAAGACCAATACCTGATTTCTCGAATAAAAGAAAAAACTTTGGAAAAAAATTTATAATGGTACAAAATATTATTTTGGATATAACGTTTATTTTATAAAATATTATATGTATGAGTATTTTACAAGGTAACCAAATATTTTATTCAAGATAAAGAGGAAAGAAATTCGATAAATATTTCAATTAAATGTTTGATAATTTAATGCTATATTAATAAGTAATGGGAAAATCTTCTGTTATCGAAGTCATATTTTTCGAATAAGTACAGGCAATAGGTACGGGCGTAAACGAGTTCAAATATGTTCCATAACGTCCAAATGCCACCTGTAACGGCCTTTTTACCTAGTTACGGTCTTCGTTTACGATTATAATAGCCTGTACCCTAAATTCGGCCGGTATATATCCTCAAATTGATAATTACCGCGATTAAAATAACAGTATACCAAAATAAATAACATGATATGAAGATAATACTTTTCAAACAGCTCAATAGCTAGCCAACCACGCCTTTTGATAATTATCAAGTGGCTGAAACCGGTTTATTTTCTTTGAAAATTAAATACTTAACCCTTTATATACCTATAATGTTTTTGATTGTGACGTAAACTATGCGTTTCAAGGTATCATTCCAAATACAGGGGTATTAAGGTATTATACAGGAGGTTATTCGTAATATCTCTCATTGCAAAGGGAAATTATTATTATTATATAGTTTAATCGTCAAAATGCTGGCAACGTCAAAGTTAACTTCGGTTTTGATAAATAATTATCATTATTATGATTGATTACTATTTAAATTATTATTGAACTGATAAAGCCAAACATCTTTTGATTCCTTATTTTATTTCTATTTTGTTTAATATATATATATATACTCAGCATTGACGTCGATGTTAACGCCGACGAACTGGTTAAGCATAGCTTGAGGTTCCCCCTCGTTTTTAAGTAAGGCTACCTTTGGTTATATTTTTAAAGCTTGAATATAATGGTATTTGATTCAACGGAGTTAAATATACGTTAGTTATACCGGCTTCTCAATTATCCGGCCGTCTATAATCTATATGAAGTCATTTGGTCCATAGTGCATAAGAATAGAAAATACATTGCTTGAAAAACTATTCAAACTCTTTGTCTTCATCGTTAAATGTATATCAAAACACCCTTCAAATTTAAATTTATATTAAAACCTATATTTATTTTAATCATATGATTTTAATCAACTTGTTTTACTTGGATGATAAGTTTGTTTTTCACGTGATTTACTTTGTTCCTAATTTTTGAAAGTGAAATTCCTTAAGTTTTTGTAGGAAAAAATATGTGGAAAATATGAAAGATACTATCGATTTAGACTTACTTTTTCCTACCTAACGTCGTAATTTATAATAGTAATATTAATTTTGACATAAACAGTTTCAAATGAATATCAATATAATTAGGATTTAGCATAAATAAGTACTTATTGAGGTTTACTAGAGAATTGTGGATATTAAAGAGGTATATATATTACTTCATGAGACGTATAATATCCCATCTTTGGAAATTGGGAGTTTTACATATTTGGAGGCACGTTTTTAGATAAAGGTAGAGGGCTTGAACAATATTGTTTGCTTTAATGGTTTTTATTGACTTTATTAGCTTTTGGACTGTATTTTCTTTTGAAGAGTAAATCTTTGCTATAAACAACTACCTAGAAAAGGATTGTGGCGTACGATAAAGTTTTCAAAGAATTTAGCAAATAATCGGCACGGTGTTAAGTTCACAATGCTATCAATATTGAAAACAGCCTTATAATAATCGACGTGTTATTTTTACCATTATAAAGTGAAAATTTGGTGTGGAAAAAGTGAGGTAGATGGAACAACATATTCAAAATATTCAGCATTGGTAAATCTAAAGTATTCATTAAAATTATTAACGGTTTTATGATATTTGGTATTACCTAAGTCAAATGCTACATTATAGCGACTAACGACGACGATAATAAGAAAGATTCTAAAGCCCAATAAATGAGTTAATATAATCGTCCCCCCTTCGCGTAATTAATAAACCAATAGACTGTCGATAGAGCGTCCAACTACCAAAAAGGAAAAACATTAAGGGTATGGAATAAATATTGGACCGGATCTACGATATTATTTAGGTTAGTAGGAAAAAGAAGGATGATTATAATTTGGCAATTAAGCTTTGGATATAAGATATTAACAAAATCTTCAGCAGACTTTCTGAAAAAATCGATAAAATTGAGATAAATGAACTTTTTCCCCAAGGAGTCGTACAATTCGTACCTAAAAACGAATTTAGCCTTCAAAATCCAAATATTATTATTTTCAGTCAAATATTATATACGAAGTTAAATGTAAAACCATGGGCCGGCCATACTAAAAGTTACGTTTAAGCGTTGAATGATGTAGCTATAAAGGTATAACCTAAATACTTATGTAGTCGTCGACGATTCAGAAAATTATTTAACGTTTAATAATTGCTTTGGAACCAAATTTACTCATAACAACGCATGGAAAGTTTACCTTTGATAGTCGTAATATTACATAAACGTATACGTGATTATCAATTAATTTATAAAGGACTCCAAATACAGCTAATATTTCGTAATACATAGTTTTCGTGAATGGTTATACAATACATCAAGTTATTATACGCATTAGCTGAAGTATGTATTTATTGATTCTCAATGTATTAATTGCACTTCAAGTTGAAGTTATATATTAAATCCTTAATCTACAATCTGTTGGAATAGTACTATATGCAGTGGAGTAAGTCAACTTTACTTACAGTAAAGTTGATTATACTGACTGCAAACCGAGTGTATTGTTTTGTGTAAACTTACTATATTGGGTGTAAGCCGAGTACAGCAGGCAATCCTTCTCACAAGGGCACGGGCCAAGCAATCAACCATAAAAATTACAGTTTAGACCAGCTAGTGGTTTGAAAAACCTAGAATAATACATACACCACTTGACTACTGCAAAACTACTGTTACTTCGACCAATCGAATTGGCAACGTTTCAACGTCTACGGTCCTATTGATAGTCAAGGTCTACCAACACTACGGATTATTACTAACGTAATTATAAACTCTACCCGGCTTTTCCTTCGACGTAGGTGTATACTTTCTAAGTTGAAAAGATAAATAAAAATTCCTTTTTAACCGTGACAGTAAAAGCCTAACTTCTAAATACAGTTTCGTTGGGGAATTACGCAACCTTAACAGCGTAGTTATAGGATCGAATAAAAAGGAGTTTGATTGGATTAAACCACGTATAAATTAATATTCATTCCTTATTCCTATACTTTTTCATAACAGTTACTTTTCCGACGTTTAAATATATTTTAGCTATAATTATTCCTATACTGAAAATAATGCTTTAATATAACAATTAAAAGTAGAGTTAATTCAGCTATGACGTAGTCGGAATTAAGGCATAGTATGAGCGTTATAACGGAATACGCGTATTTCTAAAATGGGTAAGTTTCGCGTAAATATTAATAAATAGTCGAACCCGATAATAATATATATCATTTCCAAAATAACGTAGGATGTAATTCTTGGAACTCAACGGATACTACATTAGTAGGTAATGTTAAATGTTGGCCGTAATAGCTTAATAATTTATAATTAAGAAAAATTAATTACTAGTATGGTAATAGTACGTTTAAGGTCAGGGGATATTTGAGGTGTTATAGAATCGGTATTTATTAGTTTCGTAACCAGATTTTAACGAATTATATAACGTGCAGGGGATTAGTTATAATTAGCCTTTATTTTAAGTTTTCGTAAAATAACGAGGATTTTATAGTTGATGACGTCGACTACCATAAAAAAAGATGAGGATTTATTACAATTTCCACCTGAATTGACGAAGTTACGTAACTTGTTCGATAAAGAGATGGTAATAACCTTAGCTCCGTACCGGACAAAGCTTAATTACTATATTTATATTAAACAAAACGAGGATATATTTTGACCAAATATATCATAGAAATAGTTGTATTTATTACTACGAAATTAACTCTTCGAATTTCAGCTTTAAGTCACCGAATTAGTAAATAATGGTTAGGTTCGCGTAATTTATTTATTGGTTACAACGCCGGTATCACTAATTTTTCAACTGGAGGGTGAATAGCGGTTTTATATAGATTACCAGGCTTTAAATAAAATTAATAAATAGGTTCTTTTTCTCCTACCTTTAATTAAGGATACTTTACGCGTATTGTTTAAGTTGAAGTAGTTAAGGAAGTTGTATATTTAAACGGCTTTTCACCGTATATGGGTTATATACCTATAGGAAGAATAAACGGCTTTTTTATACGTTTTGACTTATTCAAATGGTTTGTTACCCTTTTCGGACTAACGAAAACGTTAGTAAATTTTTAACGGGGTATTAATTATATAATTGTTGATATCTTAAATAATTTTATCAAGGCTTACCTAAACGACCTTTTAGTCTTTTTTCCGTTATTAAATAAAATTACATAGCGAAAGTTCGCGTAGTTTTAGAATATTTTCGTAATACCGGGCTAAACTTAGACTTAAAAAAAGTACGACTTCGTAGTTGATGAGGTGAAATACCTGAGGTTCATCGTAACGGTTGGTGTAGGTATCCGGCCGACCCTAAAAAAGTCCGGGCGATTCGCGAATAAAGTCCACATGTACCGTTTGGAAGGTTGGAAACTTTTTAGGTTTTGCCACCTTTTATCGAAACTTTATAAGGAATTTCTCTGATTTAGCTAATTATCTGGATCGATTTACGAAACAAGGAATTTGGTAGGCTTAAATGGATTGGGAGAAATATGCATTTAAAACGTTAAAAATATATTTATTACGACCCTAATTTTGATATATTAGGATTCAGATCCGTTAACGTTAATTGATAACCATTGTTCGGAGATGGAATTAAAAGGGTGTTTGTCGTAAAAGGATAAGGATAGTATTTTAAGACTAGGAGCATATTATTCTATACGATTAACGTACACGAAATACAACTATATTATTTGCGATAAAGAGCTTTTTATAGTAGTAACCTATTTGAGAATTTTGTTATCAGAATTACATAATATTCGTACCCCGTTTAATATCCTAACCAATTATAAAGGATTAGAGTATTTTTCTTCGCCACGTTTAATCTCGAAATGTTGGGCTAAATAGACTGAAGTTTTTTTTTATTTTCCAATACTATTTACGTTACGAGCCCGCGACCTAAAACGCCCGCTTGGATAAATTCACTCGTGAATTGAAAAATAAGTTTAAGGTTAAAAAGCGTCGCGTGCAAGTCTTTCAACACATTTATATAGCTATATCAAATATAGTAGTAATAAACTTATACATTATAAAAACGTATATTAAATGGGAATATATAGTGGAATTTATTGAAACAGCAACCTTTTCATTAATCGTAATAAATATACCTCGAGGGGCAACCGAAGGACTCCGGCGCATCGACGGTTATAATACTTCTTTAGTCTTGGCCCGCGCTAAACTCGCCAGCTTCGTTATTACTAGGCGGTTAACTTATTTTCGGACTAGATATTTTAGTGGAGTTATAAAACTAAGATATGGTAAAAGATCCGTTATATATACTTCTTCTATCAATAGTTACCGAAAGCGTTAAAAAATTCCAGTTAAGGCAGGATATTCGGCATAAATTGCGAATTATGGTATCGATTTGAGGGGTATGTTACGTTATTGTAGCTATTTATAACTGTTGAGTTAGAAACCTTTGACGACGAAAACTTTATAATAAACTTACGAATCACCAATTAAAGGTTATTCGAGTAAAAACAATTTAGTTCAAGTGCTTTAATAAGATTACTATTAGGAAACAATATAGAAATATTCGATTTTTATGTTGAATATATACGTAATATAACGGTACGAAACTTTGTTGTACTTTATAATAAGTCCTTTTTTAACTCTTTCCCATCCTAAATCATAATTAGTCTTATATTTCCATTAACTTTATAATTAATTTACCGGCTACGAATAACAGTCCTCAGTATTTGTTAATTTTTGAATAAACTATTTAAATTCGTCTAATTAGGGGCTATATAGTTTATAAAAAATATGTATGGAACATTTTCGGAATATGTTATAACGATTTTATAACTTCCCGTATTTCATTATTAACTATTGCGACTCGGATTATCTAATGGTAATTGAGACAACCTTATATTTTCAATAGGAGTTAAACACTATTTATCGATAGTATATTATCCGTAAATAAACGATGGTATCGAACGAGTAAATTAAAAACTTCAAAAGTATTTTCGAATTGTCGCTACCCTTTCATAGTTAGATTTAATATTACATTTCCCCACTTATCAATTTACAATAAAAAACCTTGAGTTGACGGCTACCAGGTTTAATATAAATAGATTGATCAATAAATACGAAATGTCATATATCCTTAAGGTAAACTGGGATTTAAAGTTGCTAACGAGTCCAGCGGAGCCAATTTATACGTTTCTAATATACTTACGTGAAAGTAAGGAGTTAACCTAGGCAGCTATAGTATATATTGAGTAATAAATAAAAATAACGGCGAATCATCAACGATATTCAGCGGAATTATATAAGGTAGGCAATTTAGTTCTACTTCATTTAAGTAGTATTGAAACCAAATTCCCTAATCAAAAGCTCAATTAACTTCAAAATTAATGATGGGTTGTTTATATTTCGAATATAGTAAGTATTATTTTAATTTTCTTTTTAAAAAATACCCTATATTCCACGTGTATTCATTTAAACGTACGGTTACGAATGCCTTTCCCTTGTTAATCTTATCCGATATTCGCTTGGGACTAATTTTCGTCGCAGACGATACGAAGGAATGTATTTATAAGGAATTTAAAATTTTAGATATTTTTGCTACGAAAATGAGGCGGAGCGGTATTCTTCATATATTGATGAAACAAAAGGGTTATAATTAGTCGAAGTAGGAGTTATGAGAAAACTGTTAGTATAAAGTTACTATTAATAAATTTATGGCGAAATAGGGAAACGCTCAGTATTATAATATCCCGGTATTTTGATATCGGCGTCGAATACTCCCTAAATAATGGACATCAAACCATTGGCCTTTATCTCATAGATAACATGAAATCAATTAAAAAGGAAAAAATTCATTATAATTTTAATATAATATGATAAATGGATCTAGATATATATTACCCGGCTTTTTTGGATAAGTATTAGATTATAAAACGGCTTTCATTCGAAATTAATAAGTTTTATCTATGAATTTATTGATAGGCCTTAGACGTTGCAACGTTGTCGATTCGATTGGTCTTCGAAGTAACAGTAGTATTGCGTGGTTAGATAGTAGATGTATTGTTCTAGGTTTGGTAAACCGCTAGCCAGTCTGCACTGTAATTTGTATGGCCAAGTACTTGGCCCGTGCCCTAGAGTGAAGTACAGCGTACTGTACTCGACTTACATCTAATGCGGTAAGTCTTCACACAAAGCAATACACTTGCAGTACAGTCAACTTTACTGTAAGTAAAGTTGACCTACTGCACTGCATGCAATACTATTCAAATACTGGTGGCTTTTTAGTTTATGCGCGCGCACACCAGTGTGGCTGACCAATCTTTTCCGGTTAACGCTAAACAGCGGCCTCGTACCCCCTGTCTATTCAAATTGACTTCCATACTGCATCGCACCCAGTTACATGCAAATTAATCCCATTTGGCTTTAATTGCGCCGTTGTCCCCGAGGTCTAAGTTTAACAACTCCCATAAAAAGTTCTTTCGCCACAGCCTTTCGTAAACCTTCACTTCAACTGTACCACTTAAACAGATTACCATTATTAATCCCAATCCCCTAGCAGTCTTGCAATCTGCTAGCACATCCCTGTCCGCCGTCACGTGGCCTAGGCTTTCCAGGCGGCTTATCCACGTAGCCCTCAATGCGTATAGTTAGCTGGTTGCTGTCCACAAGCCTTTCTAGGGCTTTATTTGGCGCCGCCTTTGTTATGACATTTGTAAGGTAATCTTTGTCGTTAATTCATCAAAACTCCTCGATTTCCCTTTCCTTATAAGCTTCGCAAAGTGCTATTACATCGATTATCAGGCGCTTTTCACTTGTGGTTCCGAGTTTTAAAAGGTATTTAAAGAGGTTTTTTAAGTTGGTACAAATTACTACCTGGATAGGAAGAATCTTTAACTACCTGGTAATAATGTTAAGGGTCTTCCACCGTACTATTCCTACGTTAAAACCAGCTATTATTCCTTAAACCTTTAATGTTAGTACCTTTTATGTTATTTTTTGCATTTAACAGAGGATCAGTAAACTATGTTACCAGTAATACTAAACTAGTTTTCCTACCTATCTTTGTTGACGAGGGTTATTAGAAAGCCTATTTGTAAAGACAGGTCGGTGTTATTTGTAAAGAACCTATTCGTAAAGATTATTAACTTTACCTTTGACAGGTCGATTGGAACTATATTAATCTCGCGGTCCAGATTTTATATTTACCATTCTATTCTTTTATTTAACCGGTTTAAGTCTTTATCTGTTGGTTCCTATAGTTATGCGGCGATGGAATGGTCGTACGAGGCTTCCGGTTGGCATAGGATAGCAATATAGCTATCTTGGGCACGTTATTCCAAGTACCTTTAAGCCCTAGCCTTATTAGTCTTATTAATTGTGGCTAAAATAGCGTCTCAACCTTTCTCGCGAAAACTAAAGCCAGTATTAATACCAAATATATAGATTAACGATCCATTAAAGTCAAGTTGGTTATTTTCCGTTAATATTGTTACCCGCTTATAATTTCAGAACTTAGAGTTTTCAATTATTATTTTTTTCTAATATTATAAAGCCAGCCGTTTCGACGAAATGGGTGTCATTAATTTACATTCCTACTTTACCAAAATCCTTTTTTTACGTTACTAATAAGTACGAATCTTATATTAAAAACTTTATCGCTAACTATGATATAAAGTCCGAATAGTAGGCTAAAAACCAGTAAACACCTGCTTTGATTAATCTATATAATGGGTTAACATACCATATTACCGTTCCTAAAAGGTAAATCACATAGCTCCTATAGTAATTTCAGTAGCACCACCTTTTTCAAATTCGTTGCTAATTGTATATAGGTTTACGTAATGTTAAGGCTATTAAGTATAAGCTTACTTTTAGTTTTAGTTAATAAACTTCTTATTAAAACATGTAAAGGACGTTAACCAATTTTTCATCATTAACGAATATATAAGGATCTAGTCTTTATCTTTATCGCCGTATCTTTAAGCGATTAGTTGTGATTTCTTATACGGCCGCTCCATGTTCTTTCCTTTAATATCGTAAATAATTTTCGACTTGAAAATCGTAACGTTCAGGTTTTAGAAGTTACAGTCGGTTTTCGGTACAAATTGTATAACTTTTCGAGTTAGCAAACCGTTGATTTCGACCTTATCGCTTTCCTTAAAAGGTTTGCCAGAAATTTTCATAATCCCTTATACCTTAAGCTTTACCATTAAGTTTTCGTTATCCTTTTTGTACTATTTACCTAATTAATATTATAAATACGGCCCGATATATATTTCTTTTCTTTAACGGTTTTTTTTTTTTTTTTTTTGGAGTCATCCGCACCGGTGGCGTTTTATCGGCTTATCGATAACAAGTGGGTGAATTTTATATTGATTTAGTCGCGTAATTTATATCTTTTTATTGTTAATAACCTTAATATAAGGTTTAACTTAGGTAATTCGGAAAGATACAGAACCGTTAGTAGTTTTAACAACTACTTTAGAGTTCGCGATACTTAATATTTTATTTAGCCTTTTCTATTTGCCTAGCTTCCGCCACATAAGAACTTTACTTTACAATGGCAAAGCAAGTACGTCGATCGTTAAGGGACCGTTTCTGGTATTGAAAGCGTTATTAATTTGGCGATGTGCTGATTCTTTTCGTAGTTCCTATAATAATCTCACTAAATACCCGTGAGTATATAGAAGGTGTTAGAGGGTTTATGTTATCAAGAAGGTAGTAGAGGGGCGGAGTGAACAATATTGCAACCGTGCAAGTAATGATCAAAAGCCGTGAGGCTATTCAGATGTGTAGACTGAATACTTAGATTGACAACTAAAAAGCTATGAAGGAAATACTATCTATGTGGTAATGACTGTATCCTTATATATCCGTGCCTTCATACCATCTTCAGTACTGGATAGCTTGGATAGCAATATATCCAATATATCCTATGCATCTGTGCATTAACCCTAACCCTGGGTTGCTGAAATAAGAGATGTTTCCCGCCTAATGTGTTGGACGTCAAGCTTCTAATGGCGCAGCTAGTCGCTGGCCTGTTCCATAACCTGCAGTTGGTTCTTAGGTTATAACAGTTCACTTAAAGCTTTTATATAAGCCGCAGAACGTTTTTAAATACTTGCTGATGGCGGAGATTCACTCGTTAGTTGTAGGTACGCTTTAAAGACTAAAAGCATTAATACTAAGCCATTAGGGTCCACGGTATTATTAAAGCCTTTTACTTCCACTTATAAGCGTGTTTTCGGATCTGTAAAGATTTTAATTTCTAACGTAAGGATATTATACTCTCGGCGAAGTAAAACGTATACCTTTTTAACATTTCTAATGCTCTAGTAGGCTTTTACAGGTACATGTTTACACTAAATAACTATTATTTTGATATCCTTTTAAAACTCTGCCGTCGCATAGTTAATACCAACATCGTAAACGAAGACGTTAGGTAGACCTAGGTGCGTGTTAATTTATAGAATCCTTAACGTTTCCCACGTATATGTTTCTGAAAGGGACTTTAGAAACTTAGTTCCGTGAAAATAGGATGCAAAATTCACGATGTAAAAAACAGGTTTGTTATCCAATTAAAATATATTAACAAATATCTTGTAATTAAAGTCCTTATCATTTTTTAGTATAAACTTAAATATTCAAGGGGCTTAGGTATATATTTGTTAGTAGTAGCACAGCCTTGTAATGGCTTCAAAGGCAAAATATTCTATATCGTTATGCCCTGCGGACTTTAGGACTTTATACAACCTGTTAACAGTTGGGTAGTTGAAACGCCAGTATAGTTAACGTATTTCCGGCTCCGTCAGGTTTAAAACCACTGCCTCTGGGTCTTTAAGATAAACCATAGATACCCCTACTTCAGGGTAAATAGGAACCTTTAGTTGTTTTTAACTAATTCATCTGCATTAACGTTAACGTTAATGCTGAGTATTTTTATATCCTTTAAGTAAAGTAGGAAAAGGGTAAAGAACTTGAGAATATAAACTGTAATCGCTCCTATAACAGTTTAAATTATTGTTATCCCTAGTAACGATAATTTTTCCTTTAGGTCAAAGCTAACTTTAGCCTTACCTGTATTGTAACGATTAATTTTCGTAACTGTAGTTCTTTTCCTTCGCAGTATTATATAATTCGAATAGCCTCCTATTAAGTACCTTACTACCCCTGTATCTGGTATAATACCTTAAAACATATAGTTCGCGTAACGATTGTGAAGGTTAAAAGTATATTAGGGATTAGGGACTTAAGTAAGGAGAAGGTAAGGGTTTTTACCACTTAAACGGTATATAAAGGCTTAGTCGACTAGTTATTAGGCCGTCGTATCAGTAGTAGTATCTTCGTGCCATTTAATTTCCTTAGGAGCGTTAGCAACGCTAATTAGCTTATCGTCTTTAGCGTTCATAACTTAATTTAAGTAGTTTAATTTAGAAGTAATAAAGTACTGGATGTGGTATATTATTTTCCTCTCATTACACTCGGCGGGAGGGTTTTGAGTTAACCAGTAGCCAGACTTACCATAAATTTAATATTTCTTACTACTATTACGATGATAGTACTTGCGGTTAACAGGTCCACCTAAATTTTCTTAGCGCTAATGTGGGTGTTACCTTTAGTCTGTGGCCGAGGTCGATAGGCTAAACCTTAGGCGTTATAGAAGTCTATACTGGCGGTCGATGTAGTTAACTACTACAAGGTTTTCTTTATTCACATTAAAGAAGTTACCGGCTTAGGAGTACATACTAAACGAATTTGGTGTACGCGCTATTACAGTGGCAAATGAAAATCGTAACTAGCTAAAAAAGCTTTTGCAAGTGGTATTTAGGCGTTGTAAATCGTATTCGAACTCATTAACGCCCGTGACTGCTGCCTGTACCTATTCGCGGAGTGTGGTTTCACTAATGTCGGCTTTCCCCATTACTTTTTAACACAACATTAGCTTGTGAATTATTGAGTTGAATACGTCTATTAGTCTTTCCTCCTCTTTTTCCTTTGTCATTATTGAAATTTACCTTGTAGTAGCCTAATCTATATAATATTACGCGAGGTGAACATCGTATTCAAAGTAGCACTATATTATCATAAATTTCGTGAAACGTGGTGGCATTAATTAGAAAGGTTAGGTTATAGTTCTTGGTATTCTTTGTAGAGATTTTAGGGAACAGTGAGTGCAAACTAGAAGAAGATACTTTCATCCATTTACAAATATTTAGAAAAGGTAACATCCTAGTATTAAAAAGGTTATAAGACTTCCCGTTATACTTTTCTGTATTGTTTTAAATCTTAATAAAGTTCGTAAGGAGTTTGTAATTAAAATTAACCATCTTGACAAGTTTTAAAGGAAGGTCGCGATAATCGTCTCAGCCGTACGTGGTGTTTCCTGGCGATTCCAGCCTTAAAGGCTTTGAGGCACGGTATAAAGGGTAGTTGCCAGTCGCTTGGCCTAAAGGGTAAAGTCCTATGGTAGGACCTGTGGTCGGCTTTCATACGTAGGCAATTATAAAGAGAGAGGTTTTTTTCGGTGTTTGGCAATTATAATGTTAAGGGTCGATAGGTACTTAAGGGTTTCAGGAAGCCTAATGATCTTAATCAATTAACTAGTGTAAAGCACTAACGTTAATATCACTGGTCGTTTTGGCAGCTGCTACTTTACGTGCCCTGACGCCTCTAAGGGTTTACTCCATGTTATCACGTGGAGGTACTAAATTACCCGGCAGGTTAACAGGTTCCTTATCGCCAATACGCGAAAAGGCTTAACTTAGCTAAAAAGCTAAAGTGGAGGCCCCTTGGAACGCATATATGGGCGACGAGGTTTTTCAATAGCTTTACCCATAGGTTATAGGTTATAAGGGCATTCCTTCAGCTGAACCAGGTTGGAAAAGGCTTGAGCTAACTTTGTGGCGCCTTATACTTAAATTAAAACTCTTTGTTTCTCTAGTTCGAACTTAAGTTTTAACTTAACCCCTTTTTAAACTGTTTTCCATATATATATTATCTAGTTTTTGAAAAAGTTACGATATATGTGGAAATCGCGGTTGGAGTTCTAGCTAATATTGTGATTAATGATAAATCATCCAATAACGTTGGTAAAGTGTTTTTTCGTAGATTCTTTATTAATATCTCGGGTACAGAGGTTGTTGTCGTAAAACTTGGTGAAAACAGTTGCCAG
Organism: Anisogramma anomala; assembly: GCA_038502455.1. NCBI lineage: Eukaryota > Fungi > Ascomycota > Sordariomycetes > Diaporthales > Gnomoniaceae > Anisogramma > Anisogramma anomala. The sequence continues at coordinate 10,019,124 of JASMMZ010000006.1, read as the reverse complement.
GGCTCTGATTGCTTCCTTCCTTTTGAGGTCGGCAGTAGCTTTAAACTAAGCGCTGGCGGTAGACATCTTAAGTTTCTGAACTGTATAGAACTTTCAGGGCGTGTGGAATTGACTATTCGGGGCGTGAGGGCGTGTAACGTAGCTTTTTTTGGAGCGGCTTGGTGTTTTCGCTTAAAGAAGCGAACTTAATAATTAGCGTGGTGTGGGAAGTAAAAAGAGTAAAGTAGGGCAAAGGGTTTGGTATAGAGGATAAGGTCAAAAGTTCTTGTTGGTAGTAAAGAGCATTAGTGTTTATTATTTTAGCGTAGGGACTTAATCGTTTTTCTTGCGGTAGTGGCACCCGTAGTAGTATTGACTTAGCTGTTTGCCAACTTAATGAACTTTGAGACTTCTAACAGTCAATCTTAACGTTTTTCTTTAAGAATGATCTGTAAAGATTTCTTAGTGTTTTAGATAGCTATACCGTCGCTTACTTTCAGATTGCCGTTAGGCACTAACGTAACGTAAAAAGTCTTCTTTATTTTCCTACCATTGGGGACTGATGTAATACTAATAGAGGCACTTCACAAGAATCTTTCCTCTACTCTACTTGCCGTTGTTAACGTAAAGCATAATCGGAGGGTAGCTTCTTCTTCTACTTAGCTTATCTGTGTTTAACCTAATAAGCAGGCAAGCACTAATTAGTGTTGGTAGGCCTTAGACGTTGCAATGTTGTCGATTCGATTGGTCTTCGAAGTAACAGTAGTATTGCATGGTCAGATAGTGGATGTATTATTCTAGGTTTAGCAGACTACTAGCTGGTCTGCACTGTAATTTGTATGGCCAAGTGCTTGGCTCGTGCCCTCGTGTGAATTGCAGCGTACTGCACTCAACTTATACCCAATGCGGTAAGTCTTCACATAAAGCAATACACTTGCAGTACAGTCAACTTTACTGTAAGTAAAGTTGATCTACTGCACTACATGTAATACTATTCCAACAGAATTATTATTATTGTTTCAATCCTTCGAATAGTGACATTAATGATGATAAAAAGCTTATTATAACTGGCATCGAACTCCAAAAAATAGCGGTAAAGACGGATGGCGTAAAACAGGGCAGGTATTGGGTAACATCGACTAGGACAGTTAATTAAGATCAGGGCGGGTATTAGATTAAGCCGATACCGTTGGAAAGCATTAAATGGGGCGGGTATTAGGTAAATCTAATAACGAAAGATAACATGGGGCGGGGCGAAGAAACCAGTCTTTTGGGCGGAATATAAGAAAATATAATACATTGATTTATATTCGGGTAACGTGATCAGTACAGGTACAGTTCCAAATTTGTTTACGATCGGTTTTGTCAATCAGTTTTTAGTTGAGGTCAGTAAATAGGATTCATGTAAATAGAAGTTTTTACGATTAGGATTTGAATATTGTTTGTGACGTCTTATAAACTATAACTAATATGAATTTTAAAATATATAGCTTACGTGGTGATATTATTTTAATTATGCGGGTTTAAATTACAAATATTAATATGACAGTAATTGAAGGGAACTGGAGGAAAACCGTTTTAAATTAATATACTATTAGTTTAAGACGTCCGGTCGCGGTAAACACACGAAAAAGTTAAGGGAAATGAAGAAGGTTTCGAGGATTACAGGCTTAAAAGAAAAAGACGTCGAGGGCGTATATTTAAAGGTATAATAATCTTTACTACTAGGGTAATAAGGACACTTTAATTCCGTGCGATATTGTGAAGCTAGATAAGCTAATTAATTAATTCGGAACAATTCAGGGTAAAAACGGATTTATAACTCGAGATATTAGCTTAACGCTTGGGTAGAGAAATAAGATGCAATTACGGTTTTTAACAGTTACAACAAATGACTATAGTAATACGCGTAAACCAGGCGAAGTAATTGTAACTTTTTCTTGTTAATATATTATGAAAAGAGGTTAATACGTAGTCGACTTTCTTGTAGAATTTAGTTTAACTTACCTTATTTTATACTTTCCGGGAAACGCGGTGCTCTTAAGTATGGTAAATTCAAATACAAGAGGGATGTATTTTAAAATTTAAAAGGTGATAAATATAACATATATAACTAATCTTTTACCGATAATAAAAAAAAATTTACCTTTGTTTTCGCTATTACCAAATACAATAAAATCGCTTATAACGTAAAAAGGTTATAAAATACGATTAACGGTAGGATATCTGGGTACGAAGGGGCTATATACCTTACAAAGATGTTAAGTATCGTTATTAGGGGAGTTATTGATCATATAACTTAGGCCCGGATCTTGAAAAATATCGGGTATATAAATAAAGGGAAATTTACAGGAAATAAAAGAGTAATAGCTAAAATTAAATCTATAAAAGGGTTCAAAAGAGGTATTTATAATTAAAGTTATTATAAAATGTTTAATAAGTATAAATGGTAGAAAGAGGATTAGCCAAGTAAGAAAATAAGGAAAGAGATTTTATAAGTTACAGTAAGGGTCATATTTATAAGCGTAGGCGGACCAGAACCGGTAAAAGTTATACGTTATACGCCACGTTAAGGAGCGCGTCATACGGCGCCAGCGACTAGGGGTTGAAACGGGCTATAAGTTATTCAGCACGTTAAGGGACGCAATATACGGCGTCGAAGGCTTGAGGTTAAAATGGCTTATACGTTATGCGGTACGTTAGGAAGTACTTTACATTCCTGAGCTCGATTTATGTCCGGCCCGCGTACTGGGCAGACACAGCTTGTACTTAACATTTATCCGATGAAATGCTACGGTTTTCATGGATTTTAATAAAAAGAGAGGTATATTATAGACTTGGGCTATTATCTATTAAGTTTATAAGTTACCTCACTATACATATAATGAGATATGTAGTACCCGGCTTAGGCGCGATCCAGGCGCAGTCTGCAGGCATTACGTACGAGTACACGTGACGGTATGTGCACGGACCATTCCCATAAGTTCTGTACAAGAACTACTGTAGCTTCTTCTAGTCTTCCGCTTGTAACTCGATAGTAAATTCCAATTGGCATCTACTTGACTTACTATCATAGGTTGGACTATAACAACTTCATACTTGGAGGGTTTGTAATGTAATTTCGCTTCGGTAAGATATCGACTGAAATCATCATTAATTTCATTGCTATAGTTAGAGTGTTTTATTTTAGAGTTTAAATATAGCTTTTTTCGATTGGAAAAGCATTACGTTCAATTTACGTTTTAAACTATTATCAATTTGTAAAAAGAAAGCCTTTACTAAATAAGGATGGTATAAGCGTCAACGTTCGTATTGGTATTTTTAGAGTTCGTTAAATAAATATTGTCATTCCTTGGTAGGCTCAATGTTTGTAAATTGAGTGTAATATAGGTTTTTGTCTTTGTTTTGGGTATCAAATTTACCTTGTTTTCGACCTTACTAAAATAGGTAGACTTAAAGTTTTCACAATACGTTCGAAAATGAAGCAAAATATGGAATTATTGGTCACAGAAAACCTGTCGAGCCTAAATACGTTTCCAAAGCTTTGAAGTTTTTTAGGAACGACGATTTACGAAAATCTTAGGTGCGTTTCCTAGGTATTGATAGCCCGAAAGCTTTAAGGTAGAATCCGAAAAACTTAATAAATTAAACTTAATATATGACTCGTTTGGAGAAAGTAATAATCCTTGCTGAGAAAAGAAATCGAATATTGGTTTTAAATAAAAAAGGTAGTTTTCGAACGTATTCAAAAATAAAACACATTATCGTTAATAAAAGATTTACAAAAATAACGAAATTTCTTAAATATTTAATCTATATTTTCTAGGCGTAAATGGGCTAATTACCAAATATTTTAAAATCAATTTTAAAGAGTTTCAATTTACGGTAGCATATCACCGTGAATAGGTTTTGAAATCGAAGGTAAATAAGTAATCAAAAAAGAATTTAGTAACATTTACCATTATAATATGACTCTTTTTACGTAATAATTCGATAATGTGGCTTTGTAACAGTAAAGTGTAACCATTTGAAATAATTGATTCATTAAAGGATTTAAAATTAATTACAACGCATTTTTTTAAACGTTATAAACTATATACCAAACTATCAAAACTGTTAAGGCGAATGGTAAGATCTCGTTAAAGTATTTTATTCGATTTTGATCGTACATATTGTCAAACGATTACTTTATAAATTACTCATCTTGCTTTTAAATATGATATAAATAATAATTTAAGTTTGGTATATTGCTAACCTTCAACCAATGATATATTTATTATTATTTTATGCGTAACTTTTATTAGACCGGTATTGTTCTATATATGAAGATGTTGTTCGTAAATTTTCTAAAGTTTTACTACTTATATTTCAGTATGCTCGTTAATATAGGTGCCTTATATCGTTTAGACCATTTGCATATAATTTAGAATTCTAATATCAAATGAATCAAACATTATTCGTAATAATTCATTTTTTTTAATTTAAGCTTTAACCGAATAGTTTTTGAAAATTTATACATCGACTTTTGAATTGTATAAACCACGACGTCTATTAACAGAGTACATATACTTAGGTTAATAGGCATTGAGTTAAATTTTATTAAAAGACGTAAAAAAAACGTAATTTGTATTGTAAGAAAATTTAGTTCCAACTCGGCTCTTACCGCTAATATAAACGAATTGTCGTACAATATCTCGAATAACGTAAAGTTTATTCAATGAAGTCATAAGGTTGCCTTTATAGGTTATTTTACTAGTAAAAATATTTTAACGGCGTTCTAAAATTAAGTCAAGACTTGGAATATACCGTTTCAATTTATTTAAAAATAAATGAAATCTTGGTTTTGAGGTATAATTTCTAATATAGCTTTTTAAAAATGTTTCACTGCTAGTTCGGTTGGATTATATAAATATATATAATAAGTCAAAATAACGATATAAATGACATCTAAGGGGATTGTGTATTGAAAAGGAAATATAAATAAACAACGTTGAAATAATTCAATATATTCAATTGATACTTGCATAATTTATTCCAGTTACGTTATTATAGGAAAACCAATTTTTACCTTGCAAACCACTGGCTTAATAGCTATTTTTTGTAAAGTAAATAGTATATCGAATTGGTTATCACGAAAAAAAAAATATTTCGTGATATAAAAATATTAGCCTTACGAGGTTTTCGTTCACTATTTGGAAAAGGGGCGTTAATATCGAGTTTATTTATAACTTAAGATTTTACCTTCTTACGTAACCATTTGAACAAGCCGTCATTTTTATAGTTAAGAGCCTAAAAGGTTTTTCTATATTTAGTTTTTAACTAAATTGAAGGTTTTATAACGTTTGTAATTGTTATGCGTTTTTATATTAACACTTTAAACGTAATAAAGTTCGAAAAGTAATGTTTAAGAAATCGTAATTTTATAAGATTTTCACCTACGTCTGTATCGAAATGTATAGTGACGTTTATAATTTTATTCGTAATATGTTTACGTTTGCGTACAGATATTTATAAGTATTAATAACTATCTATTACTAAAGTAGCCTCGTTATCAATAACATCTTGTAAAGTAGGTTCGTCAGCTTAGTGTAAATATTTACGTATGGTACGAATATTAATAATATTGCGAATCAAATAGCTTTTTAAGTAAGTGAATAATTTATTACACAGGTTAAAAAAAACTTACGGTAACAGTCGCAATTTTCCATATTTAGCTTAAATTTATCAATTACATTACATACGATACCTTTTTCTAAAGACGTAGAGTAAAATCGTAAAAGGGCTCCTAATAACTACAAGGTTTGGTTATCGTTAGTATTTAAATGGACATTGTATACGCGATGGTTGTAGTTATAGTTACAACGATGTTTATGAATATTTCAACGGCGTTCACAACTATCTCGACGGCGTTTATAATTGTTTCAACGATATTCGCAGTTTTTTTGACGTTTTTAATCCTGATTTCGCGGCTGTTTATTTCGTTTTCGCTAACAAAAACGATTTTTCGGTGTTAATAATCTTGTTTACGGTTTTGATAATATTCGTATAAACGACCATACCTTTGACCTTAAAATTCGTTTCGATTATTAGATGAACGTGTTTCTTTGTACCTTATGAGTATTTTCGCGGTCATCTCAAAAATCGGAACGTTTTTCAATGTCGCCCTTTCAAATAGGCTAATAATATAGAAACTTATGTTCTGCTACCTGAAACATCATAATTTTATTCTTCAATATTAATCATATACTTACTTATTTGTTATCTTCAATGAGGAGGAGTTAAATATCATTAAAGATTCATTTTCAATATGGATTTAATATAAATTATAAGTTTCCGCTCATTTTTATAACGCTTTTTCAAAGTACCGATAACTTTAACGTATTGTATTTTCGTTTCAATATTTTAGCCCCAATTCGTCGTTTAATCAATTACGGAAACGAAAGGTGTATTTTCGTTACTTGATGGTCATTCACCTAATATTCATGGCAAATTTAACCACGAAAATATTTATAATTTTAACAAGACCTTGAAAGTACAACTTACGAAGGTTAAATAAAATTAGTTATACGTTTTACCAACGAATCGACGATTGTCAAGGTAAAGTTAAAAATATTTTAACTAATCAGCTTTCGGTACTAAAGTTAACATTAGTAAATAAGTTTAAGCGTTGTTAATAAGACCAAACATTTGTAAAAATAATGTCTTTACCTATAATTATAATACCGAGATTGAAAAGATCTGTTATTTTGGGTTGAAACCTACTACCTCTTTTTTTTTTAAAAAAAAAAAAAAAAAAAAAAAACTTCCTCCCACCAAGTATTATGAAAAAGGCTGTAAAGCCTCGCGTTCATTATATTTTTCGCGGTTTTATAACTCGTGATCGTATTTTCGGGAGAGATTACATTTTCGAGTAGGTTCGAGTTCGTAGCGGCGGTCGGACTTATAGCGGCGGTTAGCAGCTTGCTTGCGGTATTGACGGTCGTTTTTACGAGGACGATTATTATCCTTATACAGACGACAGTTCTCTTTACGAGTATGGGAACCTGAATATAAAGACTAAGGCGATGGATGGAAAACTTAGGGTTAAAAAAATTTCGTCGTATAACAATGAGGGTAATTATAACTCTTTTGATTACTCTTTCCTTAACGTAATTCTCTACTTAGTTCCTTACCTCGCAAATGTTGTTATCCAGACCATTAAGGCATTTATTTATAGCCGTAAAACGCTGGTAAATTTGCTGGTCAATGGTTTCACAAAAGTAAGCTGTAATAGTCTCGCCGCTACTATTATTGCCGTTATTATCACTACTACCTAAAAAGGTAGCGTTTTCAGATATTATATGTATTAGAGTATGTAAGCGAATTAGAGCTGGTAAGGAAAAAGGAATTGGGATTCGAAATGGCGATTTCGTTTTGGAAAAGATTGGATTAGCAAGTAATGCTTGCTAGTTTCGAGTTCGTCGCAATAGTGTATAAGGAATTAACTAGTTTGCTAATAACTCTTGTAGCTATCTATTCTTTATAAAAATCAATGGAAGAACAGGCAAGCCAATGTAAGAATGGCAGACCGATGAAGGAAAGAGTAGGCCAATGGAGGGGTAAGCGAAAAGTCCAATGGCTTAGAAGATTGTTAATGTTTTTTTTATAGTTTTGTGTATTACAAACTATGGCAACAACAAAGAAAGAAGGTGGGGTTTGGTACCACACCTAGGTCCAATAGGTAGACTAAAAGACTGAAAGGAGAATAAAGCTAGCGATTTGATTGATTAGCACAGTAAAGTTGGAGGTCTGTATTAATTTGTGGCGAAAAACTTATATATAGGAGCTAATAAAGTCGGAATTATTAGATATAAGGTAATTGAGGTGAATTTAGCTGCAAAATTAATAGAGGTTTGGTTGGATAACTAGGAGGCACTTTAAAGGCTACCGGAAATAATTGGTTGATTATACTAGCGTACGCATACAAAAAAAAGCCGCTAATATTGGAATAGTAGTAATTGTAATGCAGTTACTCAATTTTATTATCAGTGAGTTGACTATATTAATTACAAGTCAGTTAAGTACAGTATACACCAAGTTTATACTAGGGCACAAGCTGAGTAATTGGCCAAAAAAAAAAAATAGTATACAGACCGGCTATTGGAACACCGAACCTAGAACAATATATTTACCACTTCACCATATAATACTATTGTTATTTCGACCGATTCGAATCGATAACATTGTAATATTTAAAAACCTATCAATAGGCTATGCCTATCAACAACAAAAAATATGCACTTGGTCGCACCTGTACAAATTCTTAAGTTAACAGGAAAGAAAAGGATAATTAAAAGTTGACTATTAAACTCAATGTATAAGGAATTATGAAGATTTCAGACAAACAATTCAAGGAAACCAATAGTATCGAGATTAATGGACTTTTGATACAAAGAGTTATATAATTTGAATCTAAACGCGACTTTAAATTTTAGAGCTCTAATATTACGATCTTTATCATGAAGATCATTTATAAGGTAAAAAAATACAAATAAATCATACAAATAGTTATGTATATTTGTTTATAAATACATTAATAAAGGAAAAAAGTAAATCTTTACGTAATCGCCAACGATTTAAAAGATTAATTAGCGTTTAGTAGTTGTATTGACAACAAATTCAATGGCGAGTATTAACGGAAATTTATCCTTAATAGCTGTGATATTACTTAAACAGATACATAATTAGCGATTAATTGGTAAAAGATTGTCTTATTAAAGTTACCTTCAAAACTTCATAACAAATACCTATTGGGAACAGTTATACGATACGTTAAATTACTATACGAATTAATTAAAGAAGGCGTTTGTTAATTTCTAACTTATGAATCGCTAGCGGTCTGCCAAACATAAAATAATACATCCACCTCTTGACCACGCAATACTACTGTTACTTCGACCACGATTCGAATCGACAACGTTGCAACGTCTAAAGGCCTATCAACAGGCTAGGCCTATCAACAAGTATCTTGGGTTTTACATCCACTGGATATCCTTCAACCGGTAGCAGCGGCCGCACTCCTAGGGATCGTCGGGTCCGTACATAAGAGGGCTCGGCAAGCAAGCCCGACCACTGCGGCCAAGCACGTCATCTCAAGGCAATCTCTTGGAAAAGCAGATCACGTGTCCATCACTATATCCGCCAACATGTCCTGATGCTGAATAGGTTCCAGTAAGTCACGGAGGAGCAACGGATGCACACGCAGGAGAGGATCGCGGAGGGACGACGTCGTTGAAGGGAAAAGAGGAAAAGGAATATATGCATTCCAAATCCTACAGTAGTTCCTTTCCTCAACACCAACTGCTTATCTGGGTGGTAGCAGGGTAATTAAACTCCCAAATGATGAGGTCGTTGGCTAAGCCCTAGTCCATCACAGGTGCCAGCAACGTGAAAATGCTCTCCGCCATGCAGGGCCTCCTTCTTGGGTTGCCACCCTTCCAAGTTTCATGCTTCTTGGGTAAAAGGGTAGTAGAAATGAAGGCGCAAGCCACCGAAGCCAGTACAAATAATGCCGCAAACCTTCTTCCACTCCTTTTCATCTCGTCAAACGGGTATGTATGTGTAGAAATATATAGTTGGTCAAGAGCATGCAGCTTCGGTGACCACGTGTTCAGCCAATAAGTTCGTTGGTTATACCATATGTGCATCATAATGGTTGGAGGATAACAATCGACTGGTAGTACGCCGGTAGTTGTCCCAAATTTGCAGTCGTGAGATAGTGATGTTCAGCAGCTTGCTCATGCGCCATAGCCAGACACCCAAGGTATCCAAACTGGGGCGATGATTCCAGATAGTGTAGCTCCAGGCACAACACTTATTTCTTTCCCCATCCCCAGAAGCCACCAGTGGGGGCCGCGGCAGGTGTGGATGTGGTCGACAAAGGCTTAGCTGCCGCAGGGGTCTTCGCAGCCGCGGCAGCAGCCTCAGCAGCAGACGATGTGAAGCTGCGAAGCATGCTCATCGCCCCTGGCTGCCGGTTCAGGTTTAGCGAATTCGGTGCGTGATCCGTGGCAACGCCCAAAGTCTTGCGAAGCTGCTCAAGCTTCTGTTTCGCCTCGTCTGCCTCCTGCCTCGCAACAGCCTCCGCAGTTTTAGCCTGGACAAGCTCGAGAAGCAAAGCCTCATGCTCATTTGGCGACGGTGGCGCCTGCGGCTCCGATATCTCAACTATCGGCGGCGGGGACAGGGCGGGGGGTGTCGCATCATCCGCAGTGAATCCGAGCAATGAAGAAGTACGCTTATTCGTAGCAAGCATTCCTTGCGGCGTCGACTGACTCCTCCCAAGCTTGAGCTCCCGCAAGCCGGCCGGTGCGTTGGGCGTGGTGTTTGAAATCCTGGACATCCAGCCACTTCCGGCAGGACCTCCGCCACTGTCTTTACCAGTGGTGTCCGAGGCCCGTACCCGCATGTTTCGGATCTGCTTCTCGAGGCGCTGCTTCTCTGTGTGAAGGTTTCGCACGTGTGCACGACTCTCCCGAAGCTGCTCCTTGACGTTGGCAATCTCCTGCTCTAGGTCGTCGGCTCGGCGGTTAGCGTCGTGCGATTTCGACATCTCGATCCTCAACTGTTCTTTGGTGCGAGCCAGGTCATCGCGCATTTGAGGCTTAGTCTGTGTGATGGATGACCGTCTCTTGTCCTCTTCTTTCCCAAATCTACCCTCGACCATGTCCAGAAGGTCGACCACCGAAGCAGGGTCGAGTCCATCAGCTCTGACGGTCGCATCGCTGTCGCCGCTATGTGCCGTGACCAATGTGTCGCTGCTGGCTTGTCTCTTAATTGCACCGAGCAGGTGCTTCACGGCCCTCCTGTCTTCCTCGCGCTCTTCTATTTCTCGTTGTAATTCGTCGGCAAGGAGGGCATGTTGTCGCTGTAAATCGCTGAGGGCGATAAGGAGGTCCTCGATCTGCTGACTGTCGGCGTTTTGGCTCTGCAGCAGAGCCACCTTGGACTCGCGGCCCAGGGAAGACTCGGCGGCGGAATCCCTGGTGAAGGAGGTAGCATCGGTAGATGCGGTGCTGAGAACACTGGCGGCGGAGGAAGTCGAGTTTGTTTGGCCGGCTTCCACAGAATTGAGAGTGGATGCCAGGCTCTGTTTGGAGACGGTGCGCCTCAGCATGCTCAAAGGCCTGGAGGCAGCGGTGGGGGCGAGGGTGGAAGAGGTTGTGGTTGGATTGGGGTTGGCGGAGTTGTTAGGGGTAGATTTGAGGGATGTGGTGGAATTGGCCCAAAGGCGGCCCAGAAAGCGGGATGCTGCAGCTGCACTGCTAACTTCAGCGGCCCCTGCATTGACGGCACCGGTGACTGGGGCCGGATTGGCCGGATTGGTCAACTGACTCTCTCGGTATCCCTGCTCGAGCGCTGCGAGACGGTCTTTGTTGACGACAGGCGACATGCTGACAAAGTCGGACACAAACTCATCGGCGTTTTGATTGTAGACTCCCCAGAGGCCGCGACTCAGCAAAAGTTGGAGCACATCTTCCATCTCCTGGAGAGCCAGGATGCGGCCCATATTTTTGGACATTAGGCTGAGCGCGACGCGCATGATCGTCTCGGAGGCCCCCTCGGCGAAAATCACATCATAAACCCTGAACAACATGGGCAGGGGGCAGGTGACGGCGAAAAAGGACAAAAACCACTGTGAAACGTACGCGGCCGGATCGACCTGCACCTTGTCCAAATGGTCCGAAAGGGCGGGCAGATGCTCTCGAAGCAGTTCCCGGAACTGGTAGAATTTGACATGTAGTCCATACAGGTCTGGCGTGAACGAGGACCTCAGGTCATACTGCTCCATCAATCTGGATCGCTGGTTAGCACCCCAAACAGTTTGCCCTTGCTCTCCGCGAGCAATCCTCCGCGCGCCACGAAATGGGGTATATCTTGCTTACTTGACTAGCACACAGAACGCCTGCTTGTCTGTCATGTGCATCAACAGCGGCCCTACCAACAGTGCGAGGCCCTGGCAGTACCCGACTTTGGGATCGTAGATGCTGTAACACTTGAGCACGCGGCCCAGCGCCCTTTGTCCGTCGCCACCGGGATCGCGGAACATGTCCACGCCAGGGAAGCTGCGTCCCAGATCCTTGCCGATGATGCCCTCGTACGGGCTGGACTCGCCGGTGTATCTCTCGAATGCATCCTCCAGCGCCGCATCCCGGGCACCCGACATGCTCTGCCACACGACACCACGGAGCGGCGGCGGAATGCCTTTCCGGATCTTGTTAGCCAGAAGAGTCGGTAACCGTGCGGCGGTCTGCTGGTAGTCCTTGACGAGAGCTGTGTAAAATTCTAGGTCTGTCATCGGTGGCGGTGGCAGCATCGAGTATCGTAGGGGTGCGGGTTGGGCCCCTTGGACAGTGTCCCGGAGTTGCGCCATCGAGGGCGGCCGGGTCTTTCTGGGAGACTGCTGGATCGTCTCGGCAGCGTTAACCTTGGCGGTCTTCGGGTTCGTTGCTAACCGATCGTTTTCTTGTTCCAATCGAGTCAATAGCATAGCAGTCGTCTGGTGCAACAAAGTCAATGTCAGTGCATGTCGATAGCGCTTCGAGAGGCGGAGAGCAGCCCACGTCTTCTTCATCCAAGCCAGACTCGGCGTCTTGTTTGCTTTGTAGCGTCTCCCAGTCGACCTCTTCTTTGTCGTCGTCGTGGCCCTCGTCCACCTCAGTCCCACTGACAGTCTTACTGTCGTCGTCAAGGCCTTCAAGTTCGTCCTGCAAATTGGGTCGCAAGGTGTTGCTGGGAATGCTGGTGACCGGGCTCAGGTCCTCGTTGGGGTCGACGCGGGAGAAGCGCGAGCCCAAGGGGCTAAGTTGACCGGTGCTGGGCGGAGCAGACGCAGGGCTCAACGTGTTGGCGAATAAACTTCTCCTCTCCTGTGTGGTGCCATGCGTCGAGACGTTGGTGTTGAGCGTCAGCTGCCGGCTCGGTGGCTCGGAGAGGCGGACGGTGGTGAAGGAGTCGTGGTGGTGGATCACGTCGGCGCCATCGGAAGGCGTTGAGCTGCTACGCTGCCGTCGTTCTGCGCGGGTCGGCGAGGGAGTGGCCGTAGTGGTGGAGAGGGACGAGGCATGTTTATGGCATGGGGTGAGTATAGGACCGACGGCCTGGATGGGGCTGAAGGTCTCGTCGCGGTCGGTTTCCATTGGGATGGATGGTCAAGCTCCGGACCCGAGCTGTTGGAGCGGGGAGGGGGGGGTTGACCGAGGCTGGGTGTCTCGAATCAAGGGATCGGTCGAAGGGTGTGGCCACTGGAAACGGACGTGACAAGACCAGACCTGAGTCACAGCCCAGCCACTTTGCAACGCGGAGAACGGCCCCCTCAAAAGGTAGCCGTATAGGTCCGTGGGGGTGCTGCAAAATGCGTATCGGGGGCACGTTCTTCAAGGGTTTGTATCGAGACGATGTCGTCAATGCATTGGTAGGTTAACCGGTGTTTTTTTGGAAGCCTTGGAGGAGCCTGGGCAGGGTTCATGGATCAGCACACAGTCCACAGTATAGTATTTGCTCTGACGACGGAGGAAGGAGGAAGGAGGTAGGAGGGCCGCTCGTCCTTGCCAGGCTTGGAGCCTCCTTCCCTTGCAAGGATCCAAGACGCACGAGTCGAGGCTAGGTGTTGCTTCCACTTGATAATTGCGTGCCTTACGACTCCACATCGGTTGGCAGGAAGAACACCAAACGTCACGACCCGTCTAGACTCACAAGAGGAGGTTCACGAGAGGGCGTTGTCTCGGACTTCTGGTGCAAATTCCCTACCAGAAGCTCAACTTGGCCTCGATTTGTGACCAAGTCAAACCGTCGATAAAGAGTTGGGGCCGCTGTTGCGAGCAAACATTGCTGAAACAACAGTTCGGAAGAATGTCTCGGCGCTGTCGACACTTTCAGCATGTTTCACAAACCAGAGTCACCTTCAAGAGGCAAGCTGGTAGGAACGGCAAGAGGTCAGCAACAAGGAATATACCCAAGTGAAGAGATGCCCAAGGTTCGGTGTATCCTGAGTCAAGGGTCAAGGTGCAAGATCATCCGGAGGATCCGGAGGATCCGGAGGCGAGTTTGACGCGCTTAAAAGCAACAGCGGTGCAATCGAAGGCAGCAATCGAAGGTTGATAGAGGCTGACTCAAGACTCGTTGACCTGAAGTAATGAGGGAAGAACGTCGGCCTAAGCAGGCGGACCTCATCGTCCGACCCAATGAGAAGCCCAAGGACAAACGGTAAGGAGAAAGAAACACAGAGGAAGATGAGGTGAGGTGAAATGACCATTGCGTCAGATCACACGTGTCTCCTTCCCCCAGATTTCAGATTTCGGCGCGTCCCATGTACTCGCCCCCTATTTTCCTGCACTATGCAGTACCACAGGATTTGTTTGGCAGCGACTTCACCTCCCAATAAATAACTGCTTGTGCAACGATCTACTCTCTGGTCCAGAAATATGATATTGCATAAAGTTTGGGTACACCTGAGCCAAGTCTCGGAAAGCTTCCCAGCCAAATTGCAGCAGTCGTTTAGAAACCGCCATCACCACGAATTGCCGCGCATCCCATATGGGGAGGCACATACCGCCTCACGCCAATCCATACACCGAGACAGCATCACTTCCTAGTACTGTTACTTTACTATGCAGGCCAAGGAGAAGCTGAAACAACCGCGTCCTGGCCCTGATGAGAAATGGAAATGGGCAGGGCCCCTGGTCTCTGCCGGCGACGATCCGCAAATGACCTCCTCTCTTCCTCTTCCTATGGCGGGCCTGGCTGCGTGGCCCCTCGCCTAGCTTTCGTCTATAATGTGAGCCGTTGGCTCCTTAGAGCGACAACCAATGCGACCCTCTTCACCAGGCTGGCTGATCGGCCGCCCTTCTGGCCGCCTGTGATCCTCCGACATTTGACCTTTTCAATGTCACCCAGCAGGCCACCGAAAGGCCACCGAAAGGCCACCATTCATGTCCGCGATTCTATTTTCGAACCTCGGTTTTCTGTGGGGTCAGCTGCGCCTCCCATGGCGCACTCGAGTTGTTTTCCGAGACATTCACGTCGTCAAAGGGGACAAGCGCCTGCGGGCATGTGAACGCAGGTCCCCGACAATCTGCTTCGGTTTGCTCCATGATAGCATGCTTTTCCCCTCTTCTACGAATCAATTTATACAGCGTTTTCGGATGCATACTTGCGTCCATTGCTTCCTTCTGCATACATTTACAGAAACCATAGACTGGTTCGCGCACTTCACGCCCCTATAGCCCATTTCCAATGCTGATCCGATGATCTAATCACGCACATGATGTGCTAGACAAAACGCAGCACTTTTTCTAAACGCCATGTCAGCTCTCAACGCGATGACGCCGCTATGTCGTGCTTCACCAGGGTATCAATTGTTGCTAGCTCGAAATTACTATGCCGAGGATGTCGAAGGAGGTCCAGGTAAGGTGGCCATCTGTGGTGTCGTTTGATGCACCGAAGATACGGGTGATGGAGCAGAGCTACCTTGCATCTGTGCTCCTATGCTCGCCACTCGTTGAGGTTGTGAAGTCGCTACCTCCGGCCCGGCACCCGGACCGCCCATCTTCGACCCTGGCGTGAATACCGGCTCTTTCGTGGGATCGATGCCAGGGAACAGAGTATGGAGCCTCTCATACATCTCTTTGATCATCTTCTCCCTCTCTTCGCGGTCTGCTGCGCCATCTACCCCCTCGGCGTCCGCAGTCGCCGGCAACGGACGTAATTTCAGTTCCAGGTTGAAAGGTGGACTCGAGAGATAAACCGGTGCTGATTGGCGCACAGCGTCTGGCTTGTTGGCTGTCAAGCTGGCCAAATACCCTAGATTCGCCTGCAGGCGTCTGGAAATCCTGCGATTTGATTGTCAGCATACTACTAGGCCTCAAAAGTTCTCACTCGCACATACTGATTCAGTTCCTGAGTGAAAGATCGCTCCTCCTTTTTCAATTCCTCCTGCTGGTCCGGTAACAAGCTACTCTTCATGTCCTTTCTTATTTCTGTGATCCCATGTTTCAAGAACATAGCCTCATAAAGCAGCTCGGTATTGATATCCAGTAACAAGGTAAAGCGCTCCTGATCCTTTATCTGTGTCCCAGGACTCGCCGGTGCAGAGTTGCCATTAGCAGTAGACCCCTGTCCGAATGATGGGAACGTCGGTGTTTGAGGGGTTGTGACGCTATTTGCTGATTGTGGCGCGGCAGTAGGTGTCTGGTTAGGTTGGGGCGTGCCTGCTGAAGGATTCTGTGGTGTACCAAACTGGCTATGTTGGGCAGCGTTCGGCGTCCCCTGAGAACCAGAAAAATGGCGTTGTTGGGTGGGGGTCCCCATTCCACCTTGATTTTGTTGTGTCTGTTGCATACGTTGCTGCATCATCATCTGTTGTTGCTGCTGCTGCTGTTGCTGCTGCTGCTGCTGTTGTTGTGGAGTCATGCTCGCTGGGTTCATCGGATAACCAGCTGCCGTGTTGGTCATCATATAATTGGAACTGTACTGGCCCTGGGGGGCTGCTGCTGTAGATGGCACATTCGGTCCATATGGCGAGCTTGTTTGGTAACCCACTAGAAGTTTCATCAGCAGACTCTTCATATCTGTGAATGTTGCAGATACGATGGTGAAGACAGCGGCCCACATCGTCCACGAGTTGACAGGGCGACTTTGGAGCACATTACAGACAGGTTGTTGGATGTTAATGAGGGGCAGCGCCTAAGTAAAGGTCTGGCGGAAGTACAAGCAGAGAAGTCCTGACAGGCGAAGGGTACGCGGAGTGTAACACGTAGGTAAATACTGGTAGGGAAGGTAGACATACTCTGGCCATTGGCGGGCATCTGCGGCAGGGCGGTATTTTGCATCATGCCTGCAGGACCAGCTGTTCCCGGCATCATGGCAGCCGGATTGGGAGCACCAGAATAGGCACCACCACCAGGCCCCATGGGGCCGACGGTGTACTGCTGCTGGTTATACATCATCGGCTGTTGAGGCTGGGTGGGACCAGGACCGGGCTGCATCTGAGGATTCTGACCCTGGGGTGTGCCATTGTAAGGTTGGCCTGGGGGAGTGCCGTAGCCATAAGCAGACGAGTACATGGCGTAGGGCCGAAAGAGGCGCCAGACGAGAAGACGATCAGCGTGTTAGCCAGCTTTGCGTGGGGTACCTGGATGATCTAGATGGGAGGTACCAGGGGTACCACCATCGATGCTTGACAGGAAGCTTGAACGAAAACGGTACCGGGCCGGCGTGGGACAGATGATGTGACAGAGCGAGCGTGGATCAAGACGTCGGTGGGTGAGGATGTACAGGGTGCACGGCGGCAAGCAGGGCCTGGTGCGTAGTGCTGTCGCCGATCTGGTCTGGAGCCGCAGATACACCCAACTGGCGGGCCTGTGTCTCCAGGAAGAGAAGCAGGCTAGAGATAATGGACACAACGGTGACGAAGCCAAAGCCAGAAGTGGCGTAGGCACCTCGCAAGTCGACGTCAGAAGGGTGTGCCCACAACCCACGGTCCACGGGGGCACGCTTGATGACAGTGCCAGGTGTGTGAGTGGGTGGCGCCGTTCGGACGATAGGACGATTCAACGGCAGGATAGGACGTGACCAGGGTGTGTGGAAGTGGAAATATCAAACAAATGAACAAGCAGATAGCCTCCTGGAACACAGGAATACACAGCCGATGCTCGGGATGTTCCCTCTCCTACGGAGTAGGTGCTTCTAGGTGCTTCGTGCCTCGCTTGCTCACCTTGCCCTGTGCTGTGGGCCACGGAGCTTGGCAGGGCAGGAGAAGTGTGTGGTGACACCTAGACCCCGTAGACGCGTTGCCTGACAGTTGGCTGTGCTGTGCTGTAATGTCCGATGAGCGAACGAGGGTGGACGAAGGGCCTGCCGGTGGGAGGCGCCAGCCAGCCAACAGTCGCAGTCGCAGTCGCAGTCAATAGCTCGAGCCGGACAGCTGAGCACCAAGCTGAAATAAGAACTAGACCAACAAGGGACTGATGGGAGAAGGACAGATTGACAGACTTGTCCGTCTCCAGGGTCTTCAATCCAGCCTTGGGGGGAGGCTTAGGCTAGAAGGGGGAGGGGGATCTAGAACAAAAGGACGAAGGGATGTGTGTGAGTGGACCAACGCTAATGCCGATGCCACACGGCTGGGACAGGCAAATACAACGAAGACGTGAATGAACCTAGTAAAACCCAAGCCACGAGCCACAAGCCACGAGCCACGAGCCACGAGCCACGAGCCACGAGCCACGAGCCACGAGCCACGAGCCACGAGCCACGAGCCGCGGCCAAGGGCAAGGGGAGGGCAGCAGCAAGCAGTGTGGGGCGTGGGTAGGGGCCGGCAGTGCGAGGCTGGGAACAGGCGGATCCGGGGAAGGAAAACAGTTAAAAGAAGTGCCTGGAATGTGAGCAGAGAGAGATACAAGAGTACAAAAGGGGCCGGTGTGCAAAGGGTGGGATTCTCCGCCTGGTTGCTCTACTTGCGTAGCGGTTGTGTGCGTCGCGTTGTTTTGAGTCGTTCGATTCACTTAAAGCTGCGGCCGGAGTCATCAGAGTAGAGTCATCAGAATTTTTCCTGGCCGCAGCTGCCTGGGGAGGGCCCAAGACTTGGAAAATTGGAGGAAAATCGCCCCTGTAGGTCCCCACAGTGGGGTCGGTCGGTTATCCTTTCCTCTTCCAGCCCTTCAGCTCCTCCACTTCTGTCGCTCCCGCTGCAGGGACCAGGGGATCAGTCCAAGGTACAGGTACCTTGGAAAACACGTCCATCAACCATGGGATGTCCGCTAATGCCGAATGAGGCTACAACCTACCGTACTTTGGTACACACCATCTTTTTATTACTCGTAGAGGCTGTAGGCGGGGAAGGTACTGCTTTCACGGAGGCCGTTCAAGTAGTCGACGCTGGGCTGGGCTCTGTTGACAGAATTTCACTGAAACAACAACAATCCTACAATCCTTATACGTTTTCTCCTTGCCCGTCCTCCCAGACATCAAAGGTGCTTTCATTGCGTGCCTGGATCACGCCGCCTATGCGACGAGTTCCCACCAACTACCCCCAGGAACTCCCGAGCAAGAACTGTGTCTGTCCTGTTCAGAGGTAGACCAGCTGCTCTGCCGTTTCAAGAATCAGCGCAGCTGGTCTGGGGCCAAACGGCGAGCAGAAGCATGCATAGTTGTGTCATCTGCCACAGTAAAATGTACTTGACAGTTACTCGGTGTAGTTGAGGGGTCTTTACAACTGGACGCTGGTTTCGCTGATGGACGTATGAAAGATACACCCTGCTCGCAGCTTCCCAAGTCCATCCTCCACAACGGAAATGATGGTGTTGGAATAGCGTTCAAGTGCAGTGCAGTCAAAGTCAAAGTTGACTGCACTGACTGCAAGTCAATTGCAGTAAAGTGCCCAATTCGATGTGGGGCACAGGCCAAGCAATTGCCCATACAAAGTAGAGTGCAGACCGGCTAGCTGTCTGCCAAACTTAGAAGAAACACCAATCCACCACCTAACCATTACAATACTACTGTTACTTAGACCACACTTTGAATCGACAACGTGGCAACGTCCAAAGTCCTATCAACACTAATCAATGCTTAACGGTAAGTTAGGCACAAATAAGCTAGGTAGAAGAAAAAGCTACTTTCTGGCTATGTTTTATATTGCAAGGTAGAGGAAAGATTCTTGCGAAAGGCCTTTACAAATTGCGTTGGTTTTTCACGGCAATGAGTGAAGATGATTTTTGGATTACGTCGGTTTTTCACGGCAGCTAAGAAGTGATAAGGGTATCATTCTTGATAAAATGCTAAGAAATCTTTATTAAACTAGACTTGAAGAAAACGTAAAAATTAAGTAATAAAGCTCTTAAAATAAATTGTTAAAAAGCGAATACCAAGTTGTTAAGATATCTGTAGTTAGCAAACCACTAAGTCGCTATTACTATTATTATAAATCGCAAATTTCAAACTATTAAGTCTAAAACTTTTATAATAAATAACAACTTTAATGATTAATAGTTATATTAATCATTTCTTTACAATATACAATCCTTAATTTTTTTCCTCTATTATAAGATTACTAGGTTTATAAGCATATAAACACGTCACTTTTATACGTAGAATCAATGAGTCGCAACAAATAGCTCTATTATGTGATTTCACACCTAAATTGATAAGTTCTTACCTCATTAAACAATCATATTATACTACTTACAAATTGTTAAACCCTTACTGTTAGAATAGCAGTTAATTTCAGTACAACCAAGTCAACTGTATTTACTATAAGTAGATTGTATTGATACCAAGTCAAGTACAAGGAATACCTAATTTAAATGCTGGACGAAGGTAGGGTAGTAGGTGCTCCACCTGCTTACTTATTTGCTTTGTTGTTATACATACTCTATTGCAAACTCTGAAGTCAGTCTAGACTTAATTTCTTCCTTCTTCATCCTTCAATACAGTTAGAAACACCATTATCATGACCACGATCTAATAAATATTAATTTTAATTACCAATTAAGTTAATATCAAACGTTTCTTCAAACCGTTATCAAACTTTGTTGTTTTCAACAATACTTTCGCCAGTTGTAAAGGGTTACCTTACGGCAATTAAAACACCAGTTTTTCCCCCCCCCTTAGCAATTAAATCACCAGCTTTTCTTTCCCTGCTTTTTTAGCTATTAATAGCCTAGTTTTTCATTGTTTTTATAAGTAACAGGCAATTATAAACTCTGTTAGTCAATTAGTTGTTACCTATTACTCCGCTTAGCAAAACGAGGCGTTAACAAGCTTCCATTTCTTCTACTGCATCGCTAATCACTTTTGCTGCTACATCGCTTACTAGTAGACCATTAAGGATTTCTTTTCCCTCGCTTTTATCAATTCTAATTCGTTTTTATACCCCCCTTCATACCCCGCGCCAAACAATATTTTTAGCTTCCAAAGCCTTCGTTAAGAGCATTGTTAAAAACCTCGCCGCTTCTATTATAATTAAAAGCAAAGAGTTAATACGCTTTCGTAAAAAAAACGTTTTAATAGTTTCTAAAATCTTGTGAAAAGCCTTGCTAATCGTGTTTAGCCCCCTTTCTACTGCAAAGATAATAGTTTTTATCGGCAAAAATTGTCTTATTGTTATTATCGGCAAAAATCGCCTTATCTTTCTCGTCGGTAAAAATCGGTTTATTGTTCCCATTATCAAGAATTGCTGTATCATGCCCGTTGACAAGAATCGCTCTATCGTTCTTAATGGTAAAAATCGCCTAATCGTCTTTATGAAAAAGGTGATCCTTGCTATGTTTACAAGGATAATCAACGCGTTCTTAAGGCAAACCAAAATACTTGCGGGTATAACCGGTAAGCTCAACAAAACTAACGAAATATCTTTCTAAATTATCCTCAATTTGTCCGAAAACCTTTTAAACTTATTTTTTAATAATTAATAAGAACTCGTTATTGAAAACAAAAAAGGGTAGGAATTCTTAATTCTAAGTACCATAACTCTTCTGGTTCAAATATAGTTATAATAATAAAAAATATTGTTGGAATAGCAGTCAAATGCAGTAAAGTTAAGTCAACTAAACTGTTAGTTTAGTTGACTATACTAACTGGAAATTGGCTGCAGTTTGTGGGACTGCACTGCAAGTGCAGTTCAGTAGGTGCTTATTTTAAAGAGGGGCAATGGCCAAAGCATTTGGATATACAAATTAGCGTGCAGACCGGCTAGCGGTCTGCCAAACTTAGAACTTACAACTGACCCAATTGAACTAATTTCAATACAGTACCAGTTACTTCGACCACAGTGATTTGAATCAACTACATTAGAACGATAAAGGTCTACTAACACTGATCAGTACTTATTAGATTAAGAACAGATAATCTAAGTAAAATAAAAGGCTACTTTTCGATTACATTTTACGTTAAATAACGGTTAAGGGTAAAGGAAAGGTTTTTTCGAATCGCTCTTATAGTACTGTATCAGCTGTCGCAGCAGTACGTATGGGAGGCTTTTAGATTATTTTAGCTGTCGTGTCAACGCAAAAGCAAGCGTTGTTATCTTGATGAAAAATAACAAAAAATCTTCATCGTTCTTTCTTAAAAAAAGCTGAAATTAACCGTTAAAAGTATGAAATCAGTCTGTTAGCAAACGGTTAAGTTAATACTATTACTTTTATTACTAGTACAGGTACTATTAATATAAAGTTCAAATATTAAAAACGAATAAGTATTATGACTTTTAACTGTACCAACTTTAATGGTAAACTTGCAACCCATTACTTTACGCTACTTTTTCCCTTTTTGCACTTTTGAATCTTTGTTATAAAAATTTTAAGATACGTCAAAATTAATACCATTAGCGACCACGATCGAAAAAAAGCAATTAAGGACCTTGGTATTATATTTGTTAGGTACTACAACAAAAACCTCTAATTTTCAAACTTTGATAAAAAAATCTTTAATTAAAAACTTTATTAATGCAATCAGCTTCTAAATTTTTGATTTAAAACTCACCGAAACCGTTTAAAGATTAAAATCGCGTTAAGACTTTGAAAAATGCTTTCAAAAATGAAGCCTTAACATATGTACGATAAAAAACAAGCATATTAAACTTAAGTTAAAACCCCAATTCGCAAACTAAAGTGTTAAACTTACAAAAAATAAAGGGAAAAGAGGTAACCTAACAAACGAACCTTACGAATACACCACCGATAAAAACCCTCGATAGATCTTTAAAGTTCAAAGCAAAGGTATTACTAATGATAACATTCGTTTACACCTTTACACGTGTTTATAAAAACCCATTTAAACTCAAATAAGTTCCTTTAACCCCTTTACCTAAAATCAAATATTGAATACTATCGGTAAGGTCTATACCTATTTATATGAAAGTAAATAAGTAGAAGACTAATTGTTAGATTGGTATTGTAGTAAAAGATAGATATGTTAGGAGAAGTATTCTAGAGAGTGTATGCTACAGATGAGAGGTTATAAACCCTTCATTCGGGCAGTAGGCCTTTTGCTATACGCTCTGGAATATTCATTCCAGACCGCTCCATGCATTGCTGTACGGCCTGAAATACCCATTTTAGACCGCTTCATGTATAATGTATTTTGCGTTTTGTAAGAGTGCAACTTGCAGTATAATACGTTACTGTGCATTCTTCAGAAAAGTACCTTGTAATATAATACATTGTCACTTGACCTATATATACTATTCATGAGGGTATATAGTAATATTTATATAGGAAATATTTTCTTTTCTTCCTTATGTACCTATAGTCTAGTAGCGATAGTTGTAGCGATTTTGTATACGTAGTTTTGTAATGATAGTGCGATTTTAATACCAATTGCAAAGGTTTAAATTAGAAGGTTTTGTAGTGATAGTGTCATTGCGGTACCAATTGTAAATTTTCGAATTAGTAATCTTTAACCGCGATAGTAATCATAGTAAGAGTCTGATTAGTGTAGTTAAACGGTGGTGACATGATGATTAATGGCGTTGTTTGCTATTCCCAATAGGGGTGTAATTACGTAGGCACTAAAAGGGTGATTACGCAGGAGTGATTACGTCGTTACGTGTTTTCGAGTTAGTATAAAAAGATATATCGTCATCGGTTTAGGCAAAACTTCTTTTTTTTTTTAACCTTAAAAGGCGCGTATCATTAGTTAATACAAATCTCTACTTTAATTTAACTAATCCTCTATTCTAATCAACTAATTCAAACCGCGTTAATTGGTAGGTTACTTAACCAATACCTATATACTAACTTTCTTTTAAATAGATGCCGCGCAAAAACAGGATAGCTAGGCGCTATTTGGTACAAAAGCGCCGGCGCGCCGGCGCCGCTGTAGCCGCCACTATTATCGCCAGCAGCCCACCCTTATCGAGCATAATCTCCTTTATCGTTATTATGTTATAACCCAAAGACCAACTGCAGACCATGGAATAGGTCAGCGGCTAGCTGCACCATCAGAAGCTTGATGTCCAATACATCAAGCGGGGATATCTCTTATGTAAGGATCCAGGGTTATGGTTGGAACCGTAAGGACCAAAGAGCGGTCCAGTCGATACTACATAGGACCGCAGGAAGCAACCAGCGACTTCAGTGGTCCAGTACTGAAGATGGTATGAAGGTTATAGGATATAAGGATATGGCTATCACCACATAGATAGTATTTCCTTCATAGCTCTTTAGTTGTCAATCTCAGTATTCAGTCTACACACCTGAATAGTATAACAGCTAGTGATTATTCTACAGCACGAACAAACATCTTCTTAATATTGCACCTTTATTACCTTTACTACCTTACTGCTAACATAAACCCTCTGACACCTTCTATATACTCACGGGTATTTAGTGTGATCATTATATATTACCCCACCCGCCGCCGCCACCCCTCCAGCCCCGCTAAGCCCTACCGCCGCTACCTCGGCTTCACCTTCCTTTGCCGCCGCTGCCACCCCCCCCTTTCCCCCCTTATCCTCCCCCTTCCCCAGCTTCTAAAGGGAGGAACGAAGGGCTCCTAAGGTTATAAACCTTATCTTTTCCCCGCGGGTTAAAACCCCCTTACCCGCGGAAGCCCTATTATGCCGCAAGTGTAGATTAGCGTAATTACGTTAAGTTTTGTATACCCTAAATCCTCCTATTCAATACCTTTAATATCCTTTTAAATAAGGAGTACGAAGCGGACCTGTTTAGTTGCCTCGAGCTTTATATCGTTAGGATACGTCGCGAGGCCTCTTTAACGCATAAGGCGTTAGAACGGCGTACTCGGGTCCGTAGTTCTAAGCTGTTAATAGATACGCTTTACGTACCGTGTGTCGCATTTATGACCGCGGGTAAATCCGTTGGTAATTGTTATAAAAACAGGAGTCGTTTGGTCTACTATTACCGTTATTAACATACTGACAATAGATATGCCTCCATTCCGTTAGTTTTAGAGATATACGCCGAGGCTGTATTACGCGTCCGCCGGCTTTATGATAAGTTTGAACCGATTTCCAAAGATTTTCTCTATTAAAAATATAACGTTCGGGGCGTTTTGAAAAACAATCGTGATTACAAATAACTCAAATAAGCAGATACTAATGAATAATAAACGTTAACCGGTAGACCAAGGAGTCGATGACCGCTATTACCGCTTGGAAACGGGGATTACGCATATAGTACGTAGGAGAATTTAACGACATTATCGCGCATTATTGTAAGGAGGATAAAGACTCCCTATACCTTTGTCTAAGGAAATACGGCCTAATGTACAGGGCTATATCCTTATTGGCGTTAATAGCGTCGATAATAGTAATGGTTGTGGCGCTAATACAAAGGGTAAGGGTGGTAGGATGAATAAAAGGGACGCGATGTCGTTGCCTTTTCCGTCTCCTTTTAGCAATAGACAGCTACCCCTCGTGCTAGGCCGGCTTACCTAGCTATAGTGTAGTACGCTATATAGAAATGTTATTGTTTTTCATAAAACAATCGTTTATAAATAACAAATGTAATTTAAAATATATAAAAAAAAAAAAGGAAATATATCAGAATTGTTACGATATCGTATATTAAAATAAAGATAGACAAATATTTAAAAACCCAATAGGTCTAAAGTATGTAAAACAAGGTGTGATAGTACATCAGTACGATGTGAACTAGTAGATTTAAATAGAAAAAGAAGAAGAACACGAAATTTAGCAGAGTCTAAATATGTAAAACAAAAAGAAATAGAATATTGGGAGTGGCGAAATAGTAGGGTTAAACAGAGGCAAAATCGGAGAGCGACGTTGATAGTAGATTTTGAACCGCTTCAAATTAGTGAAAGTGGTGTTAATACGTATTACTATACGTTTAATGTAAGTATGAACGGTACTAATATACCTTCCTAGGTGGTTTATTTTCATATAAACGGGTTAAATACGGCTTTTAAAGCGTTTGGCAGTAACAGAAGCGCACTCAAATCGTTCGTTATAACCGTAAGGGGCTTATACAACGTAATATATAAAGCGCTCGTTATTTTTTGGCCCGTTTGGTTTTTTTTTTTTTTTTTAGATCGCTTTTCGAAGTACCATTGAAGCCCAGTTCGCCAAAGCGACTCGCCTTTATGTTGAGGGTCAGATGCGTATAGGGAATTTGGTCATTCCTCCTTTTGAAGTAGCAGCTCGGAGTATTGTGTTGTAGCCGCTTCTATTGGTGCGAGCGGTGTGGGTGTTGTAATCGTAACCGTTCATAAATTTTGCGAGCATTAAAGATATTGTATTCGTGGCCGCTTTCGGGTTTTGTTATTGGTTTGGAACTGCGTATCCAGATCTTCCTTTTTTTGAGGTAGTGGTTAGGAATACATATCTAGGTTTTCCCTCTCTTCCCTCTTCTGCAGCTCTCTTCCTTCTTAAAGCTGCGGCCCAGAATATGTATTTCGACCTTTCTTTTCTAGCTTTTCCTTTTCTTATAGACATGGTCTAGACTTTGTATTCAAAACTTCCTTTTTCTCTTTCTCTTGTAACTTTCTTTTTCCTTAAGGCTTTACCTCCTATAGAGTTCCTAGATCTTTTTCTTTTGGAAAGCGCGTTTTGGAATACGCGTTTGACCCTTTCTTTTCTTGAGAGTACGGCCTAGATTTCGTATCTAGCTCTTTCTTTTTTTAAGCCTGCGTTAGCCCTTTCTTCTTTTACAGGGTTTTCTTTTTTTAAGATCTTATGCCTTATTATATTCCTTATCGTTTTATCAATTTTCTCTTGTGTTCCGTTAGGTAATATCCTTTTATAAATTCCGTTTGGTAAAAATCTTTATCCTCTCAATTGTTATAACCCAAGGACCAACTGCAGGTCATAGAATAGGCCAGCGGTCCGCTACGCTATTAGAAGCTTGATATTCAACACATCAAGCCAGATATCTCTCTTATGTAAGCACCCAGGGTTAGGGTTTGGACCGACAGGACCGCTCGCGGTCCAGTCGATAACATTGGGACCGAAGGAAGCGATATCGACTTCAGCGGTCTAGTACTAAAGACGGTATGAAGGCACGAATATATAAGAACATGGTCATCACCACATAGATAGTATTTCCTTCATAGATCTTTAGCTGTCAATCTAAGTATTCAGTCTACACACCTGAATAACCTAACGGCTAGTAATCATTCTACAGCACAAACAAACATCTTCTTGATATCGCATCTTTGTTAACTCTACTACTTTACTGCTAACATAAACCCCCTGACACCTTCTATTTACTTACGGGTATTTAGTGTGATCATTACATAAATCTGGCAAGTCAATAAGTTACGTTATTTCGAATAAAGCTTTTGTAAGGCAGCTATTTCTGCCTCTTGGAGTATTAATACCTTTAATTCGCAATTAAATCCGTAAAGCTTTAGCAATGAAGTGGTTTATTCTTTTCCATATATCTAACTTCTAAGTCGAATTATTTTTATTGAAATTATCCAGTATATTAGGTCCTTGGGTTTTCTCCTTTTAATAGCGAAAGATAACGGCTAAAATATTTTTTTTTACCGTATTTACCGTATATAGGTCGAGTTTTTTAACTGGTATATCAATAATATCCTAAAAGCCTAAGTCTATTTCGTATATCATAGCCTTTCTGATTCCTATATATTTGACCAGGAAGTCGAAGTAAGCGTTAGCTTCCTCTGGTGTCATTGGTGTTGGGGCTATGACTGTAAGTGTTTTGGGCGGTTGTGGTTGGATATTCCTTTGTGTACCTGATATATTGTAGCGGCGTAAATTGGTGATTTCGTGTAGTAGTTGATTTAGATGGGTTTAGATTTGAAAATTTATAATGGTTCAGCAAATACAAAGTAAATAAGATAATTAAAGAATTTGTAGTAAGGCTACTAGCATTTAATAGTGTAAATAAATTTTAAACGACACAGATAAAAGGTAACAATAAACTAGTTAAGCGTTTTAAATTAGTTCTGTTGGTTTTTAGTAATGTTACGTTAGCTAAGTGGCTAGGAAAACTCAAACGTTGTAAGTATTAAGCTTAAAATATATGGGGCGAACATGGGAAGGCGAACAGGGTAAAAGAAGTGTAGGTGTGAGAAGGTATAGTATGTGATCCGGTATGTAGGTCCTGGTTCGTGTTTGGCGAGCGGTCCGAATTGTTGTATTGTGGCTTCTTTTAGTGGAGAGAGAAGTTCGGATAATGTGTTTGTAACCGCTTTTAAACTAAGCGAGAGGTTTCGATAGTGTTCTTAACCGTTTTTGAATTGAGCGAGCGGTTTGGATGTTGTATTCGTGACCGCTCCTGTGCTTTGCGAATAGTGTGGATTGTTGATTTCAAATTGGACGGTTTTCAATGAAGGGTTCCAAAACTTAGTGGTTTTGGCTTAAGTAACCTGGTACGTGAAAAGACGTTCTCTAAAAAGTACCTGGGTATGTAAAAACGTCAAATAGGGATTAATGATAACGTAATAGAGCTTTTAGTAAATAAAGCGTTAAACAAAGGTTCATAATATTGTATTAAGGTTCTTTTTAAAAATTACGAAGCTTTTATAGTCTTAGACTATATCCTGTAAAGTTTTTATAAAAACGTAGTGCTAAAATATAAATAGTTAGAACCATTATAGTATCTCGCTATGGATATCTAACTTGTATTTATCTCTTTTTTCCTAGGTTATTTGTAATCGACTAAGTTGGTTACTAATTAATATTGGTAATATCTATACGTCTTTATGTTAAATTAAGTAAGTAGAAAAGTAATCGTTAAATTGGTATTATAGTAAAAGATAGATATAGTAGGAAAAGTATTCCAAAAAGTGCACGCCACGGATAAGAGGTTATAAGCCTTTTATCCGGACAGTGACTCTTTTGCCGTACGCTCTGAAATACCCATTCCAGACCACTCCATGCATGATACACTTTGCGTCTTGCAAGAGTACAGCCTACAGCGTGACTCGTTACCATGCACTCTGCAAGAGGGTACCTTGCAATAAAGTGTACTGCCACTTCGCCTATGTATACTATCTATAAGAGCATATAAAAATATCCACAAATACCATTAGTCGTAAAGAATTAATTAACCTATACGCTTTAAGCTATTAGTTTTACCAGTTAATTAAACGGAAACCTCAACGTACTCCTTAACACTAAGAGGAATATTACCAAGTTTCTCGCGGAAAAAGAACTCAAATCTATTTCCCATAAAACCCTTAATACGTCCAGTTTCAGCAACCAAATCAAGAAAAAAACGGCTTTATATGCGGACTTACGATAAGTATAACTACTGGCTTTTTCCCTCCAAATTTAGCTAAAGATAATTATCCTACCTATCAATACTAGTCCTAGTACCAGTTAAAGGATTCGGAAGGTCTATACGACCAGTCTATTACCCTTTCCCTTCGATGAATCCTTATAGTAGATACGGATTACATAGTAATTACCAAGTTCGTCAAAATTTAGAGAAAAAGAAAAAGTATAAAGATAAGCTGTATAACCTCATCGACGTCAAATTGCGATCGTTTTTTGACGTCTGCCGCCAGATGAAAGTTGAATTACCAGGTATTTATTCGCTATTTCACAATATCTTTACTAGTCAAGCTAAAAACTACGAACTTTAGTACCTAACAAATCATTCCTCTTTTTGAAAAATTTACGATACCTTTAAAAACTACTTCAAATACTGTATTAATTTAATTGAATACTATACTAACCGAAATATTAATAAGTAATCTTAAATATTGAATAACAAAAGATGGATAGAAAGTAAAAGAACCTCTTTTAACTAAATATTTAACAGGCTATTACTTTATCAATGAGTAATAGGAAATGTAAAAGTTAGCGAAGGCACACTTCTCTAATAAGTTGACCAAGCTGTTACGAGTTATAAAATTTTCAAATACGCCCTACAATACCCTAAAGCCACTTTTTAAGGATTTTTTTAGCCAGTTACATTCCTCTCTGGCGACCGTAATGACTCGAGTTCCAAGATTGACTGATATATACCCCTAAGCTCCAAAGCTTAGTACCAATGAATAAAACACCTCACACGCGTATTACAACGACTGAAAGTACGAAAAGCTCGGCTAATAAGGTTAACGAAAAGCCCGGACCAGGAAACATAACTAAACTATGTATAAAAATGGTATTTCTCTTCTTTGAAGTCTTTAAGTCAGCTAAGTAAATTTACTTTAAACGCCAATGATGAATTTACGGTAAACAAGACTATTAACCAACATGTTATCTTACCACCGAACGCGAATTTAAATAGTTAATATACTATATATAATTTCCTTTCACTTATAATTGGAATTACGTCGAATCAATTATGAACTTTGAAGGAAAAGAAGTCAAAGAAAAGGAGAAAAAACTAAATGCTATGAGCTGGTATAAATATACTTGTACCAGCCTAAAAACAATATAATAATTCGCTGACCACGCCTTTATATATCATCTAACAATTTAAAACATTTATCGTCGACATAATGATAAAATATCTAGCCCTATATACCTCTTTACCATTAAAAATCTCTACGCGAAGAAAGTTTTTTGGTGTACTATACCGGACACTAAGATAACACAGTACTGAACAAAAAGCCATTCGTAATATATCGTGTTACGAAAATATACGAATACGGTTACGAAACTGAATTATACGGATACGGATACGGATACTAATAAAGCTAAAGTCGGCTTTAACCCTAGCAAAAAAACTCTCTTTACTAGAATCGACCACTATTATTATGATCGTTAATCATATTATTTTCCATACTTTGAAATCCCCCAATTCCTTCCTCTTTTACTTTAAAAGCATAAAAAACCTTGACGTTAACGTCAACTGTTGGTAGGTCTTTATCGTTGCAACGTAGTCGATTCGAATCACTGTGGTCGAAGTAACTGGTGTTGCGTTGATATTGTTGATTAAGGTGTAAGTTCTAAGTTTGGCAGACTGCTAGCCGGTCTTCACACTAATTTGTATGGCCAAACGCTTTGGTCTGTGCCCCACTTTGAAGTGGGCATCTACTGCACTGCACTTGAAGTGTAGTCTCACAAACTGCAGCCAATTTTGTAGTCAGTACAATCAACTTTACTGCAAGTAAAGTTAACTTGACTGTACTTCAATTAACTTCTATTCCAGCATTAACCTTCAAATTAATAAACTGATCCGAATTAAGGATAGCAAAAAGTTTCCAATTAACCTTAAATAAGGGTATTTTTGGTTTTATCCTTAAGGTCCAAGAGTTATGGTGTTAAACCTAACATAGTCGGAGCTTTATCAACTATATTGTAAGTTTGACTACCCGGTGACCAATAGGCTTTAAAAGGTCTTAAAAGCAATTGATTACGAATATGTGGACCTATCAGCACTAAAGGCAATTGAACAGATTTGCTACTACTGCTAAACGTAATTTCAACCCATTTTAAGGTTTAAGTTTATTCTAAAAAATATAAAGATTTTAACTTTAAAATCTATATAAACGTGTTTTACCTAAAAGGCAAGCCAGTACTTCACGTCATAAACTCTTTCACGGTGTAAAGGGACTAAGGCCGAAGCTGTCGCTCAAGGTGCTCAGATTCTGTCTATAAACCTCGATGAAGAAGGGAAAGAGAAGTCCCTGCTAGGGAGCGGCTATGGAGCTAAGATAGTGCAACCCCCAGTTACATAACGTGTGGAAGCGTATCACTAAGTGGCTTCCTGCCTACTCTAGAGCATCGTAGGAGTTTGTATAATTACTAGGGTTGGATCTTTGGTAATACTAGCCAG